>JAUIMM010000060.1:14702500-15347500 GCA_031769625.1 Taudactylus pleione | reverse complement strand
CTTCCTAGTAGCTGTACCGCTACAGTATATTACAACTCCGGTCCTCCTCAGCGGCTGGTGTAGCAACTGAGCAGCCGACTAGGAGGACTGGAGAGCACACAGCTAAATGTTGTGCTCCATTTTTTGGACTAATTGTGGGGGCCCTCTGTGTGTGGGGGCCCCAGGACGACCGCCCCTGCCGCCATGCCTATAATCCGGCCCTGCTAGCTGAAGTACCCAGAGTTGCCCAGGTTTAAATCTTCAAGCTATTAAGTTTTATTATGTGATGTCGTCCAAATCCATCCATTGGAAGGCCCTGAACAGGCGCCCTGGGTCAATGTTCTGCCCAGCGTACACCAATGGGAGGTTCGACCGGGACCTCATCCCTTTAGTTTGTCTTCTGGGATCCAATGTTACCACTCTGTGAAGTTTTCGTCCAACTCCGTCCAGTGGAAGGCTCAGACCAGGCGTCCTGGGTTAAAGTTCTGCCCAGCGTACACCAACAGGAGGGTCTGACCAGGACCCTAACACCTGGCTAGGATCCAACTGGACCACCACGCGTTGGTTTCATCCCAATCGGTGCAGGGGTGTCCAAATGCAATGACAGACAGACCAATGAATTTTATGGATAAAATGGCTGAAGTACCCGGGCAATCTTCAAGTTATTACGTTTTATTATGTAATGTCATGCACATTCAAGTGTTTGCTGTATTTGGATCTGACATACCAGCTACAAGGAGAGCTGAAATATTCAATCAAGTTCAATGTTTTTTTTTCTCTTACATACTCTTGATTTCTCTGAGGTCTTTTTAGAACCAGTATCACTGTATCCTGCTGGGGATTCCAGCCAGAGTCAGCTTAACACTTCGTCAGAGCCTGGGGACTAGGGCACTGCAAAGGGGGACAATGCCGGACCCTGTCAGCAGCTGACCTGGGCCCCCGCCAACCCTGTCAACAGGCGCGGGTATTTAGTACACACCCCCCATTGGTACCCCATAGAGCACTTGGCAACATATTTTTTGGGTCTTCCCTCCCTTTAACAAGGAAAAAAAAACCCATAGAACTGTTTAAGGCAGAGGTTCCCAAATTTGGCCCTCAAGGCACCCTAACAGTCCAGGTTTTAAGGATATCCATGCTTGACCACAGGTGACTTAATTATACTGCAGTCAATTTGATTTAACCATCTGTGCTCGACCATGGATATCTCTAAAACCTGACCTGATGGGTTGCATTGAGGACCGTGTTTGGGAAATTCTGGTTTAAGGTAACCTGAGACCCTCAATACCACTGGGCCCTCTGGAAGGAATCTCTGTTGACTAATGCTTATATTATGGTTCCAGCACTTCACTCGCCCAGGCCCCCTGAGTGATCACATCGGTATCTCCCCTGAGAGTGGTAAAATAAAAAGCTGACAAGTATGCAGAGAACTACTGAACACTGCGCAAAAATGACACTGATAATGGCTGCTGGCTGCCTCCCGGCTCTAGGTGTGCCGTTATTTCCGTCTCCATAGGTTTAAAGCCCATGTTTGTCCCCATTGGGGAAGCGTTGAGTTAAAAAATGTGGTGTTTATGTAACAAAAATTTCAAACAAAGCAGTAACACAAATTGCCTACAGTACATGATGTGTATTTTCCCTTTTATTTCAATGTTATTAAGCTGTGAATAGCAAGTAAAACACAGCACATGCATTAGGTGAGACAGTAATCCTTCCACCAGGTACAAATTGCTCTTCTGCCAAGGTTCCTGTACCCATTACCTGTGCTGAATTCATTCGTTAATAATTCTTGCTAGGTTGTCACTGGTTACTGTAAGACAATACATTGCCATTGTAGAAGCACCTTTTACCAGGACGGGTATGAATAACCTATGACCGGCGGTTCAAATCCCGACGCCGCAAGACCGGCAGCAGTGACGATTCCAACAGGTAAGTAAACTAACCTAACCCTCCCTTAGGGGTGCCTAACCTCCCCCCTAGTGCCTAACCCCCCTGTAAGTGCCTAACCCTAAGTCCCGATATTTTTTGTAAGGCGCTATTAGGATCACTCTATTAATAATATTTAAAAATAGAATAATAAAAAATAATAAAATAAAAAAATTTAAAAAATGTGCTTTAAAAAATATATATATAAAATTATATTAAATACGAATAAATATATTATTCACACTCCGAAAATGCTGCCATATACCAGAGTAGTCTCTCTGGGAGAGAATGTACATATACGAAAATTGAAGCAATAGAGGCGCATGTGTGATATCTATAAATTATATATAAAAAAGTCGTGTGGATATCTTCACAAATACAAAATTTATTATACACAATAAACACTAAAATTATATATATATATATATACACATCTGTGTATGTAATATAAATGCACAATAAAGAGTAAAATTGCTAATTAGCATATATATAATAAAACATGAATGTTCTTTTTCAGAGGTGCATCTCCCACAACATTGGTTTTAGGAATAAGATGATAACGTGTATAGTTCCATATATTTACTGGTTTTACCACTCTTATATTAGGATGAGATATGTCCAAGGTGGGTTAATAATATCCTGCAACTTGTGCAGTCCCTTTTTCCTTGATTTCCAAAGTCACAGTTCGTAACAACGGGTTCCAGATGACTGGATGTCGGCCCGTGTGATCTCTGTGTCCCGCTCTCCCAGATGGCACAATATGTGCAAGTGTGGCTTCAACGTGTGCTCCGGTTAAAATAGGATAATCCAAATATAAGGTCTCCCCACACGGAATTTACTTACCTTATATTTGGATTTATAGATATCACACATGATAATTTATAGATATCACACATGCGCCTCTATTGCTTAAATTTTCGTATATGTAGATAACCCTAAGTCCCCCCTGGGAGCCCCTAACCCTCCCACGCCCGCCGCCCGGCTTACCTTCGTACGGTATGCCGGGCATTGGGGCTCCCAGCGTAGGGATAATGATAGGCGTCGGGATTTTGACGCCTATCACTAGTCCCCTGTCGGGATTGCGCAGTCGGGAAGCCAGCAGTAATATGTAAGGGGCAGTGCTGTGTGGCACAATGTGTAAGGGGCAGTACTGTGTGACATAATGTGTAAGGGGCACTACTGTGTGACATAATGAGTAGGGGCATTACCGTGTGGCATAATGTGTATAAGGCGCTCTACTGTGAGGCATAACGTGAATAATCAACACTACTGTTCGGTGTACTGTGAATAAGGTACTATACGGCATAATTTGTAAGGGGCAGTACTGTGTGGCATAATGTGTAAGGGGCAGTACTGTGTGGCATATAGTGTAAGGGGCAGTACTGTGGCATTATGTGTAAGGGGCACTGTGTGACAATGTGTAGGGTCATTACCGTCTGGCATGATGTGTATAAGAGGCTCTACTGTGTGACATAATGTGTAGGGGCATTACCGTGTGGAATAATGTGTATAAGGGGGGCTCTACTGTGTGACATAATGTGTAGGGGCATTACCGTGTGTAGAAGGGTGCATGCTGCCTGCGGAAGGCATCTGTAGGAAAAAGACACCTCCTGCTGGCATCTCAGATTTGATGCCTGCATCCGAAGACGCAGGATCAGATCAACACCGTAAGCCTAAGCTTACTCAGAATGGTCACCTCCTGCCCATTCGCGAGGCCAGTAAATTGGCATTGGAAGATGCAGTAACTGGCCTCTGCACTACCAGAAAACGGGGCCGACGTGCCGATGGTTTGCATACACCAACGCGCAGGATTCAGTACTACGTATGTGCAGGTTTCCTGCGCTGCAGCTAGACCGACATACTAAGGCCGTTTGTTGGCAGCTATGGGGACAGTTTAATAGAACCGGGGCGAGTCGCCCGTTTTGTAGGCGTGCTGAGAACCAGGGCCTCTGTCTTCAGTTGCAGCTATCCTGCCCCCGCCAGAGTGTAAAACACCAGCCATCCTGTATAACATGAATCTGGCCCATAGTTCATAAATGTTATCTCCTAGATACTGGAAAGTACAGTGTAACTATCAGAGCTAGCTGCAAGTTATTTCAGGAAATTATTAACCTGATCTTTGAACTGTTTTTGATAAGATGGCAGAGGAAGGAAAACAGCTGGTTAGTTATGTAAAGATCTACCGAGAAATATGGCTTCGGTTTTATGGGCACTGCCAAAAATATTTAACAGCTATGAGTTTGGAATCTGTGCTTAGACATCTTATCCATGGCAGTGTGTAATACAAGCTCATTCTTACTGTCAGGGTGCCACCTAGTGCTCCTGCATTAAATGGCGAGGGAAGAAAAATGTTTTGTTGCAAAACTAGAACGTAAATGTGCACCACTTTCCCCTTGCAGTGTGTCTGCCGTTGTCTGACGTGTACATTTGTGGAGGCGCAAAATTCAGCATCTTCTAATGCAGTGCTGGACAAATACCAGTACACAGGTAACCAGTGTGGCCAAAAACTAACACTGCTGGTGCTTTTCTTGAGTCCTTTCTATGGCTATCACAGGTGCTTCAAGCCTGTATTTATAGCTAAATACTGGCTGGGCATAGGAATGCAGCTGACATTGCCTCAGGGCTTAACGTCCACTCCCACCTGAGTTAAGCTGGCCATCCACTATACAATTTTCTGTCAGATATCTGTCCAATCTGGCTGGTTGGAATGAAAACCTGGTAATGTATGGGAGCCAATGACAATCGTCCATTTGCTCACAAACACTGGAAAACAGCCAAAAATGGTCGTTCAGACAAATTGGTTAAAACACACAAATTTAACCAATTTTAATAATTTTTTTTGTCCTTTTTTCAGTGTTTAAAATCATATGATCGACTGTCATTTGCTCCCGTACATTACCAGGTTTTCATTCCAACCAGCCAGATTGGACAGATATCTGACAGAAAATTGTATAGTGGATGCCCAGATTTAGGTCTCGGGCTCAGACCTGGGGAATGACTACTACAGGTTGAGTCTCCCATATCCAAAATGCTTGGGACCAGGGGTATTTTGGAATATTTTTATAAAATAATGAAATATCTTGGGAATAGGACCCCAATATACATACAGAATGCATTTATGTGTTATATACACCTTATGCACATAGCCTGAAGGTCATTTTATACTATATTTTTTATAATTTTGTGAATAAAAAAGTTTGTGTACATACATGAAATTCATTTATGTTTTATATACACCTTATACACACAGCCTGAAGGTGATTTTATACAATATGTTTAATAATTTGTGCTTTAAACAAAGTTTGTGTACATTTAACCATCAGAAAGCAAAGGTTTCACTTTGTCAGTCATGCTAAAAATATTCCGTATTTCGGAATATTTGGATATGGGAGACTCAACCTGTACTCACATCTTTGAGCCCAAGCCCTTCCATTCGCATAGAACTCTGGATATGGCACTAAAGGCCCCCATACACCTATGCGATTTCTGGACGATTACACGATTTTCACACAATCATAAGATGGATCTTGTGAAAATTGCGTGTTTTTTTTAGTACCTTACGATCCGATGCTCGCTCCCGCTGTTCGTACAATCGTGTCTTCTGATCATATGTGCAGCACATCTTGCCCGTCGTATCCGTATGAGGATCGTGCCGTTTATTTTGTTCATGCGATCCATCGTGTGCCATTTCAATGACTGTTTCCCTGATGAGCCTGTGAGACAAAGGATCGATCTTACGACTGATCCTGTGCTAGAATAACAACAAACACGCTGCAGGGACTGCCAGGGAGCTCCTGGAGAATCGTAGGGAAAACGTATCATTCGTCTGATCTTATGCTGGTCGTGTAGGTGAATGGGCCCTATTAGCCTTTCCTTCCCAGTACTCTATGACTGAAGATTAGGGATAACCACGTGTAACAAGTGCAAGTAGGTCTGACTAACTCATATACAGGAGACTTCAGGGGGTTTTATTTACAAATTGTCGGGTTGTAAAATCTGACACTTCTGTTCGTGTTTATGCCCGATATTTAAAAGGACAGTCCTTGTACTAGCAAGACGTGGTTAGTAAAAGCATTGCCCTTTTAAATATTGGGCATAAACTCGAACATAAGTGTCGGGTTTTACAATCAGACACTTTCTAAATAAACCCCCAGAATTCCTCTGTAACAGGCGATGGAGCCCAGCCAGGATCAGAGAGAAATGAGCCCATGTAATTGCTGAGAACTGTGCTACATGTATAGAAAAAAGACAAGCCTGGTGCCATCAGTGTGGACTGCTGAGTGTGTCCAGAGCACGCAACCGATGTTCGCTAAACTGCGCATGCGTAAAATTCGCAATGCGAGTGCGCAAACTAGCTATTACGATCAGAAATTTCTCTCTCCTTCAACTTGGCCAGGTCATTAGTTTGAGTGACAGGAAGAGACGTTTGTGGGTGGTAACAGGGGAAGGTGCTTGTGAACGGGGGAGTGGAAATCCGAACGCAGGCGTGCCTGACTATGCAAACGGCGTTTTATGGGAGTGCATAATTAACTAAGTAGTGTCATGGCACATGTGACATGGGAGGTTTTTACACTGACTTGATCGTAGTGCTTAAGAGAGGGTATGGTCAACTTTAAGCTCTACGTCCAGCTCCGATGGTCTCGATTAATCCTTATATGCCCGGAGATGACGTGTAATGCAAACGAGAAGGGGGTGTGATTTTAGTCTTACGGCCGCTTCCTCCCCTCGCTCGTCCAGCTAACGATCCCATCTTAACGACGCAACTTGTGAGCTCTTCATTTGCATATCCGGCCCCTATTACCTTACAACCGAGCGGTCGCAACGACCGACTCTGAATGAGGTCCCTACTACCTCTGGTAGGCATCCCTAGAGGAGCGCAAGTGAAACTATTCCCCTGTCAGTACCATGTGGGTAGCATGTAGACTACTTTATCTACATTTAACTTGGAGTATATACATAATAAGGTTCTTAGCACATTTGGATGCATGCCCACTTACCACGTCAAGGTGAACCTCATCAGGTAGATCCCAACATCCCTAATACAGACACATTGAAAATATATATATATATATATATATATATATATATATACACGTGGTAGATGGGTGTACATCTTTGGTCAAACATGTGCTAAGAACCTTATTATTTACACTCCATGTTAAATGTGGAGTTTATTATAATTATTTTGATTATCATCAGTATGCACCTGCATTTTCTTTTCACTGTAGGACATTCAGACCATGTAGATATTATGGTGTTGACATAATGATGCCGACATATCATACCACACTGTAATAAAGGGATGCTGTATTTCATCAGAGAGATGATTAGACGTTCCATTACTTTGCCAATGCTGTAACTGTACTGCGCTACTACGCCTGTGTCAGCTCCACACGTTTATACTACACACCACCCCACACACAGGCATGGCTGCTCCTAAAGTATTAGGCAGTGTTTTTTTAAAGACAAATGACCATTTCCGGGCTGGTTTTTCCAGGGCAGGTCCAAAAGACAGAATGTGACTGAGCGTCACATTTGTACGGTGGATAAATGGGCACCTTCGCACAAATGTATTGATCATTTAACGGTCTTTCCTTTGTCTTTATAAATCAGTTTCTTGCTTTGCCAAATCTCACTAACTCGCCAACCGTCTACAGAGCGACAGGCATTTACCGGCTGCTTCTCAGCCAACAAACCTTTAGGAAGTTTCACATATATAACAGGTATAAAGCAGGATTTCAAATATTTTTTATTATCCATTAGTCGGTTTCACTGCTCAACAGACTCTGCCTGACATACAGTATGTTAAAGAACAGCATCCGTTTAAATAAAAGGTAATTGATTTGTTTGGCTTTGGAGTAGCCCACAGCATAAATCGTATCGTTCCGACAATAGATCCATCTTCAGGATGTTCGTGATCATTTGGTTTCTTCCGCAGCCGCTGTGTCATCTGGCTACAGCTTTGACGTTGAGATCTGAAAAAATGTTTCGTTTTTTTTTGGTTAAACGAGGAGAAGCATTTATATGAGAAAAGTGATTTTCATCTGATTGGCGTACAGTTGAGATTTACGTGCAGACGGTACATCTTTACATGCCATGTAGGCAGGCTCTGATGAATTTGAAAATAATTAAATACCCCCCAGACACTCCCCTTCCTCACATCTCTTCCCATCATGACTGCTTACATTAGCAAACACAAAGCAAAATATATATATTATTTTAAGTATTTTAAAAATATTTAATTGACTTAGGTTCTTTAGTGGTCATTTCAAATGTGCCTGTCACCTATAAGTTAAACTTACTTTTTCTGAACATGATGAAATGTTAAATTTGTTTGTTAGAATGAAGGGGTCTAGTTACTAAGCAGTGTTAGGAGACCGAGTGAAAAGTGATAAGGTGCCAGCCAATCAGCTCCCAACTGTCATTTTTCACACATAGCCTGTGAGATGACAGTTGGGAGCTGATTGGCTGGCACCTTATCACTTTTCACTCGGTCTCCTAACACTGTTTAGTAAATAGACCCCTAAGAATTATATGGGTTATTTCTGGATTGACCCTTCTACCTATAAATGTGAGGAGACATTTTCTGGGCAGGTATAAATCTTCATCAAGACAGAACGGCCCATGTACTGGCAGTAGAACTCTCGTCGTGTCCCTCAAACTTTTTGAAACGTCAAACTAAAGTAAGTCTATCCATCTAGAATAGAGACTTCTGATTGGCTTTTGGAAGCCGCCATTCCTCGGCGGGCTGGAGCTGAAAATTTAAGGGGTCACTCACATTCAGTGTAAAGCCCGCCCGAGAAGCTTTGTAAATATAACCCCAAGTCTTTGTACAGCGGTGCTACACCATTAATGAATTATATTAAACATCTGCTTAAAATATGTATTTAAAGCATTTTAAAGTACAAGGTCCCGCCTTCTGCTAGTACCACTGGTGTGATCGTTCTCTGGAGCTTCTCATGTTTTACAATAGACATATCGGGAAGTTCCCAGCCATTCCAAGGTTAAAGGAAAACGCCGGCATTCACAAGAGGTCTGAACTGTAATTTATTGCAAAATACACACACACACACAATATTATTTAAACTGTGTTTTATTTTAAAGGTTGAGCACAACATCACCACTGTGAATTACAGTTACACAAGTCCACAAACATATTTTGCTGGATAACAATTCACGTGTAAAGAATGCCACATGGAACTGCAGACTGTATTAGTAGGTAATGTGTTACTGCCCTCAGATTATGGTGCATGTTCTCTCATATGTATTGCACAAAGCTGCGACAGCCTGCTGCAAGTAATTCTCAATATGGACGGTGCCTGTCATGGGGATTTATTCGGCTTTCTGACCAGGGGTACTGTGGTATTGGAGAGCCATGATCCGCTCAGTCAGCGCACCGTAACAGTGTATGGGGAAGGCTGTTCCCATTACACAGAGTAATTCCACATACAGCCCTTTGATTAGTAGAACCCATAAGATAGGCATTTTACAAAGTACAGGTTTATAGAAGTGGACTTGTTGCCCATAGCAACCAATCAGATTCTAGCTATTATCTTCTAGAATGTGCTAGATAAATGATAAATAGAATCTGACTGGTTGCTATGAGCAACATCTCCGCTTCTAAAAAAACCCACCCTTTAATAAATATACCCCTTACACCGGTCACAAATGGCGAAAAGTCATAAGCTTTTTTGGTAGTCATCCACTGACAAAGAAAACCCATCACCAAATACCGGCTGAACAGTAATTACGTTAGCGTATATGCAGGTAATTATTAGCCTATCAGAATGCTGGTACTAAAGTCCAACCAGTAAACTCCCCAACAAAGGTGGATAAATATAGAATTCGGCCTAATCCATTGTGTACCCACACTATTCACAGATCTTGTGTCACAACTGGAAGTGAACAGTCGCATGGAGCCACGTGCCAAGTGGGCAGCCAAATTTGACATTGCGGTACCAGAACTTTTAACATTAATTTATATTCTAGAAAACACTGGAAGCAATTGGACTGGAGAAAAAAATAAAATAAAAAAATGGGCTTCTTATTAATTCTAGAGTCGAATATGTAGGCAGCACCTTCTCTTGGTGGACCTGCCCCTGAAGGAGGCGCACATTAGAGTATCTGGCTATAAACCTTTGCCATATCTCGGAACTGAAGCCTGTATTATAAGTTTTGGAAACCGCCCGCTCCCAATAAATGCGGCATTGGAGAAGATTCTTACGCATAACTCCCGACTGTCCCTTTTTAGGCAGGACAGTCCCTCTTTAAAGGACTCTTTCCCTTCTTCCTCTTAATTGGAACAGGTACTGTATTCTGCTTTGCATAGCTTAGAAGTGGGGAACGGGTGTCGTGAAAACATGCGCGGCATTAAGGGAACGTTAGGTGAAAGGATCTGAAGAGTCAGAATGTTGGGAACACACCAGCGATGCATCACAGCAAAACTTGGCAGATCCATAGATGGAGAAGAGCCGAATAGTCCACTTTACAAACTTTTTCACATGTCTAAACCAAGGAAGCGACCACTGAAATGATAACTTGATAGCTTGGCACAGATATGTATTACAGCAACCAAGCGGATGTGATATACTGTGAAGTGCGAGTGTGACTAGTGAAATCCAATGTGATTCGTCACGACGGGACTCCGCATTTGTTGCGACGTTCTAGGTTGTTATCTGGTGGCGTGCGGGCGGGACTTTTACACAATTACGTGGGGATCAAACCTACAACAAAGATTACTGCTATCACAATATATTAAATATGTCAATATTACATTTTTTATACATTAAGGGTTAAGATTTTCATTAGAGAAAATTGCATATGCTGGAAGCACATCTGTCACTTTCTGTGGTGTCCTGTAATTGTTGGGAAAAAGAAAAAGATATATATATATACACACTAGTTCTGTATGGAGGCATAGTGGTAAGTGGGACTGGTTCAACGTGTACATTTAATGACCAATGTACGTATAAGCCCTAGTGCGCCACGTGTGTGTGTGTGTGTATATATATATATACATACAGGATTTAATAATCACCATCTATGTGCTATCTTTGACTAACGCTAGAAAGCTCAGTAAACGATTAATACTTTGTATATACAGTAGAATATTCGCCAATACCGCCTTGCATTGTTGCCAATGTTTTGTGTGTAGGAAGTACGAGACATTTTGGCTTGTAGTGAACTAATTCCCTGAATCCTTACAAAAGGTGCAATCTGGTACATTCACGCTGATAAATATACACTTATTTGTTCTTAGTTTTTTTTTTTTTTTCGCTTTCTTACATATTATTGCAGCGATAACAAAACTTCATCGAGTTTCTCTTCTCACGAGTTTAAATATTTAATCCATAGTGATACGAGACGGGGGAAGGTGCCGTGGGGCGCTGTAGTGGTAATACAAAAGTGAGGGGTGTCCCGGCTGGTAGCGCCCCAGGCTCATGTGTACTATAGCAATGAAAATAAAACTCTAGGGCACAATGCTGGTGTGAGTCAATATTATTTACAACATAAGTTGTTTTTTTTTTTTGTATATATATTTTTTTTTTAAATGGTCAACATCTGAATATGTACCGATACGTACGGGATACTACTAATAATCATATTTATTAAAATAATAGAAAATTACTTTGATCTTTCTATGACAAAGAAGTAAAATCTTGGGAGTTATTTGTCTGTCCGAGCTCCTTAGTGCCAGGGAAGAAAGCAAAGTTTACATGTAAATCAGCCATGCAAGTTGATTGGTATTTGTGCGAGCCAATCATTTCTCAGCTTTGAGGAAATCAAGACAAAAAAATAATAATGTGGGTTTTTTTTTTTTTCCCAACCGGAAACAAAATCGATAGTTTGCTACACAGGACAAGGTTAATGAACTTGTTCTCCCCTCCCGAAACAAGCCAAAAAGAAAAAAATAATAAATGATCCGGACACAGATTTGGATTGCGAAAGTGGGTTCAGTCTTTTGGCACCTTAAAATTATCTTTCTCTTTGCGAATGGCAGCCATGGTAGATATTGGGTCATCTTCACCTGCGTGCTTCTGCACGGACTTCTCCCTGTCATACAAACACAAAATAACACCTGGTGCATTAACCGACATGGACATGGGAAATAAGATATGCGATGCAGCGAGAACAAGGACAGGGACTATAGCCAACCAAACCTTCCACATCATGTAAACACTAATACGTAGACATCAGACTATGGGCCTGATTCAGAGGCGCTCGCTATTTGCGAGTGCTCGCTCTGAATCAGGGCGGATTTAAAAAAAAAAAAATCCACCTCCAGGCCGCTCGCATAGCTGTGGGTGACCACCCACAGCTTGCGCGGGCAGCCTGGCGATTATCGCGACCATTGGGCTTGTGATGAGACCCTTGTGGTAGGGTCTCGTCCACCGCAAGCCCCAGTGAACTTCCTGCTCTAATAGAGCAGGAAGTTCACTACTGACATCACGAATGATGTCAGTAGGGCCGCCCACAAATGGCAGGTGTTCCTTCGGGAACGCCTCCGTTTGTGCAGCCACCCGCGTGAGTGAAGTTTTTACTCTCTCCGGGGCTCGGCACGCCGCGCGTGCGCACTGCCCGACCATCGACCCGCTTACGAGCGCTATGCGCTCACGAGCGGGTCTGAATCAGGCCCTATATCCCGTCATTTTATAACACTGGATTTTATTGGACAGGTCCAACTTTATTTGTGCTCATCTTGCATGTGGCCACTGTGGTTATTCCACCCAACCAGCGGCTCTGTCCAAATAGTTTTTCCAAAATAAGGGGCGGATTTGGAGTTGGGAGCAAAGCAAAAAAGAGCAAGTACCTGTGCATGTGGGTAACACCAGGCTGTACTGCAGGTGGGGCAGATGTAAAAAGTACCTGTGCACCTGGGTAACACCATGCTGCGCCGCAGGTGGGGCAGATGTAACAAGTACCTGTGCACCTGGGTAACACCATGCTGCGCCGCAGGTGGGGCAGATGTAACAAGTACCTGTGCACCTGGGTAACACCATGCTGCGCCGCAGGTGGGGCAGATGTAACAAGTACCTGTGCACCTGGGTAACACCATGCTGCGCCGCAGGTGGGGCAGATGTAACATGTGCAGAGAGAGTTAGATGTGAGAGGGTTGTGTCTTTTACACTGTCTAAGAGATAGAAAATCCTCCCTGGTCCGATACCTGCCATTAGATGAAATCTATAGAACATCCAACCCCCCCAAATGTATTATTAGGCATAACTACCGACAACATTCCTAGTAAGAAAGACATTCAGTCCATGTAATGAAACAGCAGCCTCTCCAAGAAATGCGGTAAAACACAGAAAACGCATGTTTGACCGCATTTCTCATATGCACCAAGCCCCGGAGTCCTTGGTTGCTGTGGGTAACGCCATCTTACTGATGGGGTTACTCATAGAAGCCTATGGGCTTCTATTGGGAGATTGCTGAGAGAGGGATCCAATCGGATCCCTCCCAGCACCACGCGCGTCCTGCTCATGGGCAGAAGATCGCCGGAGGGGCATCTGGGTCATAGTCCTGGAAGCGCCTCCACCGCAATGGGCCGCTCTTACAGACAGAGCGGTCCTTTGCAGGGATCGTCATGCATACCGGAGTTACCAACACCGACATGCATGAGATGACCGGCGGAATGCATGGCGAGTGCGATGCATCCCGCCCTTAGACACTCATGGGTATTCAGGTTTAATGGACTCATTTTATATGGACACTTGATAGGTTTTGTAGGTTAAATAGGTCAACACTAAGGGATAATTTGTAAGGTGCGCTTGATTAAGGACTAGAGCACCTATTTGTGATCAGATTTCCTCTCCAGCACATCCGCGAGTCGCTAGTTTCAATGGGGCTAGAACATCCTGTAAACAATCAAAACATCCCAATTCTCACAGCAGCACAGAGTATTTCAAGAGATGAGTGCATCACACTGATGCAGGAAGATTGTGGATATTAAAGAGGTCACACGTGCAACATGTTTACAGAGTAAACAACTCCGTTCTTTGTCACCTTTGTTTATAATCTATTGCAGCCGTACTGGCCATTACTTCCCAGCTCTGGAATGTGATAAACTACTAGCCAATCAGCTCCTAACTGTCATGTTACAGGCTGTGTTTGAAAAATGACAGTTAGGAGCCGATCGGTTGGCAGTTTATCACTTTCCAGAGCTTAGTACATCTGCCCTTGGGTGTTTTATCCCAAACACTGAAGCAGCATCACAACCCCGTAAGGGACACGGTTACAAGAGGCGCCGATATGACACTAGGAGAAATTGGATCTACAGAACTGGGACACATGGATTTTAGTATCCATTACTTGTTGCAGCACCGATTTGCATATTGACAACAGTACACAGTCATTAGCGATCATTATCCTGTCTTATTAGTTACAGCAGCACTCAGGGGCGTTTCTAGAGAGGAGGGGGCCCATGTGCAGTCTCCGACACGGGCCCCCTGCTCGGTGGCCAGAGAGTTATAGACTCTGGGCACTAGAGTGTGCCCAAATGCTATAATGAATGCACAGGTCACCGGGAAAATGGCCGCGGTGGCCATTTTCCCTGTACTGCACATGCGCAAACGACGAGAAAATGGCCGCCGCGGCCATTTTCCAGTCGTTTTACAGCGCCGGACCCCCGCGCCGACGTGGGACTCCGGAGAGGTAAGTAATATTATGGGTGCAGGGTGTGTGGTGCGGGGCCCCCCTGGACCCAGGGGCCCGTGTTCCCTGGGTCCGTGTTCCCTGCACCCATTATAGATACGCCTCTGGCAGCACTGCCATTTCTAGATCACATGTAGTTATTATCATTCTGGTGGGACTTAGAGAACTTACCTGACTCTCATAAAGGGGTTGAATGTAAACTCTTCTGCTAATGTGGAAGGTATGGTGGGTTCCCCTTTATCGTAGGTTTCCTGGAAGGCAAAAAAAAAAATATATCAAATTAGGTATTTGTTCTTCTACAAAGACAAACACAAAGTATAGAACCTTAAAGTACTCTAACGGAAGTAATGTATATGAAATCAAAAATATAATATACTCTCTACGAAAGTCAGTACAAACATTTAAGGGCATATGCAATTGGCTTTTTCCCCGCCCCAAAAATTTATGCTGGCATCACAACCAATATTCTATTACCGCGAGTATGCACGCTCCCGATACCTGCAGTATCCAATATAAAAAAAAATAGATGGGGAACAATAATAATGGTTACTACTGTCCCAAAGAAAAATAAATTATTCTTTAAAAATGCAGCAAAATGATTTGTGCAATTTTATTTTTATTTTTTAAAGTAAAAAAAAATAATACAAAGCAAAGTTTTTTAGGTTTATTGCAAACGAATAAAATTAAAAATGTAAAAGTAAATAAGCATTTTTTGGGGGGTAATTCTAGGCCAATTAAAATAAAAACAATAATTTTTTTATTTAAATTCAATTTGGGGTGCATAAATTAACCAAAAAGTTTATTTTGAGGTCATTTGAAATCATCATTGGTTTTAACAACCCATAATGACATGTAATTATTGGACCAATTAGGCTAATTGAAAACTTCCAGTTGCCTAATTAGTCATTAGGTTCTAAAGGGGTCCCCGCCATTTTAATCTTGTACTAGGTATTTGTAAAGCTGATAATAGGGATTTTTAAGACTTGCCCTGAGGCTGCGTGAAAATCGCCACGGTAATTCCTATAGAGATTACTGCAACCGATTTTCTACCTGGCCATAGAATATGAAAATCCTTGCGGCCTCTGGGTTTTTCAAAACTTTGCCTGCAATTGGCTATGCCCCTTAGGACCGGATTCAGAGCCACACGCATTGCCAATGATGACAGAGTTGATCGATTTTCTGCTACTGCGGCTATAAGGCTATAGATTTCATTACAAGGAAGTGCACTGAAAAATTGGTTTTCCAATGATCCTCATTATCATCGATTATTTGTAAAGAGCTACGAAACTCCCCAGCTTCTCACAGTAACTAAGTGTAATGTTAGAAATAGACCAGTAAGGAGAAATGGATGAAAACAAATCCAGGAATTCATATTAAATGTAGAATAAAACCATATATAGTAGATCTGTTTGGCTCAATTACGCACCTAGGGATTCGCGGATTGGACCGGACGATCAGATCTTACACTGCTGCACTGAACGCCCGCATTCCAGTCAATCAATGGCGCAATACAAGCGCCAGATAACATTTTCATAACAACAAAATGGTCTATCGATTGAAACTAAGAGCCGTATTCAATTAGAAGCGAAAAGTCGAGATCCGCGAAAAAGTATTGCCAATTGCGTCTTTATTGCCTGTCAGAAACTTATCGCCGTATTCAATTCCATCCGCTTTTCGCGTATGCGGAAAGTCAATGCATTGTAATAGGCGAAAAAGATTTGCCTCTGAATAGCAGGACTAAAGAAGTCCAAAATTTTTATTTTGGGGTGCAAAGGTGGGGAAACCACTCAGGACCCTTGGGACAGCCCCCCAAATGGACAAACCAAAGAACATCCAAAAAAAAGTACTTTGGGGGCGAAAAAGCACAACGTAGGGGGACAACTTCGCAAACTAGCGAAATAAGGTTCTGGGGGTGCTCTAAGAAGGGGTCAAGTGCTTTGGGGATTGCAGGCGCTTTTATGAGGGAGGAATTCACTTTTATTAATACTTCACCCCAAATTCCCCAGGACTACTTATTTTCTCCCAAAAATACTGCTTTATGCCATTCTTCACCATTTGAGCAAAGACGCTAATTAGAGGCAATTGTACCAACTTAAGTACCCCAAGCCATTTTATTACGGCTAATCGGGCACTACTACATTGATCCCCAATGTTTCTGCATCTTTTTGGGGGGTTCAGGCTGATTTCCCCGATTCTGACACCACTTTTCGCCTGTTCTGACTTCGCGTGTCACCGTTTTCACGTCTTTTGGAATTGAATAGGGCGAATAGCAGGTACGCGCACGATAAGTTTCCGCGGCTAAAATACACGATGTAGAAGAAAAGTCCGGCAGGCAAGACTTTATCGCGGGTGCGAAGCTAATTGAATACCGCCCTAAGACGGCAGCTAAGTTAGTCCCGATTATCAGCGCTAATGGACATCTGTGTACGCGGCTATTTGTGCAGCTGTGTTTGCTTAGCATGCAAAGACTGAAGTCTGCAAACACTATAAGATGAGATGTCTCAAACCTTCTAAAGAGGACCTGGTGAAATTACACATAGCAACCAATCAGCTGCTAGTTATCATATATCTAGTATACAGTGTATAAAATGATATCTACAAGCTGATTGGTTGCTATGACTTCTCCATCTCTTTAGATGGTTTGATGCATCGCCCCTATCAGTTTTTTCAAATGATCTCACCTTAGCCCAAGACAACTTCTGTTTGATGCTCTCATTCTTAGGCTCCACGTGACGAGCAAACTTTAAGTTGTTGATTGTATATTCATGTCCACAATAGACTCTCTGGGGGAGGAAAAGAAAAAGAAAATGAAACAACTAAAAAGGAAGAGGAAAAAAAAAAAAAAAAAAAACCTGCCCCAAAAACACAGTGAATAGTTGTTAGGGCATTACTGTCTCTGGAGGAAGTCGTCCCAGTATCTCAATCAGAGCTGCGTACATTTCCTCTGCTGTCCCTTCAAAGAACTTGCCGCACCCCGCCACAAAGAGGGTGTCACCTGGGAGGAGAGAACAGGCGGATAGGTCAGCCCTCCATCCTACCCACAGAGAGGTCAGAGGCTACAAGCTCCTACGTATGCAATAAAGATGAAACGGCTGTATACCGGGAAGAGATGTGTAATTCAGTCACATAAACAGGAACTACCGGGACCAGGCCTCAAAGCAAGGGGGACCCCTATCACCAACCCTGTTCACGCTCAGCTTCATTGCTAAAGTAACTGAAACCAGTATCCATACAAGTGAGGTGGAAGGTTGCAACTGATTTAGATATTTATGCATCAAAAATTAACGTATACAAATCTTAATTTCCGATTGCTGGAGAATCTAAGGGCTTCCTAATAAAAACACAATATGGAGCCAGATGGAAAGATCCAGGTTCTCCTCTGTGGTCCCGGGCCTCTCGCCAGTCACATAGATTAGTATGGTCATACTCACAGGTTCCCTTACAGTTTTAGCTCACACAAGTGTTGCAGCCCCATGTAAAGCCTGCTCTGCAAGTAGCCCACAGACTGGCGGCAGAGGGTGAGCAGCGTCACCATAGATGCCACAAGTCTAGGCCGCTGTATAGAGGACTATGCATCAGCTGGATCCCCTGAAGGAGGTGGCTAGTGCTCCCCGTATGGACAAATCCTATAATGACCCGATACGCGGTCCAGGCTCACCTGTAAACACGGCCGGCTGCTCAGGGCTATTGGGCTTCGTCACGTAATAACATATGTGCCCCGAAGTGTGGCATGGGGTGAAGAGACACTTGACATGAAGCGACCCCACCTAAAGCGACACAAGAGGAACATTTACCCTCTAGTTTGAAAGAGCTAAAAAGTTATCAGAGCAAAAAAGACCAAACTAAGCGTTTTTGCTGCTAAATGCTAGGATTTCCTGCCTGTAAAGGTCGTCACTGTGTCGGCAAGTTCAGTCTTATTTCCTACTAAGTGATGTGCAGTATGAGTGTGTAAGTGGGTGTAATATAGCGTTATCTCAGCAGCCAGCGTCTGGCTTCTCACAGTGATATGAAAGTTTGCAAATACATACACTGGCTATGGTATGATAGGTCGACGTGAATTGTGTTGACACTGATGAAATATTGACAGGATAGAATGTCAGCATATTGTCCCTGGTGGCCCAACGGTGACTCACCTGCTCCCAACGGCTGTAGCGGCATCATCCGGGTCCTGGTGGTCATGTGACTGTCAGTTCCGGCGGAGTTATATGAAGGAGTGGCATTCTAATAAGTACACTGGCCTTATTCCTAATCCCTACCGCTAACCCTCCATGTAACCCCCCTCCCTCTGACTGACCCTCACCCTAGTGCCTAACCCCCCCGTAGCTTGACCCTCATCCTAGTGCCCAACACAAACTTCCACCCCCCCTTTAACCTAACCCTGACTTCCTACCCATAGCCTGACCTTTACCCTAGTGCCTAACCCTAACCTCCTCCCCATAGCCTGGCCCTTACCCTAGTACCTAACCCTAACCTCCTCCCCATAGCCTGACCCTTACCCTAGTGCCTAACCCTAACCTCCTCCCCATAGCCTGGCCCTTACCCTAGTGCCTAACCCTAACCTCCTCCCCATAGCACGACCCTTACCCTAGTGCCTAACCTCCTCCCCATAGGCTGACCCTTAGTGCCTAACCCTAACCTCCGCCCCATAGCCTGACCCTTACCCTCCTATCCTACAGCCTACCACTAATGTCGACATTCTGAGAATGTCACTATTTCTCAACATTTCTGATGGCAATCTTGTTAACATGTCAACAATCTGAGAATGTCGACATGTTGAATGTTGACATCCTCAATGCAGACATTGTGGTGGTGACATTATGAATGTCAAATTGTTATTGTTGACCTAATTCCTGCATGCCCTTACATTAGAATACGCATTGCTTATTGCCAAAGACACATCACACACTGGCTGGTCCATGATGTCCTCCAAGACGGCATGTAGGCGGCATCCTGGCGTGCGGGATGCCAACGGGCTAAATACCGGCGCCGAAATCCCGACAGGTCAGGATCCCGGCACCAGTATCCCAACCGCCGGAATCCCGAAGGTAAGTATTGGGGTGTTAGGGGGAGGTTAGGGTGCCGGGTTAGGGTTAGGCACTTGGGGGATGGTTAGAGTTAGGCACCGGGGAGGGAGTGTTAGGGTAGAGGTTAGGAAAACACTTACAGTTCGTTCCTATAGGTGTCGGGATTCTGGCTGTCGAGATGCCGACGTCTGTGTTCTGACCAGCGGCATCCCGACAGCCGGGATTTCCTACTCAACTCCTCCGAGACACCAGGTTTATGAGGCCAACACAAAAAGAGTGAGAACAGACGTCAGCTCACCTGAAACGTTGTTAGATGAGAAACTTTCTGGGTTAATGCTCCAACCCGGTCGTCTCCTCCGTATACTTTTAGTCCAGACACTAGTTTCACAAGTTTCTCGTTCCCTCCTGCGTGATCCCTGGGAAGGAGCAACATGAAGCCAAATGTGTGTAATAAGAGTCACAAATCTTACTAATACTTCCATACAATAAAAAAATTATACATTATTATATATTTATATAGATATATATACATACATGCACACTATGTAGGCAAAAGTGATTGGACACTGACAGCAAATAGATCAACAAGATTTTATTGACGTCAGTACTTCTTCTTGGCAAACTGTCCACAAGTTCCTGGACAACAGACGGCAGTATGTTTTGCCATTCCGCCTTAAGTACAGGGACCACCTGTCACACTGAAGAAGGTCGAGTCAGCCTAGAAAACACCCGTCGCTCCAATTCGTCCCAGAGGTTCTCAATGGGGTTAAAATCTGGACTCTGAGCTGGCCGGTCCATCCAGGTTACTGAATTTTCTGTATACCAGTCCAGCGTCGCCCTGGAAACATGACAGGTGGCATTGTCATCCTGATAAAAACATTTGTTGTTTCTGTAGAACTGCCACAATGTAGGGAGCACATAGTTATCAAGAACATCTCTATACTTCTCAGAGTTAATGTGACCATGCATTACAACTAGTGGGCCCATGCCAAACCAGCTGAAACAGGGGATGTCCAATCACTTTTGTCTATATAGTGTGTATACACAAAATAGATCACTCAGAACTCCGTCCACTTTTAAACATCCACCTGCGTGCCATCCAAAAACATAGCATAATCATATAGGTAGACAGCGGCACTCTCAGGATTTCATGTTCAGGAAAAACACCAAGAAGCTGGTATCTGAGTCAACGTTTCAATTTATCATTATAAATTTGTCCTGGTGATAATTTTATAATGTTAAATTGAAATGTTGACTCAGAGGAATGGGTATGAAGTCCCGACGGATGAATAGCCGCTGGTTCATATCCAGACGCCGGCAGCCCGAAGGGAGAAGATCCCGACAGGGCAGGTAAATACCCTCTCCTCCCCTTTAACTCTCCCTTAGTGGTCCTTAACCCTAACCTCCCTCCTAGTGCCTAACCCAAACCCCCCCCTGGGAGTGCCTAACCCTAACCCCTCCTTACCACATCCTAAACCTAACCCTAATCTCCCCCTTGGGGTGCCTAACCCTAACCCTCCCCCTTACGGGTGCCTAACCCTAACCACTCCCCCCCCCCCAAACCTAACGCCGCTATGCTTCCTTTACCTATGGTGAATTCGCAGTGCACGTCATAACGTACCACAGTGTATGCAGGCACTGGGAATCGCATGGCGTGATGCATGCGCATGTTTATGGCGCGATCAGCCACAATCTAACTGGGCGCATTTGGCTGCAGATCCTTTAAGTCCTATAAGCTGTGAGCTGGGACCTCCATGTCTCGGACTTGTTTTTCAGGCACATCCCATAGATGCTTGATCAGACTGAGATCTGGGGAGTTTGGAGGCCAAGTCAACCGCTTGAGCCCTTTGTCATGTTCCTCAAGCCATTCCTGAACAATAATTGCAGTGTGGTAGGGCGCATTATCCTGCTGAAAGAGGCCATTGCCATCAGGGAATACAGTTGCCATGAAGGTCTGTACTTTTTCAGCAACAATGTGTAGGTAGATGGTACGGGTCAAAGTAACATGCAGATGAATGCCAGGTTCCAAGGTTTCCCAGCAGAACATTGCCAAGACCATCACACTGCCTCCGCCAACTTCTTCCCATAGTGCATCCTGATGCCATCTCTTCCCCAGGTAAACGACACACACGCACCCGGCCGTCCACATGATGTAAAAGAAAATGTGATTCATCAGACCAGGCCACCTTCTTCCATTGCTCCATGGTCCAGATCTGCCGCTCACTTACCCAATGTAGGCGCTTTCGGCAGAGGACAGGGGACACCTATCTATCATAGCCAGCATTAACTTTTTCTGCAATTTGTGCTACAGTAGCTCTTCTGTGAGATAGGACCAGACAGTCTAGCCTGTGCTCCTCACGTGCATCAATGAACCTTGGGTGCCCATGACCCAGTCGCCAGCTTACCGGTTGTCCTTCCTTGGACCACTTTTGGTGGTACAAACTACTGCATATCAAGAACACCCCACAAGACATGCCAGTTTGGACATGCCAGACGTCTAGCCATCACAATTTGGCCCTTGTCAAAGTAGCTAAAATCCCCATTTTTTCTGCTTCCAATACTTCATCAACTTCATGACTGAAGTGTTCACTTGCTACCTAATATATCCCAATATAATCAATGTCATTCACTTCACCAGTCAGTGGTTTTAATGTTATGGTTGATATTAAAAAGAAAAAAAAAAGCTACTCCACAATATTTAACATGATTCATAAATCTGTCCATTACATATATAGTATGTCCACAATTACTCTATTCGTTGTTCAACACACTTGAAATCTCCATGACATTCTTCCTTGCCACATTGTTCCCCGTCCCAGAGCTTTCCCCTCTACACACAGCTCAACTTCCCCCGAGCTTTCCCTTGTACACACTGCTCATCTTCCCCCCGAGCTTTCCCTTCTACACACTGCTCATCTTCCCCCCGAGCTTTCCCTTCTACACACTGCTCATCTTCCCCGAGATTTCCCTTCTACACACTGCTCATCTTCCCCGACCTTCCCCTCTACACACAGCTCATCTTCCCCCGAGCTTTCCCTTCTACACACAGCTCAACTTCCCCCGAGCTTTCCCTCTACACACTGCTCATCTTCCCCGAGATTTCCCTTCTACACACTGCTCATCTTCCCCCGAGCTTTCCCTTCTACACACTGCTCATCTTCCCCGAGATTTCCCTTCTACACAGTGATCAACTTCCCCGACCTTCCCCTCTACACACAACTCATCTTCCCCCGAGCTTTCCCTTCTACACACAGCTCATCTTCCCCCGAGCTTTCCCTTCTACACACAGCTCATCTTCCCCCGAGCTTTCCCTTCTACACACAGCTCATCTTCCCCGAGATTTCCCTTCAACACACAGCTCATCTTCCCCCGAGCTTTCCCTTCTACACACAGCTCAACTTCCGCCGAGCTTTCCCTTCTACACACAGCTCAACTTCCCCCGAGCTTTCCCTTCTACACACTGCTCATCTTCCCCGAGATTTCCCTTCTACACACAGCTCATCTTCCCCTGAGCTTTCCCTTCTACACACAGCTCAACTTCCCCCGAGCTTTCCCTTCTACACACTGCTCATCTTCCCCGAGATTTCCCTTCTACACACTGCTCATCTTCGACGAGATTTCCCTTCTACACACTGCTCATCTTCCCCGACCTTCCCCTCTACACACAGCTCATCTTCCCCCAAGCTTTCCCTTCTACACACAGCTCATCTTCCCCCCGAGCTTTCCCTTCTACACACTGCTCATCTTCCGCGAGATTTCCCTTCTACACACTGAACAACTGCCCCGACCTTCCCCTCTACACACAGCTCATCTTCCCCCGAGCTTTCCCTTCTACACACTGCTCATCTTCCCCCGAGCTTTCCCTTCTACACACTGCTCATCTTCCCCCGAGCTTTCCCTTCTACACACTGCTCATCTTCCCCAAGATTTCCCTTCTACACACTGCTCATCTTCCCCGAGATTTCCCTTCTACACACTGCTCATCTTCCCCGAGATTTCCCTTCTACACACTGCTCATCTTCCCCCGAGCTTCCCCTCTACACACTGCTCATCTTCCCCCGAGCTTTCCCTTCTACGCACTGATCATCTTCCCCCGAGCTTTCCCTTCTACACACTGATCATCTTCCCCGACCTTCCCCTCTACACACAGCTCATCTTCCCCCGAGCTTTCCCCTCTACACACAGCTCATCTTCCCCCGACCTTCCCCTCTACACACTGCTCATCTTCCCCCGAGCTTTCCCTTCTACACACTGATCAACTTCCCCGACCTTCCCCTCTACACACAGCTCATCTTCCCCCGAGCTTTCCCCTCTACACACAGCTCATCTTCCCCCGAGCTTTCCCCTCTACACACAGCTCAACTTCCCCCGACCTTCCCCTCTACACACAGCTCATCTTCCCCCGAGCTTTCCCTTCTACACACTGATCATCTTCCCCGACCTTCCCCTCTACACACAGCTCATCTTCCCCCGAGCTTTCCCCTCTACACACAGCTCATCTTCCCCCGACCTTCCCCTCTACACACTGCTCATCTTCCCCCGAGCTTTCCCCTCTACACACAGCTCATCTTCCCCCGAGCTTTCCCCTCTACACACAGCTCAACTTCCCCCGACCTTCCCCTCTACACACAGCTCATCTTCCCCCGAGCTTTCCCTTCTACACACTGATCATCTTCCCCGACCTTCCCCTCTACACACAGCTCATCTTCCCCCGAGCTTTCCCCTCTACACACAGCTCATCTTCCCCCGAGCTTTCCCCTCTACACACAGCTCAACTTCCCCCGACCTTCCCCTCGACACACAGCTCATCTTCCCAGAGATTTCCCTTCTACACACTGATCATCTTCCCCCGAGCTTTCCCTTCTACACACAGCTCAACTTCCCCCGAGCTTTCCCTTCTACACACTGCTCATCTTCCCCGAGATTTCCCTTCTACACACTGCTCATCTTCGACGAGATTTCCCTTCTACACACTGCTCATCTTCCCCGACCTTCCCCTCTACACACAGCTCATCTTCCCCCAAGCTTTCCCTTCTACACACAGCTCAACTTCCCCGAGATTTCCCTTCAACACACAGCTCATCTTCCCCCGAGCTTTCCCTTCTACACACAGCTCAACTTCCCCCGAGCTTTCCCTTCTACACACAGCTCAACTTCCCCCGAGCTTTCCCTTCTACACACTGCTCATCTTCCCCGAGATTTCCCTTCTACACACAGCTCATCTTCCCCCGAGCTTTCCCCTCTACACACAGCTCAACTTCCCCCGACCTTCCCCTCTACACACAGCTCATCTTCCCCCGAGCTTTCCCTTCTACACACTGATCATCTTCCCCGACCTTCCCCTCTACACACAGCTCATCTTCCCCCGAGCTTTCCCCTCTACACACAGCTCATCTTCCCCCGAGCTTTCCCCTCTACACACAGCTCAACTTCCCCCGACCTTCCCCTCGACACACAGCTCATCTTCCCAGAGATTTCCCTTCTACACACTGATCATCTTCCCCCGAGCTTTCCCTTCTACACACAGCTCAACTTCCCCCGAGCTTTCCCTTCTACACACTGCTCATCTTCCCCGAGATTTCCCTTCTACACACTGCTCATCTTCGACGAGATTTCCCTTCTACACACTGCTCATCTTCCCCGACCTTCCCCTCTACACACAGCTCATCTTCCCCCAAGCTTTCCCTTCTACACACAGCTTAACTTCCCCCGAGCTTTCCCTTCTACACACTGCTCATCTTCCCCGAGATTTCCCTTCTACACACAGCTCATCTTCCCCCGAGCTTTCCCCTCTACACACAGCTCAACTTCCCCCGACCTTCCCCTCTACACACAGCTCATCTTCCCCCGAGCTTTCCCTTCTACACACTGATCATCTTCCCCGACCTTCCCCTCTACACACAGCTCATCTTCCCCCGAGCTTTCCCCTCTACACACAGCTCATCTTCCCCCGAGCTTTCCCCTCTACACACAGCTCAACTTCCCCCGACCTTCCCCTCGACACACAGCTCATCTTCCCAGAGATTTCCCTTCTACACACTGATCATCTTCCCCTGAGCTTTCCCTTCTACACACAGCTCAACTTCCCCCGAGCTTTCCCTTCTACACACTGCTCATCTTCCCCGAGATTTCCCTTCTACACACTGCTCATCTTCGACGAGATTTCCCTTCTACACACTGCTCATCTTCCCCGACCTTCCCCTCTACACACAGCTCATCTTCCCCCAAGCTTTCCCTTCTACACACAGCTCAACTTCCCCGAGATTTCCCTTCAACACACAGCTCATCTTCCCCCGAGCTTTCCCTTCTACACACAGCTCAACTTCCCCCGAGCTTTCCCTTCTACACACAGCTCAACTTCCCCCGAGCTTTCCCTTCTACACACTGCTCATCTTCCCCGAGATTTCCCTTCTACACACAGCTCATCTTCCCCCGAGCTTTCCCTTCTACACACAGCTCAAGTTCCCCCGAGCTTTCCCTTCTACACACTGCTCATCTTCCCCGAGATTTCCTTTCTACACACTGCTCATCTTCGACGAGATTTCCCTTCAACACACTGCTCATCTTCCCCGACCTTCCCCTCTACACACAGCTCATCTTCCCCCAAGCTTTCCCTTCTACACACAGCTCATCTTCCCCCAAGCTTTCCCTTCTACACACAGCTCAAGTTCCCCCGAGCTTTCCCTTCTACACACTGCTCATCTTCCCCGAGATTTCCTTTCTACACACTGCTCATCTTCGACGAGATTTCCCTTCTACACACTGCTCATCTTCCCCGAGATTTCCCTTCTACACACAGCTCATCTTCCCCGAGCTTTCCCTTCTACACACTGCTCATCTTCCCCCGAGCATCCCCTCTACACACTGCTCATCTTCCCCCGAGCTTTCCCTTCTACACACTGATCATCTTCCCCCGAGCTTTCCCTTCTACACACTGATCATCTTCCCCGACCTTCCCCTCTACACACAGTTCATCTTCCCCCGAGCTTTCCCCTCTACACACAGCTCATCGTCCCCCGAGCTTTCCCCTCTACACACAGCTCAACTTACCCCGACCTTCCCCTCTACACACTGCTCATCTTCCCCCGAGCTTTCCCTTCTACACACTGATCAACTTCCCCGACCTTCCCCTCTACACACAGCTCATCTTCCCCCGAGCTTTCCCTTCTACACACTGATCATCTTTCCCGACCTTCCCCTCTACACACAGCTCATCTTCCCCCGAGCTTTCCCCTCTACACACAGCTCATCTTCCCCCGAGCTTTCCCCTCTACACACAGCTCAACTTCCCCCGACCTTCCCCTCTACACACTGCTCATCTTCCCAGAGATTTCCCTTCTACACACTGATCATCTTCCCCCGAGCTTTCCCTTCTACACACAGCTCAACTTCCCCCGAGCTTTCCCTTCTACACACTGCTCATCTTCCCCGAGATTTCCCTTCTACACACTGCTCATCTTCGACGAGATTTCCCTTCTACACACTGCTCATCTTCCCCGACCTTCCCCTCTACACACAGCTCATCTTCCCCCAAGCTTTCCCTTCTACACACAGCTCAACTTCCCCCGAGCTTTCCCTTCTACACACAGCTCAACTTCCCCCGACCTTCCCCTCTACACACTGCTCATCTTCCCCGAGATTTCCCTTCTACACACTGAACAACTGCCCCGACCTTCCCCTCTACACACAGCTCATCTTCCCCCGAGCTTTCCCTTCTACACACTGCTCATCTTCACCCGAGCTTTCCCTTCTACACACTGCTCATCTTCCCCAAGATTTCCCTTCTACACACTGCTCATCTTCCCCGAGATTTCCCTTCTACACACTGCTCATCTTCCCCGAGATTTCCCATCTACACACAGCTCATCTTCCCCGAGCTTTCCCTTCTACACACTGCTCATCTTCCCCCGAGCTTCCCCTCTACACACCGCTCATCTTCCCCGAGCTTTCCCTTCTACACACTGATCATCTTCCCCCGAGCTTTCCCTTCTACACACTGATCATCTTCCCCGACCTTCCCCTCTAAACACAGCTCATCTTCCCCCGAGCTTTCCCCTCTACACACAGCTCATCTTCCCCCGAGCTTTCCCCTCTACACACAGCTCAACTTCCCCCGAAATTCCCCTCTACACACTGCTCATCTTCCCCCGAGCTTTCCCTTCTACACACTGATCAACTTCCCCGACCTTCCCCTCTACACACAGCTCATCTTCCCCCGAGCTTTCCCTTCTACACACTGATCATCTTCCCCGACCTTCCCCTCTACACACAGCTCATCTTCCCCCGAGCTTTCACCTCTACACACAGCTCATCTTCCCCCGAGCTTTCCCCTCTACACACAGCTCAACTTCCCCCGACCTTCCCCTCTACACACTGCTCATCTTCCCAGAGATTTCCCTTCTACACACTTTTCATCTTCCCCCGAGCTTTCCCTTCTACACACAGCTCATCTTCCCCGAGATTTCCCTTCTACACACAGCTCATCTTCCCCCGAGCTTTCCCTTCTACACACTGCTCATCTTCCCCGAGATTTCCCTTCTACACACTGCTCATCTTCCCCGAGATTTCCCCTCTACACACAGCTCATCTTCCCCCGAGCTTTCCCTTCTACACACAGCTCAACTTCCCCCGAGCTTTCCCTCTACACACTGCTCATCTTCCCCGAGATTTCCCTTCTACACACTGCTCATCTTCCCCCGAGCTTTCCCTTCTACACACTGCTCATCTTCCCCGAGATTTCCCTTCTACACACTGCTCATCTTCCCCGAGATTTCCCTTCTACACATTGCTCATTTTCCCAGAGATTTCCCATCTACACACAGCTCATCTTCCCCGAGCTTTCCCTTCTACACACTGCTCATCTTCCCCCGAGCTTTCCCTTCTACACACTGCTCATTTTCCCCGAGATTTCCCATCTACACACAGCTCATCTTCCCCGAGCTTTCCCTTCTACACACTGCTCATCTTCCCCCGAGCTTCCCCTCTACACACCGCTCATCTTCCCCCGAGCTTTCCCTTCTACACACTGATCATCTTCCCCCGAGCTTTCCCTTCTACACACTGATCATCTTCCCCGACCTTCCCCTCTACACACAGCTCATCTTCCCCCGAGCTTTCCCCTCTACACACAGCTCATCTTCCCCCGAGCTTTCCCCTCTACACACTGCTCATCTTCCCCCGAGCTTTCCCTTCTACACACTGATCAACTTCCCCCGAGCTTTCCCTTCTACACACTGCTCGTCTTCCCCAAGATTTCCCTTCTACACACTGCTCATCTTCCCCGAGATTTCCCTTCTACACACTGCTCATCTTCCCCGAGATTTCCCATCTACACACAGCTCATCTTCCCCGAGCTTTCCCTTCTACACACTGCTCATCTTCCCCCGAGCTTCCCCTCTACACACCGCTCATCTTCCCCCGAGCTTTCCCTTCTACACACTGATCATCTTCCCCCGAGCTTTCCCTTCTACACACTGATCATCTTCCCCGACCTTCCCCTCTACACACAGCTCATCTTCCCCCGAGCTTTCCCCTCTACACACAGCTCATCTTCCCCCGAGCTTTCCCCTCTACACACAGCTCAACTTCCCCCGACCTTCCCCTCTACACACTGCTCATCTTCCCCCGAGCTTTCCCTTCTACACACAGATCAACTTCCCCGACCTTCCCCTCTACACACAGCTCATCATCCCCCGAGCTTTCCCTTCTACACACTGATCATCTTCCCCGACCTTCCCCTCTACACACAGCTCATCTTCCCCCGAGCTTTCCCGTCTACACACAGCTCATCTTCCCCCGAGCTTTCCCCTCTACACACAGCTCAACTTCCCCCGACCTTCCCCTCTACACACTGCTCATCTTCCCAGAGATTTTCCTTCTACACACTTTTCATCTTCCCCCGAGCTTTCCCTTCTACACACAGCCCATCTTCCCCGAGATTTCCCTTCTACACACAGCTCATCTTCCCCCGAGCTTTCCCTTCTACACACTGCTCATCTTCCCCGAGATTTCCCTTCTACACACTGCTCATCTTCCCCGAGATTTCCCCTCTACACACTGCTCATCTTCCCCCGAGCTTTCCCTTCTACACACTGCTCATCTTCCCCGACCTTCCCCTCTACACACAGCTCATCTTCCCCCGAGCTTTCCCTTCTACACACAGCTCAACTTCCCCCGAGCTTTCCCTCTACACACTGCTCATCTTCCCAGAGATTTCCCTTCTACACACTGCTCATCTTCCCCCGAGCTTTCCCTTCTACACACTGCTCATCTTCCCCGAGATTTCCCTTCTACACAGTGATCATCTTCCCCGACCTTCCCCTCTACACACAGCTCATCTTCCCCCGAGCTTTCCCCTCTACACACAGCTCATCTTCCCCCGAGCTTTCCCTTCTACACACAGCTCAACTTCCCCCGACCTTCCCCTCGACACACAGCTCATCTTCCCAGAGATTTCCCTTCTACACACTGATCATCTTCCCCCGAGCTTTCCCTTCTACACACAGCTCAACTTCCCCCGAGCTTTCCCTTCTACACACTGCTCATCTTCCCCGAGATTTCCCTTCTACACACTGCTCATCTTCGACGAGATTTCCCTTCTACACACTGCTCATCTTCCCCGACCTTCCCCTCTACACACAGCTCATCTTCCCCCAAGCTTTCCCTTCTACACACAGCTCAACTTCCCCGAGATTTCCCTTCAACACACAGCTCATCTTCCCCCGAGCTTTCCCTTCTACACACAGCTCAACTTCCCCCGAGCTTTCCCTTCTACACACACCTCAACTTCCCCCGAGCTTTCCCTTCTACACACTGCTCATCTTCCCCGAGATTTCCCTTCTACACACAGCTCATCTTCCCCCGAGCTTTCCCTTCTACACACAGCTCAAGTTCCCCCGAGCTTTCCCTTCTACACACTGCTCATCTTCCCCGAGATTTCCTTTCTACACACTGCTCATCTTCGACGAGATTTCCCTTCAACACACTGCTCATCTTCCCCGACCTTCCCCTCTACACACAGCTCATCTTCCCCCAAGCTTTCCCTTCTACACACAGCTCAACTTCCCCCGAGCTTTCCCTTCTACACACAGCTCAACTTCCCCCGAGCTTTCCCTTCTACACACTGCTCATCTTCCCCCGAGCTTTCCCTTCTACACACTGCTCATCTTCCCCAAGATTTCCCTTCTACACACTGCTCATCTTCCCCGAGATTTCCCTTCTACACACTGCTCATCTTCCCCGAGATTTCCCTTCTACACACAGCTCATCTTCCCCGAGCTTTCCCTTCTACACACTGCTCATCTTCCCCCGAGCATCCCCTCTACACACTGCTCATCTTCCCCCGAGCTTTCCCCTCTACACACAGCTCATCGTCCCCCGAGCTTTCCCCTCTACACACAGCTCAACTTACCCCGACCTTCCCCTCTACACACTGCTCATCTTCCCCCGAGCTTTCCCTTCTACACACTGATCAACTTCCCCGACCTTCCCCTCTACACACAGCTCATCTTCCCCCGAGCTTTCCCTTCTACACACTGATCATCTTCCCCGACCTTCCCCTCTACACACAGCTCATCTTCCCCCGAGCTTTCACCTCTACACACAGCTCATCTTCCCCCGAGCTTTCGCCTCTACACACAGCTCAACTTCCCCCGACCTTCCCCTCTACACACTGCTCATCTTCCCAGAGATTTCCCTTCTACACACTTTTCATCTTCCCCCGAGCTTTCCCTTCTACACACAGCTCATCTTCCCCGAGATTTCCCTTCTACACACAGCTCATCTTCCCCCGAGCTTTCCCTTCTACACACTGCTCATCTTCCCCGAGATTTCCCTTCTACACACTGCTCATCTTCCCCGAGATTTCCCCTCTACACACAGCTCATCTTCCCCCGAGCTTTCCCTTCTACACACAGCTCAACTTCCCCCGAGCTTTCCCTCTACACACTGCTCATCTTCCCCGAGATTTCCCTTCTACACACTGCTCATCTTCCCCCGAGCTTTCCCTTCTACACACTGCTCATCTTCCCTGAGATTTCCCTTCTACACACTGCTCATCTTCCCCGAGATTTCCCTTCTACACATTGCTCATTTTCCCCGAGATTTCCCATCTACACACAGCTCATCTTCCCCGAGCTTTCCCTTCTACACACTGCTCATCTTTCCCCGAGCTTTCCCTTCTACACACTGCTCATTTTCCCCGAGATTTCCCATCTACACACAGCTCATCTTCCCCGAGCTTTCCCTTCTACACACCGCTCATCTTCCCCCGAGCTTTCCCTTCTACACACTGATCATCTTCCCCCGAGCTTTCCCTTCTACACAGTGATCATCTTCCCCGACCTTCCCCTCTACACACAGCTCATCTTCCCCCGAGCTTTCCCCTCTACACACAGCTCATCTTCCCCCTCTACACACTGCTCATCTTCCCCCGAGCTTTCCCTTCTACACACTGATCAACTTCCCCCGAGCTTTCCCTTCTACACACTGCTCGTCTTCCCCAAGATTTCCCTTCTACACACTGCTCGTCTTCCCCGAGATTTCCCTTCTACACACTGCTCATCTTCCCCCGAGCTTTCCCGTCTACACACAGCTCATCTTCCCCCGAGCTTTCCCCTCTACACACAGCTCAACTTCCCCCGACCTTCCCCTCTACACACTGCTCATCTTCCCAGAGATTTTCCTTCTACACACTTTTCATCTTCCCCCGAGCTTTCCCTTCTACACACAGCCCATCTTCCCCGAGATTTCCCTTCTACACACAGCTCATCTTCCCCCGAGCTTTCCCTTCTACACACTGCTCATCTTCCCCGAGATTTCCCTTCTACACACTGCTCATCTTCCCCGAGATTTCCCCTCTACACACTGCTCATCTTCCCCCGAGCTTTCCCTTCTACACACTGCTCATCTTCCCCGACCTTCCCCTCTACACACAGCTCATCTTCCCCCGAGCTTTCCCTTCTACACACAGCTCAACTTCCCCCGAGCTTTCCCTCTACACACTGCTCATCTTCCCAGAGATTTCCCTTCTACACACTGCTCATCTTCCCCCGAGCTTTCCCTTCTACACACTGCTCATCTTCCCCGAGATTTCCCTTCTACACAGTGATCAACTTCCCCGACCTTCCCCTCTACACACAGCTCATCTTCCCCCGAGCTTTCCCTTTTACACACAGCTCATCTTCCCCCGAGCTTTCCCTTCTACACACAGCTCATCTTCCCCCGAGCTTTCCCTTCTACACACAGCTCATCTTCCCCGAGATTTCCCTTCTACACACAGCTCATCTTCCCCTGAGCTTTCCCTTCTACACACAGCTCAACTTCCCCCGAGCTATCCCTTCTACACACTGCTCAACTTCCCCCGAGCTTTCCCTTCTACACACTGCTCATCTTCCCCGAGATTTCCCTTCTACACACAGCTCATCTTCCCCCGAGCTTTCCCTTCTACACACAGCTCAACTTCCCCCGAGCTTTCCCTTCTACACACTGCTCATCTTCCCCGAGATTTCCCTTGTACACACTGCTCATCTTCGACGAGATTTCCCTTCTACACACTGCTCATCTTCCCCGACCTTCCCCTCTACACACAGCTCATCTTCCCCGAGATTTCCCTTCTACACACAGCTCATCTTCCCCCGAGCTTTCCCTTCTACACACAGCTCAACTTCCCCCGACCTTCCCCTCTACACACTGCTCATCTTCCCCGAGATTTCCCTTCTACACACTGAACAACTGCCCCGACCTTCCCCTCTACACACAGCTCATCTTACCCCGAGCTTTCCCTTCTACACACTGCTCATCTTCCCCCGAGCTTTCCCTTCTACACACTGCTCATCTTCCCCAAGATTTCCCTTCTACACACAGCTCATCTTCCCCCGAGCTTTCCCTTCTACACACAGCTCAACTTCCCCCGAGCTTTCCCTTCTACACACTGCTCTTCTTCTCTAAGCTTTCCCTTCTCCACACTGCTCATCTTCTCCGAGCTTCCCCTCTTCACACTGCTCATCTTCTCTGAGCTTTCCCTTCTCCACACTGCTCATCTTCTCTGAGATTTCCCTTCTACACACTGCTCATCTTCCCCGAGATTTCCCTTCTACACACAGCTCATCTTCTCTGAGCTTTCCCTTCTACACACTGCTCATCTTCCCCGAGATTTCCCTTCTACACACTGCTCATCTTCCCCCGAGCTTTCCCTTCTACACACAGCTCATCTTCCCCGAGATTTCCCTTCTACACACTGAACAACTGCCCCGACCTTCCCCTCTACAAACAGCTCATCTTCCCCCGAGCTTTCCCTTCTTCACACTGCTCATCTTCCCCCGAGCTTTCCCTTCTACACACTGCTCATCTTCCCCGAGATTTCCGTTCTACACACTGCTCATCTTCCCCAAGATTTCCCTTCTACACACAGCTCATCTTCCCCCGAGCTTTCCCTGCTACACACAGCTCAACTTCCCCCGAGCTTTCCCTTCTACACACTGCTCTTCTTCTCTGAGCTTTCCCTTCTCCACACTGCTCATCTTCTCCGAGCTTCCCCTCTTCACACTGCTCATCTTCTCTGAGCTTTCCCTTCTCCACACTGCTCATCTTCTCTGAGCTTTCCCTTCTACACACTGCTCATCTTCCCCGTGATTTCCCTTCTACACACAGCTCATCTTCTCTGAGCTTTCCCTTCTACACACTGCTCATCTTCCCCCGAGCTTTCCCTTCTACACACTGCTCATTTTCCCCGAGATTTCCTATCTACACACAGCTCATCTTCCCCGAGCTTTCCCTTCTACACACCGCTCATCTTCCCCCGAGCTTCCCCTCTACACACCGCTCATCTTCCCCCGAGCTTTCCCTTCTACACACTGATCATCTTCCCCCGAGCTTTCCCTTCTACACACTGATCATCTTCCCCGACCTTCCCCTCTACACACAGCTCATCTTCCCCCGAGCTTTCCCCTCTACACACAGCTCATCTTCCCCCGAGCTTTCCCCTCTACACACTGCTCATCTTCCCCCGAGCTTTCCCTTCTACACACTGATCAACTTCCCCCGAGCTTTCCCTTCTACACACTGCTCGTCTTCCCCAAGATTTCCCTTCTACACACTGCTCATCTTCCCCGAGATTTCCCTTCTACACACTGCTCATCTTCCCCGAGATTTCCCATCTACACACAGCTCATCTTCCCCGAGCTTTCCCTTCTACACACTGCTCATCTTCCCCCGAGCTTCCCCTCTACACACCGCTCATCTTCCCCCGAGCTTTCCCTTCTACACACTGATCATCTTCCCCCGAGCTTTCCCTTCTACACACTGATCATCTTCCCCGACCTTCCCCTCTACACACAGCTCATCTTCCCCCGAGCTTTCCCCTCTACACACAGCTCATCTTCCCCCGAGCTTTCCCCTCTACACACAGCTCAACTTCCCCCGACCTTCCCCTCTACACACTGCTCATCTTCCCCCGAGCTTTCCCTTCTACACACAGATCAACTTCCCCGACCTTCCCCTCTACACACAGCTCATCATCCCCCGAGCTTTCCCTTCTACACACTGATCATCTTCCCCGACCTTCCCCTCTACACACAGCTCATCTTCCCCCGAGCTTTCCCGTCTACACACAGCTCATCTTCCCCCGAGCTTTCCCCTCTACACACAGCTCAACTTCCCCCGACCTTCCCCTCTACACACTGCTCATCTTCCCAGAGATTTTCCTTCTACACACTTTTCATCTTCCCCCGAGCTTTCCCTTCTACACACAGCCCATCTTCCCCGAGATTTCCCTTCTACACACAGCTCATCTTCCCCCGAGCTTTCCCTTCTACACACTGCTCATCTTCCCCGAGATTTCCCTTCTACACACTGCTCATCTTCCCCGAGATTTCCCCTCTACACACAGCTCATCTTCCCCCGAGCTTTCCCTTCTACACACAGCTCAACTTCCCCCGAGCTTTCCCTCTACACACTGCTCATCTTCCCAGAGATTTCCCTTCTACACACTGCTCATCTTCCCCCGAGCTTTCCCTTCTACACACTGCTCATCTTCCCCGAGATTTCCCTTCTACACAGTGATCATCTTCCCCGACCTTCCCCTCTACACACAGCTCATCTTCCCCCGAGCTTTCCCCTCTACACACAGCTCATCTTCCCCCGAGCTTTCCCTTCTACACACAGCTCAACTTCCCCCGACCTTCCCCTCGACACACAGCTCATCTTCCCAGAGATTTCCCTTCTACACACTGATCATCTTCCCCCGAGCTTTCCCTTCTACACACAGCTCAACTTCCCCCGAGCTTTCCCTTCTACACACTGCTCATCTTCCCCGAGATTTCCCTTCTACACACTGCTCATCTTCGACGAGATTTCCCTTCTACACACTGCTCATCTTCCCCGACCTTCCCCTCTACACACAGCTCATCTTCCCCCAAGCTTTCCCTTCTACACACAGCTCAACTTCCCCGAGATTTCCCTTCAACACACAGCTCATCTTCCCCCGAGCTTTCCCTTCTACACACAGCTCAACTTCCCCCGAGCTTTCCCTTCTACACACACCTCAACTTCCCCCGAGCTTTCCCTTCTACACACTGCTCATCTTCCCCGAGATTTCCCTTCTACACACAGCTCATCTTCCCCCGAGCTTTCCCTTCTACACACAGCTCAAGTTCCCCCGAGCTTTCCCTTCTACACACTGCTCATCTTCCCCGAGATTTCCTTTCTACACACTGCTCATCTTCGACGAGATTTCCCTTCAACACACTGCTCATCTTCCCCGACCTTCCCCTCTACACACAGCTCATCTTCCCCCAAGCTTTCCCTTCTACACACAGCTCAACTTCCCCCGAGCTTTCCCTTCTACACACAGCTCAACTTCCCCCGAGCTTTCCCTTCTACACACTGCTCATCTTCCCCCGAGCTTTCCCTTCTACACACTGCTCATCTTCCCCCGAGCTTTCCCTTCTACACACTGCTCATCTTCCCCAAGATTTCCCTTCTACACACTGCTCATCTTCCCCGAGATTTCCCTTCTACACACTGCTCATCTTCCCCGAGATTTCCCTTCTACACACAGCTCATCTTCCCCGAGCTTTCCCTTCTACACACTGCTCATCTTCCCCCGAGCATCCCCTCTACACACTGCTCATCTTCCCCCGAGCTTTCCCCTCTACACACAGCTCATCGTCCCCCGAGCTTTCCCCTCTACACACAGCTCAACTTACCCCGACCTTCCCCTCTACACTGCTCATCTTCCCCCGAGCTTTCCCTTCTACACACTGATCAACTTCCCCGACCTTCCCCTCTACACACAGCTCATCTTCCCCCGAGCTTTCCCTTCTACACACTGATCATCTTCCCCGACCTTCCCCTCTACACACAGCTCATCTTCCCCCGAGCTTTCACCTCTACACACAGCTCATCTTCCCCCGAGCTTTCGCCTCTACACACAGCTCAACTTCCCCCGACCTTCCCCTCTACACACTGCTCATCTTCCCAGAGATTTCCCTTCTACACACTTTTCATCTTCCCCCGAGCTTTCCCTTCTACACACAGCTCATCTTCCCCGAGATTTCCCTTCTACACACAGCTCATCTTCCCCCGAGCTTTCCCTTCTACACACTGCTCATCTTCCCCGAGATTTCCCTTCTACACACTGCTCATCTTCCCCGAGATTTCCCCTCTACACACAGCTCATCTTCCCCCGAGCTTTCCCTTCTACTTACAGCTCAACTTCCCCCGAGCTTTCCCTCTATACACTGCTCATCTTCCCCGAGATTTCCCTTCTACACACTGCTCATCTTCCCCCGAGCTTTCCCTTCTACACACTGCTCATCTTCCCTGAGATTTCCCTTCTACACACTGCTCATCTTCCCCGAGATTTCCCTTCTACACATTGCTCATTTTCCCCGAGATTTCCCATCTACACACAGCTCATCTTCCCCGAGCTTTCCCTTCTACACACTGCTCATCTTCCCCCGAGCTTTCCCTTCTACACACTGCTCATTTTCCCCGAGATTTCCCATCTACACACAGCTCATCTTCCCCGAGCTTTCCCTTCTACACACCGCTCATCTTCCCCCGAGCTTTCCCTTCTACACACTGATCATCTTCCCCCGAGCTTTCCCTTCTACACAGTGATCATCTTCCCCGACCTTCCCCTCTACACACAGCTCATCTTCCCCCGAGCTTTCCCCTCTACACACAGCTCATCTTCCCCCTCTACACACTGCTCATCTTCCCCCGAGCTTTCCCTTCTACACACTGATCAACTTCCCCCGAGCTTTCCCTTCTACACACTGCTCGTCTTCCCCAAGATTTCCCTTCTACACACTGCTCGTCTTCCCCGAGATTTCCCTTCTACACACTGCTCATCTTCCCCCGAGCTTTCCCGTCTACACACAGCTCATCTTCCCCCGAGCTTTCCCCTCTACACACAGCTCAACTTCCCCCGACCTTCCCCTCTACACACTGCTCATCTTCCCAGAGATTTTCCTTCTACACACTTTTCATCTTCCCCCGAGCTTTCCCTTCTACACACAGCCCATCTTCCCCGAGATTTCCCTTCTACACACAGCTCATCTTCCCCCGAGCTTTCCCTTCTACACACTGCTCATCTTCCCCGAGATTTCCCTTCTACACACTGCTCATCTTCCCCGAGATTTCCCCTCTACACACTGCTCATCTTCCCCCGAGCTTTCCCTTCTACACACTGCTCATCTTCCCCGACCTTCCCCTCTACACACAGCTCATCTTCCCCCGAGCTTTCCCTTCTACACACAGCTCAACTTCCCCCGAGCTTACCCTCTACACACTGCTCATCTTCCCAGAGATTTCCCTTCTACACACTGCTCATCTTCCCCCGAGCTTTCCCTTCTACACACTGCTCATCTTCCCCGAGATTTCCCTTCTACACAGTGATCAACTTCCCCGACCTTCCCCTCTACACACAGCTCATCTTCCCCCGAGCTTTCCCTTTTACACACAGCTCATCTTTCCCCGAGCTTTCCCTTCTACACACAGCTCATCTTACCCCGAGCTTTCCCTTCTACACACAGCTCATCTTCCCCCGAGCTTTCCCTTCTACACACTGCTCATCTTCCCCGAGATTTCCCTTCTACACACTGCTCATCTTCCCCGAGATTTCCCCTCTACACACAGCTCATCTTCCCCCGAGCTTTCCCTTCTACACACAGCTCAACTTCCCCCGAGCTTTCCCTCTACACACTGCTCTTCTTCCCAGAGATTTCCCTTCTACACACTGCTCATCTTCCCCCGAGCTTTCCCTTCTACACACTGCTCATCTTCCCCGAGATTTCCCTTCTACACAGTGATCATCTTCCCCGACCTTCCCCTCTACACACAGCTCATCTTCCCCCGAGCTTTCCCCTCTACACACAGCTCATCTTCCCCCGAGCTTTCCCTTCTACACACAGCTCAACTTCCCCCGACCTTCCCCTCGACACACAGCTCATCTTCCCAGAGATTTCCCTTCTACACACTGATCATCTTCCCCCGAGCTTTCCCTTCTACACACAGCTCAACTTCCCCCGAGCTTTCCCTTCTACACACTGCTCATCTTCCCCGAGATTTCCCTTCTACACACTGCTCATCTTCGACGAGATTTCCCTTCTACACACTGCTCATCTTCCCCGACCTTCCCCTCTACACACAGCTCATCTTCCCCCAAGCTTTCCCTTCTACACACAGCTCAACTTCCCCGAGATTTCCCTTCAACACACAGCTCATCTTCCCCCGAGCTTTCCCTTCTACACACAGCTCAACTTCCCCCGAGCTTTCCCTTCTACACACACCTCAACTTCCCCCGAGCTTTCCCTTCTACACACTGCTCATCTTCCCCGAGATTTCCCTTCTACACACAGCTCATCTTCCCCCGAGCTTTCCCTTCTACACACAGCTCAAGTTCCCCCGAGCTTTCCCTTCTACACACTGCTCATCTTCCCCGAGATTTCCTTTCTACACACTGCTCATCTTCGACGAGATTTCCCTTCAACACACTGCTCATCTTCCCCGACCTTCCCCTCTACACACAGCTCATCTTCCCCCAAGCTTTCCCTTCTACACACAGCTCAACTTCCCCCGAGCTTTCCCTTCTACACACAGCTCAACTTCCCCCGAGCTTTCCCTTCTACACACTGCTCATCTTCCCCCGAGCTTTCCCTTCTACACACTGCTCATCTTCCCCCGAGCTTTCCCTTCTACACACTGCTCATCTTCCCCAAGATTTCCCTTCTACACACTGCTCATCTTCCCCGAGATTTCCCTTCTACACACTGCTCATCTTCCCCGAGATTTCCCTTCTACACACAGCTCATCTTCCCCGAGCTTTCCCTTCTACACACTGCTCATCTTCCCCCGAGCATCCCCTCTACACACTGCTCATCTTCCCCCGAGCTTTCCCCTCTACACACAGCTCATCGTCCCCCGAGCTTTCCCCTCTACACACAGCTCAACTTACCCCGACCTTCCCCTCTACACTGCTCATCTTCCCCCGAGCTTTCCCTTCTACACACTGATCAACTTCCCCGACCTTCCCCTCTACACACAGCTCATCTTCCCCCGAGCTTTCCCTTCTACACACTGATCATCTTCCCCGACCTTCCCCTCTACACACAGCTCATCTTCCCCCGAGCTTTCACCTCTACACACAGCTCATCTTCCCCCGAGCTTTCGCCTCTACACACAGCTCAACTTCCCCCGACCTTCCCCTCTACACACTGCTCATCTTCCCAGAGATTTCCCTTCTACACACTTTTCATCTTCCCCCGAGCTTTCCCTTCTACACACAGCTCATCTTCCCCGAGATTTCCCTTCTACACACAGCTCATCTTCCCCCGAGCTTTCCCTTCTACACACTGCTCATCTTCCCCGAGATTTCCCTTCTACACACTGCTCATCTTCCCCGAGATTTCCCCTCTACACACAGCTCATCTTCCCCCGAGCTTTCCCTTCTACACACAGCTCAACTTCCCCCGAGCTTTCACTCTACACACTGCTCATCTTCCCCGAGATTTCCCTTCTACACACTGCTCATCTTCCCCCGAGCTTTCCCTTCTACACACTGCTCATCTTCCCTGAGATTTCCCTTCTACACACTGCTCATCTTCCCCGAGATTTCCCTTCTACACATTGCTCATTTTCCCCGAGATTTCCCATCTACACACAGCTCATCTTCCCCGAGCTTTCCCTTCTACACACTGCTCATCTTCCCCCGAGCTTTCCCTTCTACACACTGCTCATTTTCCCCGAGATTTCCCATCTACACACAGCTCATCTTCCCCGAGCTTTCCCTTCTACACACCGCTCATCTTCCCCCGAGCTTTCCCTTCTACACACTGATCATCTTCCCCCGAGCTTTCCCTTCTACACAGTGATCATCTTCCCCGACCTTCCCCTCTACACACAGCTCATCTTCCCCCGAGCTTTCCCCTCTACACACAGCTCATCTTCCCCCTCTACACACTGCTCATCTTCCCCCGAGCTTTCCCTTCTACACACTGATCAACTTCCCCCGAGCTTTCCCTTCTACACACTGCTCGTCTTCCCCAAGATTTCCCTTCTACACACTGCTCGTCTTCCCCGAGATTTCCCTTCTACACACTGCTCATCTTCCCCCGAGCTTTCCCGTCTACACACAGCTCATCTTCCCCCGAGCTTTCCCCTCTACACACAGCTCAACTTCCCCCGACCTTCCCCTCTACACACTGCTCATCTTCCCAGAGATTTTCCTTCTACACACTTTTCATCTTCCCCCGAGCTTTCCCTTCTACACACAGCCCATCTTCCCCGAGATTTCCCTTCTACACACAGCTCATCTTCCCCCGAGCTTTCCCTTCTACACACTGCTCATCTTCCCCGAGATTTCCCTTCTACACACTGCTCATCTTCCCCGAGATTTCCCCTCTACACACTGCTCATCTTCCCCCGAGCTTTCCCTTCTACACACTGCTCATCTTCCCCGACCTTCCCCTCTACACACAGCTCATCTTCCCCCGAGCTTTCCCTTCTACACACAGCTCAACTTCCCCCGAGCTTTCCCTCTACACACTGCTCATCTTCCCAGAGATTTCCCTTCTACACACTGCTCATCTTCCCCCGAGCTTTCCCTTCTACACACTGCTCATCTTCCCCGAGATTTCCCTTCTACACAGTGATCAACTTCCCCGACCTTCCCCTCTACACACAGCTCATCTTCCCCCGAGCTTTCCCTTTTACACACAGCTCATCTTCCCCCGAGCTTTCCCTTCTACACACAGCTCATCTTCCCCCGAGCTTTCCCTTCTACACACAGCTCATCTTCCCCGAGATTTCCCTTCTACACACAGCTCATCTTCCCCTGAGCTTTCCCTTCTACACACAGCTCAACTTCCCCCGAGCTATCCCTTCTACACACTGCTCAACTTCCCCCGAGCTTTTTCTCTTCTACACACTGCTCATCTTCCCCGAGATTTCCCTTCTACACACAGCTCATCTTCCCCCGAGCTTTCCCTTCTACACACAGCTCAACTTCCCCTGAGCTTTCCCTTCTACACACTGCTCATCTTCCCCGAGATTTCCCTTGTACACACTGCTCATCTTCGACGAGATTTCCCTTCTACACACTGCTCATCTTCCCCGACCTTCCCCTCTACACACAGCTCATCTTCCCCGAGATTTCCCTTCTACACACAGCTCATCTTCCCCCGAGCTTTCCCTTCTACACACAGCTCAACTTCCCCCGACCTTCCCCTCTACACACTGCTCATCTTCCCCGAGATTTCCCTTCTACACACTGAACAACTGCCTCGACCTTCCCCTCTACACACAGCTCATCTTACCCCGAGCTTTCCCTTCTACACACTGCTCATCTTCCCCCGAGCTTTCCCTTCTACACACTGCTCATCTTCCCCAAGATTTCCCTTCTACACACAGCTCATCTTCCCCCGAGCTTTCCCTTCTACACACAGCTCAACTTCCCCCGAGCTTTCCCTTCTACACACTGCTCTTCTTCTCTAAGCTTTCCCTTCTCCACACTGCTCATCTTCTCCGAGCTTCCCCTCTTCACACTGCTCATCTTCTCTGAGCTTTCCCTTCTCCACACTGCTCATCTTCCCCGTGATTTCCCTTCTATTCACAGCTCATCTTCTCTGAGCTTTCCCTTCTACACACTGCTCATCTTCCCCGAGATTTCCCTTCTACACACTGATCAACTTCTCCGACCTTCCCCTCTACAAACAGCTCATCTTCCCCCGAGCTTTCCCTTCTACACACAGCTCATCTTCCCCGAGATTTCCCTTCTACACACTGCTCATCTTCCCCGAGATTTCCCTTCTACACACTGATCAACTTCCCCAACCTTCCCCTCTACACACAGCTCATCTTCCCTGAGATTTCCCTTCTACACACTGCTCATCTTCCCTGAGATTTCCCTTCTACACACTGCTCATCTTCCCCGAGATTTCCCTTCTACACACAGCTCATCTTCTCTGAGCTTTCCCTTCTACACACTGCTCATCTTCCCCGAGATTTCCCTTCTACACACTGCTCATCTTCCCCCGAGCTTTCCCTTCTACACACAGCTCATCTTCCCCGAGATTTCCCTTCTACACACTGAACAACTGCCCCGACCTTCCCCTCTACACACAGCTCATCTTCCCCCGAGCTTTCCCTTCTTCACACTGCTCATCTTCCCCCGAGCTTTCCCTTCTACACACTGCTCATCTTCCCCGAGATTTCCGTTCTACACACTGCTCATCTTCCCCAAGATTTCCCTTCTACACACAGCTCATCTTCCCCCGAGCTTTCCCTGCTACACACAGCTCAACTTCCCCCGAGCTTTCCCTTCTACACACTGCTCTTCTTCTCTGAGCTTTCCCTTCTCCACACTGCTCATCTTCTCCGAGCTTCCCCTCTTCACACTGCTCATCTTCTCTGAGCTTTCCCTTCTCCACACTGCTCATCTTCTCTGAGCTTTCCCTTCTACACACTGCTCATCTTCCCCGTGATTTCCCTTCTACACACAGCTCATCTTCTCTGAGCTTTCCCTTCTACACACTGCTCATCTTCCCCGAGATTTCCCTTCTACACACTGATCAACTTCCCCGACCTTCCCCTCTACAAACAGCTCATCTTCCCCCGAGCTTTCCCTTCTACACACAGCTCATCTTCCCCGAGATTTCCCTTCTACACACTGCTCATCTTCCCCGAGATTTCCCTTCTACACACTGATCAACTTCCCCAACCTTCCCCTCTACACACAGCTCATCTTCCCTGAGATTTCCCTTCTACACACTGCTCATCTTCCCCGAGATTTCCCTTCTACACACTGCTCATCTTCCCCAAGATTTCCCTTCTACACACAGCTCATCTTCTCTGAGCTTCCCTTCTACACACTGCTCATCTTCCCCGAGATTTCCCTTCTACACACTGCTCATCTTCCCCCGAGCTTTCCCTTCTACACACAGCTCATCTTCCCCGAGATTTCCCTTCTACACACAGCTCAACTTCCCCCGAGCTTTCCCTTCTACACACTGCTCATCTTCCCCGAGATTTCCCTTGTACACACTGCTCATCTTCGACGAGATTTCCCTTCTACACACTGCTCATCTTCCCCGACCTTCCCCTCTACACACAGCTCATCTTCCCCGAGATTTCCCTTCTACACACAGCTCATCTTCCCCCGAGCTTTCCCTTCTACACACAGCTCAACTTCCCCCGACCTTCCCCTCTACACACTGCTCATCTTCCCCGAGATTTCCCTTCTACACACTGAACAACTGCCCCGACCTTCCCCTCTACACACAGCTCATCTTACCCCGAGCTTTCCCTTCTACACACTGCTCATCTTCCCCCGAGCTTTCCCTTCTACACACTGCTCATCTTCCCCAAGATTTCCCTTCTACACACAGCTCATCTTCCCCCGAGCTTTCCCTTCTACACACAGCTCAACTTCCCCCGAGCTTTCCCTTCTACACACTGCTCTTCTTCTCTAAGCTTTCCCTTCTCCACACTGCTCATCTTCCCCGAGATTTCCCTTCTACACACAGCTCATCTTCTCTGAGCTTTCCCTTCTACACACTGCTCATCTTCCCCGAGATTTCCCTTCTACACACTGCTCATCTTCCCCCGAGCTTTCCCTTCTACACACTGCTCATCTTCCCCCGAGCTTTCCCTTCTACACACAGCTCATCTTCCCCGAGATTTCCCTTCTACACACTGAACAACTGCCCCGACCTTCCCCTCTACACACAGCTCATCTTCCCCCGAGCTTTCCCTTCTTCACACTGCTCATCTTCCCCCGAGCTTTCCCTTCTACACACTGCTCATCTTCCCCGAGATTTCCGTTCTACACACTGCTCATCTTCCCCAAGATTTCCCTTCTACACACAGCTCATCTTCCCCCGAGCTTTCCCTGCTACACACAGCTCAACTTCCCCCGAGCTTTCCCTTCTACACACTGCTCTTCTTCTCTGAGCTTTCCCTTCTCCACACTGCTCATCTTCTCCGAGCTTCCCCTCTTCACACTGCTCATCTTCTCTGAGCTTTCCCTTCTCCACACTGCTCATCTTCTCTGAGCTTTCCCTTCTACACACTGCTCATCTTCCCCGTGATTTCCCTTCTACACACAGCTCATCTTCTCTGAGCTTTCCCTTCTACACACTGCTCATCTTCCCCGAGATTTCCCTTCTACACACTGATCAACTTCCCCGACCTTCCCCTCTACAAACAGCTCATCTTCCCCCGAGCTTTCCCTTCTACACACAGCTCATCTTCCCCGAGATTTCCCTTCTACACACTGCTCATCTTCCCCGAGATTTCCCTTCTACACACTGATCAACTTCCCCAACCTTCCCCTCTACACACAGCTCATCTTCCCTGAGATTTCCCTTCTACACACTGCTCATCTTCCCCGAGATTTCCCTTCTACACACTGCTCATCTTCCCCAAGATTTCCCTTCTACACACAGCTCATCTTCTCTGAGCTTCCCTTCTACACACTGCTCATCTTCCCCGAGATTTCCCTTCTACACACTGCTCATCTTCCCCCGAGCTTTCCCTTCTACACACAGCTCATCTTCCCCGAGATTTCCCTTCTACACACAGCTCAACTTCCCCCGAGCTTTCCCTTCTACACACTGCTCATCTTCCCCGAGATTTCCCTTGTACACACTGCTCATCTTCGACGAGATTTCCCTTCTACACACTGCTCATCTTCCCCGACCTTCCCCTCTACACACAGCTCATCTTCCCCGAGATTTCCCTTCTACACACAGCTCATCTTCCCCCGAGCTTTCCCTTCTACACACAGCTCAACTTCCCCCGACCTTCCCCTCTACACACTGCTCATCTTCCCCGAGATTTCCCTTCTACACACTGAACAACTGCCCCGACCTTCCCCTCTACACACAGCTCATCTTACCCCGAGCTTTCCCTTCTACACACTGCTCATCTTCCCCCGAGCTTTCCTTCTACACACTGCTCATCTTCCCCAAGATTTCCCTTCTACACACAGCTCATCTTCCCCCGAGCTTTCCCTTCTACACACAGCTCAACTTCCCCCGAGCTTTCCCTTCTACACACTGCTCTTCTTCTCTAAGCTTTCCCTTCTCCACACTGCTCATCTTCTCCGAGCTTCCCCTCTTCACACTGCTCATCTTCTCTGAGCTTTCCCTTCTCCACACTGCTCATCTTCTCTGAGCTTTCCCTTCTACACACTGCTCATCTTCCCCGTGATTTCCCTTCTATTCACAGCTCATCTTCTCTGAGCTTTCCCTTCTACACACTGCTCATCTTCCCCGAGATTTCCCTTCTACACACTGATCAACTTCTCTGACCTTCCCCTCTACAAACAGCTCATCTTCCCCCGAGCTTTCCCTTCTACACACAGCTCATCTTCCCCGAGATTTCCCTTCTACACACTGCTCATCTTCCCCGAGATTTCCCTTCTACACACTGATCAACTTCCCCAACCTTCCCCTCTACACACAGCTCATCTTCCCTGAGATTTCCCTTCTACACACTGCTCATCTTCCCTGAGATTTCCCTTCTACACACTGCTCATCTTCCCCGAGATTTCCCTTCTACACACTGCTCATCTTCCCCGAGATTTCCCTTCTACACACAGCTCATCTTCTCTGAGCTTTCCCTTCTACACACTGCTCATCTTCCCCGAGATTTCCCTTCTACACACTGCTCATCTTCCCCCGAGCTTTCCCTTCTACACACAGCTCATCTTCCCCGAGATTTCCCTTCTACACACTGAACAACTGCCCCGACCTTCCCCTCTACACACAGCTCATCTTCCCCCGAGCTTTCCCTTCTTCACACTGCTCATCTTCCCCCGAGCTTTCCCTTCTACACACTGCTCATCTTCCCCGAGATTTCCGTTCTACACACTGCTCATCTTCCCCAAGATTTCCCTTCTACACACAGCTCATCTTCCCCCGAGCTTTCCCTGCTACACACAGCTCAACTTCCCCCGAGCTTTCCCTTCTACACACTGCTCTTCTTCTCTGAGCTTTCCCTTCTCCACACTGCTCATCTTCTCCGAGCTTCCCCTCTTCACACTGCTCATCTTCTCTGAGCTTTCCCTTCTCCACACTGCTCATCTTCTCTGAGCTTTCCCTTCTACACACTGCTCATCTTCCCCGTGATTTCCCTTCTACACACAGCTCATCTTCTCTGAGCTTTCCCTTCTACACACTGCTCATCTTCCCCGAGATTTCCCTTCTACACACTGATCAACTTCCCCGACCTTCCCCTCTACAAACAGCTCATCTTCCCCCGAGCTTTCCCTTCTACACACAGCTCATCTTCCCCGAGATTTCCCTTCTACACACTGCTCATCTTCCCCGAGATTTCCCTTCTACACACTGATCAACTTCCCCAACCTTCCCCTCTACACACAGCTCATCTTCCCTGAGATTTCCCTTCTACACACTGCTCATCTTCCCCGAGATTTCCCTTCTACACACTGCTCATCTTCCCCAAGATTTCCCTTCTACACACAGCTCATCTTCTCTGAGCTTCCCTTCTACACACTGCTCATCTTCCCCGAGATTTCCCTTCTACACACTGCTCATCTTCCCCCGAGCTTTCCCTTCTACACACAGCTCATCTTCCCCGAGATTTCCCTTCTACACACAGCTCAACTTCCCCCGAGCTTTCCCTTCTACACACTGCTCATCTTCCCCGAGATTTCCCTTGTACACACTGCTCATCTTCGACGAGATTTCCCTTCTACACACTGCTCATCTTCCCCGACCTTCCCCTCTACACACAGCTCATCTTCCCCGAGATTTCCCTTCTACACACAGCTCATCTTCCCCCGAGCTTTCCCTTCTACACACAGCTCAACTTCCCCCGACCTTCCCCTCTACACACTGCTCATCTTCCCCGAGATTTCCCTTCTACACACTGAACAACTGCCCCGACCTTCCCCTCTACACACAGCTCATCTTCCCCCGAGCTTTCCCTTCTACACACTGCTCATCTTCCCCCGAGCTTTCCCTTCTACACACTGCTCATCTTCCCCAAGATTTCCCTTCTACACACAGCTCATCTTCCCCCGAGCTTTCCCTTCTACACACAGCTCAACTTCCCCCGAGCTTTCCCTTCTACACACTGCTCTTCTTCTATGAGCTTTCCCTTCTCCACACTGCTCATCTTCCCCGAGATTTCCCTTCTACACACTGCTCATCTTCCCCGAGATTTCCCTTCTACACACAGCTCATCTTCTCTGAGCTTTCCCTTCTACACACTGCTCATCTTCCCCGAGATTTCCCTTCTACACACTGCTCATCTTCCCCCGAGCTTTCCCCTCTACACACAGCACACTTCCCCCTCCCCCAGCTATTTGGTAAGGCTAGTAGTTATATCCAGCTCAATGACTGGTAGTAAAACAATGTCAGCCATTAATACTAGTTTTAGTTTTCTCACCTGCACTCCTGTTTTCCCTTCTACACACTGATCATCTTCCCCGACCTTCCCCTCTACACACAGCTCATCTTCCCCCGAGCTTTCCCGTCTACACACAGCTCATCTTCCCCCGAGCTTTCCCCTCTACACACAGCTCAACTTCCCCCGACCTTCCCCTCTACACACTGCTCATCTTCCCAGAGATTTTCCTTCTACACACTTTTCATCTTCCCCCGAGCTTTCCCTTCTACACACAGCCCATCTTCCCCGAGATTTCCCTTCTACACACAGCTCATCTTCCCCCGAGCTTTCCCTTCTACACACTGCTCATCTTCCCCGAGATTTCCCTTCTACACACTGCTCATCTTCCCCGAGATTTCCCCTCTACACACTGCTCATCTTCCCCCGAGCTTTCCCTTCTACACACTGCTCATCTTCCCCGACCTTCCCCTCTACACACAGCTCATCTTCCCCCGAGCTTTCCCTTCTACACACAGCTCAACTTCCCCCGAGCTTTCCCTCTACACACTGCTCATCTTCCCAGAGATTTCCCTTCTACACACTGCTCATCTTCCCCCGAGCTTTCCCTTCTACACACTGCTCATCTTCCCCGAGATTTCCCTTCTACACAGTGATCATCTTCCCCGACCTTCCCCTCTACACACAGCTCATCTTCCCCCGAGCTTTCCCCTCTACACACAGCTCATCTTCCCCCGAGCTTTCCCTTCTACACACAGCTCAACTTCCCCCGACCTTCCCCTCGACACACAGCTCATCTTCCCAGAGATTTCCCTTCTACACACTGATCATCTTCCCCCGAGCTTTCCCTTCTACACACAGCTCAACTTCCCCCGAGCTTTCCCTTCTACACACTGCTCATCTTCCCCGAGATTTCCCTTCTACACACTGCTCATCTTCGACGAGATTTCCCTTCTACACACTGCTCATCTTCCCCGACCTTCCCCTCTACACACAGCTCATCTTCCCCCAAGCTTTCCCTTCTACACACAGCTCAACTTCCCCGAGATTTCCCTTCAACACACAGCTCATCTTCCCCCGAGCTTTCCCTTCTACACACAGCTCAACTTCCCCCGAGCTTTCCCTTCTACACACACCTCAACTTCCCCCGAGCTTTCCCTTCTACACACTGCTCATCTTCCCCGAGATTTCCCTTCTACACACAGCTCATCTTCCCCCGAGCTTTCCCTTCTACACACAGCTCAAGTTCCCCCGAGCTTTCCCTTCTACACACTGCTCATCTTCCCCGAGATTTCCTTTCTACACACTGCTCATCTTCGACGAGATTTCCCTTCAACACACTGCTCATCTTCCCCGACCTTCCCCTCTACACACAGCTCATCTTCCCCCAAGCTTTCCCTTCTACACACAGCTCAACTTCCCCCGAGCTTTCCCTTCTACACACAGCTCAACTTCCCCCGAGCTTTCCCTTCTACACACTGCTCATCTTCCCCCGAGCTTTCCCTTCTACACACTGCTCATCTTCCCCCGAGCTTTCCCTTCTACACACTGCTCATCTTCCCCAAGATTTCCCTTCTACACACTGCTCATCTTCCCCGAGATTTCCCTTCTACACACTGCTCATCTTCCCCGAGATTTCCCTTCTACACACAGCTCATCTTCCCCGAGCTTTCCCTTCTACACACTGCTCATCTTCCCCCGAGCATCCCCTCTACACACTGCTCATCTTCCCCCGAGCTTTCCCCTCTACACACAGCTCATCGTCCCCCGAGCTTTCCCCTCTACACACAGCTCAACTTACCCCGACCTTCCCCTCTACACACTGCTCATCTTCCCCCGAGCTTTCCCTTCTACACACTGATCAACTTCCCCGACCTTCCCCTCTACACACAGCTCATCTTCCCCCGAGCTTTCCCTTCTACACACTGATCATCTTCCCCGACCTTCCCCTCTACACACAGCTCATCTTCCCCCGAGCTTTCACCTCTACACACAGCTCATCTTCCCCCGAGCTTTCGCCTCTACACACAGCTCAACTTCCCCCGACCTTCCCCTCTACACACTGCTCATCTTCCCAGAGATTTCCCTTCTACACACTTTTCATCTTCCCCCGAGCTTTCCCTTCTACACACAGCTCATCTTCCCCGAGATTTCCCTTCTACACACAGCTCATCTTCCCCCGAGCTTTCCCTTCTACACACTGCTCATCTTCCCCGAGATTTCCCTTCTACACACTGCTCATCTTCCCCGAGATTTCCCCTCTACACACAGCTCATCTTCCCCCGAGCTTTCCCTTCTACACACAGCTCAACTTCCCCCGAGCTTTCCCTCTACACACTGCTCATCTTCCCCGAGATTTCCCTTCTACACACTGCTCATCTTCCCCCGAGCTTTCCCTTCTACACACTGCTCATCTTCCCTGAGATTTCCCTTCTACACACTGCTCATCTTCCCCGAGATTTCCCTTCTACACATTGCTCATTTTCCCCGAGATTTCCCATCTACACACAGCTCATCTTCCCCGAGCTTTCCCTTCTACACACTGCTCATCTTCCCCCGAGCTTTCCCTTCTACACACTGCTCATTTTCCCCGAGATTTCCCATCTACACACAGCTCATCTTCCCCGAGCTTTCCCTTCTACACACCGCTCATCTTCCCCCGAGCTTTCCCTTCTACACACTGATCATCTTCCCCCGAGCTTTCCCTTCTACACAGTGATCATCTTCCCCGACCTTCCCCTCTACACACAGCTCATCTTCCCCCGAGCTTTCCCCTCTACACACAGCTCATCTTCCCCCTCTACACACTGCTCATCTTCCCCCGAGCTTTCCCTTCTACACACTGATCAACTTCCCCCGAGCTTTCCCTTCTACACACTGCTCGTCTTCCCCAAGATTTCCCTTCTACACACTGCTCGTCTTCCCCGAGATTTCCCTTCTACACACTGCTCATCTTCCCCCGAGCTTTCCCGTCTACACACAGCTCATCTTCCCCCGAGCTTTCCCCTCTACACACAGCTCAACTTCCCCCGACCTTCCCCTCTACACACTGCTCATCTTCCCAGAGATTTTCCTTCTACACACTTTTCATCTTCCCCCGAGCTTTCCCTTCTACACACAGCCCATCTTCCCCGAGATTTCCCTTCTACACACAGCTCATCTTCCCCCGAGCTTTCCCTTCTACACACTGCTCATCTTCCCCGAGATTTCCCTTCTACACACTGCTCATCTTCCCCGAGATTTCCCCTCTACACACTGCTCATCTTCCCCCGAGCTTTCCCTTCTACACACTGCTCATCTTCCCCGACCTTCCCCTCTACACACAGCTCATCTTCCCCCGAGCTTTCCCTTCTACACACAGCTCAACTTCCCCCGAGCTTTCCCTCTACACACTGCTCATCTTCCCAGAGATTTCCCTTCTACACACTGCTCATCTTCCCCCGAGCTTTCCCTTCTACACACTGCTCATCTTCCCCGAGATTTCCCTTCTACACAGTGATCAACTTCCCCGACCTTCCCCTCTACACACAGCTCATCTTCCCCCGAGCTTTCCCTTTTACACACAGCTCATCTTCCCCCGAGCTTTCCCTTCTACACACAGCTCATCTTCCCCCGAGCTTTCCCTTCTACACACAGCTCATCTTCCCCGAGATTTCCCTTCTACACACAGCTCATCTTCCCCTGAGCTTTCCCTTCTACACACAGCTCAACTTCCCCCGAGCTATCCCTTCTACACACTGCTCAACTTCCCCCGAGCTTTCCCTTCTACACACTGCTCATCTTCCCCGAGATTTCCCTTCTACACGCAGCTCATCTTCCCCCGAGCTTTCCCTTCTACACACAGCTCAACTTCCCCCGAGCTTTCCCTTCTACACACTGCTCATCTTCCCCGAGATTTCCCTTGTACACACTGCTCATCTTCGACGAGATTTCCCTTCTACACACTGCTCATCTTCCCCGACCTTCCCCTCTACACACAGCTCATCTTCCCCGAGATTTCCCTTCTACACACAGCTCATCTTCCCCCGAGCTTTCCCTTCTACACACAGCTCAACTTCCCCCGACCTTCCCCTCTACACACTGCTCATCTTCCCCGAGATTTCCCTTCTACACACTGAACAACTGCCCCGACCTTCCCCTCTACACACAGCTCATCTTACCCCGAGCTTTCCCTTCTACACACTGCTCATCTTCCCCCGAGCTTTCCCTTCTACACACTGCTCATCTTCCCCAAGATTTCCCTTCTACACACAGCTCATCTTCCCCCGAGCTTTCCCTTCTACACACAGCGCAACTTCCCCCGAGCTTTCCCTTCTACACACTGCTCTTCTTCTCTAAGCTTTCCCTTCTCCACACTGCTCATCTTCTCCGAGCTTCCCCTCTTCACACTGCTCATCTTCTCTGAGCTTTCCCTTCTCCACACTGCTCATCTTCTCTGAGCTTTCCCTTCTACACACTGCTCATCTTCCCCGTGATTTCCCTTCTATTCACAGCTCATCTTCTCTGAGCTTTCCCTTCTACACACTGCTCATCTTCCCCGAGATTTCCCTTCTACACACTGATCAACTTCTCCGACCTTCCCCTCTACAAACAGCTCATCTTCCCCCGAGCTTTCCCTTCTACACACAGCTCATCTTCCCCGAGATTTCCCTTCTACACACTGCTCATCTTCCCCGAGATTTCCCTTCTACACACTGATCAACTTCCCCAACCTTCCCCTCTACACTCAGCTCATCTTCCCTGAGATTTCCCTTCTACACACTGCTCATCTTCCCTGAGATTTCCCTTCTACACACTGCTCATCTTCCCCGAGATTTCACTTCTACACACAGCTCATCTTCTCTGAGCTTTCCCTTCTACACACTGCTCATCTTCCCCGAGATTTCCCTTCTACACACTGCTCATCTTCCCCCGAGCTTTCCCTTCTACACACAGCTCATCTTCCCCGAGATTTCCCTTCTACACACTGAACAACTGCCCCGACCTTCCCCTCTACACACAGCTCATCTTCCCCCGAGCTTTCCCTTCTTCACACTGCTCATCTTCCCCCGAGCTTTCCCTTCTACACACTGCTCATCTTCCCCGAGATTTCCGTTCTACACACTGCTCATCTTCCCCAAGATTTCCCTTCTACACACAGCTCAACTTCCCCCGAGCTTTCCCTTCTACACACTGCTCTTCTTCTCTGAGCTTTCCCTTCTCCACACTGCTCATCTTCTCCGAGCTTCCCCTCTTCACACTGCTCATCTTCTCTGAGCTTTCCCTTCTCCACACTGCTCATCTTCTCTGAGCTTTCCCTTCTACACACTGCTCATCTTCCCCGTGATTTCCCTTCTACACACAGCTCATCTTCTCTGAGCTTTCCCTTCTACACACTGCTCATCTTCCCCGAGATTTCCCTTCTACACACTGATCAACTTCCCCGACCTTCCCCTCTACAAACAGCTCATCTTCCCCCGAGCTTTCCCTTCTACACACAGCTCATCTTCCCCGAGATTTCCCTTCTACACACTGCTCATCTTCCCCGAGATTTCCCTTCTACACACTGATCAACTTCCCCAACCTTCCCCTCTACACACAGCTCATCTTCACTGAGATTTCCCTTCTACACACTGCTCATCTTCCCCGAGATTTCCCTTCTACACACTGCTCATCTTCCCCAAGATTTCCCTTCTACACACAGCTCATCTTCTCTGAGCTTCCCTTCTACACACTGCTCATCTTCCCCGAGATTTCCCTTCTACACACTGCTCATCTTCCCCCGAGCTTTCCCTTCTACACACAGCTCATCTTCCCCGAGATTTCCCTTCTACACACAGCTCAACTTCCCCCGAGCTTTCCCTTCTACACACTGCTCATCTTCCCCGAGATTTCCCTTGTACACACTGCTCATCTTCGACGAGATTTCCCTTCTACACACTGCTCATCTTCCCCGACCTTCCCCTCTACACACAGCTCATCTTCCCCGAGATTTCCCTTCTACACACAGCTCATCTTCCCCCGAGCTTTCCCTTCTACACACAGCTCAACTTCCCCCGACCTTCCCCTCTACACACTGCTCATCTTCCCCGAGATTTCCCTTCTACACACTGAACAACTGCCCCGACCTTCCCCTCTACACACAGCTCATCTTACCCCGAGCTTTCCCTTCTACACACTGCTCATCTTCCCCCGAGCTTTCCCTTCTACACACTGCTCATCTTCCCCAAGATTTCCCTTCTACACACAGCTCATCTTCCCCCGAGCTTTCCCTTCTACACACAGCTCAACTTCCCCCGAGCTTTCCCTTCTACACACTGCTCTTCTTCTCTAAGCTTTCCCTTCTCCACACTGCTCATCTTCTCCGAGCTTCCCCTCTTCACACTGCTCATCTTCTCTGAGCTTTCCCTTCTCCACACTGCTCATCTTCTCTGAGCTTTCCCTTCTACACACTGCTCATCTTCCCCGTGATTTCCCTTCTATTCACAGCTCATCTTCTCTGAGCTTTCCCTTCTACACACTGCTCATCTTCCCCGAGATTTCCCTTCTACACACTGATCAACTTCTCCGACCTTCCCCTCTACAAACAGCTCATCTTCCCCCGAGCTTTCCCTTCTACACACAGCTCATCTTCCCCGAGATTTCCCTTCTACACACTGCTCATCTTCCCCGAGATTTCCCTTCTACACACTGATCAACTTCCCCAACCTTCCCCTCTACACACAGCTCATCTTCCCTGAGATTTCCCTTCTACACACTGCTCATCTTCCCTGAGATTTCCCTTCTACACACTGCTCATCTTCCCCGAGATTTCCCTTCTACACACTGCTCATCTTCCCCGAGATTTCCCTTCTACACACAGCTCATCTTCTCTGAGCTTTCCCTTCTACACACTGCTCATCTTCCCCGAGATTTCCCTTCTACACACTGCTCATCTTCCCCCGAGCTTTTCCTTCTACACACAGCTCATCTTCCCCGAGATTTCCCTTCTACACACTGAACAACTGCCCCGACCTTCCCCTCTACACACAGCTCATCTTCCCCCGAGCTTTCCCTTCTTCACACTGCTCATCTTCCCCCGAGCTTTCCCTTCTACACACTGCTCATCTTCCCCGAGATTTCCGTTCTACACACTGCTCATCTTCCCCAAGATTTCCCTTCTACACACAGCTCATCTTCCCCCGAGCTTTCCCTGCTACACACAGCTCAACTTCCCCCGAGCTTTCCCTTCTACACACTGCTCTTCTTCTCTGAGCTTTCCCTTCTCCACACTGCTCATCTTCTCCGAGCTTCCCCTCTTCACACTGCTCATCTTCTCTGAGCTTTCCCTTCTCCACACTGCTCATCTTCTCTGAGCTTTCCCTTCTACACACTGCTCATCTTCCCCGTGATTTCCCTTCTACACACAGCTCATCTTCTCTGAGCTTTCCCTTCTACACACTGCTCATCTTCCCCGAGATTTCCCTTCTACACACTGATCAACTTCCCCGACCTTCCCCTCTACAAACAGCTCATCTTCCCCCGAGCTTTCCCTTCTACACACAGCTCATCTTCCCCGAGATTTCCCTTCTACACACTGCTCATCTTCCCCGAGATTTCCCTTCTACACACTGATCAACTTCCCCAACCTTCCCCTCTACACACAGCTCATCTTCCCTGAGATTTCCCTTCTACACACTGCTCATCTTCCCCGAGATTTCCCTTCTACACACTGCTCATCTTCCCCAAGATTTCCCTTCTACACACAGCTCATCTTCTCTGAGCTTCCCTTCTACACACTGCTCATCTTCCCCGAGATTTCCCTTCTACACACTGCTCATCTTCCCCCGAGCTTTCCCTTCTACACACAGCTCATCTTCCCCGAGATTTCCCTTCTACACACAGCTCAACTTCCCCCGAGCTTTCCCTTCTACACACTGCTCATCTTCCCCGAGATTTCCCTTGTACACACTGCTCATCTTCGACGAGATTTCCCTTCTACACACTGCTCATCTTCCCCGACCTTCCCCTCTACACACAGCTCATCTTCCCCGAGATTTCCCTTCTACACACAGCTCATCTTCCCCCGAGCTTTCCCTTCTACACACAGCTCAACTTCCCCCGACCTTCCCCTCTACACACTGCTCATCTTCCCCGAGATTTCCCTTCTACACACTGAACAACTGCCCCGACCTTCCCCTCTACACACAGCTCATCTTCCCCCGAGCTTTCCCTTCTACACACTGCTCATCTTCCCCCGAGCTTTCCCTTCTACACACTGCTCATCTTCCCCAAGATTTCCCTTCTACACACAGCTCATCTTCCCCCGAGCTTTCCCTTCTACACACAGCTCAACTTCCCCCGAGCTTTCCCTTCTACACACTGCTCTTCTTCTCTGAGCTTTCCCTTCTCCACACTGCTCATCTTCCCCGAGATTTCCCTTCTACACACTGCTCATCTTCCCCGAGATTTCCCTTCTACACACAGCTCATCTTCTCTGAGCTTTCCCTTCTACACACTGCTCATCTTCCCCGAGATTTCCCTTCTACACACTGCTCATTTTCCCCCGAGCTTTCCCTTCTACACACAGCTCATCTTCCCCGAGATTTCCCTTCTACACACTGAACAACTGCCCCGACCTTCCCCTCTACACACAGCTCATCTTCCCCCGAGCTTTCCCTTCTTCACACTGCTCATCTTCCCCCGAGCTTTCCCTTCTACACACTGCTCATCTTCCCCGAGATTTCCCTTCTACACACTGCTCATCTTCCCCAAGATTTCCTTTCTACACACAGCTCATCTTCCCCCGAGCTTTCCCTTCTACACACAGCTCAACTTCCCCCGAGCTTCCCCTCTTCACACTGCTCATCTTCTCTGAGCTTTCCCTTCTCCACACTGCTCATCTTCTCTGAGCTTTCCCTTCTACACACTGCTCATCTTCCCCGTGATTTCCCTTCTACACACAGCTCATCTTCTCTGAGCTTTCCCTTCTACACACTGCTCATCTTCCCCGAGATTTCCCTTCTACACACTGATCAACTTCCCCGACCTTCCCCTCTACAAACAGCTCATCTTCCCCCGAGCTTTCCCTTCTACACACAGCTCATCTTCCCCGAGATTTCCCTTCTACACACTGCTCATCTTCCCCGAGATTTCCCTTCTACACACTGATCAACTTCCCCAACCTTCCCCTCTACACACAGCTCATCTTCCCTGAGATTTCCCTTCTACACACTGCTCATCTTCCCCGAGATTTCCCTTCTACACACTGCTCATCTTCCCCGAGATTTCCCTTCTACACACAGCTCATCTTCTCTGAGCTTTCCCTTCTACACACTGCTCATCTTCCCCGAGATTTCCCTTCTACACACTGCTCATCTTCCCCCGAGCTTTCCCTTCTACACACAGCTCATCTTCCCCGAGATTTCCCTTCTACACACTGAACAACTGCCCCGACCTTCCCCTCTACACACAGCTCATCTTCCCCCGAGCTTTCCCTTCTTCACACTGCTCATCTTCCCCCGAGCTTTCCCTTCTACACACTGCTCATCTTCCCCGAGATTTCCCTTCTACACACTGCTCATCTTCCCCCGAGCTTTCCCTTCTACACACTGATCAACTTCCCCGACCTTCCCCTCTCCACACAGCTCATCTTCCCCCGAGCTTTCCCCTCTACACACAGCTCATATTCCCCCGAGCTTTCCCCTCTACACACAGCTCAACTTCCCCCGACCTTCCCCTCTACACACTGCTCATCTTCCCCCTAGCTTTCCCTTTTACACACAGCTCAACTTCCCCGAGATTTCCCTTCTACACACAGCTCATCTTCTCTGAGCTTCCCTTCTACACACTGCTCATCTTCCCCGAGATTTCCCTTCTACACACTGCTCATCTTCCCCCGAGCTTCCCCAACCTTCCCCTCTACACACAGCTCATCTTCCCTGAGATTTCCCTTCTACACACTGCTCATCTTCCCCGAGATTTCCCTTCTACACACTGCTCATCTTCCCCAAGATTTCCCTTCTACACACAGCTCATCTTCTCTGAGCTTCCCTTCTACACACTGCTCATCTTCCCCGAGATTTCCCTTCTACACACTGCTCATCTTCCCCCGAGCTTTCCCTTCTACACACAGCTCATCTTCCCCGAGATTTCCCTTCTACACACAGCTCAACTTCCCCCGAGCTTTCCCTTCTACACACTGCTCATCTTCCCCGAGATTTCCCTTCTACACACTGCTCATCTTCCCCCGAGCTTCCCCAACCTTCCCCTCTACACACAGCTCATCTTCCCTGAGATTTCCCTTCTACACACTGCTCATCTTCCCCGAGATTTCCCTTCTACACACTGCTCATCTTCCCCAAGATTTCCCTTCTACACACAGCTCATCTTCTCTGAGCTTCCCTTCTACACACTGCTCATCTTCCCCGAGATTTCCCTTCTACACACTGCTCATCTTCCCCCGAGCTTTCCCTTCTACACACAGCTCATCTTCCCCGAGATTTCCCTTCTACACACAGCTCAACTTCCCCCGAGCTTTCCCTTCTACACACTGCTCATCTTCCCCGAGATTTCCCTTGTACACACTGCTCATCTTCGACGAGATTTCCCTTCTACACACTGCTCATCTTCCCCGACCTTCCCCTCTACACACAGCTCATCTTCCCCGAGATTTCCCTTCTACACACAGCTCATCTTCCCCCGAGCTTTCCCTTCTACACACAGCTCAACTTCCCCCGACCTTCCCCTCTACACACTGCTCATCTTCCCCGAGATTTCCCTTCTACACACTGAACAACTGCCCCGACCTTCCCCTCTACACACAGCTCATCTTCCCCCGAGCATTCCCTTCTACACACTGCTCATCTTCCCCCGAGCTTTCCCTTCTACACACTGCTCATCTTCCCCAAGATTTCCCTTCTACACACAGCTCATCTTCCCCCGAGCTTTCCCTTCTACACACAGCTCAACTTCCCCCGAGCTTTCCCTTCTACACACTGCTCTTCTTCTCTGAGCTTTCCCTTCTCCACACTGCTCATCTTCCCCGAGATTTCCCTTCTACACACTGCTCATCTTCCCCGAGATTTCCCTTCTACACACAGCTCATCTTCTCTGAGCTTTCCCTTGTACACACTGCTCATCTTCCCCGAGATTTCCCTTCTACACACTGCTCATCTTCCCCCGAGCTTTCCCTTCTACACACAGCTCATCTTCCCCGAGATTTCCCTTCTACACACTGAACAACTGCCCCGACCTTCCCCTCTACACACAGCTCATCTTCCCCCGAGCTTTCCCTTCTTCACACTGCTCATCTTCCCCCGAGCTTTCCCTTCTACACACTGCTCATCTTCCCCGAGATTTCCCTTCTACACACTGCTCATCTTCCCCAAGATTTCCCTTCTACACACAGCTCATCTTCCCCCGAGCTTTCCCTTCTACACACAGCTCAACTTCCCCCGAGCTTTCCCTTCTACACACTGCTCTTCTTCTCTGAGCATTCCCTTCTCCACACTGCTCAGCTTCTCCGAGCTTCCCCTCTTCACACTGCTCATCTTCTCTGAGCTTTCCCTTCTCCACACTGCTCATCTTCTCTGAGCTTTCCCTTCTACACACTGCTCATCTTCCCCGTGATTTCCCTTCTACACACAGCTCATCTTCTCTGAGCTTTCCCTTCTACACACTGATCAACTTCCCCGACCTTCCCCTCTACAAACAGCTCATCTTCCCCCGAGCTTTCCCTTCTACACACAGCTCATCTTCCCCGAGATTTCCCTTCTACACACTGCTCATCTTCCCCGAGATTTCCCTTCTACACACTGATCAACTTCCCCAACCTTCCCCTCTACACACAGCTCATCTTCCCTGAGATTTCCCTTCTACACACTGCTCATCTTCCCCGAGATTTCCCTTCTACACACTGCTCATCTTCCCCGAGATTTCCCTTCTACACACAGCTCATCTTCTCTGAGCTTTCCCTTCTACACACTGCTCATCTTCCCCGAGATTTCCCTTCTACACACTGCTCATCTTCCCCCGAGCTTTCCCTTCTACACACAGCTCATCTTCCCCGAGATTTCCCTTCTACACACTGAACAACTGCCCCGACCTTCCCCTCTACACACAGCTCATCTTCCCCCGAGCTTTCCCTTCTTCACACTGCTCATCTTCCCCCGAGCTTTCCCTTCTACACACTGCTCATCTTCCCCGAGATTTCCCTTCTACACACTGCTCATCTTCCCCCAAGCTTTCCCTTCTACACACTGATCAACTTCCCCGACCTTCCCCTCTCCACACAGCTCATCTTCCCCCGAGCTTTCCCCTCTACACACAGCTCATATTCCCCCGAGCTTTCCCCTCTACACACAGCTCAACTTCCCCCGACCTTCCCCTCTACGCACTGCTCATCTTCCCCCTAGCTTTCCCTTTTACACACAGCTCATCTTCCCCCGAGCTTTCCCTTCTACACACTGCTCATCTTCCCCGAGATTTCCCTTCTACACACTGATCAACTTCCCCGACCTTACCCTCTACACACAGCTCATCTTCCCCCGAGCTTTCCCTTCTACACACTGAACAACTGCCCCGACCTTCCCCTCTACACACAGCTCATCTTCCCCCGAGCTTTCCCTTCTTCACACTGCTCATCTTCCCCCGAGATTTCCCTTCTACACACTGCTCATCTTCCCCCAAGCTTTCCCTTCTACACACTGATCAACTTCCCCGACCTTCCCCTCTCCACACAGCTCATCTTCCCCCGAGCTTTCCCCTCTACACACAGCTCATATTCCCCCGAGCTTTCCCCTCTACACACAGCTCAACTTCCCCCGACCTTCCCCTCTACAAACTGCTCATCTTCCCCCTAGCTTTCCCTTTTACACACAGCTCATCTTCCCCCGAGCTTTCCCTTCTACACACTGCTCATCTTCCCCGAGATTTCCCTTCTACACACTGATCAACTTCCCCGACCTTACCCTCTACACACAGCTCATCTTCCCTGAGATTTCCCTTCTACACACTGCTCATCTTCCCTGAGATTTCCCTTCTACACACTGCTCATCTTCCCCGAGATTTCCCTTCTACACACAGCTCATCTTCTCTGAGCTTTCCCTTCTACACACTGCTCATCTTCCCCGAGATTTCCCTTCTACACACTGCTCATCTTCCCCCGAGCTTTCCCTTCTACACACAGCTCATCTTCCCCGAGATTTCCCTTCTACACACTGAACAACTGCCCCGACCTTCCCCTCTACACACAGCTCATCTTCCCCCGAGCTTTCCCTTCTTCACACTGCTCATCTTCCCCCGAGCTTTCCCTTCTACACACTGCTCATCTTCCCCAAGATTTCCCTTCTACACACTGCTCATCTTCCCCAAGATTTCCCTTCTACACACAGCTCATCTTCCCCCGAGCTTTCCCTTCTACACACAGCTCAACTTCCCCCGAGCTTTCCCTTCTACACACTGCTCTTCTTCTCTGAGCTTTCCCTTCTCCACACTGCTCATCTTCTCCGAGCTTCCCCTCTTCACACTGCTCATCTTCTCTGAGCTTTCCCTTCTCCACACTGCTCATCTTCTCTGAGCTTTCCCTTCTACACACTGCTCATCTTCCCCGTGATTTCCCTTCTACACACAGCTCATCTTCTCTGAGCTTTCCCTTCTACACACTGCTCATCTTCCCCGAGATTTCCCTTCTACACACTGATCAACTTCCCCGACCTTCCCCTCTACAAACAGCTCATCTTCCCCCGAGCTTTCCCTTCTACACACAGCTCATCTTCCCCGAGATTTCCCTTCTACACATTGCTCATCTTCCCCGAGATTTCCCTTCTACACACTGATCAACTTCCCCAACCTTCCCCTCTACACACAGCTCATCTTCCCTGAGATTTCCCTTCTACACACTGCTCATCTTCCCCGAGATTTCCCTTCTACACACTGCTCATCTTCCCCAAGATTTCCCTTCTACACACAGCTCATCTTCTCTGAGCTTCCCTTCTACACACTGCTCATCTTCCCCGAGATTTCCCTTCTACACACTGCTCATCTTCCACCGAGCTTTCCCTTCTACACACAGCTCATCTTCCCCGAGATTTCCCTTCTACACACAGCTCAACTTCCCCCGAGCTTTCCCTTCTACACACTGCTCATCTTCCCCGAGATTTCCCTTGTACACACTGCTCATCTTCGACGAGATTTCCCTTCTACACACTGCTCATCTTCCCCGACCTTCCCCTCTACACACAGCTCATCTTCCCCGAGATTTCCCTTCTACACACAGCTCATCTTCCCCCGAGCTTTCCCTTCTACACACAGCTCAACTTCCCCCGACCTTCCCCTCTACACACTGCTCATCTTCCCCGAGATTTCCCTTCTACACACTGAACAACTGCCCCGACCTTCCCCTCTACACACAGCTCATCTTCCCCCGAGCTTTCCCTTCTACACACTGCTCATCTTCCCCCGAGCTTTCCCTTCTACACACTGCTCATCTTCCCCAAGATTTCCCTTCTACACACAGCTCATCTTCCCCCGAGCTTTCCCTTCTACACACAGCTCAACTTCCCCCGAGCTTTCCCTTCTACACACTGCTCTTCTTCTCTGAGCTTTCCCTTCTCCACACTGCTCATCTTCCCCGAGATTTCCCTTCTACACACTGCTCATCTTCCCCGAGATTTCCCTTCTACACACAGCTCATCTTCTCTGAGCTTTCCCTTCTACACACTGCTCATCTTCCCCGAGATTTCCCTTCTACACACTGCTCATCTTCCCCCGAGCTTTCCCTTCTACACACAGCTCATCTTCCCCGAGATTTCCCTTCTACACACTGAACAACTGCCCCGACCTTCCCCTCTACACACAGCTCATCTTCCCCCGAGCTTTCCCTTCTTCACACTGCTCATCTTACCCCGAGCTTTCCCTTCTACACACTGCTCATCTTCCCCGAGATTTCCCTTCTACACACTGCTCATCTTCCCCAAGATTTCCCTTCTACACACAGCTCATCTTCCCCCGAGCTTTCCCTTCTACACACAGCTCAACTTCCCCCGAGCTTTCCCTTCTGCACACTGCTCATCTTCTCCGAGCTTCCCCTCTTCACACTGCTCATATTCTCTGAGCTTTCCCTTCTCCACACTGCTCATCTTCTCTGAGCTTTCCCTTCTACACACTGCTCATCTTCCCCGTGATTTCCCTTCTACACACAGCTCATCTTCTCTGAGCTTTCCCTTCTACACACTGCTCATCTTCCCCGAGATTTCCCTTCTACACACTGATCAACTTCCCCGACCTTCCCCTCTACAAACAGCTCATCTTCCCCCGAGCTTTCCCTTCTACACACAGCTCATCTTCCCCGAGATTTCCCTTCTACACACTGCTCATCTTCCCCGAGATTTCCCTTCTACACACTGATCAACTTCCCCAACCTTCCCCTCTACACACAGCTCATCTTCCCTGAGATTTCCCTTCTACACACTGCTCATCTTCCCCGAGATTTCCCTTCTACACACAGCTCATCTTCTCTGAGATTTCCCTTCTACACACTGCTCATCTTCCCTGAGATTTCCCTTCTACACACAGCTCATCTTCTCTGAGCTTTCCCTTCTACACACTGCTCATCTTCCCCAAGATTTCCCTTCTACACACTGCTCATCTTCCCCCGAGCTTTCCCTTCTACACACAGCTCATCTTCCCCGAGATTTCCCTTCTACACACTGAACAACTGCCCCGACCTTCCCCTCTACACACAGCTCATCTTCCCCCGAGCTTTCCCTTCTTCACACTGCTCATCTTCCCCCGAGCTTTCCCTTCTACACACTGCTCATCTTCCCCGAGATTTCCCTTCTACACACTGCTCATCTTCCCCCGAGCTTTCCCTTCTACACACTGATCAACTTCCCCGACCTTCCCCTCTCCACACAGCTCATCTTCCCCCGAGCTTTCCCCTCTACACACAGCTCATATTCCCCCGAGCTTTCCCCTCTACACACAGCTCAACTTCCCCCGACCTTCCCCTCTACACACTGCTCATCTTCCCCCTAGCTTTCCCTTTTACACACAGCTCATCTTCCCCCGAGCTTTCCCTTCTACACACTGCTCATCTTCCCCGAGATTTCCCTTCTACACACTGATCAACTTCCCCGACCTTACCCTCTACACGCAGCTCATCTTCCCCCGAGCTTTCCCTTCTACACACTGAACAACTGCCCCGACCTTCCCCTCTACACACAGCTCATCTTCCCCCGAGCTTTCCCTTCTTCACACTGCTCATCTTCCCCCGAGCTTTCCCTTCTACACACTGCTCATCTTCCCCGAGATTTCCCTTCTACACACTGCTCATCTTCCCCCGAGCTTTCCCTTCTACACACTGATCAACTTCCCCGACCTTCCCCTCTCCACACAGCTCATCTTCCCCCGAGCTTTCCCCTCTACACACAGCTCATATTCCCCCGAGCTTTCCCCTCTACACACAGCTCAACTTCCCCCGACCTTCCCCTCTACAAACTGCTCATCTTCCCCCTAGCTTTCCCTTTTACACACAGCTCATCTTCCCCCGAGCTTTCCCTTCTACACACTGCTCATCTTCCCCGAGATTTCACTTCTACACACTGATCAACTTCCCCGACCTTACCCTCTACACACAGCTCATCTTCCCCCGAGCTTTCCCTTCTACACACAGCTCATCTTCTCTGAGCTTTCACTTCTACACACTGCTCATCTTCTCTGAGCTTTCCCTTCTACACACTGCTCATCTTCTCTGAGCTTTCCCTTCTACACACTGCTCATCTTCTCCGAGCTTCCCCTCTTCACACTGCTCATCTTCTCTGAGCTTTCCCTTCTCCACACTGCTCATCTTCTCTGAGCTTTCCCTTCTACACACTGCTCATCTTCCCCGAGATTTCCCTTCTACACACAGCTCATCTTCCCTGAGCTTTCCCTTCTACACACTGCTCATCTTCCCCGAGATTTCCCTTCTACACACTGATCAACTTTCCCGACCTTCCCCTCTACACACAGCTCATCTTCCCCCGAGCTTTCCCTTCTACACACAGCTCATCTTCCCCGAGATTTCCCTTCTACACCCTGCTCATCTTCCCCGAGATTTCCCTTCTACACACTGATCAACTTCCCTGAGATTTCCGTTCTACACACTGATCAACTTCCCCGACCTTCCCCTCTACACACAGCTCATCTTCCCCGAGATTTCCCTTCTACACACTGAACAACTGCCCCGACCTTCCCCTCTACACACAGCTCATCTTCCCCCGAGCTTTCCCTTCTTCACACTGCTCATCTTCCCCCGAGCCTTCCCTTCTACACACTGCTCATCTTCCCCGAGATTTCCCTTCTACACACTGCTCATCTTCCCCCGAGCTTTCCCTTCTACACACTGATCATCTTCCCCGACCTTCCCCTCTACACACAGCTCATCTTCCCCCGAGCTTTCCCCTCTACACACAGCTCATATTACCCCGAGCTTTCCCCTCTACACACAGCTCAACTTCCCCCGACCTTCCCCTCTACACACTGCTCATCTTCCCCCTAGCTTTCCCTTTTACACACAGCTCATCTTCCCCCGAGCTTTCCCTTCTACACACTGCTCATCTTCCCCGAGATTTCCCTTCTACACACTGATCAACTTCCCCGACCTTACCCTCTACACACAGCTCATCTTCCCCCGAGCTTTCCCTTCTACACACAGCTCATCTTCTCCGAGCTTCCCCTCTTCACACTGCTCATCTTCTCTGAGCTTTCCCTTCTCCACACTGCTCATCTTCTCTGAGCTTTCCCTTCTACACACTGCTCATCTTCCCCGAGATTTCCCTTCTACACACAGCTCATCTTCTCTGAGCTTTCCCTTCTACACACTGCTCATCTTCCCCGAGATTTCCCTTCTACACACTGATCAACTTCCCCGACCTTCCCCTCTACACACAGCTCATCTTCCCCCGAGCTTTCCCTTCTACACACAGCTCATCTTCCCCGAGATTTCCCTTCTACACCCTGCTCATCTTCCCCGAGATTTCCCTTCTACACACTGATCAACTTCCCCGAGATTTCCGTTCTACACACTGATCAACTTCCCCGACCTTCCCCTCTACACACAGCTCATCTTCCCCGAGATTTCCCTTCTACACACTGCTCATCTTCCCCGAGATTTCCCTTCTATACACTGATCAACTTCCCCCAAGCTTTCCCTTCTACACACTGCTCATCTTCCCCGAGATTTCCCTTCTACACACAGCTCAACTTCTCTGAGCTTTCCCTTCTACACACTGCTCATCTTCTCTGAGCTTTCCCTTCTACACACTGCTCATCTTCTCTGAGCTTTCCCTTCTACACACTGCTCATCTTCTGTGAGCTTTCCCTTCTCCACACTGCACATCTTCTCCGAGCTTCCCCTCTTCACACTGCTCATCTTCTCTGAGCTTTGCCTTCTCCACACTGCTCATCTTCTCTGCGCTTTCCCTTCTACACACTGCTCATCTTCCCCGAGATTTCCCTTCTACACACAGCTCATCTTCTCTGAGCTTTCCCTTCTACACACTGCTCATCTTCCCCGAGATTTCCCTTCTACACACTGATCAACTTCCCAGACCTTCCCCTCTACACACAGCTCATCTTCCCCCGAGCTTTCCCTTCTACACACGGCTCATCTTCCCCGAGATTTCCCTTCTACACACTGCTCATCTTCCCCAAGATTTCCCTTCTACACACAGCTCATCTTCTCTGAGCTTCCCTTCTACACACTGCTCATCTTCCCCGAGATTTCCCTTCTACACACTGCTCATCTTCCCCCGAGCTTTCCCTTCTACACACAGCTCATCTTCCCCGAGATTTCCCTTCTACACACAGCTCAACTTCCCCCGAGCTTTCCCTTCTACACACTGCTCATCTTCCCCGAGATTTCCCTTGTACACACTGCTCATCTTCGACGAGATTTCCCTTCTACACACTGCTCATCTTCCCCGACCTTCCCCTCTACACACAGCTCATCTTCCCCGAGATTTCCCTTCTACACACAGCTCATCTTCCCCCGAGCTTTCCCTTCTACACACAGCTCAACTTCCCCCGACCTTCCCCTCTACACACTGCTCATCTTCCCCGAGATTTCCCTTCTACACACTGAACAACTGCCCCGACCTTCCCCTCTACACACAGCTCAACTTCCCCCGACCTTCCCCTCTACACACTGCTCATCTTCCCCCTAGCTTTCCCTTCTACACACAGCTCATCTTCCCCGAGATTTCCCTTCTACACACTGCTCATCTTCCCCGAGATTTCCCTTCTACACACTGATCAACTTCCCCAACCTTCCCCTCTACACACAGCTCATCTTCCCTGAGATTTCCCTTCTACACACTGCTCATCTTCCCCGAGATATCCCTTCTACACACTGCTCATCTTCCCCGAGATTTCCCTTCTACACACAGCTCATCTTCTCTGAGCTTTCCCTTCTACACACTGCTCATCTTCCCCGAGATTTCCCTTCTACACACTGCTCATCTTCCCCCGAGCTTTCCCTTCTACACACAGCTCATCTTCCCCGAGATTTCCCTTCTACACACTGAACAACTGCCCCGACCTTCCCCTCTACACACAGCTCATCTTCCCCCGAGCTTTCCCTTCTTCACACTGCTCATCTTCCCCCGAGCTTTCCCTTCTACACACTGCTCATCTTCCCCGAGATTTCCCTTCTACACACTGCTCATCTTCCCCCGAGCTTTCCCTTCTACACACTGATCAACTTCCCCGACCTTCCCCTCTCCACACAGCTCATCTTCCCCCGAGCTTTCCCCTCTACACACAGCTCATATTCCCCCGAGCTTTCCCCTCTACACACAGCTCAACTTCCCCCGACCTTCCCCTCTACACACTGCTCATCTTCCCCCTAGCTTTCCCTTTTACACACAGCTCATCTTCCCCCGAGCTTTCCCTTCTACACACTGCTCATCTTCCCCGAGATTTCCCTTCTACACACTGATCAACTTCCCCGACCTTACCCTCTACACACAGCTCATCTTCCCCCGAGCTTTCCCTTCTACACACAGCTCATCTTCTCTGAGCTTTCACTTCTACACACTGCTCATCTTCTCTGAGCTTTCCCTTCTACACACTGCTCATCTTCTCTGAGCTTTCCCTTCTACACACTGCTCATCTTCTCTGAGCTTTCCCTTCTACACACTGCTCATCTTCTCCGAGCTTCCCCTCTTCACACTGCTCATCTTCTCTGAGCTTTCCCTTCTCCACACTGCTCATCTTCTCTGAGCTTTCCCTTCTACACACTGCTCATCTTCCCCGAGATTTCCCTTCTACACACAGCTCATCTTCCCTGAGCTTTCCCTTCTACACACTGCTCATCATCCCCGAGATTTCCCTTCTACACACTGATCAACTTTCCCGACCTTCCCCTCTACACACAGCTCATCTTCCCCCGAGCTTTCCCTTCTACACACAGCTCATCTTCCCCGAGATTTCCCTTCTACACCCTGCTCATCTTCCACGAGATTTCCCTTCTACACACTGATCAACTTCCCTGAGATTTCCGTTCTACACACTGATCAACTTCCCCGACCTTCCCCTCTACACACAGCTCATCTTCCCAGAGATTTCAATTCTACACACTGAACAACTGCCCCGACCTTCCCCTCTACACACAGCTCATCTTCCCCCGAGCTTTCCCTTCTTCACACTGCTCATCTTCCCCCGAGCTTTCCCTTCTACACACTGCTCATCTTCCCCGAGATTTCCCTTCTACACACTGCTCATCTTCCCCCGAGATTTCCCTTCTACACACTGATCAACTTCCCCGACCTTCCCCTCTCCACACAGCTCATCTTCCCTCGAGCTTTCCCTTCTACACACTGATCATCTTCCCCGACCTTCCCCTCTACACACAGCTCATCTTCCCCCGAGCTTTCCCCTCTACACACAGCTCATATTCCCCCGAGCTTTCCCCTCTACACACAGCTAAACTTCCCCCGACCTTCCCCTCTACACACTGCTCATCTTCCCCCTAGCTTTCCCTTTTACACACAGCTCATCTTCCCCCGAGCTTTCCCTTCTACACACTGCTCATCTTCCCCGAGATTTCCCTTCTACACACTGATCAACTTCCCCGACCTTACCCTCTACACACAGCTCATCTTCCCCCGAGCTTTCCCTTCTACACACAGCTCATCTTCTCTGAGCTTTCACTTCTACACACTGCTCATCTTCTCTGAGCTTTCCCTTCTACACACTGCTCATCTTCTCCGAGCTTCCCCTCTTCACACTGCTCATCTTCTCTGAGCTTTCCCTTCTCCACACTGCTCATCCTCTCTGAGCTTTCCCTTCTACACACTGCTCATCTTCCCCGAGATTTCCCTTCTACACACAGCTCATCTTCTCTGAGCTTTCCCTTCTACACACTGCTCATCTTCCCCGAGATTTCCCTTCTACACACTGATCAACTTCCCCGACCTTCCCCTCTACACACAGCTCATCTTCCCCCGAGCTTTCCCTTCTACACACAGCTCATCTTCCCCGAGATTTCCCTTCTACACCCTGCTCATCTTCCCCGAGATTTCCCTTCTACACACTGATCAACTTCCCCGAGATTTCCGTTCTACACACTGATCAACTTCCCCGACCTTCCCCTCTACACACAGCTCATCTTCCCCGAGATTTCCCTTCTACACACTGCTCATCTTCCCCGAGATTTCCCTTCTACACACTGATCAACTTCCCCCAAGCTTTCCCTTCTACACACTGCTCATCTTCCCCGAGATTTCCCTTCTACACACAGCTCATCTTCTCTGAGCTTTCCCTTCTACACACTGCTCATCTTCTCTGAGCTTTCCCTTCTACACACTGCTCATCTTCTCTGAGCTTTCCCTTCTACACACTGCTCATCTTCTGTGAGCTTTCCCTTCTCCACACTGCACATCTTCTCCGAGCTTCCCCTCTTCACACTGCTCATCTTCTCTGAGCTTTCCCTTCTCCACACTGCTCATCTTCTCTGCGCTTTCCCTTCTACACACTGCTCATCTTCCCCGAGATTTCCCTTCTACACACAGCTCATCTTCTCTGAGCTTTCCCTTCTACACACTGCTCATCTTCCCCGAGATTTCCCTTCTACACACTGATCAACTTCCCAGACCTTCCCCTCTACACACAGCTCATCTTCCCCCGAGCTTTCCCTTCTACACACAGCTCATCTTCCCCGAGATTTCCCTTCTAGACACTGATCAACTTCCCCGACCTTCCCCTCTACACACAGCTCATCTTCCCCGAGATTTCCCTTCTACACACTGCTCATCTTCCCCGAGATTTCCCTTCTACACACTGATCAACTTCCCCCAAGCTTTCCCTTCTACATACTGCTCATCTTCCCCGAGATTTCCCTCCTACACACAGCTCATCTTCTCTGAGCTTTCCCTTCTACACACTGCTCATCTTCCCCGAGATTTCCCTTCTACACACAGCTCAACTTCCCCCGAGCTTTCCCTTCTACACACAGCTCAACTTCCCCCGAGCTTTCCCTTCTACACACTGCTCATCTTCCCCGAGATTTCCCTTCTACACACAGCTCATCTTCCCCCGAGCTTTCCCTTCTACACACAGCTCAACTTCCCCCGAGCTTTCCCTTCTACACACTGCTCATCTTCCCCGAGATTTCCCTTCTACACACTGCTCATCTTCCCTGAGATTTCCCTTCTACACACTGCTCATCTTCCCCGACTTTCCCCTCTACACACAGCGCATCTTCCCCCGAGCTTTCCCTTCTACACACAGCTCAACTTCCCCCGAGCTTTCCCTTCTACACACAGCTCATCTTCCCCCGACCTTCCCCTCTACACACAGCTCATCTTCCCCCGAGCTTTCCCTTCTACACACTGCTCATCTTCCCCGAGATTTCCCTTCTACACACTGATCAACTTCCCCAAGATTTCCCTTCTACACACTGATCAACTTCCCCGGCCTTCCCCTCTACACACAGCTCATCTTCCCCGAGATTTCCCTTCTACACACTGCTCATCTTCCCCGAGATTTCCCTTCTACACACTGATCAACTTCCCCCAAGCTTTCCCTTCTACACACTGCTCATCTTCCCCGAGATTTCCCTTCTACACACAGCTCATCTTCTCTGAGCTTTCCCTTCTACACACTGCTCATCTTCCCCGAGATTTCCCTTCTACACACTGATCATCTTCCCCCGAGCTTTCCCTTCTACACACAGCTCATCTTCCCCGAGATTTCCCTTCTACACACAGCTCATCTTCCCCCGAGCTTTCCCTTCTACACACTGCTCATCTTCCCCGAGATTTCCCCTCTACACACTGCTCATCTTCCCCCGAGCTTTCACCTTCTACACACAGCTCAACTTCCCCGAGATTTCCCTTCTACACACTGCACATCTTCCCCCGAGCTTTCCCTTCTACACACTGCTCATCTTCCCCGAGATTTCACTTCTACACACTGCTCATCTTCCCCGACCTTCCCCTCTACACACAGCTCATCTTCCCCCGAGCTTTCCCTTCTACACACAGCTCAACTTCCCCCGAGCTTTCCCTCTACACACTGCTCATCTTCCCCGAGATTTCCCTTCTACACACTGCTCATCTTCCCCCGAGCTTTCTCTTCTACACACTGCTCATCTTCCCCGAGATTTCCCTTCTACACACTGATCAACTTCCTCGACCTTCCCCTCTACACACAGCTCATCTTCCCCCGAGCTTTCCCTTCTACACACAGCTCATCTTCCCCCGAGCTTTCCCTTCTACACACAGCTCATCTTCCCCCGAGCTTTCCCTTCTACACACAGCTCATCTTCCCCCGAGCTTTCCCTTCTACACACAGCTCATCTTCCCCCGAGCTTTCCCTTCTACACACAGCTCATCTTCCCCGAGATTTCCCTTCTACACACAGCTCATCTTCCCCCGAGCTTTCCCTTCTACACACAGCTCATCTTCCCCCGAGCTTTCCCTTCTACACACTGCTCATCTTCCTCGAGATTTCCCTTCTACACACTGCTCATCTTCTCTGAGCTTTCCCTTCTCCACACTGCTCATCTTCTCCGAGCTTCCCCTCTTCACACTGCTCATCTTCTCTGAGCTTTCCCTTCTCCACACTGCTCATCTTCTCTGAGCTTTCCCTTCTACACACTGCTCATCTTCCCCGAGATTTCCCTTCTACACACAGCTCATCTTCTCTGAGCTTTCCCTTCTACACACTGCTCATCTTCCCCGAGATTTTCCTTCTACACACTGATCAACTTCCCCGACCTTGCCCTCTACACACAGCTCATCTTCCCCGAGCTTTCCCTTCTACACACAGCTCATCTTCCCCGAGATTTCCCTTCTACACCCTGCTCATCTTCCCCGAGATTTCCCTTCTACACACTGATCAACTTCCCCGAGATTTCCCTTCTACACACTGATCAACGTCCCCGACCTTCCCCTCTACACACAGCTCATCTTCCCCGAGATTTCCCTTCTACACACTGCTCATCTTCCCCGAGATTTCCCTTCTACACACTGATCAACTTCCCCCAAGCTTTCCCTTCTACACACTGCTCATCTTCCCCGAGATTTCCCTTCTACACACAGCTCATCTTCTCTGAGCTTTCCCTTCTACACACTGCTCATCTTCTCTGAGCTTTCCCTTCTACACACTGCTCATCTTCTCTGAGCTTTAACTTCTCCACACTGCACATCTTCTCCGAGCTTCCCCTCTTCACACTGCTCATCTTCTCTGAGCTTTCCCTTCTCCACACTGCTCATCTTCTCTGCGCTTTCCCTTCTACACACTGCTCATCTTCCCCGAGATATCCCTTCTACACACAGCTCATCTTCTCTGAGCTTTCCCTTCTACACACTGCTCATCTTCCCCGAGATTTCCCTTCTACACACTGATCAACTTCCCAGACCTTCCCCTCTACACACAGCTCATCTTCCCCCGAGCTTTCCCTTCTACACACAGCTCATCTTCCCCGAGATTTCCCTTCTAGACACTGCTCATCTTCCCCGAGATTTCCCTTCTACACACTGATCAACTTCCCCAAGATTTCCCTTCTACACACTGATCAACTTCCCCGGCCTTCCCCTCTACACACAGCTCATCTTCCCCGAGATTTCCCTTCTACACACTGCTCATCTTCCCCGAGATTTCCCTTCTACACACTGATCAACTTCCCCCAAGCTTTCCCTTCTACATACTGCTCATCTTCCCCGAGATTTCCCTCCTACACACAGCTCATCTTCTCTGAGCTTTCCCTTCTACACACTGCTCATCTTCCCCGAGATTTCCCTTCTACACACAGCTCAACTTCCCCCGAGCTTTCCCTTCTACACACAGCTCAACTTCCCCCGAGCTTTCCCTTCTACACACTGCTCATCTTCCCCGAGATTTCCCTTCTACACACAGCTCATCTTCCCCCGAGCTTTCCCTTCTACACACAGCTCAACTTCCCCCGAGCTTTCCCTTCTACACACTGCTCATCTTCCCCGAGATTTCCCTTCTACACACTGCTCATCTTCCCTGAGATTTCCCTTCTACACACTGCTCATCTTCCCCGACCTTCCCCTCTACACACAGCGCATCTTCCCCCGAGCTTTCCCTTCTACACACAGCTCAACTTCCCCCGAGCTTTCCCTTCTACACACAGCTCATCTTCCCCCGACCTTCCCCTCTACACACAGCTCATCTTCCCCCGACCTTCCCCTCTACACACAGCTCATCTTCCCCCGAGCTTTCCCTTCTACACACTGCTCATCTTCCCCCGAGCTTTCCCTTCTACACACAGCTCATCTTCCCCCGAGCTTTCCCTTCTACACACAGCTCATCTTCCCCCGAGCTTTCCCTTCTACACACAGCTCATCTTCCCCGAGATTTCCCTTCTACACACAGCTCATCTTCCCCCGAGCTTTCCCTTCTACACACAGCTCATCTTCCCCCGAGCTTTCCCTTCTACACACTGCTCATCTTCCTCGAGATTTCCCTTCTACACACTGCTCATCTTCTCTGAGCTTTCCCTTCTCCACACTGCTCATCTTCTCCGAGCTTCCCCTCTTCACACTGCTCATCTTCTCTGAGCTTTCCCTTCTCCACACTGCTCATCTTCTCTGAGCTTTCCCTTCTACACACTGCTCATCTTCCCCGAGATTTCCCTTCTACACACAGCTCATCTTCTCTGAGCTTTCCCTTCTACACACTGCTCATCTTCCCCGAGATTTTCCTTCTACACACTGATCAACTTCCCCGACCTTGCCCTCTACACACAGCTCATCTTCCCCGAGCTTTCCCTTCTACACACAGCTCATCTTCCCCGAGATTTCCCTTCTACACCCTGCTCATCTTCCCCGAGATTTCCCTTCTACACACTGATCAACTTCCCCGAGATTTCCCTTCTACACACTGATCAACTTCCCCGACCTTCCCCTCTACACACAGCTCATCTTCCCCGAGATTTCCCTTCTACACACTGCTCATCTTCCCCGAGATTTCCCTTCTACACACTGATCAACTTCCCCCAAGCTTTCCCTTCTACACACTGCTCATCTTCCCCGAGATTTCCCTTCTACACACAGCTCATCTTCTCTGAGCTTTCCCTTCTACACACTGCTCATCTTCTCTGAGCTTTCCCTTCTACACACTGCTCATCTTCTCTGAGCTTTAACTTCTCCACACTGCACATCTTCTCCGAGCTTCCCCTCTTCACACTGCTCATCTTCTCTGAGCTTTCCCTTCTCCACACTGCTCATCTTCTCTGCGCTTTCCCTTCTACACACTGCTCATCTTCCCCGAGATATCCCTTCTACACACAGCTCATCTTCTCTGAGCTTTCCCTTCTACACACTGCTCATCTTCCCCGAGATTTCCCTTCTACACACTGATCAACTTCCCAGACCTTCCCCTCTACACACAGCTCATCTTCCCCCGAGCTTTCCCTTCTACACACAGCTCATCTTCCCCGAGATTTCCCTTCTAGACACTGCTCATCTTCCCCGAGATTTCCCTTCTACACACTGATCAACTTCCCCAAGATTTCCCTTCTACACACTGATCAACTTCCCCGGCCTTCCCCTCTACACACAGCTCATCTTCCCCGAGATTTCCCTTCTACACACTGCTCATCTTCCCCGAGATTTCCCTTCTACACACTGATCAACTTCCCCCAAGCTTTCCCTTCTACATACTGCTCATCTTCCCCGAGATTTCCCTCCTACACACAGCTCATCTTCTCTGAGCTTTCCCTTCTACACACTGCTCATCTTCCCCGAGATTTCCCTTCTACACACAGCTCAACTTCCCCCGAGCTTTCCCTTCTACACACAGCTCAACTTCCCCCGAGCTTTCCCTTCTACACACTGCTCATCTTCCCCGAGATTTCCCTTCTACACACAGCTCATCTTCCCCCGAGCTTTCCCTTCTACACACAGCTCAACTTCCCCCGAGCTTTCCCTTCTACACACTGCTCATCTTCCCCGAGATTTCCCTTCTACACACTGCTCATCTTCCCTGAGATTTCCCTTCTACACACTGCTCATCTTCCCCGACCTTCCCCTCTACACACAGCGCATCTTCCCCCGAGCTTTCCCTTCTACACACAGCTCAACTTCCCCCGAGCTTTCCCTTCTACACACAGCTCATCTTCCCCCGACCTTCCCCTCTACACACAGCTCATCTTCCCCCGACCTTCCCCTCTACACACAACTCATCTTCCCCCGAGCTTTCCCTTCTACACACTGCTCATCTTCCCCGAGATTTCCCTTCTACACACTGATCAACTTCCCAGACCTTCCCCTCTACACACAGCTCATCTTCCCCCGAGCTTTCCCTTCTAAACACAGCTCATCTTCCCCGAGATTTCCCTTCTAGACACTGCTCATCTTCCCCGAGATTTCCCTTCTACACACTGATCAACTTCCCCAAGATTTCCCTTCTACACACTGATCAACTTCCCCGGCCTTCCCCTCTACACACAGCTCATCTTCCCCGAGATTTCCCTTCTACACACTGCTCATCTTCCCCGAGATTTCCCTTCTACACACTGATCAACTTCCCCCAAGCTTTCCCTTCTACATACTGCTCATCTTCCCCGAGATTTCCCTCCTACACACAGCTCATCTTCTCTGAGCTTTCCCTTCTACACACTGCTCATCTTCCCCGAGATTTCCCTTCTACACACAGCTCAACTTCCCCCGAGCTTTCCCTTCTACACACAGCTCAACTTCCCCCGAGCTTTCCCTTCTACACACTGCTCATCTTCCCCGAGATTTCCCTTCTACACACAGCTCATCTTCCCCCGAGCTTTCCCTTCTACACACAGCTCAACTTCCCCCGAGCTTTCCCTTCTACACACTGCTCATCTTCCCCGAGATTTCCCTTCTACACACTGCTCATCTTCCCTGAGATTTCCCTTCTACACACTGCTCATCTTCCCCGACCTTCCCCTCTACACACAGCGCATCTTCCCCCTAGCTTTCCCTTCTACACACAGCTCAACTTCCCCCGAGCTTTCCCTTCTACACACAGCTCATCTTCCCCCGACCTTCCCCTCTACACACAGCTCATCTTCCCCCGACCTTCCCCTCTACACACAGCTCATCTTCCCCCGAGCTTTCCCTTCTACACACTGCTCATCTTCCCCGAGATTTCCCTTCTACACACTGCTCATCTTCCCCAAGATTTCCCTTCTACACACTGCTCATCTTCCCCGAGATTTCCCTTCTACACACTGCTCATCTTCCCCGAGATTTCCCTTCTACACACAGCTCATCTTCCCCGAGATTTCCCTTCTACACACAGCTCATCTTCTCTGAGCTTTCACTTCTACACACTGCTCATCTTCTCTGAGCTTTCCCTTCTACACACTGCTCATCTTCTCTGAGCTTTCCCTTCTACACACTGCTCATCTTCTCCGAGCTTCCCCTCTTCACACTGCTCATCTTCTCTGAGCTTTCACTTCTCCACACTGCTCATCTTCTCTGAGCTTTCCCTTCTACACACTGCTCATCTTCCCCGAGATTTCCCTTCTACACACAGCTCATCTTCTCTGAGCTTTCCCTTCTACACACTGATCAACTTCCCAGACCTTCCCCTCTACACACAGCTCATCTTCCCCCGAGCTTTCCCTTCTACACACAGCTCATCTTCCCCGAGATTTCCCTTCTACACCCTGCTCATCTTCCCCGAGATTTCCCTTCTACACACTGATCAACTTCCCCGAGATTTCCGTTCTACACACTGATCAACTTCCACGACCTTCCCCTCTACACACAGCTCATCTTCCCCGAGATTTCCCTTCTACACACTGCTCATCTTCCCCGAGATTTCCCTTCTACACACTGATCAACTTCCCCCAAGCTTTCCCTTCTACACACTGCTCATCTTCCCCGAGATTTCCCTTCTACACACAGCTCATCTTCTCTGAGCTTTCCCTTCTACACACTGCTCATCTTCTCTGAGCTTTCCCTTCTACACACTGCTCATCTTCTGTGAGCTTTCCCTTCTCCACACTGCACATCTTCTCCGAGCTTCCCCTCTTCACACTGCTCATCTTCTCTGAGCTTTCCCTTCTCCACACTGCTCATCTTCTCTGCGCTTTCCCTTCTACACACTGCTCATTTTCCCCGAGATTTCCCTTCTACACACAGCTCATCTTCTCTGAGCTTTCCCTTCTACACACTGCTCATCTTCCCCGAGATTTCCCTTCTACACACTGATCAACTTCCCAGACCTTCCCCTCTACACACAGCTCATCTTCCCCCGAACTTTCCCTTCTACACACAGCTCATCTTCCCCGAGATTTCCCTTCTAGACACTGCTCATCTTCCCCGAGATTTCCCTTCTACACACTGATCAACTTCCCCGAGATTTCCCTTCTACACACTGATCAACTTCCCCGACCTTCCCCTCTACACACAGCTCATCTTCCCCGAGATTTCCCTTCTACACACTGCTCATCTTCCCCGAGATTTCCCTTCTACACACTGATCAACTTCCCCGAGACTTCCCTTCTACACACAGCTCAACTTCCCCCGAGCTTTCCCTTCTACACACAGCTCAACTTCCCCCGAGCTTTCCCTTCTACACACAGCTCAACTTCCCCCGAGCTTTCCCTTCTACACACTGCTCATCTTCCCCGAGATTTCCCTTCTACACACAGCTCATCTTCCCCCGAGCTTTCCCTTCTACACACAGCTCAACTTCCCCCGAGCTTTCCCTTCTACACACTGCTCATCTTCCCCGAGATTTCCCTTCTACACACTGCTCATCTTCCCTGAGATTTCCCTTCTACACACTGCTCATCTTCCCCGACCTTCCCCTCTACACACAGCGCATCTTCCCCCGAGCTTTCCCTTCTACACACAGCTCAACTTCCCCCGAGCTTTCCCTTCGACACACAGCTCATCTTCCCCCGACCTTCCCCTCTACACACAGCTCATCTTCCCCCGAGCTTTCCCTTCTACACACTGATCAACTTCCCCCGAGCTTTCCCTTCTACACACTGCTCATCTTCCCCGAGATTTCCCTTCTACACACAGCTCATTTTCTCTGAGCTTTCCCTTCTACACACTGCTCATCTTCCCCGAGATTTCCCTTCTACACACTGATCATCTTCCCCCGAGCTTTCCCTTCTACACACAGCTCATCTTCCCCGAGATTTCCCTTCTTCACACAGCTCATCTTCCCCCGAGCTTTCCCTTCTACACACTGCTCATCTTCCCCGAGATTTCCCCTCTACACACTGCTCATCTTCCCCCGAGCTTTCACCTTCTACACACAGCTCAACTTCCCCGAGATTTCCCTTCTACACACTGCACATCTTCCCCCGAGCTTTCCCTTCTACACACAGCTCATCTTCCCCCGAGCTTTCCCTTCTACACACAGCTCATCTTCCCCCGAGCTTTCCCTTCTACACACAGCTCATCTTCCCCCGAGCTTTCCCTTCTACACACAGCTCATCTTCCCCCGAGCTTTCCCTTCTACACACAGCTCATCTTCCCCGAGATTTCCCTTCTACACACAGCTCATCTTCCCCCGAGCTTTCCCTTCTACACACAGCTCATCTTCCCCCGAGCTTTCCCTTCTACACACTGCTCATCTTCCTCGAGATTTCCCTTCTACACACTGCTCATCTTCTCTGAGCTTTCCCTTCTCCACACTGCTCATCTTCTCCGAGCTTCCCCTCTTCACACTGCTCATCTTCTCTGAGCTTTCCCTTCTCCACACTGCTCATCTTCTCTGAGCTTTCCCTTCTACACACTGCTCATCTTCCCCGAGATTTCCCTTATACACATAGCTCATCTTCTCTGAGCTTTCCCTTCTACACACTGCTCATCTTCCCCGAGATTTCCCTTCTACACACTGATCAACTTCCCCGACCTTCCCCTCTACACACAGCTCATCTTCCCCCGAGCTTTCCCTTCTACACACAGCTCATCTTCCCCGAGATTTCCCTTCTACACCCTGCTCATCTTCCCCGAGATTTCCCTTCTACACACTGATCAACTTCCCCGAGATTTCCCTTCTACACACTGATCAACTTCCCTGACCTTCCCCTCTACACACAGCTCATCTTCCCCGAGATTTCCCTTCTACACACTGCTCATCTTCCCCGAGATTTCCCTTCTACACACTGATCAACTTCCCCCAAGCTTTCCCTTCTACACACTGCTCATCTTCCCCGAGATTTCCCTTCTACACACAGCTCATCTTCTCTGAGCTTTCCCTTCTACACACTGCTCATCTTCTCTGAGCTTTCCCTTCTACACACTGCTCATCTTCTCTGAGCTTTCCCTTCTCCACACTGCACATCTTCTCCGAGCTTCCCCTCTTCACACTGCTCATCTTCTCTGAGCTTTCCCTTCTCCACACTGCTCATCTTCTCTGCGCTTTCCCTTCTACACACTGCTCATCTTCCCCGAGATTTCCCTTCTACACACAGCTCATCTTCTCTGAGCTTTCCCTTCTACACACTGCTCATCTTCCCCGAGATTTCCCTTCTACACACTGATCAACTTCCCAGACCTTCCCCTCTACAAACAGCTCATCTTCCCCCGAGCTTTCCCTTCTACACACAGCTCATCTTCCCCGAGATTTCCCTTCTAGACACTGCTCATCTTCCCCGAGATTTCCCTTCTACACACTGATCAACTTCCCCGAGATTTCCCTTCTACACACTGATCAACTTCCCCGACCTTCCCCTCTACACACAGCTCATCTTCCCCGAGATTTCCCTTCTACACACTGCTCATCTTCCCCGAGATTTCCCTTCTACACACTGATCAACTTCCCCCAAGCTTTCCCTTCTACATACTGCTCATCTTCCCCGAGATTTCCCTCCTACACACAGCTCATCTTCTCTGAGCTTTCCCTTCTACACACTGCTCATCTTCCCCGAGATTTCCCTTCTACACACAGCTCAACTTCCCCCGAGCTTTCCCTTCTACACACAGCTCAACTTCCCCCGAGCTTTCCCTTCTACACACTGCTCATCTTCCCCGAGATTTCCCTTCTACACACAGCTCATCTTCCCCCGAGCTTTCCCTTCTACACACAGCTCAACTTCCCCCGAGCTTTCCCTTCTACACACTGCTCATCTTCCCCGAGATTTCCCTTCTACACACTGCTCATCTTCCCCGAGATTTCCCCTCTACACACAGCTCAACTTCCCCCGACCTTCCCCTCTACACACTGCTCATCTTCCCCTGAGCTTTCCCTTCTGCACACAGCTCATCTTCCCCCGAGCTTTCCCTTCTACACACTGCTCATCTTCCCCCGAGCTTTCCCTTCTACATACTGATCATCTTCCCCGACCTTCCCCTCTACACACAGCTCATCTTCCCCCGAGCTTTCCCCTCTACACACAGCTCATCTTCTCCGAGCTTCCCCTCTTCACACTGCTCATCTTCTCTGAGGTTTCCCTTCTCCACACTGCTCATCTTCTCTGAGGTTTCCCTTCTCCACACTGCTCATCTTCTCTGAGGTTTCCCTTCTCCACACTGCTCATCTTCTCTGAGGTTTCCCTTCTCCACACTGCTCATCTTCTCTGAGGTTTCCCTTCTCCACACTGCTCATCTTCTCTGAGGTTTCCCTTCTCCACACTGCTCATCTTCTCTGAGCTTTCCCTTCTCCACACTGCTCATCTTCTCTGAGCTTCCCCTCTTCACACTGCTCATCTTCTCTGAGCTTCCCCTCTTCACACTACTCATCTTCTCTGAGCTTCCCCTCTTCACACTGCTCATCTTCTCTGAGCTTTCCCTTCTACACACTGTTCATCTTCCCCCAGTTTCCTCTCTTTAGCCTGCTCATCTTCCCACTGCTCACCTTTCCTAACATTCCCCTATATTCACATTGCTCACTGTCTATGAGCCTCCTTCCCTACACTAAGCACTATCATCACGATTCCTGCAACCACACTGTCACCTTATTTGAGCTTCTTTTCCTTTACTGTTCTGTTTCTGCGGTTCCTCACCCTAACAATATCTGCCATTCTCTCTTTACCTTATGTAATATGCTTTCATTTTTAAATTATTTTTTTGCAAGAACAGTGGAGCATATAAAAATAAAACTGTATATTACCAGTGATGGTGCGTGGTGAGGACAGTCGTTAATTTAACTCCGTGTTTCTTCACTGCTTCAACAACCTGTTGGAAATTCAAGATATTAGTATTAATTGTAGAAGAGTTTATAACAACCGCCTGCTTCCCTTATCAGGATAACCAACTGTTCACTGTAAATAAACCCAAGTTGCTTTGGACCATTCTATCCTAACAAGTAGAATCACAATGAAAATGGTTTGCTAGAAGACGCTGGTTGCTGAATCTCCATGTTAGCAGCTGGTGGTCAATGTGGGTGTGCCACAGAGACGTTACGTCACTCATCCAGGGTTTGTAGGCTCCATTAACATTGGCTACCTAGGTTCGCCTAGTGGTAGAGCCGGCCCTGTTCCCAGGGCAATGTACAAATAAGCCCCACAACTATACTGTAGAGCAGACTTCAGGGAAAACTCCTGCATAGGAGTAAAATGGCTTTCATACTTATGTATAAATCCTTCCTTTATCTCACATATATTATGCAGCTCAGTGATACTCATCCTTTAATATATATATTTATGGCATGTACTGTAGTAGCTCTTTTTAACAAACGCCTGACAAGGCTAGGTAGTGACGTACCTTCTGTGGCTGCACAGGATCTACAATGGCAGCCTCCTTAGTCTCCTCATCTATGAGGAGATACATGTAATTGTCCGTAAGGGCAGGAAGTAGCTCAATCTTCATGTTGGGCTGAGACACAAGTTTAGATTTTCGGAATTCAAACTCTTGTTGCTTGGTCACCGCACTGGTCCCTAAATACACAGAGCCTGAATACACAAGACAGGGGAAAAAAGGGTTAGAACATAAACCGAGCCACCCAACCTGGCCTTTTCCAAAGAGCATATAGCCGCAAAATACGTTATGTTACAGTCCGGTGCTCAATGTACCCATCTTCGGGACTAAGCATTTATGTTATTTACGGTTTTAACCACTTAACTGGCACGACCTCTGCCAGCTGGCCTTTCCCTGACGGGTTCACATCTTAAGCTATCCTGCTCCATACCCAAAATAGAGAATAATAAAAAGCGCTGCTGATTGGAGACTCTTTAGCTCAGTGGTGTCAAACTCGGGCCCTCCAGCGGCTGTGGGACTGCATATCCCAGCATGCCCTGCCACAGTTTTAGCATGCCCTAATAGCCAAACTCTGGCAGTGCATGCTAGGATATGTAGTCCCACAGCAGCTGGAGGGCCCGAGTTTGACACCACTGCTTTAGCTTAATAAATACAATTTAATGTCACATACAATGGCCATATATAAGCACACAAAAATACAAGACAATTTACATAAATGACAGTATATAAAATTATTTTCTAAAATATCAGGTTAATATCTGAGCATATAGTTATAAAGCAGCCACAAGATATAGCAGGCCGCCCACACCTCCATATATGTTGCTGTATTGTGGAAGCGATTAATATACATATAAATAATACACATAAAACAGCTCCACAGACCACTGGGCGTTCCTCTGACTTATGTCCCAGAAAAATAACACTTCAAGGTTCCAAGTGTATTTTAATCTATACCATTTTGTTGGGTCAAAGACCAATTGTATATCAGTACTTTTTGTCCTTGATGGTTGAGAGAGACTTGATCATAGATATGTGTAAATATACGATCTTTTAGGTTTTCTTTCCCTTTAATAGTTGAGAAATTTCTCATGGAGAGATAGGGATCTTCCCATCACCCTTAATGGGATATAGGCCCTGATTCAGAGCCGCTCGTTAGCGGCAGTACGCTCGTTCCGAGCGACGTTCGCACATCTGCGCATGCGTACGGTTTTTAGTACGCATGCGCGAACCAGTCAGTGCGGCCGAAAATCGTTTGTTCGCTATATAGCGAGTGCCTGCTATTTTGAGTGACAGAATGAGGCGTATGTGGGTGGTAGCAGGGGAAGGTGCTTGAAAACAGGGAGTGGAGATCAGAATGCAGGCGTGCTTAAAGGTCAAAGCGGGCGTTTTATGGGTGTGCATAATTAATACAGCAGCGTCATTGACCACGTCACTTGGTTGTTTTATAGCCAGAACTGCTCGCAATATAGTAGTAGGAAAAATCAACCACAAGAATAGCGAGCAGTTCATACGCTGTTCGATGTACTCGATTAATCTAATAAATAGCGGACATGACGTATGATGCGAGCGGCCAGGGGGCGTTTTTATCAAATAAACGAGCGCATGTTTTGTTCGCTCGTTCAGACATGGAGGCGGCAACAGACCGCAAGGAGCGTACGGTTCATTTGAATAGCCACCCCCTTTTTCTGAACGAGCAAGCGCTAATTGCGAGCGGCTCTGAATGAGGGCCATAGTGTCCAGCCAGGTAAGCGTAATATCAGCGATCATTCATCCGCTTTGTTTGCATAAATAATTGGCAAAAGTCTTATTATTGCCCAAATAACGGTATTCACTGAGAGTTGTTTTTAGTAAGATTACTCACAGTAAAGCTGATAAAGCAGAGCGCCCGGTATTGGTGGATGATAATGTGGAGCTGGAGTCTGTAACGCGTTTCCCCGCCTTGTGGTATACCTCAGCGGCTTCCTCGGAGCTGTTTTATGTGTATTAATTATATGTATATTATTCACTTCCACAATACAGCAACATATGTGGAGGTGTTGGCTACCTGCTATATCTTGTGGCTGCTTTATAACTATGCTCAGATATTAACCTGACATTTTAAAAAACTATTTTATATACTGTCATTTATGTAAATTGTCTTGTATTTTTTTGTGCTTATATATGGCCATTTGTATGTGACATTAAATTGTATTTATTAAGCTAAAGGGTCTCTTTTTATTATTCTCTTTTTTGGCTCTTACTGCTAAGAGGTGTGGCAATTACCTCTATTAAAAAGCTGCAGCACAGATTTGGAATTAAGTCTTATATCTCCATATTCTGATCAGGCGCTTAAGTGTGTGTGTGTTTTGGTGTTTGTTCTGACTGCTCCATACCCGGATGTTTATGAGGAAATCTGTTCCGTTCATGTGCAGAACTAATTTCCTCCTCGTCCGGATGCAGCTGTCTGACCGCCGACACCACATGCCGATCTTGCGCCCCAGAATGCACCATCACTGAAATATTATAATGAACTATATGGACAAAGGTATTTGTCCACACCTGTTAGTTACTGAATTGAGGCGTTTCAATCAGACCCGTTGCCACAGGTGTATAAAATCAAGCACCTAGCCATGCAGTCTCCATTTGCAAACATTTGTGATACAAAATGGGTAGTTCTGACTAGCTCAGTGAAGCGTGGTACAGTGACAGGATACGGGGTACTGTGATGGGAAGCGCGGTACTGTGATGGGAAGCGCGGTACTGTGAGGGGAAGCGCGGTACTGTGAGGGGAAGCGCGGTACTGTGAGGGGAAGCGCGGTGCTGTGACGGGAAGCGCGGTGCTGTGACGGGATGCGCGGTGCTGTGACGGGATGCGCGGTGCTGTGACGGGATGCGCGGTGCTGTGACGGGATGCGCGGTGCTGTGACGGGATGCGCGGTGCTGTGACGGGATGCGCGGTGCTGTGACGGGATGCGCGGTGCAGTGACGGGATGCGCGGTACTGTGATGGGATGCGCGGTACTGTGATAGGATACGCGGTACTGTGATAGGATGCGCGGTACTGTGATAGGATGCACGGTACTGTGATAGGATGCGCGGTACTGTGATAGGATGCGCGGTACTGTGATAGGATGCGCGGTACTGTGATAGGATGCGTGGTACTGGGATAGGATGCGTGGCGCTGTGATGGGAAGCGTGGCGCTGTGATGGGAAGCGTGGCGCTGTGATAGGAAGCATCGTACTGTGATAGGACGCGTGGTACTGTGATAGGATGCCACCTTTGCAATAAGATGGTTCGTGAAATTTCATCCCTGCTGGATATTCAACTGTCAACTGTAAGTGATATTATGAGCAAGTGGAAGCGTTTAGGAAAAACAGCAACTCAACCACGAAGCGGAAGACCACGTAAAATCACAGAGCGGGGTCAGCGACTGCTAAGGCACGTGGTGCGTAAAAGTCGCCAACGCTCTGCTGATTCCATAGCTGAAGAATTCCAAACTTCCACTGGCATTAATGTAAGCACAAAAACTGTGCGGCGGGAGCTTAATGAAATGGGTTTCCATGGCCGAGCAGCTGCATACAAGCCTCACATCACCAAGTCCAATGGCAAGTGTCAGATGGAGTGGTGTAATAAAACTATAAAGAAAAGGTATATGTTCTTTTGGCGACAACATGTCGACATTATGAACCTGTTGTCATTTTAACCATGTCGACATTATATCCACGTTGACACTCTGACCGGATCCTATATTAAGATTTACCTAACAATTTAGGACTCATTCATTGGTGGGGGGGGGGGGGGGTTTTCTTCAATGTGCTCTACACTGGTCTTTAGCTTAAGTTTTGGCCACATTTTTTCAGAAAGCTTCTTGTTCCACTGTTGCTTCTCACCTTATGTAAAGGCGGCACTGAAGACCGCCGTAATCTGTAAGACTTGACTACAATACCAGTGGGTAAGTTGGTGGAGCGTGAAAGTCTTTTAGAGTTAAAGTTTACCTTTAAAGCCCCAATAAAGTGTCTGTCTTTAATGTAACGACAGCTCTCGAGAGCCTGACAGTAGTAGTAAGAGCTTATAACAAAAGAGACAAATCATACGGAAAATAACGGGGACGAGGGATGTCTATGCTACCATGGAGATGGCACACTGGCAGCTTTACTACTTTCTATTTAGTGTCAGGAAATGCCAAGTCATGGTGACAGGTCTGCTTTACCAAAGTCCTGTTCACACTCTGTACTGCATATATATATATATATATATATATATATATATATATATATATATATATATATATATATATATATATTAGGGATGTGCAGGCTCGGATAGGTTCGAGTTTGCACGTGGAGTTCGGATTTTTCCCTCCAAAAAAACGGAACTCAGAACGAGGCAAAACGTCATCTTACATGGACGAACATCATCATTCCTGGACAAAAGACCAGGAATGATGATGTTCGTCCATGTAAGATGACGTTTTGCCTCGTTCTGAGTTCCGTTTTTTTGGAGGGAAAAATCCGAACTCCACGTGCAAACTCGAACCTATCCGAGCCTGCACATCCCTAATATATATATATACACACAAATTTATTTATTACACACACATATACATTGTTAACAATAAATTAGTAAATCGTTATTCACCCTGATCACGTCTAATATAAAATGATAATCAAATAGGATATGAGAGCACAAACATTGTTTGAATATTAAAGTCTGGCCACGGTAATACACATATCTTATATCTCTTACACCAGACTGACCTTCTCTTCGTTGCAGATAACACTAGTTAGTAAACAGTCCCAGTTGCAGCATGTGTATACCAATAGCCAATCAGCACCTGCAGCGTTCTCCAGACGGGTATCCTCCCAAACAGCTGGTTTCTCATTAACCATGAAATAAATACTGTCTACACAACTACAAGACGCTCACAGGCCGCCAGTCACATAACTTGTCTGCAGCAAAAACCCTCTGTGTTCTGGTGCCCTTATCTTCGTGTACATTAGGAAAGCTGTTGTAAGAAATAACACACCCTCTAGTGTAAATTATTACGATATTAGAAGTCATCTCTGAATTCCACAGCCTGTATAAAAGCGGTTAGGTCTAGACTGTACAGGGCTGATGGCCCTGTGACGTCACACCCACGTGACTCGGCCTGAAAGGGGGAGGGGCGGGGATGGTAACGGGGGACCAAAAGTGTCCGCTCGCCGCGCTTCGGGCACGGTGGCTCGCTACAAATATATATTCCCCCTCTATGCCCTAGTGGATGGTAACGCAGGAGCGGTCCAGCCTCCTGCAGCGGTCACGTGGTGTCTACGTCACAGAGGTCCCTTCTCCAACTTGGAAATAGCAGCAACCGTATAAAAGCACTCAGCCTGCAGCCTGCTCACTGTCACTGAGCTCTTCCATGAAGTCTAACGTCCTATAACCAGTGGATCTATACAGTAATGGTGGGTGGTCTGTCTCATCTCCGTCATGCACAAGTTTGTGGCCGGGGAAAGTGGAGAAGAGAGGGGAACCCAGCAGCGTTGGCCACACTAACTAGCGTCCAGAAGGATGGATATATTTGATAATGTGTCATGGGGACAAAGTACGTATTGTCAAAAGCTTTCACCCAAAAATATATCAACCAAGTTCCAGGTTTTGCCTGGGACTCAGGGGGGTATTCATGAAAGCTTGGAGAGAGATAAAATTGTGAGAGATAAAGTACCAACTAATCTGCTCCTAACTGTCATTGTACAGAGTGTGGTTGAAAAATGACAGATAGGAGCCGATTGGTCAGTACATTATCTCTCACAATTTTATCTCCCTCCAAACTTTCATGAATACCCCCTAAAAGTAGTAAAATAAACACAAGAACAATAAAAAAATTTGTCAACTAAGTAACACTAGCCATTTCTAGTGTAATAAAGTGCAATGATTAATTATCAATCATTTGTCACTTTCAAGGGTCTATTTACTAAGCAGTGTTAGGAGACAGAGTGAAAAGTGATAAGGTACCAGCCAATCAGCTCCCAACTGTCATCTCACAGGCTGTGTCTTTACTGGAACCTCAGCCTGGACAGAGATTGTGCCTGGAGTGTCATCACATCCATCACTTCCTCGGGACACTGGGTATGGACCACAGGGGTCCAGCAAGTGTTTAGGGGCAGCTCTCCACTCTCTTCTTGCAAGATCAGCAAAACCAGGACCTGTGGGCCTGCAGGTGAGCCAGTCCCTGTGACGCTGAATAACATAACGCAGCAAGGATCCTTTAAGAGGATCATTTACTGTATGAGTATTTTGCAGAGCACATTAAAAACACATTGGGGCTGATTCTTATGCTGGGCATACACTATACAATTATCTGTTAGATATCTGTCCAATCTGGCTGGTTGGAATGAAAACTTGGTAATGTATGGGAGCAAATGACAGTCGATCATATTGTTTTAAACACTGGAAAACGGACAAAAAACAATTGTTCAAATTGGTTAAATTCGTGTATTTTAACCAATTTGTCTGAACGACAATCTTTGTCTGTTTTCTGGTGCATACACACGGTCAGATAAGACAATGATCAGATATCATTGTCTGAGTGTCCTCCATGTGCTGGATGATCATTATCGAACATCCAGCACATGCACCATTCCCTCAACTACTATAATGACCCTCGATTATATATAATAACCAGGTTAACCTGGTCGATATCGACCAGGTTGGCCTGCGTGCACAGGCGATTGTCGATATCGACCATCCATGCCCGCGCATCGACCATCGTTTGAAGGGGCCAGAAACTGGTCGATTTGAACGATAACGATATATCGATATCGTTCAAATCGACCAGGGATATCTGACCGTGAGTATACACCATTCCAGTGTTTGTGAGCAAACGGTCAATTGCTCCCATACATTACCAGGTTTTCATTCCAACCAGCCAGATTGGACAGATAATTGTATAGTGTTTGCCCAGCTTTAGTCGCACGCAGCCACGTCTGCTAATGACGTGGCCGATTCATCAAAGCTGAGACACCCACTTGCAGCGACGCAAATTCCATCTCCCTGCACCAGCGCTATTGCAGTTTCTCCATTCTCGTATTGCCTCTTGTATGAGCATTGTGCAATATATATATATATATATATATATATACATATACACACACACATATACCCACACACTCTCTGTTAATACCAAATTATTAAATTGTTATTGAAACAATCTAACAAAGTTGCACTGACCCAGCAATCACTCTGGAAAGTGGAACCTAGCAGCCTGTAAGACAGTACAGAGTAAGCAGGGAATATATATAGATACTATATTATAAAGTGAGGTTTGTTGCTATGAGCTGACAGTGCAGACACCAGCTATACCTGTAATCCTCCCCCTGCTGTGTGTGCTGCTGGTGACTGGGTAGGGACACATAATAGCACCAGGCAGGCACACAGCACAGGGTGGTGTTACTACAGTGTGCGGCCACATACCCACTCTGCAGCCGGCCGCAGCTCCCAGGAAGGACAGTGCGCACCACAGCCTCCTGCTGCACCCACGCAGCATCATCCTGAGTGGGCCGGCTGCTGCTGCTCACTGGAGGGGAGGGGCCTCTTTACCTGCTGAGGCTCACTGACAGCCAGCCAATCACAGGTCGCCCTGGGGTCTCTGCCAACCAGGCTACGCCGCCAACCAAAGCGCCGACGTAGTGCGGAGGGACGCTCCCCTGGAGCAGTGGCCAATCACGAAATGGATCTTGCCAAGGAGGCAGAAAATTAGAAACGGCCATTTGTAACGAGGGCAAGTGCCCACAGTCTACCCCTTTATACAGCCCGAGTCAGAGTACAACTCATACATGGCATAGCTGCTTTCCCTGCGTACGTCAGTATAATCTGTAGTATGCATGCTAATAATGGAAACTTGTGTAACTCAGGGGTTGCCCTGATTAAAGATGGCCGGTTTTGTCACTTGACAGGGAGTGACGAAAGAAAGTTGGGTGGTAGCAGCCAATCAGGAACGACGGGCACGGCTGTATCTTCCAATCAGCGAGCCCGCACCTTGACATGCCCAACTCACGCTCTTCCCAGTACCTGGCCCAAGATGAGATCATGACACCCTGAATGGAGAGGAGAGACCACCGTGCAGGTATTCAGGGTACCATGACATGGGTGGGGGAGGGGGATGCAAGTGACGTCACATGGCAGGTGTACACTGGTAGGGGTTGCAAGTGACGTCACATGGCAGGTGTACACTGGTAGGGGTTGGAAGTGATGTCACATGGCAGGTGTACACGGGTAGGGGTTGCAAGTGACGTCACATGGCAGGTGCACACTTACAGCACATGGGGGCATGTGACATCACAGGACAGGTGTATACTTATAGGCAAGTGGGAGACCTTGCTTCAGTCTGATAGATGGAAGATGTATTGATGATGCAGAAAGTCCAAAAATATTTGGCAGAATTATTTTGGGCAATTCTACTACTAGAATTAGATATTATTGTAACTTTTTATTGCACCTTCGGGTAATCATGAAGTTCAGAGTCCTGTAAGTAAAAAGCTTGGGCACCAGGCAGCACATAAGGCTGCGTCAGAGGCGGTGTCTGCAATGCACCTAAGTATGATAATGCTTATATCCCACATTGCATTATGTGCAGAATGTGTGTACTATGCTTGTACATGTGTACTCAATCTGCATTTTAATAAAATAAAGTTTGTATAAAAAAATTAGGATGCTTATTATTTAATTATTAGCATTTACTTACATTTCACCAGCATATTCAGTTTCACTTTACAATTGGGAACAAAACAAGACTGGGTATTAACAGACATAGGACGGGATGCAGAAACCTGCAAAATGCCATCAAACCTGCAAAATGCGGGTGTGACCGCATTTCTCATATGCACCAAGCCCCAGAATGCAATGCACTCCGGGGCTTGGTTGCGGTGGGTAACGCCATCTTCCTGATGGCGTTACACATAGAAGCCTATGGGCTTCTATAGGGAGAGTGCTGTGAGAGGGATCCAATCTGATCCCTCCCAGCACTACCGCGGCGCCTTCGTCCTTCTGCGCATGCCAGCTGGCGCCCAGATACCACTAACTCCACTGCCTCCGGGAGTTCCGCCACTGGCGGGGGAATGGGATTGAAATTCCAGCGGCTGTTTCAAATCCCGACAGCGGCTGTCCGAAGGGAGGAAATTCCAACAGCGGCACGTAACTTAACCCTCCCCTCACCCCCCCCCCCTAACCCTCCCTTAGGGGTGCCTAACCCTAACCTCCCCCCTCTAGTGCCTAACCCTAACCTCCCCCCAGGGGTGCCTAAACCTAACCCCCCTCCCCGCACCCTAAACCTAACCGTCCCAGGGGGTGCCTGACCCTAACTTCCCCCCCCGGTGGCGCCTAAGCCCCTCTTCCCCTAGCTTAACCCTTCCCGGGGGGGGAGTGCCTAACCATTAGCCCCCCTGAGGTGCCCTAAACCCAACACCCCCCCACAGCTAAGAGGATGGGTGCCCTGGACTTATCTCGTTCAGGCCCGCGATGTCCTGAATTACGGCGGCGGGATTATAATAGGCCTCAGTATCTCGACGCCTATCATGAATCCCTAGCTGACATTCTGCCGTCGGGATTGTGACTGGCGGCTGCCGGTCACTTAACTACATACTCTGGCGGGAATGTATACATAATAAACGCACTTTAACCATATCACAATGCGTTTACAATGTGCACCAAAGGAGACGAATGTAAGATGTAACAAGAAGCATTAATATAACTGAACTTCAGCACAGAAGAAGGCAAGAAAGAAAACACAATAAGCATTATTTACTAACAGTGCATTAAACCATAGGAGCCAATTGGATATTTTCTCTGACTGTCTAACTGCAGTAGTTGGAGAATGGCCATTTGCTGATTGGATAATATGGATTACTGTAAATTTGCATTGTCTTATGCACACAAAATACTTATTATATTAAATTCCTAATCTTATTCCTTCTTATACACAATATTACTTTTCCCTCAAACTGAATTGGGATTAAAAAAAAAGGAAAATAATAGTTTTGCTAAACCTGCAATTAATTCATGAATATCCATAACTTTACACCCCTGCACAACCTGCCCTTCTCATACCTCCCAGAAGGTGTCCACTCAGATGTTTATTTTTCACAGATGAACCCCAAGTACTTTCCTCCTGCAGAAGTTCTTAAGTTGACACCCAGGACAAAGTTTTAATAATTCACTGCCTAGGGCAATGCTGAATTTTTGCTCTCACACGTTTAATACAGTAGGTGGTTCATTTTTGGCCTATACATATCTCTCAACTGTTCCAATTTTGGTGGGACATTCTCGAATTTGTGAACCTCAAAAGAGGCTGAGTTGAACCCAAAAGTTGTAATTTCTTGGTGGATCTCAGTGGATTTTGGGTAGATCATATCTAGGACTTAGTTTTCCAGATTTTGCTATGCCCAGGGGTTAAAGTGGGTAGGAACGGGGTGGAACTGAGCTCAGTCACCTCTAATGGTAGGTGGAACTAGTTCCACCTCCACCAAGTCCCTGCACAGAAAGAAGTCCCACAGACCGAGAGCCACTTTTTAAGTGATCTAACATTGTAGTCTCAGCTGATAACAGGAGTGCTAAAAAAAAACCCATCTAAAATGTATTTCACTCTGTCATAGCCCCCAAAGCTTCCTGGGGAATAGGCGGCCCCCAGCCATTCACTTTGTCGTTTCCTATACACAACCGTGTGTGTGCGTGTAAAGAACAGTTTTCACACTTGTTTTGGCCTGTCAGACTAGCATGGCGGGGGGTGGGGAGTAGGCGGCTGGAAAGATGAGTTCCACCACCTCTCCAGGCCCACTTTAAGCCCTGGGTATGCCTATACATTCCTAGTGAAATGGGCAGATTAGGTCTTGATGACGCGTTTCACTACAAATCACGTCATCATGGCCCTGTGTAGGGAATTACAGAGTGGGGAGCTGTGCCATGCTGATGCGTCACAACGCTCGTACTTGCTTGGGAGGTCCCAGAGAGGATTTGAAAAAAGTAAGCAAGTATGGTATAAATTAGTAATTGTGCATTACACATATTCGTGTTCTCCACTACTTATTTCCTTGGAAAATTCTGTGATTTAATTTTTACACTAGTGGCAATATAGTGAAATCTACAATGAAGAAAAAATAGAAATAAAATTCACATAAAATAGGCAGGTGCCCTACTAACCAGGGCAGCCCCAGGCAGGTGCCCTACTAACCAGAGCAGCCCCAGGCAGGTGCCCTACTAACCAGAGCAGCCCCAGGCAGGTGCCCTACTAACCAGAGCAGTCCCAGGCAGGTGCCCAACTAACCAGGGCAGCCTCAGGCAGGTGCCCTATTAACCAGAGCAGCCCCAGGCAGGTGCCCTATTAACCAGAGCAGCCCCAGGCAGGTGCCCTACTAACCAGAGCAGCCCCAGGTAGGTGCACTATTAACCAGGGCAGCCCCAGGCAGGTGCCCTACTAACCAGAGCAGCCCCAGGTAGGTGCCCTACTAACCAGAGCAGCCCCAGGCAGGTGCCCTACTAACCAGGGCAGCCCCAGGCAGGTGCGCTACTAACCAGAGCAGCCCCAGGCAGGTGCCCTACTAACCAGGGCAGCCCCAGGCAGGTGCCCTACAAACCAGGGTAGCCCCAGGCAGGTGCCCTACAAACCAGGGCAGCCCCAGGCAGGTGCCCTACTAACCAGGGCAGCCCCAGGCAGGTGCCCTACAAACCAGGGCAGCCCCAGGCAGGTGCCCTACTAACCAGGGCAGCCCCAGGCAGGTGCCCTACTAATCCGGGCAGCCCCAGGCAGGTGCCCATAGTGTCTAAACGGTGAGATACAGCTTGATAATTATATATTTAATTTTACAGCTACATGAGATCGTGAAGCGGATGGAACATGAAGGTGAAAGTCATTTCGGTCCTGGACGACAACTATATGTATCTGGTTATAGAAGAACATACAAAAGACGCCATTGCAGTTGATGCATCTGTTGCAAAAAAAGTAAATGATTTTATATATATATATCCAATAATCTCAGAGGACGCTACATCAGTATTGAAAATATAATATTTTTGTTTGTACACATTGTTTAGTCCATAACATCACAGTGTGGGTTGCTTAATTCTCTTGATACCATCAATCAACTCCAGAAGGATGAGCTTGATTACATCACGAGCACCTGTAATTATACCCACTCACCAAAAATTATTCACACAGAAAATGAGGCCAAATGACCAAATATTAATAAACGCAAATTAAACTTTCAGTGTAAAATATTTTTAATATAACAATAATTGTTTTTACATAAAATGATTTCAAGCTTAATGTCACTTTGTAAATTATTGAAATTTCTGATTCTTTGGACTTGATACTTTTTAAAACGTAGTCATTAGCTTTGGAATAAAACCCTACGCGTTTCGTTCCATTGGGGACTTCATCAGGGGTAATCTTTAAAACAAGGGTGATACATAAAACTATAGAGTAGATGGTACAAGTAAAACATATAGGATGATACAAAAATGTATATGGTGGATGGTACAATTATACGTATATGATATATCTAATACAAATTTAATTGAAAATTGAATATATAATAATCTATAGGTCAATTGAAATTCATAGGAGAATTGAATAGCTCAGCAATATAGACAAATAGACTAAAAACAAAAAGCAGGCTAGAAAGTACATACCAAATCGGATCACAATCACTTCATATGTGGTCACACTGGATCTTGTAAAAATGCCTCACAGATCAATGTGAGGCCTTAAGGTGCCTACACAAATAGCGATGTGCTCACGTTCCCACGATGTGTACGATTTCCCCCTGAACTGTTCCCGGGGGCTCCCCAGCACGAAAAAGCTGCCAATTTGGCACACAATCTATCGTGCCTCCTAAACTATCCAGTGCATCATGACTTAAATTGTCAGATCTGCCCTACAGCACGGTTGATCTGAAGATGCGATGTGCGACCAGCGGGGACGCGCATCGTGATCGTGAGTGGGGACTCACGATTTACTGACGATTTGGGCATATTTTTCACGATCTGTCATTCCGATGCATCGGAATCGGCCAGATCGTGTAAAATATCGCTATGTGTGTAGGCAGCTTTAGCCTATTAAAATCAATTGGTATGGTAATTAGTGTGTGCTTTGTCAATTTAAAAATCACAAATTAGATCAAATCTAATCTAGTGTAAAAAAAAAAGAGACAATATGTAGCCTGTAGTGTATATACATACCAATAAGATTACAACTGATTCATGGAATCGGTATGTAATGCTGGCAGCAGATCAAATACCGACAGCGGCAGCCCGGCGGGTCGAAATCCTGACAGCTGAAGGTAAGTACCCTAACCCTCCCTTCGGGGTGCCTAACCCCAACCTCCGCCCTAGTGCCTAACCCTAACCTCCCTCCGTTAGTGCCTAAACCTAACCCCCCCCCCCACACACACACCCTAAACCTAACCCTCCCGGGGGGGTGCCTAACCCTAAGTTCCCCCGGGGTCCCTAAACCTGACCCTTGCCCCCCCCGGATAGACCTTCGTTTAGTATGCGGATGTTGGGATTCCGTAGTGGGGCTAATGATAGGCATCGGGATTTTGACGCCTATCTTTAGTCCCATGTCGGGATGTAAGTGTCGGGATATTGGCGGGCGGGATAGCGCCCGCCAGTATCGTGACTGCATCCCCTGATTCATATGCAAAGTAAATGTCTCAGAAAATAGTGAAGGGCCTTCAATTCAGTGTAGATTAGGGCCCTCATTCAGAGCCGCTCGTAAGCGGCCGCTCGTTCCCACTGAGCGATGTTCGCACAACTGCGCATGCGTACGGATTGTAATACGCATGCGCAAACAAGTCAGTGCGGCCGAAAATCGTGTGCTCGCTAAATAGCGAATGCCTGCTATTTTGAGTGACAGAAGGAGGCGTATGTGGGTGGTAACAGGGGAAGGTACTTGAAAACGGGGGAGTGGAATTAGAACGCAGGCGTGCTTAAAGGTCAAAACGGGCGTTTTAAGGGAGTGCATAATTAATAAAGCAGCGTCATTGACCACGTCACTTGTTTTTTTTTACTCTGAACTGCTCGCTGTTCGATGTACTCGATTAATCTAATAAATAGCGGACATGACGTATGGTGCGAGCGGCAAGGGGGCGTATTTTTCAAAATAACAACCGCAAGTTTTGCTCGCTCGTTCAGACTTAGAGGCGTGAACAGACCGCAATGAGCGAACGGTTCATTTGAATAGCCACCCCTTGTTTTAGAACGAACGACCGCAAATAGCGAGCGGCTCTGAATGAGGGCCTAGGTCCTTTGTGCAAGATTTAGCCTAGTAAATTCAATTCATTGCATATAAATTAAATGAGGACTTTGGTAATAGATTTAATTACATATTCAAATCAGAATATAATGAAAAATGCTAGTGGTTATTTATGGTAGCAGTGTGACTTACTTGCTGAGATTAATCCCTTAAATGTGTCAAGTGCTTTATTATTCCAAGACAATGTTATATTCATCTACCTATGCTTATCAGGATAAATATGTTAAGAAGTTTCTCTAAAACCTTATAATATATCTATCCTAACATAACATGGCCACGATTAAACATATGATTGATTAATGACATAATTATATCTGCAATACAGGCAATGAAAGTAGCTGAAAACAGTATAACACCTTTTACTTGCATATAGCTGGTCCAGTTCACTAGTACACCATGGGGAAATGACACAGCTCAGCTGCTGAGCGGTATTTGCAGGACTGAGCTAGATCTCCTTATAAAGGAAGGAGAGAATATAAATTGATTGTTATAGTACTTACACATGCAGGGGCGCCGAGAGGGGGGGAAGCGGGTATTAATTACCCGGGGCCGGGTCCGAAACCGCTCCCCCTCCTCTTACATCACAGCAGCCCAGCACACGCTGCTGTGTGCTGGGCTGCACTGGGAGACTGCTCGCAGCTGCTATGAAGCAGCCACAGCAGTCTCCTATCCCTGTCGGGGGAGCGATCAAGCTGATCGCGCCCCCCACTGGTTATGCACCGGGCTGAGGGGGCTCACTGCGCCCCCCTCGCCAGCAAAACTTTTTTTATTTACCTAAGGGGGCATGGCCACGATTAGGCCACGCTCCCTTTTACACTGGCACGGCGCGGCTCTTGGCGGGCCTGTATACATGCCATCCCATATAGAGGGCTGGAAAAATAGTATAGCTTAGGACAAAGATACCTTATGACCTTATGGAACACTAATTCACTAATTACAACCTCGGCTAACAGAGGATCCTCTTAGAGGTGCAGCATTATCAATTTTTGGCGCAAGATAAAAGTTCTTTTCTTGTATTGATTTTATATATATATATATATGTTTGTTTTTATTACTTTCACTTACTTTTATTTCTGCTGGCATCTTGTACTCTGTTTAACATTTAGTGGCAATAAATATTTTTAATATTTTACCCAGTATATCACAAGACATGTATCGCCTTTATACTAATGTAAAATGAACTAAACAGAATGAAACTAACTAAAGCACAAACAGAAGAGAAGGCTGCACAATCGGTACAACAGCGACAGAACGTTCTTTAATGACGTCAGTGAAAGGAAAACAACATGATGAATACTAACGACTAAACCGGGTGGATTTGTTGTAAGGGATAAAGAAAATTGCAGATTGCAGAATAACTTTTTTTTTTGTTTTTACTGTCGAACATACAAAATGGTCATTTGTACAAGAAGGGAAAGCTATAGCCCACTCCTCTGTAGTCCCAAATGTAGGGGCTGAGGGGTCCATGTTCTAGGCTAATGCGCTGTGTACTCAGGCAGGGGTCACCAGAGGGGGGTTTTCACTCCCCCATTACGGCTGATGAGATGTTCTGCTGAGAGCAGCAGAATGAATGGCAGAGGAGACTGATTCCAGCTGCACAGAGAGCAGCATCTTTGTAACAGAAGAAATAGTTACAATGTGTAGTTGCATGGTAGTTTCATTGTAGTAACCAGCAGGAATAAGAATATATAAGAGCCACTAGCAGACATAAGTGCATTTTCAGGTATAGAGAGTGTTTGGAGAGGTAACAGCAATACATTTAGGTTGCTAATTGACCTGGATAATAATACACCCCCATTACCAAAAGCTGCATTCTATAATTCACTTTTAATTAATGTAATAAAGGTTACATTTTAGGAGATACTGCTTATTTGAGTGCTGGATTGGATTGAGGGCTGGATTGACAATGGGGTGGGTGGAGCTGCAGCTCCAGGCCCCTCCCATCAAAATAGGCCGTCAGGATCTGCTGTGCTCCGCTTCTGTAGGCAGAACATGTTTTATTTCCTGTTACAGCGGCACAGCCTGCCTACTCAGACCTCACCGGATCTCCACCTGACCTTTCTCCCTCCCTCACCCACCCGCGATTCAAATAAATTTCAGTTTATTAGCCCTACCTGTGTCTGGGGCCTCCACCGCGTCATGTGATGCCACACCAGGTACTGCTGTCACACAGGTACTGTTGGCCGCGGCCCGCCGCGACTATTACAGGGTCTTAATGCAGGCTATGCCGGGATCTGCGATCTGGCCAGGTGATGTGCAGTGTACTACTGTTTGCTGATGCAGCTGATCATCGGGGGATGGGATGTCCTGCAACCTGAGCCTCAGTTGGGACTGAAAAAGGTGTGCTCCATCCGTCCATCTGTGAGTGCCACTCAGAGAATTTTATTTAATGTTCTGTTCCAGGTATGTATATATATATATATATATATATATATATATAATACGCGTTTCTAGACAGGAGGGGGCCCGTGTGCAGTCTCCGACACAGGCCCCCTCCTCTCCGTCCGGTGGCCGGCTGCGCACTGAGCGGTGTGCGGCCAGCGCCTCACTTATAGACTCTGGGCACTAGAGTGTGCTTAGAGTCTATAGCACACACACAGGTCACCGGGAAAATGGCCGTTGCGGTCATTTTCCCTGTACTGCGCATGCGCAAACAACGGCTTAATGGCCGCAGTGCCATTTTCCAGTCATTTTTACAGGCGCAGACACCAGAGCCGACGTGGGACTCCGGAGAGGTAAGTTTTATGGGTGCAGGGTGTGCGGTGCGGGCTCCCGCACACCCTGCACCCATTATAAATATGCCCCTATATATATATATATATATATATATATATATAACACTGCAGACTGTATATAGTGTGCATACAGTGTGTGTGTGTGTGTGTGTGTATGTATATATATATATATATATATATATATATATATATATATATATATATATAGTGTTTTTGGGAAAACACAGCAGTGGTCAAGTTTATACATTTCAGTCCTTCTGGACTTTTATCAAGAACAAGATTCTGATCATTACTTGTGTCTTCAGGACATGTGAGTGGCCCCAGGAGGACACCAGGCTAGTAATACATTTTACTGAGGCATGCTGGAGGCTTGTTTGTTTTCTAATAAATATATATATATTTATTTAATATATAATTTATATGGATCGGCCGTGTGAATGTCTGGCCGAGCGCCTCCGGTTCCCGGCGCTCTGCTTAGACAGTGGCTTGCCGTGAGGACACATGCCCTGTATCATCTGAACATCTGATATATACAGTATATATCTGTATAGGGCAGCACAGATGGTGTAATGGTTAGCATTACTACCTTACAGCACTGAGGTTGGTGGTTGGATTCCCACCACGGCCCTACCTGTGTGGAGTTTGTATATTCTCCCTGTGCTTGTGTGAGTTTCCTCCGGGTGCTCCGGTTTCCTCCCACACTCCAAAAATATACTGTAAGGCTAATTGGCCCCCAGCAAAAATAACCCTAGTGTGTATGTGTGTGCGTATGTGATAGGGAATATAGAGTGTAAGCTCCACTGGGCAGGGACTGATGTGAATGGCCAAATATTCTCTGTAGAGCGCTGCGGAATATGTTTGAGCTATATAATAAATAAATAAAAGCGTGGCACTCAGGGACTCTTATTTTGGATCTCACTATTGTGTCTAGATATACAATTTCCGTATAGCTATTAATAAGAAGGGAGATTGAGGTTTTTGAGGGTAGGCTCTAGTCACATCCCACAGCACAGGCCACACACTGTGTATAGACAACACCCCTAAAACACTGGTTACGCCTCCACAGTGCTGGTCACCTCCCCCCCCCCACAATGCTGGACACACCGCCTGCGGCAGCACACAATAGGCCTTCCTAAATTTTAGCACCAGGCCCATGTGGACTTTAATCTGGCACTGGGTGTAGGTGGTGGATAGGTAGACCGGGCACTACATAGGGGGGATTACTGCTGGGGGCACTGCTGGGGGGGGGGGATACTACTAGGGGCACTGCTACTGAAGGCACTGCACTGGTGGGACCACTACTGGGGGCACTGCATAGGGAGGGATTACTGCTGGGGGAGGGATGCTACTGGGGGGATTACTACTGGAGGGGAGACTACTACTGGGAGCACTGCATAGGGAGGGTTACTACTGGGGTCACTATATAAGGGTCACTGTATAGGTGGGGGACTACTACTGGGGGCACTGTATAAGGGGAACTATATTGGGGGCACTGCATGGGGGGACCACTACTGGGGGCACTGCATAGGGGGGCCACTACTGGGGGCACTGCATAGGGGGGACCACTACTGGGGGCACTGCATGGGGGGACCACTACTGGGGGCACTGCATAGGGGGGCCACTACTGGGGGCAATGTATAAGGGCTTGTGTAGCTATCAAGGGTGGGGGCAGGGGGGATGGGAGCGTAAGGCTAAAGAAATGCCTAGGATGCCAAGAAACCTTACACTGGCCCTGGGAGAACCACTGACAAACCCCACGGAGCCACAGGAGGGACAAAGGGAGGTTATATACTGAGAACACCCTGCAGGAAGGTGTGAACATCCGGCAGAGGAGCAATTCTGCGCTGGAACCAGATGGAGAGAGCGGAGACCTGCACGGTCCAGGCTTCTGGCAGCACAACACTGGAAGTATGTATGCCATATCACTCTCCAAGGCTTAATCCAGCTCTCCACATCAGTAATGTTATTTCTCTTTAATTGTTAACTTCAGGATTCTCAACCTTTGGTCTTATCGCCACCTGCATGAGCTGCCAATAATGATTTGAGTAACTACATGAGAAAATGATAAAGATTTAATTGTTTGGAGAAATACACCTTGTTACAACTTCACAATGTTTATATTACCCAACTGTTAGACTTAATTCTCTCTCAAGAGTAAAAGTCTAATTGCAATATATAATTATTAGCACATATACCATTATGGAGAATATCAACTCTAAACCTTCTTCTCGCCTGTTCTGCTACAATGCGGCTGTATCTGCTGAAGAACTGCTGAATCTAATCCCATGTATCATTCGGAGCCAATCATTAAAGCAGGCAGACTTCCGATAGCTTGATGATGTCACAGCATGCTTCTGCTGCGCACAGCGAGCAGGCTCCGTCCGGTACACGGGCACTTCCCACGTCCGTTCATACCCATGGATCTACATAGCTGCCTGAAGATGGCGATGTCATGCTGATAGATCATGTTGGACATAGAAGAAACTCTACAACTATAACACACAGTAAATAAGTCATCCTGTGAGTCTGCTCGGTCATCTATTTAATGCGCAGTTGTGTGTAGGAGATCCTCAATTTGTCCGACACCTTTAAACAATTATGCCCCTGATTGTGGGGATGTCTATTCTTCTATTAATGGCCCTTCTGTCCAAAGAGCAGAGCTAGTAGGGGGTATATTTACTATTTCACTTGCCTTGTGAAAGCTGTCTGTGACTGTAATAATGGTTTCTTTCAGTTATTGGACATTGTGCGGAAAGAGGGCGTGAATCTGAAAGCCATCCTGACTACCCACCACCACCTGTGAGTATAATACAGAAAACCTGGCATGGTAATCTTTTTAGACTGCTGCCCATATACACAGTAAGGCCCTGATTCAGAGCCGGACGCTCTGACAGAGCCCTCGCTCTGAATCAGGGCCGGGCTATTTTTTTTTTTAGAACGCCCTCCTGGTCAAGACCATCGTGACCATCAGGCTTGCGACAAGACCCTTGTGGTAGGGTCTCGTTGCCGCAAGCCCCAGAGAGATTTCGTCTCTAACAGCCGAAATCTGTCCCACTGATATCACTCGTGATGTCAGTGGGGCCGCCCCCAAACGGAGGCGTTCACATGGGAACGCCTCCATTTGGGCATCCACTCCCCCGGCCCGCCCACCAAAGGGGACGTGCTATCACTCAACATCGACAGCACGCCCCCTTTGGTATGAGACCCGGAGCGACGGATTGCCCGTCGCTATCCGGGTCTCGCACATGCGCACGACGGAGCCGGCTCCGTCGTGCGCATGCACACTGGCCCACCATCGACCCGGTTGCGAGCGCTCAGCGCTTGCAACCGGGTCTGAATCAGGCCCTAAGTACGATGAGCAATTCATCCAGCAAATCTGTATCAATATAATGTTGACTGGTACAGGCGGAAAAGTGATTGGACAATGAACTGGGATATGCAAATGTGAGCAGTTATTGCCCTTGCATGCTAATTGTGCCACATAGCATCAGGCTACGTAGCCCAAGATACAAGCAGATACATTGGTCTGATTTGGGCACAAGTAATATAAATCTAGATGTTTGGCACCTGGTCCGATCGACCGGATCCGCCCATGCAGGTGCACATTGATACCTGTATGCCAGATTACATGCCCACTGCTAGTAGGGGTTTTAAATGGTTAAGATGTGTTTTCTGAAAATCCCTGTTTGTTCTTTTGAGGGATCATTCCCGAGGGAACGCAGATCTTGTTCAGCAATTTCCAGAGTTGATCGTGTACGGAGCGGATGATCGGATCCCGGGGTTAACACACAGAGTCGTCCACAACCAAGTGATAAAGGTAACGTGTAGGAGATCTAGACGTCAGAGTACGGGAGCTTGGTAATGGGGGGGGGGGGGGGGAGGAATAACCAAAGTAATTTGAAGGTGAATTTGGAGGTGGAACTTCAGTGGCCATTCTTTGGTGGTAACAGGGGGTTGGCTGGCCATACGCGGGCATGACGCGGTCATCGACTGAGACTTTGTCCGCAGTTGCGCTGATTTTGACGCCCATGTTCAGAAGGACATTCTGCACCTCCATAGCTCTGGTGCAATGTTCATAGTTGATGGCCATCTCTGGAAGAAATCCATCAGTTGCGGAATTAGCATAAAGCCGCAGTTGCGCTGCGTAAAATGTCAGTCGCACCGGCATTAGCGTCCAACTCTGAATCAGACCCTGAATGTGTAATCCGTGCAGGCTTTCAGGACACTTAGACACTTTGGGCCTGATTCAGAGACGGACGCTCTGAAAGAGCGCTCGCTCTGAATCAGGGCGTTTTTTTTTGTTTTTTTTTAAGCTGCCTCCTGGCCGCTCGCATAGCTGTGGGTGACTACCCACAGCTATTGCGAGCGGCCAGGATGATGGTCGCGATGGTCAAGACCATCGCGACCAATCGGGCTTGCGACGAGACCCTTGTGGTAGGGTCTCGTGGCCGCAAGCCCCAAAGAGCTTCGGGCTCTAATAGAGCCGGAAGCTCTCCCACTGACATCACCAGTGATGTCAGTGGGGCCGCCCACAAACAGCAGGCGTTCGCATGGGAACGCCTCCGTTTGTGAAGCCACCCCCCGGCCACGCCTACAAAATGGGGCGAGCTGTCGATCAACATCGACAGCCGCCCCTTTTGTAGTGAGCCACGGAGCAAGTGCTTTTTGCGCTCGCTCTGGGGCTCGCACACGCACAGTGGCGTGCGCACTGGGCCACCATCGACCCGCTTGCGAGCGGGTCTGAATCAGGCCCTTTGTTCATATGTCCAGTGTTGTCCATGAGAAAACAGTCTCCACTTTATTCACGCCAAAGCAGACTCTTACCAGGAATTGGACTATTTTGAATGAAAGAATAATTTTTTCACATAAATGAAATAGGAACGGTAAATAAAAAACCAAGAAAAAACAGACGACAACCAGGGACTTTACTACATACTGTGTATAGATAATACTGTTTCATATGTATCTGTGTAGAAAGTCATACTTAGTTGATTGGTGATAATTATTTATATGATGTTCTAAAGAAAATACATTTCATGTTTAAGAAGTCCTTAGTGTTGAACTACAAAATATTAAAACCCATTAGCATACATAGTCTTTCATAATAACCTCACCGGGATTGGCGGAGTGTGTGCAAGAAAATAATATTTAGAACATGCTAGCCTGATGAAAGTTATTGGTCATTTAAAGCAGATGAATCAGCTATTTATGTATTCCATGTTTCAGCTTTCCCCACCGCAGTTACTGAAAATATGTGTTTTTGTCTGTTTTTATCCCTATTTATTTTAAGAAACTGTTTTGCATGTCATTTTTTTTTATATATAACTTAAGCATTGTGACCTTTTTTGGCATATTAAGCTACATTTAATAATTTTCTGTCTTGTTTTCCTAACAAAATGTTTAAATGCTCATATTAAGGTATATAAATGTTGGGTAACAGTAACTCTTATGAAGCAATTGTATTTTGAGATAAATCAGGGAGTAACTAAAGACTTCATTAAATCGTCAGCTTTGGAACCAAGGCCCTCATTCAGAGCCGCTCGCTAGCGGCCGTACGCTCGTTCCGAGCGATGTTCGCACATCTGCGCATGCGTACGGTTTTTAGTACGCATGCGCGAACCAGTCAGTGCGGCCGAAAATCTTTGTACGCTATATAGCGAGTGCCTGCTATTTTGAGTGACAGAATGAGGCGTATGTGGGTGGTAACAGGGGAAGGTGCTTGAAAACGGGGGAGTGGAATTCGAACGCAGGCGTACTTAAAGGTCAAAACGGGCGTTTTAAGGGAGTGCATAATTAATACAGCAGCGTCATTGACCACGTCACTTGGTTTTTTTAACTCAGAACTGCTCGCAAAATAGCGGTTGAAAAAACCAACCACAAGAATAGCGAGCAGTTCATACGCTGTACGATGTACTCGATTAATCTAATAAATAGCGGACATGACGTATGGTGCGAGCGGCTAGGGGGTATTTTTAACAAATAAACGAGCGTATGTTTTGCTCGCTCGTTCAGACTTAGAGGTGTGAACAGACTGCAATTTGCGAACGGATCATTTGAATAGCCACCCCTTGTTTTTGAACGAACGACCGCAAATAGCGAACGGCTTTGAATCAGGCCCCAAATCTTATGCTGGGCATACACTATTCAGTTATCTGTCAGACAACTATCCAATCTGGCTGGTTGGAATGAAAACCTGGTAATGTATGGGAGCAAATGACAATCTACCATTTGTTCACAAACACTGGAAAACAGACAAAAATGATCGTTCAGACAAATTGTTTAAATCAAACTAATTTAACCAATTTGAACAATTATTTTTGTCTGTTTTCCAGTGTTTGGGACCACATGGTTGAATGTCATTTGCTCCCATACATTACCAGGTTTTCATTCCAACCAGCCAGATTGGACAGATGTCTGATAGATAACTTGTATAGTGTATGCCCAGCATTAGATGTGGTAGAACTGGATAGGTATGAGTATGCTATACAATTTTGGGTGATTATAGCAATTATTTTAAAGGCCAGGCTGATTGGTTGGCACCTTATTACTTTCTTATCACTTTTCACTGTCTCCTAACTGCTTAGTAAATAGACCCCCAAGTATGAAAATCAACAGATTTTCAGTGATTTGTGACCAAACTCGCCAGAAATTCGAACTTGACCAGAAAGTGGCTCTCAAACTACATGCTTTCTGAGCTAACTGCCTGGACAGAACATAATATAGCCAATGTAATAGAAATATTGATGAGCCATAATGATGTAAAGATTTTATTGAGGCAATAATGTTTAAAAATAATAACATTTAAAATGATGTGGACAATAATATTTCTTTGTTAATGAGGGACATATTACAAACTTGTAGCAAGTACAAAACATTGATGTACTCCTATCATTAATTACTATGGGCTCAATGGACATAAAAATATAATGGTCTTCATAATTTAAAATGTAATTATTTATTAACATTATTGCCCCAATAATAAATTAAACAATTAGGACCCATCAATATATTTGTATTCATTTTTGGGGCTTCTTAATTGAGTAATCAGTAGTGGCAAAGTAATACATATGTTTAACGTGGCTCTTTAGTACATAGCATAAAATGCACACAATCTCGGCAGTCTCGCCGGCCAGAGGCCCCTCTCTTCTTCTGCAAGTTTTTCTGACGAGTTCACAAGTCGCAGGCTGTTGTCTGACAACTTCAAAATCAGAACGGCAACTTGTATCCAGTCGCGGCTGATTTTAGTCGATTTCTGGCAAGTTTGCCTCTGGTTGTGTTATATAACATACAGAGACTTGGCACTCGCCAAAGACTCGCCGTTTTTACATTCCTCCCCATGACACCGATTCCACAGATCACGTAACTGCAGCCGTTTGTCTCAGCAGTTCGGGGATATAAATGTAAGATGCCTTTTCACACCGTGCCACACTTCTGGTCATGTCTGCTTCTACATGTGGGAGGACGGTAGCCCAGACGCTCCTGCACTGTTTTCAGGTAACTTCCATTTTGTGAACATGTACGGTGTGATCTAATTTATTATGTCCTAATAACCTGTCCATAGTTTATAGCAGGGAACGGATCTATTCAGCCATTTTGTTTTAAAAGTGACGACAGGTTCATGAAGCTATTAAAGTGGTCCAGGAAATAAAAAAATATATGAGAAATGGCTTTTAAAGGGTACCAATCTCATACACACACAGTGAGGGCAGCCATTTTGTATGTTGAAGGAGTTATTCACGGGGATGCGGCCTGTCAATTCATGAAGAAGTAACACCTCATGACCAGTCCTAAGCATGCAACCACTGCATCACCAAGCTAAATTTTGGGGGACGGCCCAAAGTATGTGCAGCGTATACGCAGACTCCTGTGCAGTGTGGGGAGAGGCCTAGCAGATGGACAGGAATTGCCTGTGGTGCGTGAGGGACCTCCTGTGGCGAGTATAGTTCGGTCCCTGCTCACGTATATAGGATGTGAAGTCCTGTCACTAGCTTCTAGTGATAGACTTTATTCCCACAAAATGGCTGCCTCCGCTGTGTGCAGGTCACAAGCGATTCCATAAGTTTTGTATGTGCTACATACACAGTATTGAGAATAAATTGGTGATCAGGTGCAGCTAGAAGTACCCGTGTGTATGAGCTGGTGCCTGACTTGTGTGCTTGATAAGAAGTTTTCATGTTTGTAATGAACATATTGAAAATACCCGCAATTATGTGAATGTCACTATATCGTCTTGTCACCCTGTGCTGCTAGCAACGTAACAATAAAACCAATATCCCCGTTTCCTTCCCCAGGTGACACCCTGTTCATCGGAGGCTGCGGGCAGTTCTTTGAAGGGACAGCCGAACAAATGTACAAGAATTTGCTAGAAACTCTAAGTTCCCTGCCCCCTGACACGGTGCGTCACAGCAACCACCAAGGTGCTTGGTATAAAAATGCTAAAGGCTATGGTAAACTACCTAATTTAAATAAGTAACATTATATCTTCAGATTTTCTGGATTTAATGATCATATTAGTATTGGATCCAGAAGATCTGAAGATACAATGGCCCTGATTCAGACCCACTCGCGAGCGGCTGTCTGCTCGCAAGTGGGTCGATGGTGTGCACTGCGCATGCGCACGACAGAGGGAGCTCCGTCGTGCGCATGCGCCAGACGCGACGAGCGAAGGACTTTCCTTCGCTCGTTGTGTCTGATCAAAGGGAGCGTGCTGTTGATGTTGATTGACAGCACGCCCCCTTTGGTGGGCGTGCCGGGGGCGTGCCTCCCAGACGGGGGCGTTCCGAAGGGAACGCCTACCGTCAGAAGCCGGCCCACTGACATCACTAGTGATGTCAGTGGGAGTGATTTGGGCTCTGATAGAGCCAAAATCATTCCAGGGCCTTGCGGTTGAGAAACTCAACCGAAGGCTTCTGTACGCAGTGGCGATGGTCGCGATGGTCAAGACCATCGCGGCCATCAACCTGCATGCTCGTATAGGCTGTGGGTGGCGTACAGGAGGACGCTCCATAGTTATGGAGGACGGCCCTCATTCAGAGCGTGAAATCTACCAACCGCCCCCACATTTGGCATTAGTTTACTGACACCAACCCCCCCCCCCCCCCATCGAAATATAAGACAGGCTGACTTGAACTTTTTCTTTATAGTTGACACTGATAGTGTAAATAAGGACTCTGCAATATCACCCTCCTCATAGGCAAACGCAGGGGTGGTTTCCGGTTGCCTGGAGACCACCCTTCCCAGTCCACTCTATGAACAGATTAGAAATAGTATATAATACAATTTTACTACTGCTGCATGTTCTCCTCAGTATCACAAATGAAATAACTAGCACCACCTGTGGATTTTTTAACATGTGTCAGACAGTAATGAATACACCTGTGCACCAACTAGGAGATCTGGAAAACATGCACTGTTAAGGCCCCCATACATCAGCAATCTGAAAACCACAATTGATCAATTTGAAGATGTATTGCCCGATTTTAGGATTTCCCAATTGAGCAATCTGCGCCCATACACTACAGATCTTTTTTAGTGATTTGCAGATCGATTGCAGCAAACACAGATCTGGCAATCTTGAAAGGCCCATCATTTTGCTAGAAACGGTCTGCAAATCTGCTGATCATGTCCATACACTAGCAATCTATAGCCCCAATCCATCTGTGATATCCAAAATGTTGGACAATCTGATTAAACAATTCCAATCACTTTTTGGTTGCAATCTGCGATCTGTGAAGCACATACATTGCAGATTTTTAATCACAATCGATTGCAAATTGCACGATTGCTGCAATCCATCTCTGATGTATGGGGGCCTTTAGGGTTACACTGCTATAGACCATCTATAGGGTTAATAATACTGCTATCTAGTGCATAAGGATACCAATATGTACATATATGTCCAGGGCAGTGCTAGGTTCTTCTGCTGCTCCCCCAGACTCCCGGACTTGCTCCCATGCCCTGGAATGGTGCCAACATCTGACATAAAACATTCAGCTCAGGCAGGATCGTCCTACTGCCACATATAATGGGTTACTGTGATCGCTGGTCCTGTATACGCTGGATTATGACACATAATGCACTTTGTATGACGCGTATTAAAGCTGGATAAGTGATAATTATGCCCTCTTCATGGACTGGCCACACTCACTCTAAAATCCAGCATTTGGAAACCCCTTTTCTAGGAATCCTGCGTTTACCACTGCTCCTTTTAGCTGTCGTTTCTGTGACGCCATTGGTACTGCGGATGACTTGTTACAGAAGTGTCTGACATTTATTCATGAGACCAGGGACATGCTGCCTGGGATGCTGGAACCGTTCACCTTCTGTTCCAGGGGGTTGTAGCTCATAGGTAGGGAGTTTTGTCCCAGCACTTTCTCTGTCTTATTGGTGTGTGTACATAATATAACTTCCTATCAGCAATGTGGTTATAAAATGTAAATAAAAAGAGAACGAGATCATGGTGTATACTGCTGTACAGTTGTGTGGGTGTATGGTGGAATATAAATCCTCACCATATAAATGACAGAGGAAGGCGTTGGGCAATGTTGTGCTATAGTGGTCGCTCTGCAACTGAGTGTCCTCTTTACATCTGGGTGTTCAGTATCCTGGTTCCAGTACTCAGGAGATGGGACAGAATTTATTATTATTATCCTTTATTTATATGGCGCCACAAGTGCTCCGCAGCGCCTTACAAAGTACATAAACAAATAATTTGACAACTGACTTACAGTACAAAATAGGACAAGGATATGGATAATATACATTGATACATAAGTGACCATAACACCTAGATATGCAACAGAGCGTAAGTGTTAGGTGCCCTGGTGGGGGGGTAAGAAGTAGGTGAAAGTAAAGTTAGGAGAAGCACAAGACGGAAAAGGCCCTGCTCGTAAGAGCTTACATTCTTAAGGGGAGGGGCAAATTAAACAACATAGGGCAGTGGTTCCCAAACTTTTTCAGCTCAAGGCACCCTTAGGGTCTTGATATTTTCAAGGGACCACTAAGCCAAATTAATTGCATAGCGGTCCCTTTTTGACTCAGGTTGTTGGGTCAAAATTACGTAATTAGTATTTAGGTCAGGACAGAAATACTTATTAACTTGTTTGTTTGTGTTGCCACCTAAGTCTCTCCCCCATTGCCCATCTCCATGTGTCTCCTCTGCAGCCCCCTCCATGTGTCTCCTCTGCAGCCCCCTCCATGTGTCTCCCTGTGCAGCCCCTTCCATGTGTCTCCTCTGCAGCCCCCTCCAGGTGTCTCCCTGTGCAGCCCCCTCCAGGTGTCTCCCTGTGCAGCCCCCTCTATGTCTCCCTGTGCAGCCCCCTCCATGTGTCTCCTCTGCAGCCCCCTCCATGTGTCTCCTCTGCAGCCCCCTCCATGTGTCTCCTCTGCAGCCCCCTCCATGTGTCTCCTCTGCAGCCCCCTCCATGTGTCTCCCTGTGCAGCCCCCTCCATGTGTCTCCCTGTGCAGCCCCCTCCATGTGTCTCCCTGTGCAGCCCCCTCCATGTGTCTCCCTGTGCAGCCCCCTCCATGTGTCTCCCTGTGCAGCCCCCTCCATGTGTCTCCCTGTGCAGCCCCCTCCATGTGTCTCCCTGTGCAGCCCCCTCCATGTGTCTCCCTGTGCAGCCCCCTCCATGTGTCTCCCTGTGCAGCCCCCTCCATGTGTCTCCTTGTGCAGCCCCCTCCATGTCTCTCATTGCAGCCCCCTCCATGTCTCTCATTGCAGCCCCCTCCATGTCTCTCATTGCAGCCCCCTCCATGTCTCTCATTGCAGCCCCCTCCATGTCTCTCATTGCAGCCACCCCCCTATAGTTCCCTAGGCGTGCCCTCTCCCTGTAGCATACTTAAACCACTCATAGCTATCCGCCCCCTTCTATAGTTTTCAATGCAGCCCCTTTACTTACCTTTGCTAGAGATCGCCAGCGCCGCGCTGTTCCCTCAGCTCCACAGATCCGATCTTCTAGAGCTGCGTCCAGTTGCATCAACAGGCAGCCCAGTGCCTGTTCCATAACAGCTCCCGCGCGATCACACCTAACCCGTCCTTCCCCCACCCGCTCTGCTCTGCCTCCACCCCAATCACCAATCCTGACCCTCTCCCATCGTGCATGAAAAAAAAATTAAATAACAGCAGCTTTTGGGCAGCCACATCCGCGGCACCCCGGTGACAGCACTGCGGCACCCCAGGGTGCCGTGGTGCACAGTTTGGGAACCACTGACATAGGGCCTGAGTCAGAGATGTACACTAATGCGGTCGCGCATGCGAAAATATGCTAATACTGTACATTTTTGCCACAACCAACATGGTTGTTTTATGCAATATAAATAAGTGCTGATAAACCACATCCTAGGCCAAATGTTGCAGCAAAGGATTGATGTCATGTGGCGCCACCAAGTGCTCGTACAGTGAGAAGTACAACAATATAAACAAACACATACATCTAAAAAAGTTCAAACAGACAGTACAAGGGCAAAGATCAAACCATGAGACGACTAAGTTAGTAACCTTAACACTCAGGATCAGAGTTGCGGAATGTGAGTGGGAGAGCACTGGAGACAGGGATATAACGTAGGGCGAGAACCAAGGGCCTGATTCACTACCGTACGCACCTGCGATTACGCGCGCAATCTGCCAATTGTTTCGAACTGCACATGCGTACGCATCGCAGTGCGGGAACCGTCCGCTGCGATGAGGAGTGCGATCGCAGTGACTATGCAGACCCGTCGCAGAGTGATTAACAGGAAGTGCCGTTTGTGGGTGGTAACGGGGGGTGTTGGATAAACGCAGGCATGCCAGTGCTTTCGCACGCCGTTGCAGGGGCGTGCATAAATTATCCACTGCGATGGCCTACGCAGTCTGAGGTCTCATAGCGTGCGTGGAAGTTAACGATTTCTGAGTAAGGTCAGGGCTTGTACAAGTGTGCGCGAGGCTGCGATGGTACTCGATTGTACCGATAGTTTTGCAGTCTTGCTAAACAGTGCGTATGTGTGCTGAGTAAAGTGGGCGTCCTTGTGTAGTGCTGCAGTAGGATTGCGATCGCAATGAATTAGCATACTATCGCAGTGGAACTGCGTGCTTAATCGCATTTGCATACGCAGTTGCGTGCGGTGGTGAATCAGGCCCCGAGAGGGTGGAGGGCCCTGCTCATTAGCTTTACAGTCTATGGATACAGTTATTTATACAAAGCATCAGTCATCTCTATGGGCAGCGGAAATCTTGCTGGACCATAGAATGCTGTGAAGGCTGAGTTTCCCCTATAACCCCGATCAGATGATGTCACGAGGAGGATGTATTTGTGTTTACCTGTTATCTCTCTGTAGAAAGTGTTCTGTGGACATGAATACACTGTGAGGAACCTGAAGTTTGCACTAAAAGTAGAACCGGACAATGAACATGTGAAGGAGAAACTGGCCTGGGCCAAGGTGAGCGTTTACTCCAGCATGTTCTATATAACCACGAAACGCGTCGGAGGGGTCTGCTTGACAGAGCAAGATCCTCCTCCGGCCTGTCCAGATATCAAATTTTAACCCTGCCCCCAAACCTATCTGTATTTATGATCATATATATCTATAGTTATTCCTGACTTTGTTAGTGTTTCTCACTGTGATCACAGTGGCCGGGTTTGCGCACGCGCAGTCCCATCACAGAGTTATTGACAGGAAGTGCCGCATGTGGGTGGTGATGGGGGGTGATCAGGCGAACGCAGGCGTGCCAGTGCGTTTGAACGCTGTTGTATGGGCATACATAAATTATCCACTGCAAAACCACTGCCTGAGGCCTCATAGCTGCAGAAGGAAATTCCTGAGTGAGGTCTGACCTGCCTTAACTGTGTGTATGGGTCCGATGTTACTCGATGTTACTGATTATTTTGCTATGTTGCCAAGTCTATAGATGTAAGGGGATGTGGGCGTCCTTATGTTAGGCTGTGATCGCAATGCGAATGCAATCATTTGCATATCACCGCTGATATTAGCAACTTCGTTGTGTGCGTATTAGCAGAATAGCAATCCTTGCTGAATCAGGGACTGTGTTGAAGTCAGCAAATCTAGTGTTTCAAGGCTGCTTAAAACTGACAGCAAAACTGCAGAAGGTTATTTGCCCAGATAAAACAAACCAAAGCAACAGTGCAGCGTAGACTTCTGTAAGCAGAAAGATAAGTAATAAAACTGATAAAAAAAGCATCTTCATACTGTAACTAATTGAAGGAATCATCTGTAAAACAAGTTATTGCAGGTAATGGTGTCTATATTAATTATTACTAATATGTAAATAATTCCAGTTATTTTTAATAAAGAAAACACAAACCACAGCCAACGACAAATTTGGTCCCAATTAATTTGCAGGAACTGCATTGCTGTCCTGTAACGTGTACCTACTGCATGCTATGTTATATATAAACACTGTGACTATATTACCTCAGGTTAAACACAAAATGTCCTCAGTCTGTGTCTGCTACAGACCCTGTGGTAATGTAAGCAGTAATATTACACACTATTTAGCAGCCTGTCAAAATGACGGGACACGGAAAGTCCCGATTGAGCGCTGAAAGGGGTCACTTTTCGTTCATTTCTGTTCTGCAGCTCGGGGGGGGGGGGGCTGCGAGCAGAAATGTCAGCGCTGGGGGCTGTGCGCATACATTATAGATAAAGGCTGCGATGTCCTAGGACCCCTCTGTAACTGCATCATGGCTGCATAACTAACCTCTAATAACTGCCGGGTGTGTGATGTGTTTTTCAGGCCCGAGATGAAGAGGACATCCCCACTGTTCCCTCCAGCCTGGAAGAGGAGTTTCTGTATAACCCGTTCATGAGAGTAAGGTGAGCAGTATACACTGGGGGTCAAAATTGCGGACACATTTCGAAATTTGAATGTTTTTCAACTTTGAATGCCTATAAAAACTGTTTCACTTCACGCAGTGCAATGATTCATATATCAAATGAAAGGAAATGTAATGCTGAATTCAACCCAATAAACAGAGGTCAAATATTTGCATTACAAGGGAAGTTATGCTACTTTCAGTCAGACAAAGAAGCACAGATGCGTTAGATTCAAGAAGCGGATTGTAGTAACAGCTACTACTAGCCAATCGGAATCGTCGTTCTGAGGACCAATCAGCTGTCGTTTATAAGCAGGTGCGAGGTCATGTTGAAAGGTGGGAAAGGTCAGTTTGGCTGTTTCCATTTTGCAGAATAAAGTTGGTTACTGAAGTGCAATTACGGTTGGATGTTTGTGTGTATTGTTTAGTGCTAACGACGGTGTAAAAAATAAATACAACAATGATGTCCAGGCAAAGTGGTGACTGGTCAGCCAGGAAGAGATCCAGGATTGTGGTGTTACGTAAAAATGGTCTTTCGTATGCAGCAATTGCAAGAGAAGTTGGTGGGAATGTGACAACATCAGGAGTAGGAAAGTTTTGTTTACGCTATCAGGAAACACAATCTATACAAAACAAAGAAGGAAATGGTCGGAAAAAGTGCATAACAGCTGTTGATGATAGGAGAATAAAACAAATTTGCGTCAGAGACAGATGGATGTCATCTGCGGCCATTAGCAGTGACATGAGTGCAACTGGTGTTTTTGTCAGTGCAAGAACGGTACGGAGAAGACTAATGGAGGTTGGCTTAAAAGGTAGGATTCCCCGAAAAAATCCATTGCTGAATAAAAAGCAGCGGCAGAGACTAATACAGTAGGCAAAAGAACACATTGCATGGACAGAAGGTCAGTGGAAAAAAGTGATATGGAGTGACGAAACTAAGATATCGATATTTGGTAGTGATGGGAGAAAATATGTGAGACGTCGCATCAGGAAAGAGGTACATCCAGATTGCATTCAAGCAACAACAAAGAATCCTAAAGTGTTATGATCTGGGCATGTAGGACAGCAGATGCTATAGGCCGCCTTTATGTCATAGATGGCACACTGAACAGCAGAAGTACATTGACACCATCCTACAACCAAAACTTCTACCTTCTATCAGGGATCTTTTTCCAGATAATGCCCCATTTTTTTTCCAGCAGGATTCAGCTCCCTGACACACTGCATGGATATGCAAAAAGGGGTTCACGGAGAATGACATACAGGTGCTGGGATGGCCAGGAAACAGCCCAGACCTGGACCCCATAGAACATTTGTGGTTCCATTTGAAAAAACTGGTACATCTGAGGCGTCCATCCAATAAAAGACAATTAATTGAGGCTATAATTGTCTCATGGCACCACATAATAAAGAAGGAAGAGCTCCAAACATTGGTTGGCTCAATGCCATGTCGCTGTGCTGCTTCCTTGAATAATAAAGGATACCCAACGAAATACCGATAGGACAGTAACATCATAAGTATAAGTACACAGAGATTTTCATCCTAAGTGTTGTTTTTACTGCATAACTTCCCTTGTAATGCAAATATTTGACCTCCTGTTTATTGTGTTTAATTCAGCATTAAATTTCCTTTCATTTGATATATGAATCATTGCACTGCATGAAGTGTAACAGTTTTTGTAAGCATTCGAAGTTGAGAAACATTAAAATTTCAAAAAGTGTCCGCAATTTTGGCCACCACTGTACATGAGACGGACATCGCTGACTATATAAATGGCCGTATGCGTACAGAATGGCATCGCCAGCTACTGGGCGTCTTCTCTCCTCTGCTCCTGGGACTGGCTGTAATCCTGCTTTTCTTCTCATACATGTAATAAAAGCCCTAGTGGCAGGTAGCTGTGGACGACTCTAATGGGGAAAGGGCAGCCAGATCTAGTTATAGCGTCCCAATCTTAGTACCCGTTCAGTGGGGCTTGTACACTGAGCAGGATGCCATCTAGAAAACTCTCACGTTTGGGACACTCGTGAAAACTGGTGCAAAAAAAGATGCTGTAACCCTTAGCAGCCAATTAGACACTTTTATTTCCCAAACTCTATGTATGACACCACAGTCCTCCTACACCAGGATCACAGAGGCCCCCATCACTTCTATCGGCTGTTGGGGGGACCTGATCAGTTAGGGTGTGAGTCGATAGATCTACACTATTTAGATCAGGGGTGGGGAACCTTTTTTATGCCCAGGGCCAGTTTGATATATATAACATTATTTGCAGGCCACGCCTCGTCCATGTGATGTCACACGGGGGTGGGGCAACAATTGCAGGTGATTACAGCAATGCCCGGAGCATCCCGGGGAGCTGTAAGGGCAGCGGTGAGACCATCTGGAGCGTCCTAAGGATGCTCCAGGTGGCACTGCTGCATAGATTCTGGCTGCAGGGTGCCATTCTAGGCACCCTGCTAGCCAGATGAGGCTAATGGAAAAATAGCTCAGAGGGCCAGACCAAATGATTCCGCGGGCCTTATACGGCCCCCGGGCCTGAGGTTCCCCATCCCTGATTTAGATAGACAGTCAAAAGATAGACACCAAATAGTAGACAGGCAATAGGTAGACAGAGTCAACTGTTCGACAGGGTCAAAATGTCCACACATTTGTTTTTTTTTTGTTTTTTTTATTTTAACCCTAATCCTCACCACCCTAATCCTCCCCCTAGTGCCTAACCCTACCGTCCCCTTCAGCAGCTAAACTCTAAGCCTCCGCCAAGTGTCTAATCCTAACCCTAACAATCATGAAAAACCTTTTTGGTGTCGACTAATTGTGTGTCCACCTTTTGACCCTGTTGATCCAAGTCCATGTCGACCTTTTAACGGGCAACCATTTAACCCTGTCGACCATTCGCATGTCGACCACCTGGTGTCGGTCTTTTGATTGTCTATCTAGACAGCCTAGATCTTCCATTACTGTACCGATCCCTGAACCAACTGTGTAACATTATACAAAGTAAATATTATTTAAGATTGGGGGTATATTTACTAAAGGTAGATCTTTTTATCTATTTAAAATTGATGAAAATCGATCAACATTGATGTTGTTTTTCTGGGGCTAAATCACACGTTTACTAATACTTAGAAAACCAAATAAAAAATTGTCTTTTAGCAGTGTTCGACTCTGGCATTAAGGCCTTTATCCAGTTAGTAGCGAAAAAATTTCGGATTCTTTTACACGATTTTCGGGGTTTTTTCGACTATTTTTTTTTTCGTGGTATCCAATTAAACCCTGTTTTTTATGTCTGAAAACTGTTGTTCTCACAAAAATACATAGATCCACAACTTTTCGCGGATCCTATGTATTTTCACTGCCGCGATCGGGAGAAGAAAGGCTTCTTATCACGGATCACAGGCGAAACAAAATCCCAGCTAAGTGCCGGCATCGGGGCTAATTGGATAGCCCCGGGCAAAGTAATTAGCCGTGGTAATTTACTGCGGCTGATAGGATACCGGCCTAAGGGCCCACCAGGTAAATACTTTTTTAGGGGCCATTAAAGGGGTGTCCAGTGATTAGGTATATGTGGTGATTGACAGAAGAGGCGTAACGAGTTTCGGAATGTGGCATAAAGGACATGCTGGGTAACAAATGCTATGGCCAACAATGTATCACACCAAGCCGCAGCGCTCTGCTATAGGGGAAATGGTCATTCTGTAGAAGAGGTATTATCTTGTATTGGTCTTTTGAGATCTTCTCAAAAGACCAGTACAAGATAATAAAATACTAACCTTGGCTTGATCCACCTCTTTCTCCTTGTTGTCTTCTTCCAGACAGGGCCGGTTCCAGCTCTACTAGCTCCTTGTGTGCAGTTGTTTTTGGAGTCCTCCCCCCACTTCTACTGTATATAAGCAAAATGTAGTAGTGCCCCCACAGTAGTGCCTCAGTTAATAATATGTCCCCACAGTAGTGCCCCAGTTAATGTCCCCACAGTAGTGCCCCCGTTATTATATGGCCCCACAGTAGTGCCCCAGTTCATAATGTTTCCCCACAGTAGTGCCCCAGTTCATAATGTGTCCCCACAGTAGTGTTAATATTGTGTCCCCACAGTAGTGTCCCAGTTCATAATGTGTCCCAAAAGTAGTGCAACAGTTAATATGCCCACACAGTAGTGCCCCAGTTAATATGTTCCCATAGTAGTGTCCCAGTTAATAATGTGTCCCAACAGTAGTGCCCCAGTTAATATGCCCTCAGTCCCAGTTAATAACATGCCCTCACAGTAGTGTCCCAGTTCATAATGTGTCCCAACAGTAGTGTCCCAGTTAATATGGCCCCACAGTAGTGTCCCAATTAATAATATGCCCCCACAGTAGTGCCCCAGTTAATAATATGCCCCCACAGTCGTGCCCCAGTTCATTTGCCCCCACTATAGTGCCTCAGTTAATAATATGCCCCCACTGTAGCAATGCACAATGTGTACAGTACTGAATCATACAATTCAGATCCTGCTTTCCCAGCTCCCAAAACACAGCACAAATATATCCAGGTGCTGGGTCATTGATCCTATCAGCGGCTGAACTGTGCGCCCCCTCAAGCCGACCCTGCTTCCAGACCTGGCTCCTCTGTGCATGGAGCGCGTACAGCTGGGCTCCTCCCCCCGCTTATGTCATCACTGATTCCAGTTCCTGGAATCAGCGCTGCTATTGCTGTTGCACACTGACTGATCCCGCTGCCCTCCACCGCCTGCAGCATATAAAACAGTCTTATAGACTGTCCGGCAACTGCCCTGATATAGTGAAAGGAGAAGTCGCCGTAGGCCCCGCCCTACCACGATTGAGGGCGTGGCTAAGAATCTGCGGGGCTCACCGGGAATTTCACCGAATCCCCGTTGGCCCAGTCTGAGCCTGTCTGTTAGTAAATGTTTTGATTTAGCCCCAGAAACACAAACATTGATGTTGATCGATTGCAATTGATTTTAAATCTATCAAAATTGACCTTTAGTAAATAAATATTCCCTTAGGGCTTCAATAGAAGTTTACAGACAGAGAAAATAGTACATTAATGGAATCAACAGGTTCTCAACAATAATGTATAACCATCTCCACTTCTTACTGCTTCCTCATGTTTTCTCGCGTTTGTGTGTACATACTTATATGGATTTTTGTGGTGGTTACAGGGAAGAGGCTGTTCAGAAATTCACCAGCAAGACAGACCCAGTGGAAGTTACCCGGGTTTTGCGGAAAGAAAGGGACGAATTTAAAAAGCCAAAAGATCAGCTGCCAATCCCAGCGCTACTGGCATTTCAGTGGGGTCTCCTCCACCAGTCACCGCCAGCACAACAAGTAACAGCAGATGGTGCCCCAACACTAGGACACTCCAGCCGGGGGAAAGTAAAAAAGAGGAAGATAAAAAAATTATAGATAAAGTTATGGAATCCTGCATCTAAAAAACCATTATCCGGAAAGTTGCAAAAAGAAAAAGTGTTGGCTCTCGGTCATTGGTCGGTCACCGCGAGGAGCACTGACTGTTGTATCACTCTCGGTGTAAGGCTGACGGTTCAGGGGTCACCTTCCAGTTGCTGGGCAAAGCATTTTGTTGATGGGTAGATAATTACATTTTTTTAATTATAGAACTATTTTTATTTGTATTTTTTATTTTTTTGGAGGGGATCAGAATTCACTCAAGAATACCCAGGAGGGTGTAACGGCTACTTGTGCTTCATTATAAATCTCCTATAATAAATAATCTCACTGAATTCATCCAATAGGGGACATTTATTAATAGTGCTACATAGGAAAAAAAAGATCTCATTGCCTTTCCTAATGCAGTTTATAAACTAGGAGGGGATGTATGATTTGTTGGCATGGAAATAACCATCCTTATTCCTCTGGGATCGGTATGAAATACCGCCCGACGCAGGAAAATGGCAGTGAAGATCCCGACAGGTAAGTATTTTAAGTATTCACTAACCTAACCCCCCACTCTAACCCTCCCTTAGGGGTGCCTAACCCTAACCTCCCCCCCAAGTGCCTAAGCCCCCCTGTAAGTGCCTAAACCTAACCCCCCTTCCCCGCAGCCTAAACCTAATGCGGCCCATACACGGGGCGATTTGAAAACGTACGACACCTCGGTACGTTTTCAAAGTCAGCCCGATGCATCGCATGCTGCTGTGAATGGTAAACGATGCATCTTACAAGATGCTTCGGTTACCTATTTAACAGCATGACGGATCGCAGATCTTATGGTATTTCCATAAGATCTACGATGCCGATGTACGACGGCGGGGATGCACTTCGCTGTCGTACAGCGTGCCAAAACGCACACGATATGCACGATTGATCGTTGCGATCGATCGAAATCATGCATATCGTGTGTAAAATCGCCCCTTGTATGGGCCGCTTAAGTCTCCCAGGGGGTGCCTAACCCTAACCTACCCCCGGGGGTGCCTAACCCTAATCCCCCCCTTCCCCTAGCCTAGCCCTAACCCTCGCGGGGGGGTGCCTAACCCTAAGTTCCCCCCCCCCCCGGAAGACCCTAACGTAACCGTCCAACATTGGGGCTAATTGATTTCCCCCTCCTATAATCTTCTATAGAAATACTCTCTGTTGACATCTCTAATGCTTGGTGTCCTCTTATTTGGACCTCTTCCAATCTTAGAAGGTATGCCACCTAGTGGCAGCTTTTCATTCCTACAAAAACAATTAGTTCAAAATAAAATGGCTGAGAAAAGTTCACCAGCACCTCTGGGATTTCTGTAAAATCTTTTTACTCAAAGATGGCAGAGCAGGTAAAAAAAAAAAAAAATTCTAGGAAAGTAATGTTTAGGGCATAATATTGTAGATATATTGATCAAAAACTCAATTTTGTTTTTTTTTCACAGTTGATGTAAAATCATAATGTCCACTTCATTGGATGTCGTGCAATGTATAGAGCCATACTGTGTGCAAGGCTTATCCTGGCATATAGGCCTAACCTAAATATTTTCCTCATATAATAGCTGTATATACCAGTTTTGACAGCTGATAGTAGCCTTATATGTATCATTATATATTATCTTAACATTTTTAAATTGTAAATTAATTCAAATTCTTTTCATCATTATTAGCAGCTGTGGTAGTAGTGGCGGTCGCTTTGTTAGTGTTGCTTTTATTTTCTCCAGACACCAAGAGCATCTAGCAACAGGGTTAGGTACCGAAAAGAAGAAGAGATTCCATCAAATTCCAGTGACACTGACAGTGATGATGGTGAAGGGCAGCCAGTCCCGAAAGGAGAAGGAGTAGGGAGCTTTAGTAGCTGCAGTGAAACAAGCGATGATGATGAAGTAGTCGGGGTTGGACTGGCCCACAGGGGTACAGGGAAAATCCCTGGAGGGCCCCAACACTTGGTGTGGGAAAAAAGCTACGGCCGCTGCTTCATAGCACTTTGCATGCTGATTGAGAGACTCAGTTGCACACAGATATATAAGTGTCGCATATCAAATTAATCAGCAGCAGTGGAGCAATTGATCCTGAAGAACTTCAGTCTGTTGAAGAGCAAATCGTTCCCTTCAAAGACATCTGTGTGTCTGGCCACGGCCTTCCCGGCTGAGTAACCTCACGCTGTGCCGGAGCTCCCTCCCTGCAGCTCCCGGGTTCTCCCAGTTATTGTTGGGAGGGTGCAGCTGCTGGTGAGTGGTTACCATTGCCCAGCACTCACCCCTCTTGTTGGGTAACTGCTCTTCCTCTCCCTGTCACGTGGGGGTGGGCGTGGCCTCTTCACACGGCGGCCATCTTTGAATTTACTGCCCTTCCCTGCCTCTGCACATCCTAGTGGAGCTACTTCAGAACTATTCAGTGCCTGTCATTATGGGGAAAACTAATCCGGCTGCTGTAGCAGCCAAGTTGGAGATGTTTGCTCACAAATCTGCAGCACAGACTCCTCAGCCATGAATAACCCTCAAGGTGATACTCTCTTGCCCCCTCCCCAGGCCACTTTGCAACAAGTTTTGGAGGCCATAGCTGGCAGTGAAAAACGTCTTTCAGGCCAAATTGAAAAAGTTCAGTGTGACCTGTCCCTGCTGCAGCAAGATGTCCAGCAGGTTCGGGAACAAGTTGGCGAGGTGGAAGTGCAGTACTCACACAGCTATATGCAGGGGCTTTTCTAGAGAGGAGGGGGCCCGTGTGCAGTCTCCGACTCAGGCCCCACCTCTCCGCCTGGCGGCCGGCAGCGTACTGAGCTGTGCGCAGCCAGCACCGGAGTTATAGACTCTGGGCACTAGAGTGTGCCCAGAGTCTATAGTGTATGCACAGGTCACTGGGAAAATGGCCGCGGTGGCCATTTTCCCTGTACTGCGCATGCGCAAACGACGGGAAAATGGCCGCCACGGCCATTTTTTAGTCGTTTTACAGCGCCGGATGCCCGCGCTGACGTGGGACTCCGGAGAGGTAAGTAATATTATGGGTGCAGGGTGTGCGGTGCGGGGCCCCCCTGGACCCAGGGGCCCGTGTTCCCTGCACACCCTGCACCCATTATAGATACGCCCCTGGCTATATGAGATCATCACTGAATTAAAAGTCTAAGCACAGAAAGAAGTGTCCTTGGATTACATACTGACTGTGCGTCTTCTGCAGCAAACTTGCGGAATGTTCGGCAGTGCTTTGCCGCTAGGAAATTATTTAACATGACGCTAATTGGTACACATACGGTCACTGCGTGTGTAGCACTCATTGCTGGTGTGGCCTAGAAATTATCAGTTTTTAATAATTTTTTAGTGCTCCAGAATTGACAACCAGGTGAAACTACAAATCCCATCACTGTATTAAAAGCTGAAGGTGCGACAATGTAATAAAATGTGCGACATTATAGCACCTGGTGTATAGCGGAAATGATCGGTGTGTGTGTGTTCTTTAAATTTAACCTTTGCTATCAGAATGTATTTGCGCATTGTCCTGCAGGCACCTAGTGGATATTTCAGCAGTATTGGCGGCAGTCACATGCCTTACAAATGAACGGTGGGGGGAAGAGCGGATGCAGATAAGGTTGGGAAACACACCAAAGTAAAAGAATATTCTTTTTTTATCTTATTGTATAATATCATATAATAATAGTATTCTCTCTAGATGAACGGTAGTGGCGGTTGAGGGACTGGCTCCTGTATAAAATCATTGGAGCGGGTGGCATGGTCAATTTACAAACTTGGTATGCCCTCTACAGGAGGTCTCGTCCCCCAAAGGAAGCATGAGCCTTTTAGTAACATAATAAAGGAGATGTTTTGTTAGTCATTTAAGCATTACACCAGTCTGTGACATCACCAGTGATCTAAAGTAAAGTCTTCCAGGGGGTGGGAGCAGCCACTAAGCAGCTTGTTGAACACCGCGCTAATCGTTACACATAACTGCGGTGGTATAAAGACGCACTCTCCGCTTTCAATTTCTATGACATACAGTTGAAATAAAGCGAGAGAACATGTAAACTAAAAAATTTTTTTTTTTTAATATGATGTGACTACAGGCACGACACATACACTTCTTTTTAAAAAAAAGCCTATGGCAACATTGGGGTATTTTGACCCAGAACAGCGTATGACTTCAGATAGTAAGAAATTACTGTTGATTATGAGCGTGGCGGGCAGGAAAACCATACTACAGGGTTGGTTGGATAGCTCACCTCCCCAATGGTCTCTGTTTATGACAAAATAAAATTTTATTTTCAAAATGGATTGGGTAGAGACCATGGCACAGAAAGGAAAAAAGGTGGAACGTTTCTTTTCATTATGGGAAACGTACATAGACACACTTCCACTTACCACAAGAAAACAAATACACAATAGATACCACATGGTATCTCACAAGGTCAGCGGTATGTGATCCTCCTATTAATATTATTTAGAAAGATGCGTTTGGCTGTTTCTCTCTCCAGGTCCCCAGGAAAGAAAAACAATCGCACATTAAATAATAATTTTGTACTGGTTTATTATATTAAATAGATAAATGCAAAAGACAAAACTGAAGATTTGTTCTCAAATTTAAAATATATATTTTAAACTGTTTACTTGTAAACTCTATACAAATAGAATTTGTTTTTGTATCATATTTTATATGATTTTAAATTGAATGTTGTATGAAACAAAAAACATGTTTCTTATTATATATACACATTGGGCTCTATTTACTACAATCCGCATTGGTAATGCAGATTGTAGTGTGATATTACTGAGGGAATTCGCATTGCGAATTCAGGCAATATCACAGGGATTTACTACAAATCCCTTGCAGGGACAGGGCTTACGAGAAAGCTCTGTCCCTGCGATCCCCTCTTCACACTAGTCACGGTATTTTCACAAAAATATACAGTAACAAGTGCCCCGCGCATGCGCCGACCGGCCGCCACTGCCACCTCCCCCGGCGCTAAGCCCCGCCCCTGTTGCCAAGCCCCACCCACAGCGATCACTGACCCCCCCCCCCCTACCCCCCCTGTGACCCCCCCTCCCTTAATTACACTTACCTGCATGATCCGGGCTCCGGGTGATGTCCTCCGGTCAGCTGACATCCCATACTGCACTGGGACCCTGTCAGGTGACGACCGGGCCGCAGTGCAGCATGGGAGACCAGCTGACCGGAGAGAGGACATCACCGGAGCCCCGAACTCCAGTCCCTGGCGTCGGGTAAGTTTGGAGTTTTTTTTATTTTTTTATTATTTTTTTTTTACAGGGAATCAGCGTGTGGTCTGTTTAGACCACACAGCTGATCACTGGGGCCGGCTCCGGGCTCTGCTCTCCCAGTCAGAGCGGAGCAGGAGTCCGGTAAACCGGGGGAGACCCTGGATAACGCTTTCCCCTGTATTTTTTCACATTTTATTTTTAGTAACTTTGGTCGGATCACATTTCCCATTACAATTATGGGAAATGCGATCTGCTTACTAAAAATAAGTGATACTTAGGGGTTGAAGTAGAATTTTACAAATTCTACTCCAATTGCCCATTAGTAACTGTAGGTGATACTAAAATAATGTGAAAAGGGTGTGAAAACACCCTTTTTCACTTTATTTTAGTAAAAATAATGTTAATAAATAGAGCCCATTGTCTCAATAAAAAATGTTATTGAAAAAAAAAAAAAAAAAAGCCTATTATATGGGAATCCCCCTGGTATTATTCTACATCCTTGTTGCTTTGGTGTTTATTTGAGTGAGCTGAACCAATACAGTCAATTCACACACTCAACAGAGAAATAGGGCGGGTGGGAGGGTGAACCAGATCAGAGAGGAACTAAATCTGCCTAGCATCGGCTAAGACTCCACAAACTCCTCCCCTAACAATCCTATAGGACAGGAGAAAATTACAACTAACATTCTTAATCTTAAACAACTCCAACACATTGAAGAGGCACAGAGAAACACCTTATGGATTAATCTCCATGTTTATTTCAATTCAAAACCTTCAGTCCTACTGCGATGAGTGGAAGGAAGACGTAGCCTGGCTCTCTTTTGATGAGAAAAAAAATCCTAATAACTTTTGGATTGTTAATGTTATAAAGCATTAAAACATGGTTGATCAAGGTTTTTAATACATAGAAATGTTTAACAGTATTAATATAATAAGCAGGATTACTTTTTTTTTTTCTCCATTAAAACATTAATGCAAAAAAAAAACTGGTTTAATCCATAAAAACTTGTTTAGAAACAAATGATTTTTTTCAACCCTGATGTCATCTAATGGCTGCTAGCACAGGGCCTGATTCAGAGCCGCTCGTAAGCGGCCGCTCGTTCGCTCTGAGCGATGTTTGCACAACTGCGCATGCGCAAACCAGTCATTGCGGTCGGAAATCGTGCACTCGCAAAACAGCGAGGGGCTGCTAATTTGATTGACAGAATGTACCGTTTGTGGGTGGTAACAGGGGAAGGTGCTTGAAAACGGGGGAGTGGAGATCCGAATGCAGGCGTGCCTAACAGTCAAAAGGGCGTTTAATGGGAGTGCATAATTAGTATAGGAGCGTCATCGACAACGTCACTTGTTTGTGTTTTAGCCTGAACTGCTCGCAGTGATAGCGGTAGGAAAAAGCTACCACAAGCACTGCGAGCAGTTCATACGCCTTTCGATGTTCCCGATTAATCTAATAAATACCGGAGATGACGTGTGATGCGAACGGCAAAGGGGCGTCTTTACAAAATAGCGAGCACATTTTTCGTTCGCTCGCTCAGACATAGAGGTGTCAACAAACCGCAAAGATCGAGCGCTCAATTTAAATAGCCGGACCCTATTTTGGAACGACCGTCCACAAATAGCGTCCGGCTCTGAATCAGGCCCACAGTCCCTAAGTTTTACCACAACCATGTCCCTAGTCACACAGAGAGAGCAATGGCACATACTGTATCTTACATGCACACTGCTGCTCGCTCCGTGGTGGTCGGCTCCCTTGAGTCTGGTCAGTGGACATTTCGTCCTCTCCGTTGCTAGACGCACGACAATAGTCACATAGAACATGTAAAATGCGACACACCCCCATGTATTTAGTCACATAGACATATATAATGTAATGACCAGTAGCATTATTCCTATTGTTTACAATTGCCATCACCATAGTCACAAAGGGCAGCGGCACATACTCTATCTTACATGTATGCTATGCCCCTTGGCGGTCGGCTGCCTCATGGCTCGTTGTCATTTAGGCGCATTACATCAGTCTATGAAAGCATCAGTGATCTAAAGTACAAGTCTCCCAAGGGAGAGAAGGTGGGGGTGGGGGGAAGCAGTCCTATGAAATCAGCGAGGAAGCAGTAAACTCCAAATCTCAGCACAACAACACCTCATGTATACTGTGGGAGATAGGTGCATTTCTCTGTTGTACGAGGTGTAGCAGGTTGCCCACCCCTCTGCCTTAGTGAGCTGACTTGGACTTGGACGGGCTGAAGAAACCCATACAGTAGAAAACCCTCTATGATGTAAAAAAAAAAAATTTTTAGGGGTCTATGTACTAAGCAGTGATAAGAGACAGAGTGAAAAGTGATAAGGTGCCAGCCAATCAGCTCCCAACTGTCATTTTTCAAACACAGCCTGTGAGATGGCAGTTGGGAGCTGATTGGCTGGCACATTATCACTGACATCACTTTTCACTCTGTCTCTTATCACTGCTTAGTACATAGACCCCTTAATGTACGTCTATGTATTTAGTCACATAGAACATGTAAAATGCTGTAGCTCTGTACCCAGCCGAAGGCAGATGCATTGAACGACATATCGTGTGCTCTGCTCACCCCACACGATCGTCACGTTTAGCATCCTGGAGTCCCCTACTGACGGGCTGGAAGTTGTGGTCTGGGGCCAATGAAGGATTCAGGAGCGAGGGGCCTAGATGTGCAGTCTCCTCATCCACAAGCATCGGATGTTGGCGAGACCTGACCTAGAGTGCAGACCCCTCCAAGCAGGATATGGGTTTCAGCCGCACCCGGCAAGCAGGTCGCGGTCCCCAGGTCAGGGATCCGATGCGAGTGGTAATAGGGAAAGACATACCGCTTTGGCCCACTGGAAATATAATCTCTGTACCACTAGTACAGAGAAGCACAATAGAGATGTTTCCTGAAGAGGTGCTGTGGCAGACCAGAGGGAGAAAATCCACTGAGGAGTAGGTTCTGCAGCTAACACTGGAGAATGAGGATATGCTGCTGGCTCGAGGAGAAGGAGGATCTGTGCTTGTACACTACTGTGCGTACCGAGTACACAGGTAAAAGGTATTCTTGGAGTTGTACACAGACAAAGACAAGGATATGGCACTTGTAAATATTACTCAGGCAAAGATGTTCTATCACACTGCTGCACAAGGATATGGCACTTTGTAAATAATCACTAGGCTCAGTACATAGGAGATGTACAGCGCATATACTGGAAATACCACTGGGAAAAGTCTCTGGAAGATTGCATGTGAAGCCTGGACGAGCAAATAGCAACCATCTGGGAATAACGAAGTTGATCAGGCAATTTCCTGTTCACCTGGAGTTCTCTTTATACCCCCAGGTAGCTGTCCATTGGATGAGCAAGTCAGCTGAGAACTGACCCAGCTACCACTGGATAAGGATCTATCAGGTGATTCAGCCAAAATGGCTACGCCCATGACAATCATTGCTGGAACTCCGATATGGAGAATTGCATGACAGTCACCTGGGCCCCGGGGAGAATACTCAGCAAGTCACCTACCGCTGCACCTGACATCTCACTGCTCCCACTAATGAGGGGAAGCCGGCGTTGCGGAAAGTAACAGCCGATCCCAGGCAGAATCCTGACAACGATCTGGTGAATATCTGCATGATATGTCGTTCCCCAGTCGCATTGAAATGCATTGGGTCATCAGTTACATCCTCAAATCTGAGGATGTGATGTACTACACTACGAGAGCACGCATAGTGCATACACACTGGAGGATTTGAATGATTTGTTGTTTTAATCCATTGGAAAATGGCAAATTGTTTAAAAAATTATCTAGTTATGTCAGTGGGGCCGGCTTCAGACGGTAGGCGTTCCCATGGGAATGCCTCCATCTGGCCGCCACGCCCCCGGCACGCCCACCAAAGGGGGCATGCTGTCAGTCACCATCGACAGCACGCCCCCTTTGGTGCGAGACCCCGAGCGACGTATTTCTCGTCGCTCGCTGGGTCTCGCGCATGCGCACGACGGAGCTCCCTCCGTTGTGCGCATGCGCAGTGGGGGAACATCGACCTGCTTGCGAGCGTACTGCCGCTCGCGAGCGGGTCTGAATGACCCCCTGAGTTCATTCAGCACCCTTCAAACCTCACTGTTAATTTCTAAGGCATGCCATCACTGTGTGAGCGCTGCACACCACTATCTACAGTGCCGCAGTGACCGGCACTTAGTTATGTGTACCGATTAGCATAAAGCTCCCAGCAGCAGAGTAGTGCCAAAATTCCCGCAAGTGTGCTGCAGAAGATGCACAGTCAGTTTATCATCCAAAACACCTTTTTCTGGCAGAGACTTGTAGTTGAGTGATGATACACCGCTGCTAAAAAAAACATACTAATTTCTAAGGCATGCCATCACTGTGTGAGCGCTGCACACCATTGTCTACAGTGCCGCAGTGACCGTCACTTAGTGATGTGTACCAAAATTTGCAGCAGAAGACGCACAGTCAGCGTGTAATCCAAAGACACCTCTTTCTGGGCTGAGACTTGTAGTTCAGTGATGATTTCAGTGACCTTCAAACCCCACTGCTCATTTCTAAGGCACGCCATCACTGTGTGAGCGCTTCTGAATAAAGTATGTGCCCAAGCACTCCAGAGTATTGGAAATTGTAGTAATTAATGTCCGTATTTGTGTGCCAATACGTTTGGACATTGAATTAATCCAACCGTGCCTTAACCCAGTGAATGTTTGTTATCCTTACAAAAAGTTCAGTCCCAAAAAGTCTGTAGGAAGGGTGTTCTTAAATATATATACAGATACTAAATGCAATAACTGTCGGCTGGATATTCATCCTAATATGGATTGTCTTTATGGTATGTCCAAATGATATGTCCACTTATATGTACAAAAGTCTCCTGTTTCCAATAGTTAGATGATGCTGTACAAGTCTGCTCCTCCTCTCCACCTCAAACTTACAGATCGCACAGCATCAGGGAATTTAGGACACTATAATGCAATATGCAAAGTAGGTTCTGTTTACTCACCAAATCTTGCTGCTGTATTTCTGGTCCACTGGTGTCCCATGCTGCGTTCAATCTGCTGGGTGCATGCGTGTGAGGGGAGTTGAGGTTAGTAAGCAGAATTGGAGTTTGTACAAGTGCAAATAAGCTTATTTATTTTAATACCGTCTGCCCATACCAAACAGCAATTGTGTATGAGGCAGATTTAAAAAAAAAAAAGCCCAATTACTACAGTATATTCAGCAAAAATGGCAATAGGCTATATACAAGTATAGTATGAATCAGAATAAAGAGTCTCAAGGACCTCATTCAGAGGCGGTCGGAGGATGCAAGTGGTCGCTCAGAAACTGGGCGGCCACTTGCATCCTGACCGCCCGCCTCTGTTGCGGTCGTTAGGCTGTGGGTTTACACCCACAGCTCTAACGACCGCTCGGGTGATGGTCGCGATAGTCAGACACCATCGCGACCATCGGGGCTTACGACTAGGGTAGGGTCTCACTTGTCGTAAGCCCCGGAGAGCTTCTGGCTCTGTCTGAGCCGGAAGCTCTTCACTGACATCACTAGTGATGTCAGTGGGGCCTCCCCCAAACGGTAGGCCTCCGTTTGGGCTGCCACCCCCCCGGCCCGCCTTCTAAACGGGGCGAGCTGTCAATCAACATCGACAGCTCGCCCCCTTTGGATCGAGACCCGCTACGACCGGCGCTGTCGGTCGTAGCGGGTCTCACGCATGCGCACGACGGCGCTGTCGTGTGCATGCTGTGTGGCGGGCCATTGACCCGGTCCGAGTGCATCGGCGCTAACGACCGGGTCTGAATGACCCCCCTCAGTGTAGGTGGCTGAGTGTATGTGTGCCCCCCAACGCGTTTCATCCTGTTTAGGGACTTTTTCAATGGAGCACACCACTGTCTACAGTGCCACAGTGACCAGCACTTAGTGATGTGTACCGATTAGCGGCATGTCCAACAAGCTCCTAGCAGCACAGCAGTACCAAAATTGTCACAAGTTTGCAGCAGAAAACGCACAGACAGCATGTAATCCAAAGACACCTCTTTCTGGGCTGAGACTTGTAGTTGAGAGATGGTTTTATATAATACCCTTCAAACCCTACTGTTCATTTCTAAGGCATGTTATCACTGTGTGAGTGCCGCTCGGACTGGCACTGACTTTTCTGAAATGAGGTGTTATCGTGCTGATATGTGTATCTAGCATAATATACTGTAATAAAGATGGCAGAACACAATTCAAAATTGTTTTTCAAAAGTGTACTCAGGACTAGCACGCCAAATTATTTAATCCTTTATTACACACTCAATGACCGCTCTCGATCCATGACGAACATGCTGTTCTATAGCATACCGAATGACAGGTTCAGACAGCCAATCAGTGGATGGTGCTAAAGACAGTGCATTGTTTTTTTTTACGCTTGCGCAGTGCAGTTTAGGAAAAGCGACATCTGGTGGACAGAAAGTTGTATAACACTCTCTGGGTTTTCCAGCATCTCAGGGCCTGATTCAGCAAGGATTGCAGTTGCTAATACGCACGCAATTGGCTGATTATTGCGTTCTGTGCATGCGTACGCATCACAGTGCGTGAACAAGCTAATGTGATCGGGACTGCGATCGCAGAGGTTACGCAGACCCATAGCAGATTGGGCCATGACAGGGGTGGTCGGGCGAATGCAGGCGTGCCAGTGCATTGCAACGTCATTGCAAGGGCGTGCATAAATTAGACACTGCGATGCCATACGGCCCCATAGCACCACTGATAGCTTGCGTGGCTGTTAGCAATTTCTGAGGTCTGGGCTTGTGCAAGTGTGCGTATGGGTCCGATGTTACCGATTGTTTCCCTATATTGCCAAGTATTATGGATTTGAGACAAGGGGAAGTGGGCATCCTTATGTGAGGCTGCAATCGCAGTGCATTTGCATACGGTAGGATGCGACTCAATACACCACAGCACAGCGCGACTAACTGGGTGCGCTACATGGCATATGGAGCAAAAATGTAGCAGGACACAATTGGTATGACAGTAGTGCTTCTTTCTCTGTATCACAGCAACTAATTCTCTGTTCTGCAGCAATATAGACGGTCCTCGGGTAGGGGGCGTGGGCTAATTACATGATTCTATGAGAATCACAAAATTTGTCTGCGCCCCCTAGTTAAATATGCAAGATTCACTGCATTTTACCACGAGGAGATGAGACTTAATGATGCTTAAAGTTTGGCCCCGCTGCCCACCTGCATCTCCTCTCCCGGCAACTCCAGGAGAGGAAAATCTAAAAGTCGCTAAGTCTGAGCCGTGCTTCTCTCTCTGTATTACACCAGTGCTTCTCTCTCTGTATTACACCAGTGCTTCTCTCTCTGTATTACACCAGTGCTTCTCTCTCTGTATTACACCAGTGCTTCTCTCTCTATTATACCAGTGCTTCTCTCTCTGTATTACACCAGTGCTTCTCTCTCTATTATACCAGTGCTTCTCTCTCTGTATTACACCAGTGCTTCTCTCTCTGTATTACACCAGTGGTTCTCTCTCTATTATACAAGTGCTTCTCTCTCTGTATTACACCAGTGCTTCTCTCTCTGTATTACACCAGTGCTCCTCTCTCTCTATTATACCAGTGCTTCTCTATCTGTATTACACCAGTGCTTCTCTCTCTGTATTACACCAGTGCTTCTCTATCTGTATTACACCAGTGCTTCTCTCTCTGTATTACACCAGTGCTTCTCTCTCTATTATACCAGTGCTTCTCTATCTGTATTACACCAGTGCTTCTCTCTGTATTACACCAGTGCTTCTCTCTCTGTATTACACCAGTGCTTCTCTCTCTGTATTACACCAGTGCTTCTCTCTGTATTACACCAGTGCTTCTCTCTCTGTATTACACCAGTGCTTCTCTCTCTGTATTACACCAGTGCTTCTCTATCTGTATTACACCAGTGCCTTTCTCTCTGTATTACACCATTGCTTCTATCTCTGTATTACACCAGTGCTTCTCTCTCTGTACTACACCAGTGCTTCTCTCTCTGTATTACACCAGTGCTTCTCTCTCTATTATACCAGTGCTTCTCTCTCTGTATTACACCAGTGCTTCTCTCTCTGTGCCCCATTTAACAATGAAGCTAAACACCAGCGGCACTTTTCAATTAGTATCGCAGTTATACAAACGAAAATGCCCCTGGTATTCACCATTACCCCTCCAGTGAGGTCCAGCGAAGTCCTCCTTGTCAGCGGCACATCCGCAACGGACGGTATTAGTGGTCTCTTCACTCCTCTATCGGGGCTTCTGCGCATGTGCAGTCTACAGACCATTCATGTGTGGCGGCCATTGCCGGGGCGGTTTCTGGCGGAACCCTCTCCCAGTAAATTTTGCAAAGTGTATCCCAAAGGCTACAGCAGCACAACGCCATCTTCCGATATTACATGTGACAGCTTCGCATATGGGGCTGCGGCTGCTGGCGGAAATCGAGGCATATCAGAGATATCTGCTACTATCCCTCCATAATACATCTGGGGGATATTTAATATTTGCTGGTATCCCTCGAAAACAGGTGTTTTGAGCGAATATGTTGCAAATATTAAAGGTGCATACACACGTAGCGATTTTTTTAATGATTTAACTATAACGACGTCGTTATCGTTCAATCGTTGAAAAAATCGTTCAGTTTCTGAGTTATAACGATGAACGATTATCGTTCATGCGCATTCCCGTTTGTAGTTTGTAGTTCAGTCTGACTGACCAACTGAATGATTTTCATTAAGGGAAGTTACAAAAATCGTTTGTAGTTCAAAAAATCGTTCATTACACTTTAAAAAATCTGACAGAAAATCGTTCATAAAATCGTTCATATAATCGTTGGTAACAAAATCGTTGTGTGTGTATGCAGCTTTAACGATAAATTAATAGGCTCCTAAAACACAATAAAATAATACAGTTCAGGCAGTAAAAGATTGCAGGGTAAAGAAGAGACTGTTATATTAATATTATGATAAATCAACCCCATAACCTCTAAAATACTTGATAAGGAAAAGGTCATTTTTTGATGATGAGTTTTTTATCCTATCTTTAGTGCAATAACATAAACTCTACATAAATAAATGATATTATAACTCTTTAAGCTATGACATGTAGATACTGACATTCTGCTGAGGTCTGAGCCTCAATTGGTTGGATGTCAACATTAATCTCACAGACAGTTTAAACTTAAATTCCTCTTATCAGCGGTTAAGATGAGATAATGCATTAAGGGATATATACCTTAATGATTTTAGCCTCTCAATCCCCTTTTAGTCAGTAAAGCAGGCTTAGGAAGCGCACATTTATATCACTGTGTCAGGAATTCCAGGAGGCGGATATGGAAGACCATTGTCACATGCCAGCCAAACTTTCTGCCAGACATCTGATACTGTATGTGGACCATAGAGTTTTATAAAAGTCAGTTTCACCCACTTACAGACAGTACGCCACCCAAGTATTTATCAATATCTGGTAATAAAAAAAATTATTTAGAATAACAATAGTATATTTAGAACATATGTACTATAACACATAGGGGTACATGTAATAGGGTGCAAGTTCCGTGAACTGGTGCAATCTCTATAAGTCTATATATTTAAAGTAATAATCATTTAAAAGGCAAAACCAGGTTGGTTTTTCCTTTAAATTATTGCTGCTTTAAAGCTACAGCCATTATAGCCGAGATTGCACCAGTTCATCCTATTACATATACCCCATAGTACCCTACCCTACCCTGATAAAGGCTGATATCTGATTGGTTCTTATATGTTACATCACATCCCTGCTCTTTTGCATCATTTTATAGTCCCTATTTTTTTCCTAAAATTCTGCCTCTACAAATGTTGTCTGTGTCTCAAATTAATCATAAAAATCAGACAATAGTAAGTGTCTTTATTATATGGCACTCTTTTTTTCAATACTAAGGTTTCTATTAACATCGTCCCTCGCAGCCTTTTAAGTTGGGGAATCGGCAGGGCCGGTGCTACCATTAGGCAGCTGCCTAAGGGCACCGGCCACTGGGAGGCGCCATTGATTCTACAAAAAAATATGTCTCTTTCTGTCCTGGCCTGGACTACTGATGACCAGGGCCAACGCTGCCGAGGCAGCAAGCCTTCGGAATACCCACAGGGGCTTGTGTATGTATGTGTTAATAAATGCTGACACTGGACCCGACGAAATCGTGTGTGTATGAAAGGATTTAATGAGTGCTGGCAAGGTGTGTTGTGTTAGCAAATGCTGGCAGGGTTAACGTGCGGTTTAATGAGCGCTGGCAGGGTGTGTTTGTGGGGGCTAATGAGTGCTGGCAGGGTGTGTTTGTGGGGGCTAATGAGTGCTGGCAGGGTGAGTGTGTTTTTAATGTATGTGAGATCTAATGAGTGATTGCAAAGTGTGTGTGTGGGGTTTATGAGTGTGGGCAATGTGTGTGTGGAGGGGGTTAATGAGTGCTGGCAGGGTAAGTGTGTGTGTGAGGTGGGAGAGGTTAATGAGAGCTGGCAGGGTCAGTGTGTGCATGTGGGCTAATATGTGTTGTTAATGTATGTGTGATCTAATGAGTGCTAGCAATGTGTGTGGGGGTTAATGAGTGCGGGCAATGTGTGTGTGTGGTTAATGAGTGCGGGCAATGTGTGTGTATGGGGGTTAATGAGTTTGGGCAATGTGTGTGTATGGGGTTAATGATTGCTGGCAGGGTAAGTGTGGGTTTTTTAATGAGTGCTGGCAATTTGTGTGTGGGGCGTTAATGAGTGCTGGCAGGTGAGTGTGTGTGGGTTAATGAGTGCTGGCAGGATGAGTGCATGTGGGCTAATATGTGTTGTTAATGTGTGATCTAATTAGTGCTAGCAATGTGTCTGTGTGGGATTAATGAATGCAGGCAATGTGTGTGTGTGGGTTAATGAGTGCTGGCAATGTGTGTGTGGGGCGTTAATGAGTGCTAGCAGGGTAAGTGTGTGTGTGGGTCTAACGAGTGCTGGCAGGGTCAGTGTGTGTGTGGGTCTAACGAGTGCTGGCAGGGTCAGTGTGTGTGTGTGGGGGGTTAATAGGTGCTGACATATTGGGACACAGGTGTGTGTGGCATACATTTGTATTTGTGCACCTATGTGTGGCATAATGTATTAGGGGTAGAACAGGATGGCATATAAAGAATTTGGGGCACATATGTGTGGAATATGTATTGGGGACATTGTGTGGCATAATTATGAATTGGACATACAGCTATATGGCATACAATTCATTTTGGGCACAGCTGTGTGGCATATGTATTTGGGAACAGCTGTGTGACCTATTATGTATTGGGGCACAAATGTGTGGCTTGTCATGTATTGGAGGTATTGATGTGTAGCATAATTATGAAGTGGGAATAAAGCTGTGTGACATATAATGAATTGGGGGCAGTGATATGAGGTACATAATGATTTTGTGGCTCTGCTGTGTGGCATATTGGTTTGGCAATTCTGTATAGTAGGGACACTGCTGTGTGGCATATTATAAATTGGGGACACTGCTGCGTGGCATATTATGAAATGGTTTGAGCAGGGGCGGTAAGTGATATGTTGCCTAGGGTGCCCAGAAACCTTGCACCGGCCATGGGAATCAGGGCAGCAAGCATGAGAAGGGGGTATGGCCACATATCATGGGGATGAGCCTAGCACTTCCAGAACTATTAAGTTACCCCCACAACCCTTCCCCCTCCACTAAAAACTCCCTTTCATTGCTGCATACAGGGCCAAAACTAGACATGGCACTCTGTGTATCAGTCCCTCCCTCTCCTACCTCTCTCTCTTCCCCCCTCTCTCTCCCACTACAATCTTCTACCCTGCTTGCTACTCTGTGCTGTTCATTTTTCACCCTTGTTAGGGACATAAATAAACTATAAAATGCGACAACAGGTGACTAAGAACCAGAGCCGTAACTAGACTTTTTGGTGCCTTGTGCCAGAAAGAGCATCGGTGCCCCACGTATATTTCAAATAGGGACATAATACACCCAAAAAAGGGCCATGGCCTCATGGGGAAGGGCGAGGGAAGAGATAGGAGAGGCCAGGAGATGCTGGGGATAAAATAAGAGGAAGCTACAAGTGCGAATGATAATAAACAGAAAATTGACAGTCCCGAACAGCGCCCCCCTGCCCTGCGGTGCCCTATGCCATGGCACAAGTCGCACTACCCTAGTTACAGCCCTGCTAAAAACAATATAAAAAATTTTAATAACACATTTCCTGGTTGTAGTGAACAGCAGGTTTATTCAGTTATTACAGTATATAAACCTGTATTATTCAGGTTTATAAAATGAATCGCTTTGATCTTTAACTTTCAGATATATTAGTTGGCCCCAGCTAGCGCACACTGGCCCAAGCTAGACCAAGTTGATCTTCTAGTACTGTACTTAATGCCCCATATCCTAGGGCCTTATACTGTAATCACTGGAGGCTGCACAGGGTCCAGGTACCGAATACTCCTCTCATTAATTACCTCCCCAGTCCTAGTGCCTTGACAATGGGATGACTGACTGCCCCCTATGCCTAACACCTGCTATAAAAGCCTGATCCTTCCAATGCCATTCCTAGTTTACCACCTGACATTATAATAAATGCTTCTCCCTCCATGTCTGACATCCGACACTGCAATAAGTGCCCCCCCCCATTAGTTGGCCCTCCGGAGCGGGGAGGTTATTGTCGAACACCCTTTGCTCTGAGCCTGCGCACGCCTATGTATATATTGGGCATACTTACCCACCTTTAGTATCTGGGTGAGTCCATTGGATCTCCCAGAAGAACAGGGCATCCTCCTGCATATATATATTATGTATATATATATATATATATATATATATATATATACAGTCAGGTGCATTAATTATTGGGACATTGACAGAATTTTAATATTTTGGTCTCTATTCACCACCACAATGGCTTTGAAATGAAACAAACAAGATGTGCTTTAACTGCAGACTTTCAGATTTAATTTGAGGGAAATTACATCCAAATCAGGTGAACGGTGTAGGAAGTACAACTGTTTCTATATATGCCTCCCACTTTTTAAGGGGCCAAAAGTAATGGGACTATCAACTCAAAAGCTATTTCATGGACAGGTGTGCACTATTCCCTCATTATTTCATTATCAATTAAGCAGGTAAAAGGTCTGGAGTTGATTCTAGGTGTGACATTTGCATTTGGAATCAGTTGCTGTTTACTCTCAATATGAGATCCAAAGAGCTGTCACTATCAGTGAAGTAAGCCATCATTAGGCTGAAAAATCAAAACAAACCCATCAGAGAGATAGCAAAAACATTAGGTTTGTCCAAATCAACTGTTTGGAACATTCTTGAAAAGAAAGAACGCACCGGAGAGCTCAGCAACACCAAAAGACCCGGAAGACCACGGAAAACAACTGTGGTGGATGACAGAAGAATTATTTCCCTGGTGAAGAAAAACCCCTTCACAACAGTTGGCCAAATCAAGAACACTCTCCAGGAGGTAGGTGTATATGTGTCAAAGTCAACAATCAAGAGAAGACTTCACAAGAGTGAATATAGAGGGTTCACCACAAGATGTAAACCATTGGTGAGCATCAAAAACAGGAAGACCAGATTAGAGTTTGCCAAACAACAACTAAAAAAGCCATTACAGTTCTGGAACAACATCCTATGGACAGATGAGACAAAGATCAACTTGTACCAGAGTGATGGGAAGAGAAGAGTATGGAGAAGGAAGGGAACTGCTCATGAACCAAAACATACCACCTCATCAGTGAAGCATGGTGGTGGCAGTGTCATGGCGTGGGCATGTATGGCTGCCAATGGAACTGGTGCCCTTGTATTTATTGATGATGTGACTGCTGATAAAAGCAGCAGAATGAATTCTGAAGTGTTTCGGGCAATATTATATGCTCATATTCAGTCAAATGCTTCAGAACTCATTGGATGGCGCTTCACAGTGCAGATGGACAATGACCCGAAGCATACTGCAAAAGCAACCAAAGAGTTTTTTAAGGCTAAAAAGTGGAGTGCTATGCAATGGCCAAGTCAATCCCCTGACCTGAATCCGATTGAGCATGCATTTCACTTGATGAAGACAAAACTGAAGGGAAAATGCCCCAAGAATAAGCAGGAACTGAAGACATTTGCAGTAGAGGCCTGGCAAAGCATCACCAGGGATGAAACCCAGCGTCTGGTGATGTCTATGCGTTCCAGACTTCAGGCTGTAATTGCCTGCAAAGGATTCGCAACAAAGTATTAAAAAGTGAAAGTTAGATTTAGGCTTGTTTAGTTTGTCCCATTACTTTTGGCCCCTTAAAAAGTGGGAGGCACAATTAGAAACCGTTGTAATTCCTACACCCTTCACCTGATTTGGATGTAATTACCCTCAAATTAAATCTGAAAGTCTGCAGTTAAAGCACATCTTGTTTGTTTCATTTCAAAGCCATTGTGGTGGTGAATAGAGGCCAAAATATGAAAATTCTGTCAATGTCCCAATATTTATGCACCTGACTGTATATATATACTGTGTGTGTGTATATATATATATATATATATATATATATATATATATATAATATATATATATAATGTAAGCTAGATCTTTGTCACAGAATTTACAGATGCCTCACACACAAGCTTTCAGTTGAAGAGGTTGGCAGGCAGGCAGTCCATCAGGCTACCGGCCACATATACCGCACATCACGTCACTGCCAGCTCTGCCCCCTTTATGTCGGAGCCGGTACCGATGCCTCCAGGCAGCCAAGGCAGCAACAACCTTTCCCCCCCCACTTCCCGCACTGCAATTTGCCACCTGCATGTGCAAAATAAAACAATAAGTCCTAATGACCAAAAAATAAATACAAAATAATCCCCTGGGCTCTGGGCAGCCCCATCGGCCAGCAGCCTACCGGGGCTCTGACGCAGGGGCATCCTGCTGTCCCGTCCTCAACAACTGGAGCCCGAGGCATGCCTCCCAAATGCCTTGTAGGAAATCCATTCACTGCAAATAGCACAATGATTAGTATTGAACCCAAAACCACAGAGCTGCGAGGCAGCATTGCCATCCACCGTGCAATTATTCTGTACACTTTGCTTTAAGCACAGTGCATTTTTCACCCAGGTTAGCATCACAAAACCTACCAAAGTAATGACATTTCTTGAGTCATGAACCAGCACCAAGTTGCTGCATCCTCTTTTGCATTTCTGCATGCACTGGGCTCAGATCGTTTACAGGGCTAATAAAAGCACCGAGCTGTAAATCTTGCCAATCTCTACGCTCTACGCTTGAGGGAGGCATGTTCTTACAGTGCATTAAGAATTCATGAATAAATACAGCTTGTGTTCAGACTCATCCACTGCTGAGTGAGGCAGAAGCTTCATCAACATCCGGAAAGTTGAACCTAATGAAACCAAATCACCAAATCCTAGCTGGTGCGAGTCAATAGTGCAGAGTTGGGGAAGAGGCCATTGCTTACCTGAGGTTCTTAGAAAAGTGCATACGGTACATCTATTCTTAATATTTATTAAAGGGCTCTTCCACTGTAAAATGACTTTATTTTTATTTTTTGGTCTATATGTGCTGTCCTTTAACTTTTGTTGAATGCATTGCTTTATTTTCATGGCTACTTGACGCGCTTCCCAGCCGTTTTATCTATCAGATCCGGTAAAGGGCCCGATTCAGCAAGTAACGCAGTTGCTAATATGCACGCCATCGGACGATTGTTGCGTTCTGCACATACGTATGCATCGCAGTGCGCAAACTATCCATTGCGATGGGGACTGCGATCATTGTGACTATGCAGAACCATCGCAGAGTGATTGACAGGATGTGCCGTTTGCGGGTGGTGGTGACGGGGGGTGCGTTGCCCTACGCAGCCTGAGGTCTCATAGCGTGTGTGGAAGTTACCGATGGTTTTGCAGTCTTGCTAAGGATTACGGATGTGTGTAAGGTAAGGTGGGCGTCCTTGTGTAGTGCAGAGGCGGCATAGCGATTGCAATGGATTGGCATGCTATCGCGGTTGAACTGTGAGTGTAATCGCTATTGCATTTGCAGTTGCATTCCGTAGTGAATCAGCCCCAGGTTATTTATTTGTATGAAATAAATATATGGTGAGAAATCACGTGAAAGAAATGATTGTGTTTCCAATAAGATTGTAGGAGAAGGTGCAAATGTCAGCAAAGTAAATAATCTGAAAGTGTAGACCCCCTTTAGGGTCCGATCACATGTGGGAAAATTAATAAAAATGCCTGAGAGATACATCACAAAAAACATCTAAAGAGTGTTGTATCAACTCATTTGACATTTTGTGCTGCTGCTAATACAGTCCACTGTAGATTACGTCACTTTTATGCCTCTAATGTGTAAAGATTGCTTTAAAATCAAAGGACCTCATTCAGAGTCGATCGCTTGCTGCAAGCGATCGCTCTGAATGAGGGCGGACACTTACTTTTTTAAGTGCCGCCTTCTGGTCAATCACTAGGCTGTGGGTTACCACCCACAGCTCTAGCGACCGACCAGGGTGATGGTTGCGATGGTCATTACCATCGCGACCATCGGGGCTTACGATCAGACCCTAAGGTTGGGTCTGGGCTCTCGTAAGCCCCAGGGAACTTCCTGCTCTATTTGAGCAGGAAGTTCCCCACTGACATCATCAATGATGTCAGTGGGGCCGCCCCCAAACGGCAAGCGTTCCGGCTGGAACGCCTCCGTTTGGCCGGGCACGCCCCTGGCCCGCCCAGCAAAAGGGGCGAGCTGTCACTCAACATCGATAGCTCGCTCTGTCTGCAACAAGACCCCTAGCGACGGAGTGCCCGTCGCTAGCCGGGTCTCGCGCATGCGCACGATGGAGCCGGCTCCGTTGTGCTCATGCTCTGTGGGGACCATCAAACCGGTTGCGAGCGCATCGGCGCTTGCGACCAGGTCTGAATGAGACCCATAGACCTTAAGGCTGTTTCATTCTAACCTATCTACGTATGAGTTGGATATTTCAGCAGACATGCATCCATAGGTTTGCTTTAATATCCCTGTCATAATCCTATCCTGCCGGAACGACCGGGATGCTCGCGATATTCGGGTGGAAAAGTGGGTAAGTCTCTCAGAGGTTGGAGCCACCCGGCCGCCCACTCTGGTAGTGCTAATTGGATGTCCCAGGGGTGACTCCCAGGTAAGCTGGGACAATGGTCTAGAGTGGTTACTTTATCATGCAGTGTAGGGACCACCAGTTATCAGAGAAGCCGTGCCTGGTGGCTTATCATCTATTTGCAAATGCATGCAACAAATATCTCTGAATTTCTGTTACCATACATTTTTCAAGTAGTGTTGCAGGTACAATATAGTGTGCTGGGGGATATCTGGAGGACACCTCCTGTGGCCAGAGGCAGGCCATACGGGGTTAATGGCTGCCACAGCACTGAAGGGGTTAACCCCCGTGCTGTGCCGCCATTTTTAAAAGGACAAAAAGGCGCCAGGCGCCCATTGTAAATGTATACTCTGCGCTACGCGCTGTGTTAATAAGTGTGTTTTTTAATGTTTTACATGTCGCGGCCTGGACCCACTGCACTGGGGGAGTGTAGGTAGAGTGTGGCTGCACGCTGGGAGCCACTGCGACCAGCGCTGAAACAATTACGGTCCCAGTGAGGACACAGTTTAAAAGCACACTGCACATGGTTTATAATAAACTGTATTAAAATATATATGTATTGCTGTAATGCACTGCAGCTGCTCTGCAATGCATTAGTGCATGAAGCAACGTATATTTAATAGGCTATGCACTATATGGTAAATGTATATTTTGTAGAGAAGATGCTGATTGTGATTTCCTAGCAGGAGGTCTGATGAATAGGAAGACCTGTTGTGGTCAGTGAACTCTGGGCCTGATTCAGAGCCGGACGCTATTTGTGGACGCTCGTTCAGAAAAAGGGGCTGACTATTTAAATTGAGCGCTCGCTCTTTGCGGTCTGTTGACGCCTCTATGTCTGAGCGAGCGAACGAAACATGCGCTCGCTATTTTGTAAAGACGCCCCTTGGCCGTTCACATCATACGTCATCTCCACTATTTATTAGATTAATCGAGTACATCGAAAGGCGTATGAACTGCTTGCAGTGCTTGTGGTAGGATTTTCCTACCGCAATCATGCGAACAGTTCAGGCTAAAAGACAACCAAGTGACGTGGTCGATGACGCTGCTTTGCTAATTATGCACACCCTTAAAACGCCCATTTTGACCGTTTGGCACGCCTGCGTTCGGATCTCCACTCCCTGTTTTCAAGCACCTTCCCGTTACCACCCACAAACGCCTCATTCTGTCACTCAAATTGGCAGGCACTCGCTATTTTGCAAGCACGCGATTTCCGACTGCACTGACTGGTTGGTGCATGCGCATTACAACCCATACGCATGCGCGGATGTGCGAACATCGCTCGGAGCGAACGAGCGGCCGCTTACGAGCGGCTCTGAATCAGGCCCCCTGGCTGGAAGGTTTCTGTTTGAAGGTGTGAATGGTGTCATATAGCCAAACACTTCAGTTACAGAACTTCCTTTGAAAAGACAATCTGTTTTTAAGAACCTTTTGGATGTCACTGAATGTGTTAAGGTTGGGAATGCCAAACTGATTGATACTTCCATTGGGAAGGATGAATGTCATTTACTATTTCCTGTGAAATGTTATATCAACATGTTATACAGTTATACTGAATGATAAATCAGTTTTGTTTAGGTTTGGGTGACTCCTTTGAAATGTAATATGTGGTTAAATTATATTTTCTGAGGAATCATGATTGGTTGAGTGGAACCCAGGGCGGATTTGCCCCCTGTGATGTTGTGTGTAAGAATGACATGAGGGAGCCTGAGGGTAACGTAAAAAGCGGTTCCAAATGCAGGTGGTAGAGTTTGGTGGTGGCAGCTTCAGTAAACGTCCACGACGCATTGGGTGGAGTCAGTGACAGGCGGTCACTGATGGTGAGTGGGAGTCCAAAAGCGCTAACCCGTGACTAGGGCTGGCCTAGACAAAAGGCGTCCAGTCACACCTCCCCTTTCTTTTTTTTTTGCTTAGTATGACCCCTCCCTTTCATGCACCTGACGAGTATTGCCAAATTGATGTTGTGAGAGGCGTAAATGAAATCAGCATTTGGAGGGCATGCTGTTTCGTGTAGTGCTAATTGGAGGTCCTTGGGGTGACTCCCAGGTAAGCTGGCTCTCAATTTGGATGTATTTCTCTATGTGCCTTTACCCTGAGGCCTTACAATAGACAATTATATGGTCCATAGTGGGTACTGTTATCGTGCAGTGTAGGGACCACCAGTTATCAGAGAAGCCTTGAAGTGGGCCTGGCAGTTTACCATGTATTTGCAAATGCATGCAACAAATATCTCTGAATTTCTATTACCATATAGTATTCAAGTATTGTTGCAGATACAATTTAGTGTAACACCCACCCCCCTTTCTGTTTTTTTTTCTGTCTACTTATGAGTTAGATATTTCAGCAGACATGCATCCATAAATTTGCACAGAATCACGTCATTGTGGCTCCGCCCCCTGCTTCAAAATGCTGATAATCGTGGTATTTTAAAGTGGGGGAGGGCTATAATGATGCAAACATCCCCAGACCCGCCCACCACCACCACGCCATGCCCCCCCATAGTGCAGACCTGGCTCCCCCTTCCTGGAGGGGGCAGCCAAAAGGTTGGCAAGTATGAATTAGGAATGAAATATGGTTCTATGGCTGATTTGAAGTCACACTTGAAGCCAATCTGCCACAGAACCTGTGTAAATCATTCATACGTGTCCCTGAGTAAAGTTATATCATATTATATCTATGCATAAGAACTGGGCAAGTAGTGACTACTATTATTTTATTATATTTTTTTATTAGCTTTTTTTTTTTTTATTAATAATTTGAAACATCCTTTTACAAACGTTAAATCCCCTGTGCTACAGAGAAACTGATAAGTTTAAAAAAAGCAATCTCATGAAAAAAAGTGCTTTTATTTTAACGTTAATCACTGTGGTAGGTTGATATTCACCATTGTCTAGGCATGTCCATGGAATGGTTCACCATTGATATTCTCCATCTGTGATGCCATATGAGATTTATAGCGATTATGGGAAACTGGGCCTGATTCAGAGCCACTCGTAAGCGGCAGCTCGTTCGCTCCGAGCGATGTTTGCCCAACTGCGCATGCGTACGGATCGTTATACGCATGCGCGAACCAGTCAGTGTGGACGAAATTCATGTGCTCGCAAAATAGCGAATGCCTGCTATTTTGAGTGACAGAATGAGGCGTATGTGGGTGGTAACAGGGGAAGGTGCTTGAAAACGGGGAGTGGAGATCCGATCGCAGGCGTGCTTAAAGGTCAAAACAGGCGTTTTAAGGGAGTGCATAATTAATCCAGCATCGTCATTGACCACGTCACTTGGTTTTTTTTAACTTAGAACTGCTCGCAAAATAGTGGTTGAAAAAACCAACCACTAGAATAGCGAGCAGTTCAGACGCTGTTCGATGTACTCGATTAATCTAATAAATAGCGGACATGACATATGGTGCGAGCGGCCAGGGGGCGTATTTTTAAAATTTACGTTCGCATGTTTTGCTCGCTCGTTCAGACTTAGAGGCGTGAACAGACCGCAAAGTGCGAACGGTTCATTTGAATAGCCACCCCTTTTTAGAAAACGAACGACCGCAAATAGCGAGTGGCTCTGAATCAGGCCCACTGTCAGTTGTTTACACTATCGACAGCCATCCTTACAGTACCAAGAAGCACCGTCTCTGACTGAGTGTAAGGTGTCTGTGACTGTTTAGAACAGGGATGGGGAATCTCAGGCCCCGGGGCCGTATAAGCATACTTGCCGACTTTTACTCTGCCCTCCCCGGGAGAAGCCTGGGGAGAGGCAGCAGTCGGGCAGTGATGTGGGCGGGGCCGGAGCAATTGCATCATTAGGCCTCGCCCCCTCACGGCAAAAATGCCCGCAAATCGCGCATATTTTAATAGGGGGCGGGGCCAAATGACACGATTATACTTTCTTCTGCTAGACTCATATGGCTAGCAGGGTGCCTAGAATAGCACCCTGCAGCCAGAATCTATACAGCAGTGCCACCTGGAGTGTCCTTAGGATGCTTCAGACAGTCACACCGCTGCCCTTACAGATCCCGGAGCATCCTCAGGATGCTTCGGACATTGCTGTAATCACCAATGTTTGTGGCCGCGACCCATATGACATCACACGGAGGGGGAGGGGCCTGCACTAGCTCCGCAAATAATGTTATATATATCAAAATGGCCCTCGGCAGAAAAAAGGTTCCCCACCCCTGGTTTAGAAGGTTGACTATTTCGGTTTCTGGAAGCCATATTTGTTTGCTAATGAGAGAGAGAGATGATTTCAGAGAGGAGAACTATCATATTTATGCCTAACAGGCACTTAAATTGCTTTTGGGATCGCTGCTGCTTTAAATTATATTTCTGAATTATGAAGCAGCAGAAAAATTAATAACAAGAGTTATTATCAAACAGGGAAATGAAATAAAGCAGAAAGTGAGTGAACATATCAGAATTTGGCATATCTGAAATATAAATTCAAGATAATGTAGAATATATAGTACATATATAGTACAGTAATAATCTGATTATTTGGATGTGGATTGTAGTAGATTCAGATTAAAGACTTCTGAAAATAGTAATAATGTGCGATAAATAAAAATAAACGCGCTGATTGTGCTGCTGGCACTGGCGAGGAAACTATTACTAATTATATATCACCACTTACCTGTAGTTTATACATTCTGATTAAATCTAAATAAATGTTCTTGTTCTGCTTATAACTGGGAAAACTTTAATCAAGGCACTAAATGTAAATTGTTAAAAGAAAGGATGCCTTTATTCTGCACACATGGAAGCAGCCATTTTGTACCCTGCATTAATGGGAATCTGCTGAGGAGCCAGTGATATGAGTGTCCTAGTGATTTGCCAGGCTGCTCTCACAAATACCTCACAACTGTCCCAATTTTGTAGGGACCATCGTAATCTGAGGGGACGGTCCCACTGTCCCACGTAACACACATTTATACCAACTTGCAGGGAACTGGAAGGGCCGGCTCCAGGGGCCGGCGCACCCTGTGCCGACTCTTTACAGTGTGCTCCAACATCGCATGCAGCTTCGAAAAGGGGTGTGTGGTCTAATTACCATAGGTCACACCCCCTATGCGATGTTATTTGGAGGCGTGCCCGCATGGCACGCCTCCAAATAACGTCAGGCTGGGGGAGTCTCACTAGCTGGGCTTCCCCCAGCCCTTTCCCGTCACTGAATGGATGCTGCGCGCAGCATCCACTCAGACTCCGGGGTCCGGCACCGCCACACAGCTGCAGTGGTGGATGTCCCCAACCTCCCGATTTGCGGCCCACGGGTGGAACAGCGGGACAATACTGTCCCGCTGAAATCGGGGTGTTGGGGAGGGGTGCGCCCTCAATGGGTGGCGTCCCTGTTCGACCGCACTGGTCGAACACCCCTAGAGCCGGCCCAGACAGGTGTCCCTCACATTGGACGGGGAGTAGTTTAGATGGAGGCCTAGCACTTTGGAGCGCCAAGCATGCCCCATTTGTGTGGCCACAGCTGCTGCAGTGTGACCTTGCTTACCCTCTAATTTATGTATCTGGAGTCACTGTGGAACATTTATGAAAACTGTTCTACTTAACTGTAATAATCACAGTTTGGTTTCACTTTCTAAAGTGGGCTGCAAACAAACACACTCTATGCAGTTATCGCTGGAACAGGTTTTCTAGATTTACCCTAATGTGCTTGATAGAAAATTAAAGTCTCGCTCCACAGCTAGGCACACTTTCCCACTGTCCCGGAACGGATGGGAGTCTCCTGAAAATCGGCTTCCAGCATCCGCCAACTTACTGAACAAAAGTGGACGGACGAGGGGGGCAGATGTCGTGATTCTCAGTAAATCGCTGCATCGTAGCCCCCCCACCCCTCCTGCTTTACAATGACTTATCTAGGCACTGTATAGCAGGGAAGCAGGGCCATGATGACGCAATCGCGCTACCACGCCCCCCGCTGTGCTAACACAGCAGCCCTGCCTGGACACCATTGTAATTTATGGATTCATTTAAAAGTTTTTTTTGTGTTTTTTTTTAAACATTTTTATTGTATTCAATGTATGGCAATATTACATTAAAATGTAAAACTTTGTATGAAGGGTCTGCTGTGGCCCTTGGGTCAGCTGCATGTGGAAAGATATAAAGTGTGGCAAGTATTAAGTGTGATATGCATAACAGTTAATCAAACAGTTGAACAAACTTTTACCAAAATTTGAGACCAGATTATATCAACTAAATTTATTACAGTTTTATATGTTTAATGAACATGGTTTGGATGCACTAACAAAACTCTTAAAGCTATGTATTGAAATGATAGGAGCTGAGCTGATAAAATTTTCAGAATTAACTGCAATAGTAACTAAGGCCCTGATTCAGACCCACTCGCGAGCGGCTGTCCGCTCGCAAGTGGGTCGATGGTCTGCACTGAGCATGCGCACGACGGAGGGAGCTCCGTCGTGCGCATGCGCCAGACGCGACGAGCGAAGGACTTTCCTTCGCTCGTTGTGTCTGATCAAAGGGGGCGTGCTGTCGATGTTGATTGACAGCACGTCCCCTTTGGTGGGCGTGCCGGGGGCGTGCCTCCCTGACGGGGGCGTTCCCAAGGGAACGACTCCCGTCAGAAGCCGGCCCACTGACATCACTAGTGATGTCAGTGGGAGTGATTTTGGCTCTGATAGAGCCAAAATCACTCCGGGCCTTGCGGTTGAAAACCTCAACCGCAGGCTCCGGCTCGCAGTTTCGATGGTCGCGATGGTCACGGCCATCAAACTGCACGCTCGTATAGGCTGTGGGTGGTGACCCACAGCTATACGAGCATCCAGGAGGACGCTCCATAGTTATGGAGGACGGCCCTCATTCAGAGCGTGCGCTCTGCTCAGAGCGTACGGCTCTGAATGAGGGCCTAAGTACGATCTGGATATTGTGCCTTTTACGGAGTCATATCCTGGATACTCTCATCAGCTGGAACTTGGTGACTTGGCTGTGAGTATATCCTCCCCGTCTACCCCATCTGTGTCACACCTGTTTGTCTGCCCTACCCTTTTAGAATGTAAGTTCTTGCAAGCAGGGCCCTCTGCCCTCTTGTGCTTCTCCCTTCTTTACTTTCATCTACTTCTTTCTCTCCACTAGGGCACCTAACACTTGGTTGCTTAAGCTCTGCTGTTTATGTGGGTGTAATGGTCTCTAATGTGGCAATGTATATTATCCATGTCCTGGTCCTGTATTGTATTGTATTGTATTGTATTGTACTGTAAGTCTTTTGTCACCTATTTGTTTTCATACATTGTAAGGCGCTGCGGAACACTTGTGGTACCATATAAATAAATAATAATAATAATAATTACAGAACGAATGTCAATAAAGAAATACATTTGGTAGTAACAACAATTAATACATATTTTGCTTCTATTGGGGAAACAAATATCAGGGTAGAAAAGGGGAAATAAAAAAGTCAAATGAAAATAAAATATAAAATATAGGGGAATAAGGCCCTCATTCAGAGCCGTACGCTCTGAGCAGAGCGCACGCTCTGCATGAGGGCCGGGCTCCATTTTCATGGAGCGTCCTCCTGGACGCTCGTATAGCTGTGGGTCACCACCCACAGGCTATACGAGCGTGCATTTTGATGGCCGCGATGGTCGTGACCATCGCGACCATCGAAATTGCGAGCCGGAGCCTGCGGTTGAGGTTTTCAACCGCAAGCTCCGGAGTGATTTTGGCTCTATCAGAGCCAAAATCACTCCCACTGACATCACTAGTGATGTCAGTGGGCCGGCTTCTGACGGGAGGCGTTCCCGTGGGAACGCCCCCGTCAGGGAGGCACGCCCCCGGCACGCCCACCAAAGGGGGCGTGCTGTCAATCAACATTGACAGCACGCCCCCTTTGATCGGACACAACGAGCGAAGGAAAGTCCTTCGCTCGTCGTGTCTGGCGCATGCGCACGACGGAGCTCCCTCCGTCGTGCGCATGCTCAGTGCAGACCATCGACCCACTTGCGAGCGGACAGCCGCTCGCGAGTGGGTCTGAATCAGGCCCTAAGTGCATAGAGGAAAAAAAAAAATTAAAAATTGCCAAACAGTTGTTGAAAAATGTCAGAATCAGCTTAAAAATCAGAAACTTAAGAGAAAAATGTCTTGACGGGCAAATAAATCTAGGTGAGACGTCGCCGTAATGACCAGGTGGTATTTTCAAATATTTTCATTGTATTATCAGATATTTCAGTGGGTAAATAATGTAAATATAATTCCCATTACGTATAAAATTACAATTCCTTTCAATATCATAAAGAGCAGTACTCCTATCATAATTAAATATGGACAACAATTCAAATTTTAGCATTTCTAAGGATGGGATAATATTGTAAAAAACAATTTTCTAGCTAAGGTTGTGCGAACCGTTAACAATACAATACAGTTTGAGTAACAAAATTGGGGACCAAGAGGTGAGATTTGCTAATAGGAATGGTTCCCAGGTAAAAGGCAGTTGTTTCCCAGTGATCTGATGAATAAAATTAAAAACTTTGTACCAAAAAAGTTAATTCTTCAATTGTTACTCCCTTTATCCCTCCTACATATATAATATTCCAAGCGGAAACACTGTTCCTCACTGTTCACTACAATATTTTTAATAACATATATCCCACATACCAGGGGCGTAACTGGACCTAGATGGGCCCCATAGCAAAATTTTCACGGACCCCCTTAGGTCCGCATCCCCCTCCTCTCTCCCCTCTCCTTGACAGTAGACTTACCTGATCTGTGGTTGCGCTGCGCAGGGAAGGAACGCTTTCTCTCCCGTCGGCTCCATCTCCTCAGTCCTCGCTGATTGATGTTGGGAGGAGGCGGCCATTCACATCAGTCCCTACTAGTGGCGTAGCAATAGTCCCGGCAGACCACATGGTGGCTTGGGAGCGCTGATGCTCCCTTCCACCTATAGCGAGCGGCAGCCGACGGGGATGTTATGTATAATGGAGCAGAGCAGCAGAGTGTATTTTGCTTGTTGGCGCTGCCAGGCTCTGGCATGCTGTTTGCGTACATAGGGCCCCATTTACAAACGAAGGGAAATACCAGCGGGAATTTTCGTTTAGTATCACTGTGATACAAACGAAAATTCCAGTGGTATTTAGTAATACTTACCCCTGCGGCGAGGTCCCATGAAGTCGAAGTCCTCAGCGAGGTCCTCCGCTGGGTTGCTGGCAGCCTAACACTGCCAGAGACGGGCTCCAGTGTCATGCGCATGCGCGATGGTCCGTCTGCGCATGACAGGGAGACCCGGCAGTGCCTGGAAGGCTTCGTTGAAGCCGGAAAGGCACCGCCGGGTCTCCATTGCCGGGAATGGGGCCCGCATCGCTCTCGCCATCTTTTAGATGGCGAGAGCGATGCTGTACAGACAGCGGTAATCTAAGATTACCGCTGTTTACTAAATACAGGAAGATGGTATAACCCCTTTAGCGAGCGCTAAAGGGGTTATATTTTGTTTGTAAATGGGGCCCATAGATTGGACGTTAGCCGCCGAGAGCCGGCACCAGCGCACCACTCTAGAGTCTCCTCCTCTCCTGCCCTGTGGGAGAGAGGAGCCAGGCGAGCACACAGGAAGAAAACACTGACAATGAGGTGGAGGCTGCTAGATAAAAGGTGAGGTGAGGCGGAGGTATATGGTGGCCTCATATTAGGGGCGAGTAGTGATGGAGATGTATGCGGGGCTCAGTAATGGCTGGGGGTGCGCCAGAAACTTTTTTGTCAGGGGGGCGCAAAATGTATGGTTACGCCACTGGTCCCTACTCCAGTGGAGCAAACAATCTATATTCCCTACCACATGTACACGCACACACTTACACACTAGCGTTAATCTGGGTTATTTTATTTTGTCAGGAGCCAGCCTACCTGTATATTTTTGGATTGTGGAAGATAACGTGGAGGAAACCCTCGCAAGCACAGTGAGAATATACAAACTCCACACAGTTAGGGCCATGGCAGGAATCAAACCCAAGACCCCAGTGTTGTAAGGATAACTATTACACCATTTGTGCTGATCATTATGATTTATCACACCATATGTGCTCATTAATATGGGGCCACTGTTGGCATAACCAATGGGGTTGGGTACGGGTTGCCGGCAGTCGGGATCCTGACGGGGTTAACATACCGACATTTGTTGGTCGGTATGCTAACCCTCCCCCTCTCCCTACCCTAACCTTTCCTTTTTGGTGCGTAACCCCAACCTCCCCCCCCCCCTATTATCTGTACCTAACCTCCCCCTCCCTGCACCCTAAACCTAACCATCCCCCTAGTGCCTAAACCTCCCCCTAGTGCCTAACCCTAACCCTCCCCCTAGTGCCTAACCATCCCCCTAGTGCCTAAACCTCCCCTAGTGCCTAAACCTCCCCCTAGTGCCTAACCATCCCCCTAGTGCCTAACCCTCCCCCTAGTGCCTAACCCTCCCCCTAGTGCCTAACCCTCCCCCTAGTGCCTAAACCTCCCCCTAGTGCCTAAACCTCCCCCTAGTGCCTAACCATCCCCCTAGTGCCTAAACCTCCCCCTAGTGCCTTACCCTCCCCCTAGTGCCTAATCATCTCCCTAGTGCCTAAACCTCCCCCTAGTGCCTAACCCTCCCCTAGTGCCTAACCCTCCCCCTAGTGCCTAACCCTCCCCTTAGTGCCTAACCCTCCCCCTAGTGCCTAACCCTCCCCCTAGTGCCTAACCCTAACCCTCCCCCTAGTGCCTAACCCTCCCCCTAGTGCCTAACCCTAACCCCGCACACTAAACCTAACGCTCCCCTAACCCCCGATACCTTTGGGATGCCGGCAGTTGTGACTCTAGAACTGCCGGGATTCCGGTGCCGGCATCCCGCACGGCAGAATGTCGACTACATCCATGCCGACTATATCCCTAACCAATGTATGGGAACAATACTGCTATAATTAACATAATCAGAATGGAGAAAAGCCATTTAGTTCAACATTTGTATAGCACAGGTTGCCTAGTCCTACTCTGGACATTTGGGGGCAGTAGCTGCCTATGGTGCAGTTACAGGATAGATTAACTTGCTGTAATTGCCCAGCCAGGCTGCTGTAGGTCCTTGGGGACTGTCCATGGTGCTGTGCCGTCAGTGATGTACTGCACATAGAAGTCACGGCCAGGTCAGTACTCCTCTGTTATGCTGAAGGCCGGTGATAAGAGGTTCCCTCCTCATCCTCACCAGCCCCAAAGACTCCTCCCGGTCTGTCCAAGTGACAGCTCACAACAGGCTAATGAAGCATTGCTGGACCAGTGGAGATTTATGTCCTGTGCAATGCAATGCAGCATTAATCAGTGGACGCAGGAGAGTCTGGGCTGCTGATAAAAGGGGGAAGCTAAGCAAGAAACTTTGCAGGGAGGACACACACACACACCATGCAGTAAGATAAGACTGTGATTCCAAATATAGTGGTCACAAAGTAATAACACATGCAGCAAAGGCAGCAGAGAGAAAGCCCCAGGAGCCGGAGATGCACAGAATATCTGCAGTAATTACAGCAGTGTCCTCCTATCCTGCCTGCATCCAGCAGCTCTGAGATCCGGAGCTCTCCATCAGCACTGCCTGTGACTGCACAAGGTGCTGGAGACATTTTTTAAGTCAGTCCCCACGCAGCACCCTGTGTGTGTCATATGAGGGCTCGCTGCAGCCCCCCACACACATCCCTGCAGTGCTCAGCCTGTCTGCTGGAGGAGGAGAGACGCAGAGATGCCCCTTACCTGAGCCTGTGTCACAGACCAGCTGCCTCTGAGAGCCAGGGACCTTCCCAGCAGGTAAGTCTCATTTACCCCCTTGCCCTAAACACTGGGATAATCATTTCGGACAGGGACCATCCTCAGCCCTGCAGAGGAAATATCAGTCACTCAGCTGTAAACATTGCTGTATCTCCTTAATGTCCTGTTTGGGGCTGCATTCTACACCCTGTAATGTAACCTGATTGCTACCTGCTGAGACCGTTCTTCGTTAACCAGTGAGATGCCAGTTAATGCAATGTGTTGCAGACTTGCCAGGGCAAGGTCAGCAGGTGCTCAAATTTCCATGGTTAGCACTGCAGCTGACCCCTCCCTCCTCGCTGCCTATTCATGTTGCTGGGTAGCCAGTGGCTGGCACCACTGACCCATTGCTACTGGTTGTTGTTAGTTAGTGCATAAGCTGGTAAAACAGCCGGGACTGTTATTTGACCATTTCTGTACTGTGTTTACATGACTTTCTAATACCCTCAGCTAAGTTAGGTTACTATGCATATACACTGGGCATATTTTATCCCGTAGACATTACCTATAGCTACAGCCGTCTTGTATTTATTGTGTAAATCACATCTACTCGAGGGGTCTATGTACTAAGCAGTGTTAGGAGACAGAGTGAAAAGTGATAAGAAAGTGATAAGGTGCCAGCCAATCAGCTCCCAACTGTCATTTTTCAAACACAGCCTGTGAGATGACAGTTGGGAGCTGATTGGCTGGCACCTTATAATTTTTCACTCATATTTTGCTTCAATGAAGTAGCCATCTAGGTCATGGGAACGCAACCTGTGGATCAGGGGTACGGTTGCCACCCCTCCTGTTTAATACAGGATTATCCCAGATAAATGCTACGTCCAATATTGATTCGATACGGTACGCAGTTTGCACCACATTAGGTCTGCGAAGTTGAGAAGTGTATTTTTACTGGTGCGCTGACTGTGTGAGGTGGAGCTCCGAGTCCAGACAGTTAGGTTCAGCCTCTGCGCACTGCTGCGTGCAGCGTGAGAATGCATGCTACGTCACTTAATGTGCACTCTCACGCTGCATGCAGCAGTGCGCAGAGGCTGAGTCTGTCTGTCTGTACTCAGAGCTCCGCCTCACACAGTCACTGGCACCGCACCAGTGAAATTACACTACTCAACTGCGCAGAACGCATGGAGGTTAGAATGTGGCGGAGGCGGAGCATATGTGGCTGCAGGTGGATATCCAGTGCGGTACTGCCTTGTGCAGGAGGACGAGGCTGGTGACTGGCTGCGGTGTAAGGTGACCCAGTCTCTGGGCCCAGAGTACAGAGTCTACTAGCTGGACCCGGTGGGGCCAGGCCATAGCACCCTGTGCCCGGTCCCGGGCCTCCTCTTTCAGCTGCCCCCTCAGGTCACGGGCTGTTTCCTGGCAAACCTGGTGCCCGTGCAGCAGAAGAGATCCGCAGCACACCAATGGCTGTCAAGTTAGCATCGCTGCCTCACTTATTGCCTCAGGATTTGTGCTTTTGTTATTTTTTTATGTTGCATAAAGCATTGGCAACCATTTGTGGTATTGTAATGGATTGCTTTGAAGTAATTTTGACACTGGGTGAAAAAATGCCCCCCCCCCCTCCATTCCCTGCACCCCTAACCTGTATTTTACCAGAACAAAGGTGGCAACCCAAATTAGGAGTCAGACCCCAAGTGGTTTCTGGGGACCCCCAATCGTCAGATATGCTGGACATTCAACTTGTTTGGGATCCCAGGACAATGGCACACTGGGCCTGATTCAGACCCGGACGCTATTTGCGGACGCTCGTTCTTAAAAAGGGGCCGGTTATTTAAATTGAGTGCTCGCTCTTTGCGGTGTGTTGACGCCTCTATGTCTGAGCGAGCGTCCGAAAAATGCGCTTGCTATTTTGTAAAGACGCCCCTTTGCCATTCGCATCACACGTCCTCTCCGTTATTTATTAGATTAATCGGGAACATCGAAAGGCATCTGAACTGCTCGCAGTGCTTGTGGTAGGATTTACATCCCGCAATCACTGCGAGCAGTTCAGGCTAAAAGACAACCAAGTGACGTGGTCGATGACGCTCCTTTACTAATCGCCGTTTTGACCGTTAGGCACGCCTGCGTTCAGATCTCCACTCCCCCGTTTTCAAGCACCTTCCCCTGTTACCACCCACAAACGGCACATTCTGTCACTCAAATTAGCAGCCCCTCGTTGTTTTACGAGCGCACGATTTCCGACCGCAATGACTGGTTTGCGCATGCGCATTGCAAACCATGCGCAGTTGTGCGAACATCACTCAGAGCGAACGAGCGGCCGCTTACGAGCGGCTCTGAATCAGGCCCACTGATCGCTGTCGTCCAAAAACAATGGCAAATCTTGGGGTCCCAGATATAAAAATATAGTGCACCACTGATCTGAATACAATATAACTGCTAAGCCTGTAGTTTAAAGCTCCATTTGCACCTAAAGTGGGGAACATTTCAATTTGCCACTTTAAAATGGCTGCAGGGTGAACGGGTGGACCAATCAGAAGCTTCTTTGTCAGTGATTGTGGTTTTCCTTCGGTTCTACTGCTCACACCTCCCTTCAGCAGCATCATACAGACAAAGTCACACACTAACCACAGCACCCCAGGGTACTGAGTAGTGCCCGGGGTGCAGGGAGAGGACAGAATTAATAATCTGCAGGTGGTAGTTCACCTTTAAGTCACAAAATACTTACTGCCAACAATTCATAGACAAATAACACAAACAATGTCTACTCCAAATGTTCCAATTTATTTTCTTTAAAATTACAATAAATCTGGCCACCTGCAGCACCATTGGTGGCCGTATCAGCCCACTGACCCGATATCGGCACCTTTGTGACCCCAGAGGGGAACGATTCCCTGCCACATAATTGCTACAAATCTGGCTGGCAGATGCCCACTATCTGCCAGATGTTTCTGTATCCATGAGCCAAGCTTATTGCTGTGTCTGTACCCCCTGGCTGGATCATAAGAGGCTCTTCGCGGCACCCCTAGATCCTGTCATTATAAATTAGGTCAGCCATATTAACTGCAGAGCCACAGATCACTACAGCTCCCCACCAGACAGACTTTATGCAGGAACATCTGTGATGTAGAATATAGGGCACTAATACAGTGTAATGCTACAGATCCCTCAGCTCAGAGACGGCAGGCAGGAGAGAAGTGTCTGCATTTCCGGGTGCAAATACAACATCCTGCCCTCTTTGCGTATAATACATTGGTGGGGCAGCATACAGTTTGTGTAAGTACTGACCTGTGATACTCATCCCAGTTGCCAATTTCAAGTGACATTTATATGGTACATCCTAGTATGGCATAATAACCCCGGAAATTAAAATGTACAGCAGTTCTGGTACTTATTTCCTAACTTATTTACAGTAATATAAGAGGCATATAGAGATATGTAATTATTGGCACTGTACAGCTGTTCAGACATGCAAAGGAAAACTCATGGAGAATTATTGAATACATTATTGTCTATGGGAGCGATTCAGCAGTGAACTGATATGCTATCGCAGCTGCTAACATGGTAGCAGCTGCGATATAGCTCTAATATGGTAACGCAGCAGGAGGCGTCACGCATCCTGCATGCATTACTGATCCGAGTTGCGTCCTAGAATGCAGCATTGAATCATCTGAGCTGGCATTGTCCTGCTGAGTGACCATGGGGCCATGCAAGCCGGCTGCCGCAGATAAGTAGAAAAGGTCAGGAAAGCGCCGTCAGTCGATGGATATCCTGGCCTTTACACGAAACAGCAGCGACATGGCACAGTTTTGGGAAACGTAGGCTGTCGCCGCCCCCTCAACGCCCAGAAACGGCAGCAGACTGTCAATCACTGACAGTTTGCGGCCAGACTGCGTGCGGGATCGTAGACCCGCTCTGCACATGCTCAGTATGGGTCAGGCGCATGCACAGATTCCCGAACATTGGGACCCTGCAATCAGCAGTGCACTAGCGAACACTCCTGAATCTCCCCCTATATGCAGAATACAGTTACAGTGCACTGAGATTTGCATCCAGGGTGCAGCACAAGAGAAGTGGTGTGATCAGTATTGCACAACAGTCTGGACTGCCATTAGCAGATAGAGCGCTTCCAATGGGAAAAGCCTTTTCTACTTTTATTATAGCAGCGCTATTCGGCTTCTAGGGGCTGCAGCTGATGCAGTATTTACTGCGTATGCACAAGTCTTGTGCCCGTTCCCCCCCCCCCCATTCTTTTTACGTGCGTGCGGCCAAGGCAAGGGGATGCTGGAGCCTGGGCAGCCCCTCCACAGGAGACAGGTAAGAACTGCTGCCTGCCCTTAAAATGACTCTCAGTCTCGGCCTGCCTGCACAACATAGAGCAATTAAACACAATTCTAATTCCACCGCAACTAAGTAAATTCTCACTGCGGCACTGGGTGTCCGTGGGGCGTTCACACATAGACGAAGCGCCCAGTGAGGGCATCGTAGGCGCGAAGACAGAGTCGCGGGCTGTTCAGAGCTGTGTGTATGCAGTGACCCGTCCTATGTCAGCTGTACTGATGCAAATGCAGATAGTAGAGATGACGGCTGATCGGCTGCTTTCACAGGCTGAGAGCTGGAGGAGGTGCGGTCGCACACAGGCGTCTGACTCACAAGTAGATAATGATATTCATATGGGATAATCCCACCGCAAGAAGCGGGAATTGCAGCCCCATTGTGTAGACTCAGAATAAGGTCCAGTGTCTCTCTGTCCTTCTCTGTATGGTTACTAGGTGTGTCCCAGCGCCTGGTTCTCCTTCTTATACCGACAAGACACCTTCCAGCCTCATCCCATTTTGAGCTTATAAACCAGAGGAAGAGATAAAGACAGGCCGCACTAATCAATAATGGCACTAATATAAGCTGAGATAGTGGGAATAGACAAATCTTTAAAAATAATTGACTTCTTTACAAGGAACCAGTTTTATCTCGGCCTGGTTGGCGTAAGTGGCTCGTGAGTGACCTCGCCGTGACATTGTAGCAATAGATAGAAACAGATACATGGGATGCACTAAGAGCATATTGATATAGAACAGGCATGTCTACCTCAGAATCCCAACCGGGCCCAATATTCAAGGTCTAAGAGTGTGTGGGCTGCAAGAAAAAAAAAAAGGCTCAATAATATGCTCCAGACCCCATCCCCACATGACATAATATAATAATATGCTCCAGACCCCATCCCCACATGACATAATATAATAATATGTTACAGACCCCATCCCCACATGACATAATATAATAATATGCTCCAGACCCCATCCCCACATGACATAATATAATAATATGCTCCAGACCCCATCCCCACATGACATAATATAATAATATGCTCCAGACCCCATCCCCACATGACATAATATAATAATATGCTCCAGACCCCATCCCCACATGACATAATATAATAATATGCTCCAGACCCCATCCCCACATGACATAATATAATAATATGCTCCAGACCCCATCCCCACATGACATAATATAATAATATTCTCCAGATCCCATCCCCACATGACATAATATAATAATATTCTCCAGACCCCATCCCCACATGACATAATATAATAATATGCTCCAGACCCCATCCCCACATGACATAATATAATAATATGCTCCAGACCCCATCCCCACATGACATAATATAATAATATTCTCCAGACCCCATCCCCACATGACATAATATAATAATATGCTCCAGACCCCATCCCCACATGACATAATATAATAATATGCTCCAGACCCCATCCCCACATGACATAATATAATAATATGCTTCAGACCCTCCTTATAATAATATGCTCCACAAACACCAGCCCCACTCCCCCAGTAATAATATGCTCCAGCCCCCTCCCCCCAATAATATTCTCCAGACCCCCTCCCACAAAATTCTATATATGCTGAAGTCCACCCCTCTCACCTCCCCACACACATGTGCACTGAACAAGACTGTGCCCCCCTCTCTGTGTCTCAGCCTCACCATTCCCCAGCCACTGTCTCCCAGCCTCACTATTCCCCAACCAATCTTTAAGCTTCACCATTCCACAGCCGTGTCTGCAGCTCCAAACCCCCCCCCTCCCCCCTTTACACTAGTCAGACAGATTTATTAAAGTATAAATGTAATTACTGACTGTAACACAGTCTGAATTGGCGGGACGACGCTGGCTCCTGTTCTCTGTCTGTGTGTACTGTGCAGGACTGCAAGCTGCTGCTGTGTGCGCAGGGAAGGCTGCAGACAGGCTGGTGGTGACTGACGGCTCCGCAAAGGCCTATGGGAGGAGCAGCTGCGAGTGGGCATGCACAGCAGCTTCCCACGTCGGCCATGTTTTTTTTACTAGTAACACTGCCCGTTCGGAGCCAGGCCAGCTGAGCAGAGCAGCAGGGGGTGAATGAAGGGTTCCCGTCTAGGACGCATAATATATGTATTTGTGCCCACACTGTCGGGCCGCATAAAATGAATATTTGGGCCGCATGTTTGACATGCCTGATATAGAACATTGCACCCTAAGTGCCGTTATTAAAGGCTCTCCTCATCCCAATCAGGCAGCCACGTACGCTGATTTGTGGTCATCCAAATTTATAAGTAGGTCTGAATTTTAAAGTAATTAAAGGCTGCCTTTTCTACATTAGACCAAGTTGTGTTGTAGGGTTAGTGGCTTTAAAGTAGGCATAATATAAAAGCTATCTACTAATAACAAATGTGTAAAGGTTATGCCGCTGTTGCCAGGCATCTTTAGCACAATATAGAATATAGAAGGCACATTTAGGAAGTACCCCAGCTACCAGATGGGCGAACAGTGGTGTCATCCCAGAAGAGTTTCCTGTTTATTTCCACATGCTCAGAAGTAGTTGAAAACAGTTATTTTAATGGGACACGTATTGCACCTTCCAGTTGCACTTTGTTTGAGATTGCATTTTTTGGTGTGCAGCATGGATGGTGTAGTGGTAGGTATTACTGCCTCACAGCACTGAGGTCTTGTGTTTGAGTCCCACCATGGCCCTAACGGTGTGGTGTATGTTTGTAAATTCTCCCCATGCTCATGTGGGTTTCCTCTCACATTCAAAAGCACACTGGTAGGTTAATTAGCTGCTGACAAAAATTAAACCTATTGTGTATGTGTGGTTACAATATATGATGTAGGGAACATAGATTGTAAGCTCCACTGGGGCAGGGACTGATGTGAATGGCCATATATTCTCTGAAATGCGCTGCAGAATATGTGTGCGCTATGTAAATAATAATAATAATAATAATAATAATAATAAATAATAAGAATATAATGGAAAAAAAAAATTTCAAACAAGCAAAAGTGGTACATGTCATAAAGAAAGTCCCTCTCCTCACTTTCATGTTTAATTCAAAGAAAGAAATTAAGCTGAACCAAGCAGCATTTGAAGGGTAATGTAGTTTGAATGTCGACAGTCACAATATTGACATTACAGGGTTAGGGTAGGGCTCTAACGGTAGAAAAACCTTACGTCGACATTCAGGCCATGTCGACATTTTGTACCACACCCACTTAAAGACCCTTAAATGTTAGTTGGTCAGACTTTGAGTATTACTGTTTCCACCGTCATCATCACCAACGTTTATGTATAAGGTGTCATGAGTTCTGCAGTGCCAGACAGGCAAGGAAATGCATAAAACAGAAAGAAAAGAAATGAACGTACAAGTTATGTTAAATGGCATAATATGTTTTTTTTTTGTACGGGGTACCCAGCACAGGTACCTCTTATGTGTTAAAAATTAAAATTTCCATAACTAGTTCCAGGAACAGAAAAGAAAACCATTACATTTTTTTCAGCTATTAATTAATTAAGTATCTGCCCCTTCATCCAGACTGTGGAAGCTGCTATACAACTTGTATCCACCTGTAACTTTAGGTGACAACCGGCACCTTTATTCCTGAGCTCTGGGAGCTTTGGGCCTGATTCAGACCCACTCGCAAGCGGCTGTCCGCTCGCAAGTGGGTCGATGTTGTGCACTGCGCATGCGCACGACGGCGGGAGCTCCGTCGTGCGCATGCGCCAGACGCGACGAGCGAAGGACTTTCCTTCGCTCGTTGTGTCTGATCAAAGGGGGCGTGCTGTCGATGTTGATTGACAGCACGCCCCTTTGGTGGGCGTGCCGGGGGCGTGCCTCCCTGACGGGGGCGTTCCCAAGGGAACGCCTACCGTCAGAAGCCGGCCCACTGACATCACTAGTGATGTCAGTGGGAGTGATTTTGGCTCTGATAGAGCCAAAATCACTCCGGGCCTTGCGGTTGAAAAACTCAACCGCAGGCTCCGGCTCGCAGTGGCGATGGTCGCGATGGTCAAGACCATCGCGGCCATCAAACTGCACGCTCGTATAGGCTGTGGGTGGTGACCCACAGCTATACGAGCGTCCAGGAGGACGCTCCATAATTATGGAGGACGGCCCTCATTCAGAACGTGCGCTCTGCTCAGAGCGTACGGCTCTGAATGAGGGCCTTTGTCTTCTGATGCATGATGCAAAGCATGTGTATATCATACAAATCATGTAACCATCGTACAGATAGAGATGCAGAAAGAATGAACAGTGGGCTAATCGGTGGAATACGTGGGGACAGATATAAGTTTCAGAGGGGCCTATAGAGGGAGGGAGTGTGCATCTATATTAGAGAGTGGGACCGCTCGTCCCATCTGTCCCTGTCCTACCAACTCCTCCTGTCTCCCTCTGTCCCCTCCCTCTAGAGGGCCCTGTGAACCTTATGCCATATGTTTGAACCCACGCATTCCACCCATTTTGGTTGGCATTTTATACATTAATTGAAAGTAGTAACAAAATTCATGAGCAGCCTATAAATGCATCATTGTGAACTCTGAAGCATGTTTAGACCCGTTGGATATAGCTGTTGAGAGCCAACTGCCGCGCACTTTTATCAACCACCCAACAGAATGGTAAGGTACCATCATCATAACCCGTTTGTTACCTTTATGCAGACTCACCACCCTCTAATATAAAAATGAATGAGAAAAGAATGTATGAATTTGCTAGTGACATTGCTAGGGCACATTGCTACTATTCATAGGTGGTATATAAAATAAAGGACAACTGTCACCCACTTTGTTAAGTCCTTCACCCATCCATCAAACAGAATGTATGCTCCCACCTATTTTCTCCACCCCCACCATAAATTTTATGGAGACCCTCATTATAGCTCCCAATATTCCTAATTTGGAAACTGGGAGATTTTAGGCCACACCCCAGTCTACTCATGCCAAACCCCAGCCTGCTAAAACCACACCCCCTAGTGAGGTTTTGTATCCAAATTACAAAGGTATCAATCCATAGCAGTTCATTCCGCTGTATGGAGGAATTGGGGACTGGGGTAAACCTAGAAACACTTGCTGCTCTCCCACAGTGCCCGGAAAACATCCAAATTTGGGGATTGAGTCTTGGCATTGCGCAGTCTGGGGAAGGGCTGCAAAGATGCAAAACCTCCCACTTCCCACTTGGACCCCTTCCCTCCAGGTGTCTCAAAAATGGCGACAACACGGCTTAAAGTGAAATTCCATTGGTGAAATATGCAACATTTTATAACAAAATGTGGAATGGGACCAATATTCCATGGATACAGTCAGGTGCATAAATATTGGGACATTGACAGAATTTTCATATTTTGGCCTCTATTCACCACCACAATGGCTTTGAAATGAAACAAACAAGATGTGCTTTAACTGCAGACTTTCAGATTTAATTTGAGGGTAATTACATCCAAATGAGGTGAACGGTGTAGGAATTACAACGGTTTCTATATGTGCCTCCCACTTTTTAAGGGGCCAAAAGTAAAGGGACTATCAACTCAAAAGCTATTTCATGGACAGGTGTGGGCTATTCCCTCATTATTTCATTATCAATTAAGCAGGTAAAAGGTCTGGAGTTGATTCTAGGTGTGACATTTGCATTTGGAATCAGTTGCTGTCGACTCTCAATATGAGATCCAAAGAGCTGTAACTATCAGTGAAGCAAGCCATCATTAGGCTGAAAAATCAAAACAAACCCATCAGAGAGATAGCAAAAACATTAGGTGTGGCCAAATCAACTGTTTGGAACATTCTTAAAAAGAAAGAACGCACCGGAGAGCTCAGCAACACCAAAAGACCCGGAAGACCACAGAAAAAACTGTGGTGGATGACAGAAGGATTATTTCCCTGCTGAAGAAAAACCCCTTCACAACAGTTGGCCAAATCAAGAACACTCTCCAGGAGGTAGGTGTATATGTGTCAAAGTCAACAATCAAGAGAAGACTTCACAAGAGTGAATATAGAGGGTTCACCACAAGATGTAAACCATTGGTGAGCCACAAAAACAGGAAGACCAGATTAGAGTTTGCCAAACAACATCTAAAAAAACCATTACAGTTCTGGAACAACATCCTATGGACAGATGAGACAAAGATCAACTTGTACAAGAGTGATGGGAAGAAAAGAGTTTGGAGAAGGAAAGGAACTGCTCATGATCCAAAACATACCACCTCATCAGTGAAGCATGGTGGTGGTAGTGTCATGGCGTGGGCATGTATGGCTGCCAATGGAACTGGTTCCCTTGTATTTATTGATGATGTGACTGCTGAAAAAAGCAGCAGAATGAATTCTGAAGTGTTTCAGGCAATATTATATGCTCATATTCAGTCAAATGCTTCAGAACTCATTGGACGGCGCTTCACAGTGCAGATGGACAATGACCCGAAGCATAGAGCAAAAGCAACCAAAGAGTTTTTTAAGGCTAAAAAGTGGAATGTTATGCAATGGCCAAGTCAATCCCCTGACCTGAATCCGATTGAGCATGCATTTCACTTGATGAAGACAAAACTGAAGGGAAAATGCCCCAAGAACAAGCAGGAACTGAAGACATTTGCAGTAGAGGCCTGGCAGAGCATCACCAGGGATGAAACCCAGCGTCTGGTGATGTCTATGCGTTCCAGACTTCAGGCTGTAATTGCCTGCAAAGGATTTGCAACAAAGTATTAAAAATTGAAAGTTAGATTTAGGATTGTTTAGTTTATCCCATTACTTTTGGCCCTTAAAAAGTGGGAGGTACATATAGAAACTAGAGGCCAAAATATGAAAATTCTGTCAGTGTCCCAATATTTATGCACCTGACTGTATTTATGTGAATTAGGGGGATTTTGAACAGCTGTAACCACCACCCCCCTCTTCCCTAAATATGCCAGTGTACCCAAGCCATTCTGTAATCCCTCCTGTGCTTGCCTCATCCAAGCCATCATCATCATCATTCACCTTACATTTGCAATAGTATTAAACGTCCTTGGAAATGGTGGTCCTTAAGCCTATTTTGCACAATGATAGAATTTTTTTCCATCACACCACACTCAGAGTCAGCAGGCATCACAACCAGAAGACAAAATAGCTATTAATGAGATGTAATTATGACTTTTAATTTTTCACTTGTATCTAACAGTCTGTAGAGACTAAGTATAAGTGTGACAGGCAGGCTATTTATTCATCTCTACCCATAATACCTTGACTTGGTATTTTAACCCTGTGGTTGTAGTGCGTACAGGGATTAGGGTGTTTAGCTAGCACAGTATACCAGGAATTTCCGGCATTAAAGGAATTAAATTTAGAATGTAATAAATTCCGCATACGTACTGTATATCCACATATCCCTGTGAGGTAATGTATAGAATATGCCAGCCTGGATCTCACAGTTTTAACTGTACCAACGCACAGTGAGGGCAGCCATTTTCTGGAGTATTCCAATATTCATGTCAATGCAGCCAGTCGGTCAGACCCTAAAGGTGTGTACACACTGGGCGATAAAGTGGACGACTGAACGATAACGATATCGTTATCGTTCAGTCGTCCACTTTATCGTCCATTTTTAAGCCCAAAAAGATGAACGATAACGACGACGCGCGTTCCCGCGGGTCGTTCATCATCATCGTTCATCGGGCTGACATGCAGGCCAAGCTGACGATCTCGTCAGGTTGCTGCATGTCAGGGAATGGGGGAGAGAGCCCGGCGCTGAACGATATCGTTAATGATATCGTTCAGCAGCTGTGCTCAATGTCATGAACGACATTGAGCACAGCCTGCCGGGGACAACACTATACGATATCGCTCAGGGAGCATATCGTCTAGTGTGTATGCACCTTTACACCTGCCCCAGATTACATGTTTTACTGGCCTCCCAATCCCAGGCTCCTCTTTCTGTCCTACCTCGTAACACTCACTTCTTCTGCTGCAATACCATAGCTCTCCAGGTCCACAGTTCATCTGCCTCCCTACGGTATGAAGTAAACAAATGCAGCTGATAAATATGCAAAATAAATAAATTGCCTACCTGTTGGTTACACACCTGAACCATGGATTGGACAGCCGCACGACGGTCCAAACGTTCCAACGATTTGGTAAGTGTTCTGCACAAACGAATTGTGCATATACACTTACCAATCCACCGCCCCCCGACATGCCTGGCCACAGGAACTGGTAGTGACGTCATTGCTGGTGGTATCTGCGGCTAGGGTATGAGTTGGCAAGATATATAGGCATCTGTCGTGTTGCATGGCTGACGCCATATGTCTGTGAACAGTGTTGTTCACAGACATATCGGCTGTACACATGAGCTGATGTACTTAGCGATATATATCGTTCGTCGACTGCACACACTATATACAGATGTGTCCACATACACCTGTCCTCCATGCGATACAAGTCGCGTTACACATGACGCATGAGCGCCGTGTGACTCATCAGTGTCAAGCGTCTTTTCATGCAACTTTTTCCTTCCAAATGCGCCTAATTTTCACAGTGATGTGAATAGGACACACAATGCTGATTAAATTATATGCGGCATGCCTCTATTCTGTGTGCGACTGTGGTTATCTCGGCATGCGAAATGCTACGTTACAGTGTCAGCAGCTGTAACACTGTAACGTAGCGTTTGCATGCAGATACATCCCGCAGTCACACACAGAATATAGGCATGCCGCATATCATTTTAATCAGCAGAAGCTGCACGTGCGTCCTATTCACATCACTGTGTGAATAAGACGCATTTGAAGGGAAAATTTGCACGAAAAAAACACTCGGCGCTACAGAGTCATGCAACGGCATGGCGCGATTACAAGGGCTGTTTAACGCGCAGGGAGGCTAGATGTATGAGGACACATCTGTACTGCATAGTGTATATTCAGCTTAAGAATTTGGTAGACGTAATCTTGTATGAATATTGGTTCAGGACACAGAATGGCTGGACATGTTGTGACTTATTAACCAATGATGTTCTAGTAGTAAATTTGTTTTTCATATTTCATTCTAGAACAGTAGCCATGCTCTGAAGAATGTCTTACTCAGCCAAACTTAGTCCTGTGCCGACTGGTTCTCCTACACTCAACCATGCTTCCCAAGGTGCAAAGCATGGGCCAATTATGCCAAAGGCACCACAGGGGATAACCATCCAATTAACTAAAGTGCAAAGTGAAGACAACTGGGAGGACTTTGAGGAGAGTGAACTCATCTTTACATTGGATCAAGATGAGGATGAAATGGTCACAAACTCTGTAACTGACAAAGCTACGGCTCCAGTATACGGACAGTCAAGTGGTCAAGATGGCACCGTGGTCAATGAGCTGGCCCTGGCTGCTTATGAGTGTGTGGGTGATGTTTTGCTGTCCAATGAGTCCCAAAGATGCAGCTCCCCCCTATTGCCAAGCTCACCCACATCCAGACCTCTCATTAACTTGGTGAAGTCCGTCTCCACGGAAATCGATGTCAAGGACCCTTCACCTCACAAACCTCATCTGTTTGTGAACTTGGTCAAGTCCATCTCCACGGAAATCTCCAGACTGGAACCAGAAGTAACCCAGTCCAAGTCGGACTCTAAACTCAATGTCCATCTTTGGCGACAGATAACGCAACCCAAGAGCAAGAATGGGGACTCTAGGACAGCTCCATCGTCCCCTAGCATGTCGCCTTCTGAAAGCAAAGGAATGTTTTTCAATGTCCTGGAGGTAGAAGCCAAGTTAGAAGACACCAAAAGGAGGTTGTCGGAGGCTATGCAAGAACCATTGAGTATGCTCAGTAAAATAATTGGCGAGGAGACAAGCCCAAGCCCTAAATATAGGACTATGCCACCAATGTTCGCTAACCAGGAATCCCCAACAAGTCTATTAAGAGATCATGGCCTTTTTGAGTCAAAGAACACCCTTTCCAGTTATGGGAGATTAGAAGAAGGAGAAATTGTGGACTCTGCAGAGAGTTCTGAAGCTGTCCAAGGAGAAACACCTAAAAACTACTGCAAATATAAGATTTGCTCCTATGGTGACATGTTACAGGTTGTAGAACTAACCACCAATGAGGATGTGGAAGACCACGGTATTCCCCAACCTTTGGGTGCCTGCCAAACACCTCCATCTAATAATGATGTGCCATGCAGTGCCCTCGTTTGTGTTGCGATCCTGGCCTATAACTTCTTCATCTGGCCCCTCCCTGCCTATATTTCTGGGCTCTTCATGGGCATCGCTAGTGGATTTGTCTTGGGATTTTTTATGGTGTTATTAATGGTCCCCAAACCCTGTTCTGCCAGACACAGGCGTTTCCTACAGGAAAGTTCAAAGTCCCTTTTAGCAACACAGAAACTCCAGGAGCTTGGTGCTCTACAGGTAGGATATTATTGGGCAAACAATTAAAAGGGACGTATTGCTAACTGTAAGAGTTAAATTTTATAAGGCCCTTATAAAATGAACTAATGGGTTTCTCCATCCTCCCAGCTTCAGCCTAATCTTTATATCTGACCGGAAAAAGTGGTACGTGATTGGCTCGGCTTTGGGCCAATCACATGACACTATCTCCTAGGGCCCATTTCTAATCTACTGCGGCTAGATCACTTTCAGATACAGCAATTAAGCTTTATCCTGGAAGAGTTGAAACCTACTTAAAATATGGGTTTTCCCACTTTTGGGAGATTATATATTTGTAATATCCTGTATGTGGGGGGATTATTGATTTACAGATTGGAATACACTGTCATGACCCATGGCAAAGCAAAAAATATTGCGGCTATCCACGGAAATATGTAAGTCTGCGTACACACGGTCAGATATTACTGGACGATAAGAACTATAATGATATAGATATCGTTATTGTTCATATCGTCCTGTTTTTGGCCAAACGACAGTCGATACGCGGGCACGCATGGTCGATATCGATCATCGCCCGTGCGAGCAGGCCAACCTGGTCGATATCGAACAGGTAAGCCTGGTTACTATAGGGACCCGCGATCGTCGATCACGGATCGTTATAGTTGTTTGTGGGTTGGTGCATGTGCTGGATGCTCGATATCGAACATCCAGCACATGCAGGACGATCAGACAACGATAATCTAACTGTTGTCTGATCGCTGCGTGTGTACGGAGCTTTAGGGTGTGTGGTGCGACACTGTCATAAAGGTCTCTGGGCCTGATTTTTCCAACCACCCCCAAAAGCTGACCACATGGCACTCACTTTGTGAAAAGATCCTCTGTGCATGCGTAAATGCAATCGCGATGCTTGCACAGTGCGACATACACACATGTGCCATGGCGAATAATCGCGCAAACTGCGTAAACATCACGATTGCGTCCGCTGCTGAATCAGGCCCTCTGTGCAATCCATTCCTCAGTAGCATACAGTACAAGCACATAAAGCACCCAAAACAGCCCTCACCAAGTATGTACAGAAAATATGGACAATAATATGCCTAGCAGTAATATAATCTAGGATTAGTAATGCACAGCAGTAGTATTGCACAGTAATATGCAGAGTGAGATGCAGAGCAGTAGTATTGCACAGTATTAGCAATGCACAGTAAGATGCAGAGCAGTAGTATTGCACAGCATTAATAATGCACAGTAAGATGAAGAGCAGTAGTATTGCACAGTATTATTAATGCAGAGTAAGATGAAGAGCAGTATTATTGCACAGAATTAGTAATGCACAGTAAGATAAACAGCAGTGGCATAGCACAGTATTAGTAATGCACAGTAAGATGAAGAGCAGTAGTATTACACAGTATTAGTAATGCACAGTAAGATGCAGAGCAGTAGTACAGTAGTATTGCACAGTATTAGTAATGCACAGTAAGATGCAGAGCAGTAGTATTGCACAGTATTAGTAATGCACAGTAAGATGCAGAGCAGTAGTATTGCATAGTGAGTTGTACAGCAGTAGTATTACACAGTATTAGTAATGCACAGTGAGTTGCACAGCAGTAGTATTGCACAGTATTAGTGATGCACATTAAGATGCAAAGTGAGATGAACATCAGTAGAATTGCACAGTATCAGTAATACACAGTGGGATGAACATCAGTAGTACAGTATTAGTAATGCAGAGTGAGATTCACAGTATTAATAATGCACAGTTGGATATATACAGCAGTAGAATTTCACAGTATTATTGATGCACAGTGAGATAAGCAGCAGTATTATTGCACAGTATTAGTAATGCACAGTAAGATGTAGAGCAATAGTATTGCACAGTATTAGTAATGCACAGTGAGATGCACAGCAGTAGTATTGCACAGTATTAGTAATGCACAGTAAGACACAGAGCAGTAGAATTGTACAGTATTAATAATGCACAGTTAGATGCACAGCAGTAGTATTGCACAATATTAGTAATGTACAGTAAGATGCAGAGCAATAGTATTGCACTGTAAGTTACACAGCAGTTGCATTGCACAGTACTAGTAATGCGCAGTGAGATGTTCAGCAGTAGTAATGTACAGTATTATTGTTGCACAGTGAGATGAACAGCAGTAGTATTGCACAGTACTAGTAACATGCTTGCCGACTATCTGGCTGCCCCTTCCGGGAGGGAGCAGCCAGATCGGCTTGACTGGGAGGACGTTGCCAGCAAACGGGGGCAGGGACGGCCAGACTACAAGAGTTTTTGGGGCGGAGCGGGGGACGGAGCCACGCGATTGCGTCATTTTGGCCCCGCCCCCGCTACACACTGCCAATATTACAGGCAGTGTGAAGCAGGGGGCGGGGCCAAAATTACGCGATTCGGAGTGAATCGCGTCACAGGCCCCCTGCTGCCGGGGAGCTTCTTGTAATTGTGGTGGGGGGCAGGAGGGGTCGGCAGCTGCCGGGAGACTTGTCTGCCTTCCCGGGAGGTCGGGAGTGGCACCCGATTTTCGGGAGGCTCCCGACCAAATCGGGAGGGTAGGCAAGTATGCTAGTAATGCACAATGAGATGAACAGCAGTGGTATTGTATAGTATTAGTAAAGGACAGTAAGATATTTTCAGCATTAGTATTGCACAGTGAGATGAACAAAAGTAGTATTGCACAGTATAAGTAATGCACAGTGAGATGAACAACAGTATTATTGCACAGTATAAGTAATGCACAGTATTAGTAATACACAGTGAGATACAGAGCTATAGTATTACACAGTATTAGTAATGCACAGTGAGATACAGAACTATAGTATTGCACAGTATTAGTAATGCACAGTGAGATACAGAGCTATAGTATTACACAGTATTAGTAATGCACAGTGAGATACAGAACTATAGTATTGCACAGTATTAGTACTGCACAGTGAGATACAGAGCTATAGTATTGCACAGTATAAGTCATACACAGTGAGATACAGAGTTATAGTATTTCACAGTATTAGTCATGCACAGTGAGATAGAGAGCTATAGTATTGCACCGTATTAGTAATGCACAGTGAGATACAGAACTATAGTATTGCACAGTATTAGTAATGCGCAGTGAGATACAGAGCTATAGTATTTCACAGCATAAGTCATGCACAGTGAGATACAGAGCTATAGTATTGCACAGTATTAGTAATGCACAGTGAGATACAGAGCTATAGTATTGCACAGTATAATTCATGCACAGTGAGATACAGAACTATAGTACTGCACAGTATTAGTAATGCACAGTGAGATACAGAGCTATAGTATTGCACAGTATAAGTCATGCACAGTGAGATACAGAGCTATAGTATTGCACAGCATAAGTCATGCACAGTGAGATACAGAGCTATAGTATTGCACAGTATTAGTAATGCACAGTGAGATACAGAGCTATAGTATTGCACAGTATAAGTCATGCACAGTGAGATACACAGCTATAGTATTGCACAGTATGAGTCATGCACAGTGAGATACAGAGCTATAGTACTGCACAGTATAATTCATGCACAGGGAGATACAGAGCTATAGTATTGCACAGCATTAGTAATGCACAGTGAGATACAGAGCTATAGTATTTCACAGTATTAGTAATGCACAGTGAGATACAGAGCTATAGTATTGCACAGTATTAGTAATGCACAGTGAGATACACAGCTATAGTATTGCACAGTATAAGTCATGCACAGTGAGATACAGAGCTATAGTATTGCACAGTATAAGTCATGCACAGTGAGATACAGAGCTATAGTATTGCACAGTATAATTCATGCACAGGGAGATACAGAACTATAGTATTGCACAGTATTAGTCATGCACAGTGAGATATAGAGCTATATTATTGCACAGTATTAGTAACGCACAGTGAGATGCAGAGCTATAGTATTGCACAGTATTAGTAATGCACAGTGAGATACAGAGCTATAGTACTGCACAGTATTAGTAATGCACAGTGAGATACAGAGCTATAGTATTGCAGAGTGTAAGTCATGCACAGTGAGATACAGAGCTATAGTATTGCACAGTATTAGTAATGCACAGTGAGATACAGAGCTATAGTATTGCACAGTATAAGTCATGCACAGTGAGATACAGAGCTATAGTACTGCACAGTATTAGTAATGCACAGTGAGATACAGAGCTATAGTATTGCACAGTATAAGTCATGCACAGTGAGATACACAGCTATTTTATTGCACAGTATTGGTCATGCACAGTGAGATACAGAGCTATAGTATTGCACAGTATTAGTAATGCACAGTGAGATACAGAGCTATAGTATTGCACAGTATTAGTAATGCACAGTGAGATACAGAGCTATAGTATTGCACAGTATTAGTAATGCACAGTGAGATACAGAACTATAGTATTGCAGAATATTAGTAATGCACAGTGAGATACAGAGCTATAGTATTTCACAGTATAAGTCATGCACAGTGAGATACAGAGCTATAGTATTGCACAGTATTAGTAATGCACAGTGAAATACAGAGCTATAGTATTGCACAGTATAATTTAGGGGTGTGCACCGGCCACTTTTCGTGTTTTGTGTTTTGGTTTTGGATCTGGATCTTTCTTCGTGTTTTGGATCTGGATTGGTTTTGCCAAAACCACCCTTCCGTGTTTTGGGTTCTGGGTTTTGTGTTTTGGATCTGTATTTTTTTTAAAAAAAGCATAAAAACAGCTAAAATCACAGAATTTGTTGGTTTCTCTGCTCCTATGCTATTATTAACCTCAATAACCTTAATTTGCACTCATTTCCAGTCTATTCTGAACACCTCACACCTCACAATAGTGTTTTCATGTCCAAAAGGTTGCACCGAGGTAGCTGGATGACTATGCTAAGCGACACGAGTGGGCGGCACAAACACGTGACCCATCTAGGAGTGACACTGCAGTGGCAGACAGGATGGCAGTTAGAAAAACTAGGCCCCAAACTGTACATAATGCAAAGAAAAAAAAGAAGTGCAAGATGGAATTGTCCTTGGGCCCTCCCACCCACCCTTATGTTGTATAAACAGGACATGCACACTTTAACAAATCAATCATTTCAGCGCCAGGGTCTGCCACACAACTGTGGCTGAAATGATTGGTTCGTTTGGGCCCCCACAAAACAAGCTGGAATTAATGTGTCCCTGCACAAACTGGCTCTACGGAGGCAAGATGTCATCCTCATCCTCCTCATCCACCAATTCTTCACCCTCTTCAGTGTGTACATCCTCATCCTCACAGAGTATTAATTCGTCCCTGCTGGAACCACAGGTCCCTCTGTACGTTCTGGAGGCTGGTCTCCCTGGAAGAGTTGATAATTCATTTTATGAACATCATCTTCTCCACATTTTGTGGAAGCAACCTCCTACGCCTTTCGCTGACAAGGTTCCCGGCTGCACTAAACACTCTTTCGGAGTACACACTGGAGGGGGGGCAACTCAGGTAAAATAGAGCCAGTTTGTACAGGGACCTCCAAATTGCTTCTTTTTCCTGCCAGTACAGGTACGGACTGTCTGACATGCCTACTTGGATGCTGTCACCGATGTAATCCTTTAACAGACAGACGCACGCTTGTCGCTGGTGCTTTGAGGATTCAAGTGCGGCTACAGCCCACACAATTCACAAAGACAGAAAAAAAAAAAGAATATTTTTATTGTTTGTGGAGCACACTTTGAGGGTTACACCACCCTTTAACAGACAGACGCACGCTTGTCGCTGCTGCTTTGAGGATGCAAGTGCGGCTACAGCCCACACAATTCACAAAGACAGAAAAAAGAAGAAGAATATTTTAATTGTTTGTGTAGAACACTTTGAGGTGTCACCACCCTTTAACAGACAGACGCACGCTTGTCGCTGCTGCTTTGAGGATGCAGGTGCGGCTACAGCCCACACATTTCACAAAGACCGAAAAAAAAAAGAACAATATTTTAATTGTTTGTGTAGAACACTTTGAGGTGTCATCACCCTTTAACAGACAGACGCACGCTTGTCGCTGCTGCTTTAAGGATGCAGGTGCGGCTACAGCCCACACAACTCACATAGACAGAAAAAAAAAGAACAATATTTTAATTGTTTGTGTAGCACACTTTGAGGGTGTCACCACCCTTTAACAGACAGACGCACGCTTGTCGCTGCTGCTTTGAGGATGCAAGTGTGGCTACATCGCACACAAGTCACAAACACATTAAAAAAATAGTTTTTTATTTTTTGGAACACTTTGAGAGTTACACCACCCTTTAACAGACAGACGCACGCTTGTCGCTGCTGCTTTAAGGATGCAGGTGCGGCTACAGCCCACACATTTCACAAAGACCGAAAAAAAAAGAACAATATTTTAATTGTTTGTGTAGAACACTTTGAGGGTGTCACCACCCTTTAACAGACAGACGCACGCTTGTCGCTGCTGCTTTAAGGATGCAGGTGCGGCTACAGCCCACACATTTCACAAAGACCAAAAAAAAAAGAACAATATTTTAATTGTTTGTGTAGCACACTTTGAGGGTGTCACCACCCTTTAACAGACAGACGCACGCTTGTCGCTGCTGCTTTAAGGATGCAGGTGCGGCTACAGCCCACACAATTCACAAAGACAGAAAAAAGAACAATATTTTAATTGTTTGTGTAGCACACTTTGAGGGTGTCACCACCCTTTAACAGACAGACGCACGCTTGTCGCTGCTGCTTTAAGGATGCAGGTGTGGCTACAGCCCACACATTTCACAAAGACCAAAAAAAAAAGAACAATATTTTAATTGTTTGTGTAGCACACTTTGAGGGTGTCACCACCCTTTAACAGACAGACACACGCTTGTCGCTGCTGCTTTGAGGATGCAAGTGTGGCTACATCGCACACAAGTCACAAACATTAAAAAAATAGTTTTTTATTTTTTGGAACACTTTGAGAGTTACACCACCCTTTAACAGACAGACGCACGCTTGTCGCTGCTGCTTTAAGGATGCAGGTGCGGCTACAGCCCACACATTTCACAAAGACCGAAAAAAAAAGAACAATATTTTAATTGTTTGTGTAGAACACTTTGAGGGTGTCACCACCCTTTAACAGACAGACGCACGCTTGTCGCTGCTGCTTTAAGGATGCAGGTGCGGCTACAGCCCACACATTTCACAAAGACCAAAAAAAAGAACAATATTTTAATTGTTTGTGTAGCACACTTTGAGGGTGTCACCACCCTTTAACAGACAGACGCACGCTTGTCGCTGCTGCTTTAAGGATGCAGGTGCGGCTACAGCCCACACAATTCACAAAGACAGAAAAAAGAACAATATTTTAATTGTTTGTGTAGCACACTTTGAGGGTGTCACCACCCTTTAACAGACAGACGCACGCTTGTCGCTGCTGCTTTAAGGATGCAGGTGCGGCTACAGCCCACACAATTCACAAAGACAGAAAAAAGAACAATATTTTAATTGTTTGTGTAGCACACTTTGAGGGTGTCACCACCCTTTAACAGACAGACGCACGCTTGTCGCTGCTGCTTTAAGGATGCAGGTGCGGCTACAGCCCACACAATTCACAAAGACAGAAAAAAAAAGAACAATATTTTAATTGTTTGTGTAGCACACTTTGAGGGTGTCACCACCCTTTAACAGACAGACGCACGCTTGTCGCTGCTGCTTTGAGGATGCAGGTGGAATCTAGACGGGATTTGGAACCGAGGACACACTACCTCCATCAATTGTCTAAATCCCACTGCACTAATGTCGGATACCGGACGCACGTCTAACACCAACATAGCAGTCAAGGCCTCAGTTATACGTTTTGCTTCAGGATGACTGCTGTCGTACTTCATCCTCATCGCTAGGGACTGTTGGAGGGTCAATTGTTTAGTAAAAGTAGTGATGTTCCTACTTCCTCTCTGGGATGATGAACAACTCCCAGCAGCAGCAACAGCACTAGGAGGAAGAGGTTCTTGATCTTTCCCTATTTTATTTTTATCGGAGAAAGTTTGGTCCTCCATTTATGTTATATTGATATATATACGTGCGGCTAAAGCGCACACAAACACAGAAAATATTATTTTATTTTTGCTGGAGAGTAGTGCACTTTGTGGGTTACACCACCCTTTAAGAAATGAGCCAGCCGGCTCTTTACTTATGGGACACAGGCGCACGCTTGGCGCTGCTCCTTTGTTGATGCACGTGCAGCCACAGTGCACACAATTCACAAACACAGAAAATAATTTTTTTTTGGTTTGGACTGGAGTGTACTTTCGGGGGTTACAGCACCCTTAACGGTCAAGCCAGCCGGCCCTTTACTTATGACACAGGCGCACGCTTGGCACTACTTTGTTGATGCACGTGCGGCTACTGCGCACACAATTCACAAACACAGAAAATAATTTTTTTTTGGTTTGGACTGGAGTGTACTTTCGGGGGTTACAGCACCCTTTAACGGTCAAGCCAGCCGGCCCTTTACTTATGACACAGGCGCACGCTTGGCACTACTTTGTTGATGCACGTGCGGCTACTGCGCACACAATTCACAAACACAGAAAATAATTTTTTTTTAGGTTTGGACTGGAGTGTACTTTCGGGGGTTACAGCACCCTTAACGGTCAAGCCAGCCGGCCCTTTACTTATGACACAGGCGCACGCTTGGCACTACTTTGTTGATGCACGTGCGGCTACTGCGCACACAATTCACAAACACAGAAAATAATTTTTTTATTGGTTTGGACTGGAGTGTACTTTCGGGGGTTACAGCACCCTTAACGGTCAAGCCAGCCGGCCCTTTACTTATGACACAGGCGCACGCTTGGCACTACTTTGTTGATGCACGTGCGGCTACTGCGCACACAATTCACAAACACAGAAAATAATTTTTTTTTTGGTTTGGACTGGAGTGTACTTTCGGGGATTACAGCACCCTTAACGGTCAAGCCAGCCGGCCCTTTACTTATGACACAGGCGCACGCTTGGCACTACTTTGTTGATGCACGTGCGGCTACTGCGCACACAATTCACAAACACAGAAAATAATTTTTTTTTTGGTTTGGACTGGAGTGTACTTTCGGGGGTTACAGCACCCTTAACGGTCAAGCCAGCCGGCCCTTTACTTATGACACAGGCGCACGCTTGGCACTACTTTGTTGATGCACGTGCGGCTACTGCGCACACAATTCACAAACACAGAAAATAATTTTTTTTTTGGTTTGGACTGGAGTGTACTTTCGGGGGTTACAGCACCCTTAGCGGTCAAGCCAGCCGGCCCTTTACTTATGACACAGGCGCACGCTTGGCACTACTTTGTTGATGCACGTGCGGCTACTGCGCACACAATTCACAAACACAGAAAATAATTTTTTTTTGGTTTGGACTGGAGTGTACTTTCGGGGGTTACAGCACCCTTTAACGGTCAAGCCAGCCGGCCCTTTACTTATGACACAGGTGCACGCTTGGCACTACTTTGTTGATGCACGTGCGGCTACTGCGCACACAATTCACAAACACAGAAAATATATTATTTTTTTAGCACTTGGGGGGAGCACCCCTGATGGACAGAGCACCCCCTGGACAACACTACAGCACTCCTTTAGGACTGGGACACTGCACAGGACTTTGGAGTGGACACAGCCCCTATGGAGAACTGACTGCACAACACAGTCCAGCCAGCCCCTATGGACTTTGAAGTAGTGGACACAGCCCCTATTAACAACAGCAGCACAGCACAACACAGCCAGCCCCTATGGACTTTGAAGTAGTAGACAACAGCAGCACTACACTACACTACACTACACAGCCCTAACTCCCACCCTCCCTCTTCACTGTCCACAGCCGAGTGAGAAAATGGCGCCGACGCGGGTACCTTATATAGGATCCAAAACCCGCGAGACTCGGAAGGCGGGATGATGACGTTTTGCCTCGATTTCAGATCCGAGTCAGGCGGGAAAAGTCGAGCCTGACTCGGATCGGACTCGGATCGGGGGGGCTCGGGGGGGTTCGGATTTCAGAAATCCGAACCCGCTCACCCCTAGTATAATTCATGCACAGTGAGATACAGAGCTATAGTATTGCACAGTATTAGTAATGCATAGTGAGATACAGAACTATAGTACTGCACAGTATTAGTAATGTACAGTGAGATACAGAGCTATAGTATTGCACAGTATAAGTCATGCACAGTGAGATACAGAGCTATAGTATTGCACAGTATAAGTCATGCACAGTGAGATACAGAGCTATAGTATTGCACAGTATAAGTCATGCACAGTGAGATACAGAGCTATAGTATTGCACAGTATTAGTCATGCACAGTGAGATACAGAGCTATAGTATTGCACAGTATAAGTCATGCACAGTGAGATACACAGCTATAGTATTGCACAGTATAAGTCATGCACAGTGAGATACAGAGCTATAGTACTGCACATTATAATTCATGCACAGGGAGATACAGAGCTATAGTATTGCACAGTATTAGTAATGCACAGTGAGATACAGAGCTATAGTATTTCACAGTATTAGTAATGCACAGTGAGATACAGAGCTATAGTATTGCACAGTATTAGTAATGCACAGTGAGATACACAGCTATAGTATTGCACAGTATAAGTCATGCACAGTGAGATACAGAGCTATAGTATTGCACAGTATAAGTCATGCACAGGGAAATACAGAACTATAGTATTGCACAGTATTAGTCATGCACAGTGAGATACAGAGCTATAGTATTGCACAGTATTAGTAATGCACAGTGAGATACAGAGCTATAGTATTGCACAGTATTAGTAATGCACAGTGAGATACAGAGCTATAGTATTGCACAGTATTAGTAATGCACAGTGAGATACAGAGCTATAGTATTGCACAGTATAAGTCATGCACAGTGAGATACAGAGCTATGGTATTGCACAGTATTAGTAATGCACAGTGAGATACAGAGCTATAGTACTGCACAGTATTAGTAATGCACAGTGAGATACAGAGCTATAGTATTGCACAGTATTAGTAATGCACAGTGAGATACACAGCTATAGTATTGCACAGTATAAGTCATGCACAGTGAGATACAGAGCTATAGTATTGCACAGTATAAGTCATGCACAGTGAGATACAGAGCTATAGTACTGCACAGTATAATTCATGCACAGGGAGATACAGAACTATAGTATTGCACAGTATTAGTCATGCACAGTGAGATACAGAGCTATAGTATTGCACAGTATAAGTAATGCACAGTGAGATACAGAGCTATAGTATTGCACAGTATTAGTAATGCACAGTGAGATACACAGCTATAATATTGCACAGTATAAGTCATGCACAGTGAGATACAGAGCTATAGTACTGCACAGTATAATTCATGCACAGGGAGATACAGAACTATAGTATTGCACAGTATTAGTCATGCACAGTGAGATACAGAGCTATAGTATTGCACAGTATTAGTCATGCACAGTGAGATACAGAGCTATAGTATTGCACAGTATTAGTAATGCACAGTGAGATACAGAGCTATAGTACTGCACAGTAATAGTCATGCACAGTGAGATACAGAGCTATAGTATTGCACAGTATTAATAATGCACAGTGAGATACAGAGCTATAGTATTGCACAGTATTAGTAATGCACAGTGAGATACAGAGCTATATTACTGCACAGTATTAGTAATGCACAGTGAGATACAGAGCTATTGTATTGCACAGTATAAGTCATGCACAGTGAGATACAGAGCTATAGTATTGCACAGTATTAGTAATGCACAGTGAGATACAGAGCTATAGTATTGCACAGTATAAGTCATGCACAGTGAGATACAGAGCTATAGTATTGCACAGTATTAGTCATGCACAGTGAGATACAGAGCTATAGTATTGCACAGTATTAGTCATGCACAGTGAGATACAGAGCTATAGTATTGCACAGTATAAGTCATGCACAGTGAGATACAGAGCTATAGTATTGCACAGTATTAGTAATGCACAGTGAGATACAGAGCTATAGTACTGCACAGTATTAGTAATGCACAGTGAGATACAGAGCTATAGTATTGCACAGTATGTCATGCACAGTGAGATACAGAGCTATAGTATTGCACAGTATTAGTAATGCACAGTGAGATACAGAGCTATAGTATTGCACAGTATTAGTAATGCACAGTGAGATACAGAGCTATAGTACTGCACAGTATTAGTAATGCACAGTGAGATACAGAGCTATAGTATTGCACAATGTAAGTCATGCACAGTGAGATACAGAGGTATAGTATTGCACAGTATTAGTAATGCACAGTGAGATACAGAGCTATAGTATTGCACAGTATAAGTCATGCACAGTGAGATGCAGAGCTATAGTATTGCACAGTATTAGTCATGCACAGTGAGATACAGAGCTATAGTATTGCACAGTATTAGTAATGCACAGTGAGATACAGAGCTATAGTATTGCACAGTATTAGTAATGCACAGTGAGATACAGAGCTATAGTATTGCACAGTATTAGTAATGCACAGTGAGATACAGAACTATAGTATTGCACAGTATAATTCATGCACAGTGAGATACAGAGCTATAGTATTGCACAGTATTAGTAATGCACAGTGAGATACAGAACTATAGTACTGCACAGTATTAGTAATGCACAGTGAGATACAGAGCTATAGTATTGCACAGTATAAGTCATGCACAGTGAGATACAGAGCTATAGTATTGCCAGAGTTGCCTACCTTTAACTTTCTCTTCCCGGGAGAAGCCCGGGTAAGAGATGCAGCAGGTGGCCGACGGGGGCGGGGCTTGACGATTTGCGTCATTAAGCCCCGCCCCTCGCGGTAAAATTGCCGTGATTGGGCACAATTTACATAGGGGCGGGGCCAAATGCTGTGATTCATGCAGAATCACCGCTTAAGCCCCGCACCCTTCACGGAGACCCACGATTGCCGCGGGTATTCTCCTAATTCTGCCCACTTCACTAGGAAGTGGGCAGAATGCAGGAGAAATGCCTACCCTTCCAGGGGTGCGGGGGGTTACCCGAAAAATCGGGAGCCTCCCGCGAAAACCGGGAGGGTAGGCATGAATGAGTATTGCACAGTATAAGTAATGCACAGTGAGATACAGAGCTATAGTATTGCACAGTATAAGTCATGCACAGTGAGATACAGAGCTATAGTATTGCACAGTATTAGTCATGCACAGTGAGATACAGAGCTATAGTACTGCACAGTATTAGTAATGCACAGTGAGATACAGAGCTATAGTATTGCAGAGTATAAGTTATGCACAGTGAGATACAGAGCTATAGTATTGCACAGTATTAGTAATGCACAGTGAGATACAGAGCTATAGTATTGCACAGTATAAGTCATGCACAGTGAGATACAGAGCTATAGTACTGCACAGTATTAGTAATGCACAGTGAGATACAGAGCTATAGTATTGCACAGTATAAGTCATGCACAGTGAGATACACAGCTATAGTATTGCACACTATTAGTCATGCACAGTGAGATACAGAGCTATAGTATTGCACAGTATTAGTAATGCACAGTGAGATACAGAACTATAGTATTGCACAATATTAGTAATGCACAGTGAGATACAGAGCTATAGTATTGCACAGTATTAGTCATGCACAGTGAAATACAGAGCTATAGTATTGCACAGTATAAGTCATGCACAGTGAGATACAGAGCTATAGTATTGCACAGTATTAGTAATGCACAGTGAGATACAGAACTATAGTACTGCACAGTATTAGTAATGCACAGTGAGATACAGAGCTATAGTATTGCACAGTATAATTCATGCACAGTGAGATACAGAGCTATAGTATTGCACAGTATTAGTAATGCACAGTGAGATACAGAACTATAGTACTGCACAGTATTAGTAATGCACAGTGAGATACAGAGCTATAGTATTGCACAGTATAAGTCATGCACAGTGAGATACAGAGCTATAGTATTGCACAGCATAAGTCATGCACAGTGAGATACAGAGCTATAGTATTGCACAGTATTAGTAATGCACAGTGAGATACAGAGCTATAGTATTGCACAGTATAAGTCATGCACAGTGAGATACACAGCTATAGTATTGCACAGTATAAGTCATGCACAGTGAGATACAGAGCTATAGTACTGCACAGTATAATTCATGCACAGGGAGATACAGAGCTATAGTATTTCACAGTATTAGTAATGCACAGTGAGATACAGAGCTATAGTATTGCACAGTATTAGTAATGCACAGTGAGATACACAGCTATAGTATTGCACAGTATAAGTCATGCACAGTGAGATACAGAGCTTTTGTATTGCACAGTATAAGTCATGCACAGTGAGATACAGAGCTATAGTACTGCACAGTATAATTCATGCACAGGGAGATACAGAACTATAGTATTGCACAGTATTAGTCATGCACAGTGAGATACAGAGCTATATTATTGCACAGTATTAGTAACGCACAGTGAGATGCAGAGCTATAGTATTGCACAGTATTAGTAATGCACAGTGAGATACAGAGCTATAGTACTGCACAGTATTAGTAATGCACAGTGAGATACAGAGCTATAGTATTGCAGAGTGTAAGTCATGCACAGTGAGATACAGAGCTATAGTATTGCACAGTATTAGTAATGCACAGTGAGATACAGAGCTATAGTATTGCACAGTATAAGTCATGCACAGTGAGATACAGAGCTATAGTACTGCACAGTATTAGTAATGCACAGTGAGATACAGAGCTATAGTATTGCACAGTATAAGTCATGCACAGTGAGATACAGAGCTATAGTATTGCACAGTATTAGTAATGCACAGTGAGATACAGAGCTATAGTATTGCACAGTATTAGTAATGCACAGTGAGATACAGAGCTATAGTATTGCACAGTATTAGTAATGCACAGTGAGATACAGAGCTATAGTATTGCACAGTATTAGTAATGCACAGTGAGATACAGAACTATAGTATTGCAGAATATTAGTAATGCACAGTGAGATACAGAGCTATAGTATTTCACAGTATAAGTCATGCACAGTGAGATACAGAGCTATAGTATTGCACAGTATTAGTAATGCACAGTGAAATACAGAGCTATAGTATTGCACAGTATAATTCATGCACAGTGAGATACAGAGCTATAGTATTGCACAGTATTAGTAATGCACAGTGAGATACAGAACTATAGTACTGCACAGTATTAGTAATGTACAGTGAGATACAGAGCTATAGTATTGCACAGTATAAGTCATGCACAGTGAGATACAGAGCTATAGTATTGCACAGTATAAGTCATGCACAGTGAGATACAGAGCTATAGTATTGCACAGTATAAGTCATGCACAGTGAGATACAGAGCTATAGTATTGCACAGTATAAGTCATGCACAGTGAGATACACAGCTATAGTATTGCACAGTATAAGTCATGCACAGTGAGATACAGAGCTATAGTATTGCACAGTATTAGTAATGCACAGTGAGATACAGAGCTATAGTATTTCAAAGGATTAGTAATGCTCAGTGAGATACAGAGCTATAGTATTGCACAGTATTAGTAATGCACAGTGATATACACAGCTATAGTATTGCACAGTATAAGTCATGCACAGTGAGATACAGAGCTATAGTATTGCACAGTATAAGTCATACACAGTGAGATACAGAGCTATAGTACTGCACAGTATAATTCATGCACAGGGAGATACAGAACTATAGTATTGCACAGTATTAGTCATGCACAGTGAAATACAGAGCTATAGTATTGCACAGTATTAGTCATGCACAGTGAGATACAGAGCTATAGTATTGCACATTAGTAATACACAGTGAGATACACAGCTATAGTATTGCACATTATTAGTAATGCACAGTGAGATAGAGAGCTATAGTATTTCACAGCATAAGTCATGCACAGTGAGATACAGAGCTATAGTATTGCACAGTATTAGTAATGCACAGTGAGATACAGAGCTATAGTATTGCACAGTATAATTCATGCACAGTGAGATACAGAGCTATAGTATTGCACAGTATTAGTAATGCACAGTGAGATACAGAACTATAGTACTGCACAGTATTAGTAATGCACAGAGAGATACAGAGCTATAGTATTGCACAGTATAAGTCATGCACAGTGAGATACAGAGCTATGGTATTGCACAGTATAAGTCATGCACAGTGAGATACAGAGCTATAGTATTGCACAGTATTAGTAATGCACAGTGAGATACAGAGCTATAGTATTGCACAGTATAAGTCATGCACAGTGAGATACACAGCTATAGTATTGCACAGTATAAGTCATGCACAGTGAGATACAGAGCTATAGTACTGCACAGTATAATTCATGCACAGGGAAATACAGAGCTATAGTATTGCACAGTATTAGTAATGCACAGTGAGATTCAGAGCTATAGTATTTCACAGTATTAGTAATGCACAGTGAGATACAGAGCTATAGTATTGCACAGTATTAGTAATGCACAGTGAGATACACAGCTGTAGTATTGCACAGTATAAGTCATGCACAGTGAGATACAGAGCTATAGTATTGCACAGTATAAGTCATGCACAGTGAGATACAGAGCTATAGTATTGCACAGTATTAGTAATGCACAGTGAGATACAGAGCTATAGTATTGCACAGTATTAGTAATGCACAGTGAGATACAGAGCTATAGTATTGCACAGTATAAGTCATGCACAGTGAGATACAGAGCTATAGTATTGCACAGTATAAGTTATCCACAGTGAGATACAGAGCTATAGTATTGCACAGTATAAGTCATGCACAGTGAGATACAGAGCTATAGTATTGCACAGTATTAGTAATGCACAGTGAGATACAGAGCTATAGTACTGCACAGTAATAGTCATGCACAGTGAGATACAGAGCTATAGTATTGCACAGTATTAATAATGCACAGTGAGATACAGAGCTATAGTATTGCACAGTATTAGTAATGCACAGTGAGATACAGAGCTATATTACTGCACAGTATTAGTAATGCACAGTGAGATACAGAGCTATTGTATTGCACAGTATAAGTCATGCACAGTGAGATACAGAGCTATAGTATTGCACAGTATTAGTAATGCACAGTGAGATACAGAGCTATAGTATTGCACAGTATAAGTCATGCACAGTGAGATACAGAGCTATAGTATTGCACAGTATTAGTCATGCACAGTGAGATACAGAGCTATAGTATTGCACAGTATTAGTCATGCACAGTGAGATACAGAGCTATAGTATTGCACAGTATAAGTCATGCACAGTGAGATACAGAGCTATAGTATTGCACAGTATTAGTAATGCACAGTGAGATACAGAGCTATAGTACTGCACAGTATTAGTAATGCACAGTGAGATACAGAGCTATAGTATTGCACAGTATGTCATGCACAGTGAGATACAGAGCTATAGTATTGCACAGTATTAGTAATGCACAGTGAGATACAGAGCTATAGTATTGCACAGTATTAGTAATGCACAGTGAGATACAGAGCTATAGTACTGCACAGTATTAGTAATGCACAGTGAGATACAGAGCTATAGTATTGCACAATGTAAGTCATGCACAGTGAGATACAGAGCTATAGTATTGCACAGTATTAGTAATGCACAGTGAGATACAGAGCTATAGTATTGCACAGTATAAGTCATGCACAGTGAGATGCAGAGCTATAGTATTGCACAGTATTAGTCATGCACAGTGAGATACAGAGCTATAGTATTGCACAGTATTAGTAATGCACAGTGAGATACAGAGCTATAGTATTGCACAGTATTAGTAATGCACAGTGAGATACAGAGCTATAGTATTGCACAGTATTAGTAATGCACAGTGAGATACAGAACTATAGTATTGCACAGTATAATTCATGCACAGTGAGATACAGAGCTATAGTATTGCACAGTATTAGTAATGCACAGTGAGATACAGAACTATAGTACTGCACAGTATTAGTAATGCACAGTGAGATACAGAGCTATAGTATTGCACAGTATAAGTCATGCACAGTGAGATACAGAGCTATAGTATTGCCAGAGTTGCCTACCTTTAACTTTCTCTTCCCGGGAGAAGCCCGGGTAAGAGATGCAGCAGGTGGCCGACGGGGGCGGGGCTTGACGATTTGCGTCATTAAGCCCCGCCCCTCGCGGTAAAATTGCCGTGATTGGGCACAATTTACATAGGGGCGGGGCCAAATGCTTTGATTCATGCAGAATCACCGCTTAAGCCCCGCACCCTTCACGGAGACCCACGATTGCCGCGGGTATTCTCCTAATTCTGCCCACTTCACTAGGAAGTGGGCAGAATGCAGGAGAAATGCCTACCCTTCCAGGGGTGCGGGGGGTTACCCGAAAAATCGGGAGCCTCCCGCGAAAACCGGGAGGGTAGGCATGTATGAGTATTGCACAGTATAAGTAATGCACAGTGAGATACAGAGCTATAGTATTGCACAGTATAAGTCATGCACAGTGAGATACAGAGCTATAGTATTGCACAGTATTAGTCATGCACAGTGAGATACAGAGCTATAGTACTGCACAGTATTAGTAATGCACAGTGAGATACAGAGCTATAGTATTGCAGAGTATAAGTTATGCACAGTGAGATACAGAGCTATAGTATTGCACAGTATTAGTAATGCACAGTGAGATACAGAGCTATAGTATTGCACAGTATAAGTCATGCACAGTGAGATACAGAGCTATAGTACTGCACAGTATTAGTAATGCACAGTGAGATACAGAGCTATAGTATTGCACAGTATAAGTCATGCACAGTGAGATACACAGCTATAGTATTGCACACTATTAGTCATGCACAGTGAGATACAGAGCTATAGTATTGCACAGTATTAGTAATGCACAGTGAGATACAGAACTATAGTATTGCACAATATTAGTAATGCACAGTGAGATACAGAGCTATAGTATTGCACAATATTAGTAATGCACAGTGAGATACAGAGCTATAGTATTTCACAGTATAAGTCATGCACAGTGAGATACAGAGCTATAGTATTGCACAGTATTAGTCATGCACAGTGAAATACAGAGCTATAGTATTGCACAGTATAATTCATGCACAGTGAGATACAGAGCTATAGTATTGCACAGTATTAGTAATGCACAGTGAGATACAGAACTATAGTACTGCACAGTATTAGTAATGCACAGTGAGATACAGAGCTATAGTATTGCACAGTATAATTCATGCACAGTGAGATACAGAGCTATAGTATTGCACAGTATTAGTAATGCACAGTGAGATACAGAACTATAGTATTGCACAATATTAGTAATGCACAGTGAGATACAGAGCTATAGTATTTCACAGTATAAGTCATGCACAGTGAGATACAGAGCTATAGTATTGCACAGTATTAGTCATGCACAGTGAAATACAGAGCTATAGTATTGCACAGTATAATTCATGCACAGTGAGATACAGAGCTATAGTATTGCACAGTATTAGTAATGCACAGTGAGATACAGAACTATAGTACTGCACAGTATTAGTAATGCACAGTGAGATACAGAGCTATAGTATTGCACAGTATAATTCATGCACAGTGAGATACAGAGCTATAGTATTGCACAGTATTAGTAATGCACAGTGAGATACAGAACTATAGTACTGCACAGTATTAGTAATGCACAGTGAGATACAGAGCTATAGTATTGCACAGTATAAGTCATGCACAGTGAGATACAGAGCTATAGTATTGCACAGCATAAGTCATGCACAGTGAGATACAGAGCTATAGTATTGCACAGTATTAGTAATGCACAGTGAGATACAGAGCTATAGTATTGCACAGTATAAGTCATGCACAGTGAGATACACAGCTATAGTATTGCACAGTATAAGTCATGCACAGTGAGATACAGAGCTATAGTACTGCACAGTATAATTCATGCACAGGGAGATACAGAGCTATAGTATTGCACAGTATTAGTAATGCACAGTGAGATACAGAGCTATAGTATTTCACAGTATTAGTAATGCACAGTGAGATACAGAGCTATAGTATTGCACAGTATTAGTAATGCACAGTGAGATACACAGCTATAGTATTGCACAGTATAAGTCATGCACAGTGAGATACAGAGCTTTTGTATTGCACAGTATAAGTCATGCACAGTGAGATACAGAGCTATAGTACTGCACAGTATAATTCATGCACAGGGAGATACAGAACTATAGTATTGCACAGTATTAGTCATGCACAGTGAGATACAGAGCTATATTATTGCACAGTATTAGTAACGCACAGTGAGATGCAGAGCTATAGTATTGCACAGTATTAGTAATGCACAGTGAGATACAGAGCTATAGTACTGCACAGTATTAGTAATGCACAGTGAGATACAGAGCTATAGTATTGCAGAGTGTAAGTCATGCACAGTGAGATACAGAGCTATAGTATTGCACAGTATTAGTAATGCACAGTGAGATACAGAGCTATAGTATTGCACAGTATAAGTCATGCACAGTGAGATACAGAGCTATAGTACTGCACAGTATTAGTAATGCACAGTGAGATACAGAGCTATAGTATTGCACAGTATAAGTCATGCACAGTGAGATACAGAGCTATAGTATTGCACAGTATTAGTAATGCACAGTGAGATACAGAGCTATAGTATTGCACAGTATTAGTAATGCACAGTGAGATACAGAGCTATAGTATTGCACAGTATTAGTAATGCACAGTGAGATACAGAACTATAGTATTGCAGAATATTAGTAATGCACAGTGAGATACAGAGCTATAGTATTTCACAGTATAAGTCATGCACAGTGAGATACAGAGCTATAGTATTGCACAGTATTAGTAATGCACAGTGAAATACAGAGCTATAGTATTGCACAGTATAATTCATGCACAGTGAGATACAGAGCTATAGTATTGCACAGTATTAGTAATGCACAGTGAGATACAGAACTATAGTACTGCACAGTATTAGTAATGTACAGTGAGATACAGAGCTATAGTATTGCACAGTATAAGTCATGCACAGTGAGATACAGAGCTATAGTATTGCACAGTATAAGTCATGCACAGTGAGATACAGAGCTATAGTATTGCACAGTATAAGTCATGCACAGTGAGATACAGAGCTATAGTATTGCACAGTATAAGTCATGCACAGTGAGATACAGAGCTATAGTATTGCACAGTATTAGTAATGCACAGTGAGATACAGAACTATAGTATTTCAAAGGATTAGTAATGCTCAGTGAGATACAGAGCTATAGTATTGCACAGTATAATTCATGCACAGGGAGATACAGAGCTATAGTATTGCACAGTATTAGTAATGCACAGTGAGATACAGAGCTATAGTATTTCAAAGGATTAGTAATGCTCAGTGAGATACAGAGCTATAGTATTGCACAGTATTAGTAATGCACAGTGAGATACACAGCTATAGTATTGCACAGTATAAGTTATGCACAGTGAGATACAGAGCTATAGTATTGCACAGTATAAGTCATACACAGTGAGATACAGAGCTATAGTACTGCACAGTATAATTCATGCACAGGGAGATACAGAACTATAGTATTGCACAGTATTAGTCATGCACAGTGAGATACAGAGCTATAGTATTGCACAGTATTAGTCATGCACAGTGAGATACAGAGCTATAGTATTGCACATTATTAGTAATGCACAGTGAGATAGAGAGCTATAGTATTTCACAGCATAAGTCATGCACAGTGAGATACAGAGCTATAGTATTGCACAGTATTAGTCATGCACAGTGAGATACAGAGCTATAGTACTGCACAGTATAATTCATGCACAGGGAGATACAGAACTATAGTATTGCACAGTATTAGTCATGCACAGTGAGATACAGAGCTATAGTATTGCACAGTATTAGTAATGCACAGTGAGATACAGAGCTATAGTATTGCACAGTATAAGTCATGCACAGTGAGATACAGAGCTATAGTACTGCACAGTATTAGTAATGCACAGTGAGATACAGAGCTATAGTATTGCACAGTATTAGTAATGCACAGTGAGATACAGAGCTATAGTATTGCACAGTATTAGTAATGCACAGTGAGATACAGAGCTATAGTATTGCACAATATTAGTAATGCACAGTGAGATACACAGCTATAGTATTGCACAGTATAAGTCATGCACAGTGAGATACAGAGTTATAGTATTGCACAGTATAAGTCATGCACAGTGAGATACAGAGCTATAGTACTGCACAGTATAATTCATGCACAGGGAGATACAGAACTATAGTATTGCACAGTATTAGTAATGCACAGTGAGATACAGAACTATAGTATTGCACAATATTAGTAATGCACAGTGAGATACAGAGCTATAGTATTTCACAGTATTAGTAATGCACAGTGAGATACATAGCTATAGTATTGCACAGTATAAGTCATGCACAGTGAGATACAGAGCTATAGTATTGCACAGTGTAATTCATGCACAGTGAGATACAGAGCTATAGTATTGCACAGTATTAGTAATGCACAGTGAGATACAGAACTATAGTACTGCACAGTATTAGTAATGCACAGTGAGATACAGAGCTATGGTATTGCACAGTATAAGTCATGCACAGTGAGATACAGAGCTATAGTATTGCACAGTATAAGTAATGCATAGTGAGATACAGAGCTATAGTATTGCACAGTATAAGTCATGCACAGTGAGATACAGAGCTATAGTATTGCACAGTATTAGTAATGCACAGTGAGATACAGAGCTATAGTATTGCACAGTATAAGTCATGCACAGTGAGATACACAGCTATAGTATTGCACAGTATAAGTCATGCACAGTGAGATACAGAGCTATAGTACTACACAGTATAATTCATGCACAGGGAGATACAGAGCTATAGTATTGCACAGTATTAGTAATGCACAGTGAGATACATAGCTATAGTATTTCACAGTATTAGTAATGCACAGTGAGATACAGAGCTATAGTATTGCACAGTATTAGTAATGCACAGTGAGATACAGAGCTATAGTATTGCACAGTATTAGTAATGCACAGTGAGATACACAGCTATAGTATTGCACAGTATGTCATGCACAGTGAGATACAGAGCTATAGTATTGCACAGTATAAGTCATGCACAGGGAAATACAGAACTATAGTATTGCACAGTATTAGTAATGCACAGTGAGATACAGAGCTATATTACTGCACAGTATTAGTAATGCACAGTGAGATACAGAGCTATAGTATTGCACAGTATAAGTCATGCACAGTGAGATACAGAGCTATAGTATTGCACAGTATTAGTAATGCACAGTGAGATACAGAGCTATAGTATTGCACAGTATTAGTAATGCACAGTGAGATACAGAGCTATAGTATTGCACAGTATTAGTAATGCACAGTGAGATACAGAACTATAGTATTGCACAGTATTAGTAATGCACAGTGAGATATAGAGCTATAGTATTTCACATGTAAGTCATGCATAGTGAGATACAGAGCTATAGTATTGCATAGTATAAGTAATGCACAGTGAGATACAGAGCTATAGTATTGCACAGTATAATTCATGCACAGTGAGACACAGAGCTATAGTATTGCACAGTATTAGTAATGCACAGTGAGATACAGAACTATAGTACTGCACAGTATTAGTAATGCACAGTGAGATACAGAGCTATAGTATTGCACAGTATAAGTCATGCACAGTGAGATACAGAGCTATAGTATTGCCAGAGTTGCCTACCTTTAACTTTCTCTTCCCGGGAGAAGCCCGGGTAAGAGATGCAGCAGGGGGCCGACGGGGGCGGGGCTTGATGATTCGCGTCATTAAGCCCCGCCCCTCGCGGTAAAATTGCCGTGATTGGGCACAATTTACATAGGGGGCGGGGCCAAATGCTGTGATTCATGCAGAATCACAGCTTAAGCCCCGCCCCCTTCACGGAGACCCACGATTGCAGCGGGTATTCTCCTAATTCTGCCCACTTCACTAGGAAGTGGGCAGAATGCAGGAGAAATGCCTACCCTTCCAGGGGTGCGGGGGGTTACCCAAAAAATCGGGAGCCTCCCGCGAAAACCGGGAAGGTAGGCATGTATGAGTATTGCACAGTATAAGTAATGCACAGTGAGATACAGAGCTATAGTATTGCACAGTATAAGTCATGCACAGTGAGATACAGAGCTATAGTATTGCACAGTATTAGTAATGCACAGTGAGATACAGAGCTATAGTATTGCACAGTATAAATCATGCACAGTGAGATACACAGCTATAGTATTGCACAGTATAAGTCATGCACAGTGAGATACAGAGCTATAGTATTGCACAGTATTAGTAATGCACAGTGAGATACAGAACTATAGTACTGCACAGTAAAATTCATGCACAGGGAGATACAGAGCTATAGTATTGCACAGTATTAGTAATGCACAGTGAGATACAGAGCTATAGTATTTCAAAGGATTAGTAATGCACAGTGAGATACAGAGCTATAGTATTGCACAGTATTAGTCATGCACAGTGAGATACACAGCTATAGTATTGCACAGTATAAGTCATGCACAGTGAGATACAGAGCTATAGTATTGCACAGTATAAGTCATACACAGTGAGATACAGAGCTATAGTACTGCACAGTATAATTCATGCACAGGGAGATACAGAACTATAGTATTGCACAGTATTAGTCATGCACAGTGAGATACAGAGCTATAGTATTGCACAGTATTAGTCATGCACAGTGAGATACAGAGCTATAGTATTGCACATTATTAGTAATACACAGTGAGATACAGAGCTATAGTATTGCACAGTATTAGTAATGCACAGTGAGATAGAGAGCTATAGTATTTCACAGCATAAGTCATGCACAGTGAGATACAGAGCTATAGTATTACACAGTATTAGTAATGCACAGTGAGATACAGAGCTATAGTATTGCACAGTATAATTCATGCACAGTGAGATACAGAGCTATAGTATTGCACAGTATTAGTAATGCACAGTGAGATACAGAACTATAGTACTGCACAGTATTAGTAATGCACAGAGAGATACAGAGCTATAGTATTGCACAGTATAAGTCATGCACAGTGAGATACAGAGCTATGGTATTGCACAGTATAAGTCATGCACAGTGAGATACAGAGCTATAGTATTGCACAGTATTAGTAATGCACAGTGAGATACAGAGCTATAGTATTGCACAGTATAAGTCATGCACAGTGAGATACACAGCTATAGTATTGCACAGTATAAGTCATGCACAGTGACATACAGAGCTATAGTACTGCACAGTATAATTCATGCACAGGGAGATACAGAGCTATAGTATTGCACAGTATTAGTAATGCACAGTGAGATACAGAGCTAAAGTATTTCACAGTATTAGTAATGCACAGTGAGATACAGAGCTATAGTATTGCACAGTATTAGTAATGCACAGTGAGATACACAGCTATAGTATTGCACAGTATAAGTCATGCACAGTGAGATACAGAGCTATAGTATTGCACAGTATAAGTCATGCACAGTGAGATACAGAGCTATAGTACTGCACAATATAATTCATGCACAGGGAGATACAGAACTATAGTATTGCACAGTATTAGTCATGCACAGTGAGATACAGAGCTATAGTATTGCACAGTATTAGTAATGCACAGTGAGATACAGAGCAATAGTATTGCACAGTATTAGTAATGCACAGTGAGATACAGAGCTATAGTATTGCACAGTATAAGTCATGCACAGTGAGATACAGAGCTATAGTATTGCACAGTATAAGTCATGCACAGTGAGATACAGAGCTATAGTATTGCACAGTATAAGTCATACACAGTGAGATACAGAGCTATAGTACTGCTCAGTATAATTCATGCACAGGGAGACACAGAGCTATAGTATTGCACAGTATTAGTAATGCACAGTGAGATACAGAGCTATAGTATTTCACAGTATTAGTAATGCACAGTGAGATACAGAGCTATAGTATTGCACAGTATTAGTAATGCACAGTGAGATACACAGCTATAGTATTGCACAGTATAAGTCATGCACAGGGAAATACAGAACTATAGTATTGCACAGTATTAGTCATGCACAGTGAGATACAGAGCTATAGTATTGCACAGTATTAGTAATGCACAGTGAGATACAGAGCTATAGTATTGCACAGTATAAGTCATGCACAGTGAGATACACAGCTATAGTATTGCACAGTATAAGTCATGCACAGTGAGATACAGAGCTATAGTACTGCTCAGTATAATTCATGCACAGGGAGACACAGAGCTATAGTATTGCACAGTATTAGTAATGCACAGTGAGATACAGAGCTATAGTATTTCACAGTATTAGTAATGCACAGTGAGATACAGAGCTATAGTATTGCACAGTATTAGTAATGCACAGTGAGATACACAGCTATAGTATTGCACAGTATAAGTCATGCACAGGGAAATACAGAACTATAGTATTGCACAGTATTAGTCATGCACAGTGAGATACAGAGCTATAGTATTGCACAGTATTAGTAATGCACAGTGAGATACAGAGCTATAGTAATGCACAGTATTAGTAATGCACAGTGAGATACAGAGCTATAGTACTGCACAGTATTAGTAATGCAAAGTGAGATACAGAGCTATAGTATTGCACAGTATTAGTAATGCACAGTCAGATACAGAGCTATAGTATTGCACAGTATAAGTCATGCACAGTGAGATACAGAGCTATAGTATTGCACAGTATTAGTCATGCACAGTGAGATACAGAGCTATAGTATTGCACAGTATTAGTAATGCACAGTGAGATACAGAGCTATAGTATTGCACAGTATAAGTCATGCACAGTGAGATACAGAGCTATAGTATTGCACAGTATTAGTAATGCACAGTGAGATACAGAGCTATAGTACTGCACAGTATTAGTAATGCACAGTGAGATACAGAGCTATAGTATTGCACAGTATAAGTCATGCACAGTGAGATACAGAGTTATAGTATTGCACAGTATAAGTAATGCACAGTGAGATACAGAGCTATAGTATTGCACAGTATAAGTCATGCACAGTGAGATACAGAGCTATAGTACTGCACAGTATTAGTAATGCACAGTGAGATACAGAGCTATAGTATTGCACAGTATTAGTAATGCACAGTGAGATACAGAGCTATAGTATTGCACAGTATTAGTAATGCACAGTGAGATACAGAGCTATAGTATTGCACAATATTAGTAATGCACAGTGAGATACAGAGCTATAGTATTGCAGAGTATAAGTTATGCACAGTGAGATACAGAGCTATAGTATTGCACAGTATTAGTAATGCACAGTGAGATACAGAGCTATAGTATTGCACAGTATAAGTCATGCACAGTGAGATACAGAGCTATAGTACTGCACAGTATTAGTAATGCACAGTGAGATACAGAGCTATAGTATTGCACAGTATAAGTCATGCACAGTGAGATACACAGCTATAGTATTGCACAGTATTAGTAATGCACAGTGAGATACAGAGCAATAGTATTGCACAGTATTAGTAATGCACAGTGAGATACAGAACTATAGTATTGCACAATATTAGTAATGCACAGTGAGATACAGAGCTATAGTATTTCACAGTATAAGTCATGCACAGTGAGATACAGAGCTATAGTATTGCACAGTATTAGTCATGCACAGTGAAATACAGAGCTATAGTATTGCACAGTATAATTCATGCACAGTGAAATACAGAGCTATAGTATTGCACAGTATAATTCATGCACAGTGAGATACAGAGCTATAGTATTGCACAGTATTAGTAATGCACAGTGAGATACAGAACTATAGTACTGCACAGTATTAGTAATGCACAGTGAGATACAGAGCTATAGCATTGCACAGTATAAGTCATGCACAGTGAGATACAGAGCTATAGTATTGCACAGTATAAGTCATGCACAGTGAGATACAGAGCTATAGTATTGCACAGTATAAGTCATGCACAGTGAGATACAGAGCTATAGTATTGCACAGTATTAGTAATGCACAGTGAGATACAGAGCTATAGTATTGCACAGTATATGTCATGCACAGTGAGATACACAGCTATAGTATTGCACAGTATAAGTCATGCACAGTGAGATACAGAGCTATAGTACTGCACAGTATAATTCATGCACAGAGAGATACAGAGCTATAGTATTGCACAGTATTAGTAATGCACAGTGAGATACAGAGCTATAGTATTTCACAGTATTAGTAATGCACAGTGAGATACAGAGCTATAGTATTGCACAGTATTAGTAATGCACAGTGAGATACACAGCTATAGTATTGCACAGTATAAGTCATGCACAGGGAAATACAGAACTATAGTATTGCACAGTATTAGTCATGCACAGTGAGATACAGAGCTATAGTATTGCACAGTATTAGTCATGCACAGTGAGATACAGAGCTATAGTAATGCACAGTATTAGTAATGCACAGTGAGATACAGAGCTATAGTACTGCACAGTATTAGTAATGCAAAGTGAGATACAGAGCTATAGTATTGCACAGTATTAGTAATGCACAGTCAGATACAGAGCTATAGTATTGCACAGTATAAGTCATGCACATTGAGATACAGAGCTATAGTATTGCACAGTATTAGTCATGCACAGTGAGATACAGAGCTATAGTATTGCACAGTATTAGTAATGCACAGTGAGATACAGAGCTATAGCATTGCACAGTATAAGTCATGCACAGTGAGATACAGAGCTATAGTACTGCACAGTATTAGTAATGCACAGTGAGATACAGAGCTATAGTACTGCACAGTATTAGTCATGCACAGTGAGATACAGAGCTATAGTATTGCACAGTATAAGTCATGCACAGTGAGATACAGAGCTATAGTATTGCACAGTATAAGTAATGCACAGTGAGATACAGAGCTATAGTATTGCACAGTATAAGTCATGCACAGTGAGATACAGAGCTATAGTACTGCACAGTATTAGTAATGCACAGTGAGATACAGAGCTATAGTATTGCACAGTATAAGTCATGTACAGTGAGATACAGAGCTATAGTACTGCACAGTATAATTCATGCACAGGGAGATACAGAACTATAGTATTGCACAGTATTAGTAATGCACAGTGAGATACAGAACTATAGTATTGCACAATATTAGTAATGCACAGTGAGATACAGAGCTATAGTATTTCACAGTATTAGTAATGCACAGTGAGATACATAGCTATAGTATTGCACAGTATAACTCATGCACAGTGAGATACAGAGCTATAGTATTGCACAGTGTAATTCATGCACAGTGAGATACAGAGCTATAGTATTGCACAGTATTAGTAATGCACAGTGAGATACAGAACTATAGTACTGCACAGTATTAGTAATGCACAGTGAGATACAGAGCTATGGTATTGCACAGTATAAGTCATGCACAGTGAGATACAGAGCTATAGTATTGCACAGTATAAGTAATGCACAGTGAGATACAGAGCTATAGTATTGCACAGTATAAGTCATGCACAGTGAGATACAGAGCTATAGTATTGCACAGTATTAGTAATGCACAGTGAGATACAGAGCTATAGTATTGCACAGTATAAGTCATGCACAGTGAGATACACAGCTATAGTATTGCACAGTATAAGTCATGCACAGTGAGATACAGAGCTATAGTACTACACAGTGTAATTCATGCACAGGGAGATACAGAGCTATAGTATTGCACAGTATTAGTAATGCACAGTGAGATACATAGCTATAGTATTTCACAGTATTAGTAATGCACAGTGAGATACAGAGCTATAGTATTGCACAGTATTAGTCATGCACAGTGAAATACAGAGCTATAGTATTGCACAGTATTAGTCATGCACAGTGAGATACACAGCTATAGTATTGCACAGTATAAGTCATGCACAGTGAGATACAGAGCTATAGTATTGCACAGTATAAGTCATGCACAGGGAAATACAGAACTATAGTATTGCACAGTATTAGTAATGCACAGTGAGATACAGAGCTATAGTATTGCACAGTATTAGTAATGCACAGTGAGATACAGAGCTATGTTACTGCACAGTATTAGTAATGCACAGTGAGATACAGAGCTATAGTATTGCACAGTATAAGTCATGCACAGTGAGATACAGAGCTATAGTATTGCACAGTATTAGTAATGCACAGTGAGATACAGAGCTATAGTATTGCACAGTATAAGTCATGCACAGTGAGATACAGAGCTATAGTATTACACAGTATTAGTCATGCTCAGTGAGATACAGAGCTATAGTATTGCACAGTATTAGTAATGCACAGTGAGATACAGAGCTATAGTATTGCACAGTATAAGTCATGCACAGTGAGATACAGAGCTATAGTATTGCACAGTATTAGTAATGCACAGTGAGATACAGAGCTATAGTATTGCACAGTATAAGTCATGCACAGTGAGATACAGAGCTATAGTACTGCACAGTATTAGTAATGCACAGTGAGATACAGAGCTATAGTATTGCACAGTATAAGTAATGCACAGTGAGATACAGAGCTATAGTATTGCACAGTATTAGTAATGCACAGTGATATACAGAGCTATAGTATTGCACAGTATATGTCATGCTCAGTGAGATACAGAGCTATAGTATTGCACAGTATTAGTAATGCACAGTGAGATACAGAGCTATAGTACTGCACAGTATTAGTAATGCACAGTGAGATACAGAGCTATAGTATTGCACAGTATGTCATGCACAGTGAGATACAGAGCTATAGTATTGCACAGTATTAGTAATGCACAGTGAGATACAGAGCTATAGTATTGCACAGTATTAGTAATGCACAGTGAGATACAGAGCTATAGTACTGCACAGTATTAGTAATGCACAGTGAGATACAGAGCTATAGTATTGCACAGTATTAGTAATGCACAGTGAGATACAGAGCTATAGTATTGCACAGTATAAGTCATGCACAGTGAGATACAGAGCTATAGTATTGCACAGTATTAGTCATGCACAGTGAGATACAGAGTTATAGTATTGCACAGTATTAGTCATGCACAGTGAGATACAGAGCTATAGTATTGCACAGTATTAGTCATGCACAGTGAGATACAGAGCTAAAGTATTGCACAGTATTAGTAATGCACAGTGAGATACAGAACTATAGTATTGCACAGTATTAGTAATACACAGTGAGATACACAGCTATAGTATTGCACAGTATAAGTCATGCACAGGGAAATACAGAACTATAGTATTGCACAGTATTAGTCATGCACAGTGAGATACAGAGCTATAGTATTGCACAGTATTAGTCATGCACAGTGAGATACAGAGCTATAGTAATGCATAGTATTAGTAATGCACAGTGAGATACAGAGCTATATTACTGCACAGTATTAGTAATGCACAGTGAGATACAGAGCTATAGTATTGCACAGTATTAGTAATGCACAGTCAGATACAGAGCTATAGTATTGCACAGTATAAGTCATGCACATTGAGATACAGAGCTATAGTATGGCACAGTATTAGTCATGCACAGTGAGATACAGAGCTATAGTATTGCACAGTATTAGTAATGCACAGTGAGATACAGAGCTATAGTATTGCACAGTATAAGTAATGCACAGTGAGATACAGAGCTATAGTATTGCACAGTATTAGTAATGCACAGTGAGATACAGAGCTATAGTACTGCACAGTATTAGTAATGCACAGTGAGATACAGAGCTATAGTATTGCACAGTATAAGTCATGCACAGTGAGATACAGAGCTATAGTATTGCACAGTATAAGTAATGCACAGTGAGATACAGAGCTATAGTATTGCACAGTATAAGTCATGCACAGTGAGATACAGAGCTATAGTACTGCACAGTATTAGTAATGCACAGTGAGATACAGAGCTATAGTATTGCACAGTATTAGTAATGCACAGTGAGAAACAGAGCTATAGTATTGCACAGTATAAGTCATGCACAGTGAGATACAGAGTTATAGTATTGCACAGTATAAGTCATGCACAGTGAGATACAGAGCTATAGTACTGCACAGTATAATTCATGCACAGGGAGATACAGAACTATAGTATTGCACAGTATTAGTAATGCACAGTGAGATGCAGAACTATAGTATTGCACAATATTAGTAATGCACAGTGAGATACAGAGCTATAGTATTTCACAGTATTAGTAATGCACAGTGAGATACATAGCTATAGTATTGCACAGTATAAGTCATGCACAGTGAGATACAGAGCTATAGTATTGCACAGTATAATTCATGCACAGTGAGATACAGAGCTATAGTATTGCACAGTATTAGTAATGCACAGTGAGATACAGAACTATAGTACTGCACAGTATTAGTAATGCACAGTGAGATACAGAGCTATGGTATTGCACAGTATAAGTCATGCACAGTGAGTTACAGAGCTATAGTATTGCACAGTATAAGTAATGCACAGTGAGATACAGAGCTATAGTATTGCACAGTATAAGTCATGCACAGTGAGATACAGAGCTATAGTATTGCACAGTATTAGTAATGCACAGTGAGATACAGAGCTATAGTATTGCACAGTATAAGTCATGCACAGTGAGATACACAGCTATAGTATTGCACAGTATAAGTCATGCACAGTGAGATACAGAGCTATAGTACTACACAGTATAATTCATGCACAGGGAGATACAGAGCTATAGTATTGCACAGTATTAGTAATGCACAGTGAGATACATAGCTATAGTATTTCACAGTATTAGTAATGCACAGTGAGATACAGAGCTATAGTATTGCACAGTATTAGTAATGCACAGTGAGATACACAGCTATAGTATTGCACAGTATAAGTCATGCACAGTGAGATACAGAGCTATAGTATTGCACAGTATAAGTCATGCACAGGGAAATACAGAACTATAGTATTGCACAGTATTAGTAATGCACAGTGAGATACAGAGCTATAGTATTGCACAGTATTAGTAATGCACAGTGAGATACAGAGCTATATTACTGCACAGTATTAGTAATGCACAGTGAGATACAGAGCTATAGTATTGCACAGTATAAGTCATGCACAGTGAGATACAGAGCTATAGTATTGCACAGTATTAGTAATGCACAGTGAGATACAGAGCTATAGTATTGCACAGTATAAGTCATGCACAGTGAGATACAGAGCTATATTATTACACAGTATTAGTCATGCACAGTGAGATACAGAGCTATAGTATTGCACAGTATTAGTAATGCACAGTGAGATACAGAGCTATAGTATTGCACAGTATAAGTCATGCACAGTGAGATACAGAGCTATAGTATTGCACAGTATTAGTAATGCACAGTGAGATACAGAGCTATAGTATTGCACAGTATAAGTCATGCACAGTGAGATACAGAGCTATAGTACTGCACAGTATTAGTCATGCACAGTGAGATACAGAGCTATAGTATTGCACAGTATAAGTAATGCACAGTGAGATACAGAGCTATAGTATTGCACAGTATTAGTAATGCACAGTGAGATACAGAGCTATAGTATTGCACAGTATTAGTAATGCACAGTGAGATACACAGCTATAGTATTACACAGTATTAGTCATGCACAGTGAGATACACAGCTATAGTATTACACAGTATTAGTCATGCACAGTGAGATACAGAGCTATAGTATTGCACAGTATTAGTCATGCACAGTGAGATACAGAGGTATAGTACTGCACAGTATTAGTAATGCACAGTGAGATACAGAGCTATAGTATTGCACAGTATAAGTCATGCACAGTGAGATACACAGCTATAGTATTGCACAGTATAAGTCATGCACAGTGAGATACAGAGCTATAGTATTGCACAGTATTAGTAATGCACAGTGAGATACAGAGCTATAGTATTGCACAGTGTTAGTCATGCACAGTGAGATACACAGCTATAGTATTGCACAGTATAATTCATGCACAGTGAGATACAGAGCTATAGTATTGCACAGTATTAGTAATGCACAGTGAGATACAGAGCTATAGTATTGCACAGTATAATTCATGCACAGTGAGATACAGAGCTATAGTATTGCACAGTATTAGTAATGCACAGTGAGATACAGAACTATAGTACTGCACAGTATTAGTAATGCACAGTGAGATACAGAGCTATAGTATTGCACAGTATAAGTCATGCACAGTGAGATACACAGCTATAGTATTGCACAGTATAAGTCATGCACAGTGAGATACAGAGCTATAGTATTGCACAGTATAAGTCATGCACAGTGAGATACAGAGCTATAGTATTGCACAGTATTAGTAATGCACAGTGAGATACAGAGCTATAGTATTGCACAGTGTTAGTCATGCACAGTGAGATACACAGCTATAGTATTGCACAGTATAATTCATGCACAGTGAGATACAGAGCTATAGTATTGCACAGTATTAGTAATGCACAGTGAGATACACAGCTACAGTATTGCACAGTATAAGTAATGCACAGTGAGATACAGAGCTATAGTATTGCACAGTATTAGTAATGCACAGTGAGATACAGAGCTATAGTAGTGCACAGTATTGGTAATGCACAGTGAGATACAGAGCTATAGTAGTGCACAGTATTAGTAATGCACAGTGAGATACAGAGCTATATTACTGCACAGTATTAGTAATGCACAGTGAGATACAGAGCTATAGTATTGCACAGTATAAGTCATGCACAGTGAGATATAGAGCTATAGTATTGCACAGTATTAGTAATGCACAGTGAGATACAGAGCTATAGTATTTCACAGTATTAGTAATGCACAGTGAGATACAGAGCTATAGTATTGCACAGTATTAGTAATGCACAGTGAGATACACAGCTATAGTATTGCACAGTATAAGTCATGCACAGTGAGATACAGAGCTATAGTATTGCACAGTATAAGTCATGCACAGTGAGATACAGAGCTATAGTATTGCACAGTATAAGTAATGCACAGTGAGATACAGAGCTATAGTATTGCACAGTATTAGTAATGCACAGTGAGATACAGAGCTATAGTATTGCACAGTATATGTCATGCTCAGTGAGATACAGAGCTATAGTATTGCACAGTATTAGTAATGCACAGTGAGATACAGAGCTATAGTACTGCACAGTATTAGTAATGCACAGTGAGATACAGAGCTATAGTATTGCACAGTATGTCATGCACAGTGAGATACAGAGCTATAGTATTGCACAGTATTAGTAATGCACAGTGAGATACAGAGCTATAGTACTGCACAGTATTAGTAATGCACAGTGAGATACAGAGCTATATTACTGCACAGTATTTGTAATGCACAGTGAGATACAGAGCTATAGTATTGCACAGTATAAGTCATGCACAGTGAGATACAGAGCTATAGTATTGCACAGTATTAGTAATGCACAGTGAGATACAGAGCTATAGTATTGCACAGTATAAGTCATGCACAGTGAGATACAGAGCTATAGTATTACACAGTATTAGTCATGCACAGTGAGATACAGAGCTATAGTATTGCACAGTATTAGTCATGCACAGTGAGATACAGAGCTATAGTATTGCACAGTATAAGTCATGCACAGTGAGATACAGAGCTATAGTATTGCACAGTATTAGTAATGCACAGTGAGATACAGAGCTATAGTATTGAACAGTATAAGTCATGCACAGTGAGATACAGAGCTATAGTACTGCACAGTATTAGTAAGGCACAGTGAGATACAGAGCTATAGTATTGCACAGTATAAGTAATGCACAGTGAGATACAGAGCTATAGTATTGCACAGTATTAGTAATGCACAGTGAGATACAGAGCTATAGTATTGCACAGTATTAGTCATGCACAGTGAGATACACAGCTATAGTATTACACAGTATTAGTCATGCACAGTGAGATACACAGCTATAGTATTGCACAGTATTAGTAATGCACAGTGAGATACAGAGGTATAGTTCTGCACAGTATTAGTAATGCACAGTGAGATACAGAGCTATAGTATTGCACAGTATAAGTCATGCACAGTGAGATACACAGCTATAGTATTGCACAGTATAATTCATGCACAGTGAGATACAGAGCTATAGTATTGCACAGTATTAGTAATGCACAGTGAGATACAGAACTATAGTACTGCACAGTATTAGTAATGCACAGTGAGATACAGAGCTATAGTATTGCACAGTATAAGTCATGCACAGTGAGATACACAGCTATAGTATTGCACAGTATAAGTCATGCACAGTGAGATACAGAGCTATAGTATTGCACAGTATAAGTCATGCACAGTGAGATACAGAGCTATAGTATTGCACAGTATTAGTAATGCACAGTGAGATACAGAGCTATAGTATTGCACAGTATAAGTCATGCACAGTGAGATACAGAGCTATAGTATTGCACAGTATTAGTAATGCACAGTGAGATACAGAGATATAGTACTGCACAGTATTAGTAATGCACAGTGAGATACAGAGCTATAGTATTGCACAGTATAAGTCATGCACAGTGAGATACAGAGCTATAGTATTGCACAGTATAAGTAATGCACAGTGAGATACAGAGCTATAGTATTGCACAGTATAAGTCATGCACAGTGAGATACAGAGCTATAGTACTGCACAGTATTAGTAATGCACAGTGAGATACAGAGCTATAGTATTGCACAGTATTAGTAATGCACAGTGAGAAACAGAGCTATAGTATTGCACAGTATAAGTCATGCACAGTGAGATACAGAGTTATAGTATTGCACAGTATAAGTCATGCACAGTGAGATACAGAGCTATAGTACTGCACAGTATAATTCATGCACAGGGAGATACAGAACTATAGTATTGCACAGTATTAGTAATGCACAGTGAGATGCAGAACTATAGTATTGCACAATATTAGTAATGCACAGTGAGATACAGAGCTATAGTATTTCACAGTATTAGTAATGCACAGTGAGATACATAGCTATAGTATTGCACAGTATAAGTCATGCACAGTGAGATACAGAGCTATAGTATTGCACAGTATAATTCATGCACAGTGAGATACAGAGCTATAGTATTGCACAGTATTAGTAATGCACAGTGAGATACAGAACTATAGTACTGCACAGTATTAGTAATGCACAGTGAGATACAGAGCTATGGTATTGCACAGTATAAGTCATGCACAGTGAGTTACAGAGCTATAGTATTGCACAGTATAAGTAATGCACAGTGAGATACAGAGCTATAGTATTGCACAGTATAAGTCATGCACAGTGAGATACAGAGCTATAGTATTGCACAGTATTAGTAATGCACAGTGAGATACAGAGCTATAGTATTGCACAGTATAAGTCATGCACAGTGAGATACACAGCTATAGTATTGCACAGTATAAGTCATGCACAGTGAGATACAGAGCTATAGTACTACACAGTATAATTCATGCACAGGGAGATACAGAGCTATAGTATTGCACAGTATTAGTAATGCACAGTGAGATACATAGCTATAGTATTTCACAGTATTAGTAATGCACAATGAGATACAGAGCTATAGTATTGCACAGTATTAGTAATGCACAGTGAGATACACAGCTATAGTATTGCACAGTATAAGTCATGCACAGGGAAATACAGAACTATAGTATTGCACAGTATTAGTAATGCACAGTGAGATACAGAGCTATAGTATTGCACAGTATTAGTAATGCACAGTGAGATACAGAGCTATATTACTGCACAGTATTAGTAATGCACAGTGAGATACAGAGCTATAGTATTGCACAGTATAAGTCATGCACAGTGAGATACAGAGCTATAGTATTGCACAGTATTAGTAATGCACAGTGAGATACAGAGCTATAGTATTGCACAGTATAAGTCATGCACAGTGAGATACAGAGCTATATTATTACACAGTATTAGTCATGCACAGTGAGATACAGAGCTATAGTATTGCACAGTATTAGTAATGCACAGTGAGATACAGAGCTATAGTATTGCACAGTATTAGTAATGCACAGTGAGATACAGAGCTATAGTATTGCACAGTATTAGTAATGCACAGTGAGATACAGAACTATAGTACTGCACAGTATTAGTAATGCACAGTGAGATACAGAGCTATAGTATTGCACAGTATAAGTCATGCACAGTGAGATACACAGCTATAGTATTGCACAGTATAAGTCATGCACAGTGAGATACAGAGCTATAGTATTGCACAGTATAAGTCATGCACAGTGAGATACAGAGCTATAGTATTGCACAGTATTAGTAATGCACAGTGAGATACAGAGCTATAGTATTGCACAGTATAAGTCATGCACAGTGAGATACAGAGCTATAGTATTGCACAGTATTAGTAATGCACAGTGAGATACAGAGATATAGTACTGCACAGTATTAGTAATGCACAGTGAGATACAGAGCTATAGTATTGCACAGTATAAGTCATGCACAGTGAGATACAGAGCTATAGTATTGCACAGTATAAGTAATGCACAGTGAGATACAGAGCTATAGTATTGCACAGTATAAGTCATGCACAGTGAGATACAGAGCTATAGTACTGCACAGTATTAGTAATGCACAGTGAGATACAGAGCTATAGTATTGCACAGTATTAGTAATGCACAGTGAGAAACAGAGCTATAGTATTGCACAGTATAAGTCATGCACAGTGAGATACAGAGTTATAGTATTGCACAGTATAAGTCATGCACAGTGAGATACAGAGCTATAGTACTGCACAGTATAATTCATGCACAGGGAGATACAGAACTATAGTATTGCACAGTATTAGTAATGCACAGTGAGATGCAGAACTATAGTATTGCACAATATTAGTAATGCACAGTGAGATACAGAGCTATAGTATTTCACAGTATTAGTAATGCACAGTGAGATACATAGCTATAGTATTGCACAGTATAAGTCATGCACAGTGAGATACAGAGCTATAGTATTGCACAGTATAATTCATGCACAGTGAGATACAGAGCTATAGTATTGCACAGTATTAGTAATGCACAGTGAGATACAGAACTATAGTACTGCACAGTATTAGTAATGCACAGTGAGATACAGAGCTATGGTATTGCACAGTATAAGTCATGCACAGTGAGTTACAGAGCTATAGTATTGCACAGTATAAGTAATGCACAGTGAGATACAGAGCTATAGTATTGCACAGTATAAGTCATGCACAGTGAGATACAGAGCTATAGTATTGCACAGTATTAGTAATGCACAGTGAGATACAGAGCTATAGTATTGCACAGTATAAGTCATGCACAGTGAGATACACAGCTATAGTATTGCACAGTATAAGTCATGCACAGTGAGATACAGAGCTATAGTACTACACAGTATAATTCATGCACAGGGAGATACAGAGCTATAGTATTGCACAGTATTAGTAATGCACAGTGAGATACATAGCTATAGTATTTCACAGTATTAGTAATGCACAGTGAGATACAGAGCTATAGTATTGCACAGTATTAGTAATGCACAGTGAGATACACAGCTATAGTATTGCACAGTATAAGTCATGCACAGTGAGATACAGAGCTATAGTATTGCACAGTATAAGTCATGCACAGGGAAATACAGAACTATAGTATTGCACAGTATTAGTAATGCACAGTGAGATACAGAGCTATAGTATTGCACAGTATTAGTAATGCACAGTGAGATACAGAGCTATATTACTGCACAGTATTAGTAATGCACAGTGAGATACAGAGCTATAGTATTGCACAGTATAAGTCATGCACAGTGAGATACAGAGCTATAGTATTGCACAGTATTAGTAATGCACAGTGAGATACAGAGCTATAGTATTGCACAGTATAAGTCATGCACAGTGAGATACAGAGCTATATTATTACACAGTATTAGTCATGCACAGTGAGATACAGAGCTATAGTATTGCACAGTATTAGTAATGCACAGTGAGATACAGAGCTATAGTATTGCACAGTATAAGTCATGCACAGTGAGATACAGAGCTATAGTATTGCACAGTATTAGTAATGCACAGTGAGATACAGAGCTATAGTATTGCACAGTATAAGTCATGCACAGTGAGATACAGAGCTATAGTACTGCACAGTATTAGTAATGCACAGTGAGATACAGAGCTTAAGTATTGCACAGTATAAGTAATGCACAGTGAGATACAGAGCTATAGTATTGCACAGTATTAGTAATGCACAGTGAGATACAGAGCTATAGTATTGCACAGTATTAGTAATGCACAGTGAGATACACAGCTATAGTATTACACAGTATTAGTCATGCACAGTGAGATACACAGCTATAGTATTACACAGTATTAGTCATGCACAGTGAGATACAGAGCTATAGTATTGCACAGTATTAGTCATGCACAGTGAGATACAGAGGTATAGTACTGCACAGTATTAGTAATGCACAGTGAGATACAGAGCTATTGTATTGCACAGTATAAGTCATGCACAGTGAGATACACAGCTATAGTATTGCACAGTATAAGTCATGCACAGTGAGATACAGAGCTATAGTATTGCACAGTATTAGTAATGCACAGTGAGATACAGAGCTATAGTATTGCACAGTGTTAGTCATGCACAGTGAGATACACAGCTATAGTATTGCACAGTATAATTCATGCACAGTGAGATACAGAGCTATAGTATTGCACAGTATTAGTAATGCACAGTGAGATACAGAGCTATAGTATTGCACAGTATAATTCATGCACAGTGAGATACAGAGCTATAGTATTGCACAGTATTAGTAATGCACAGTGAGATACAGAACTATAGTACTGCACAGTATTAGTAATGCACAGTGAGATACAGAGCTATAGTATTGCACAGTATAAGTCATGCACAGTGAGATACACAGCTATAGTATTGCACAGTATAAGTCATGCACAGTGAGATACAGAGCTATAGTATTGCACAGTATAAGTCATGCACAGTGAGATACAGAGCTATAGTATTGCACAGTATTAGTAATGCACAGTGAGATACAGAGCTATAGTATTGCACAGTGTTAGTCATGCACAGTGAGATACACAGCTATAGTATTGCACAGTATAATTCATGCACAGTGAGATACAGAGCTATAGTATTGCACAGTATTAGTAATGCACAGTGAGATACACAGCTACAGTATTGCACAGTATAAGTAATGCACAGTGAGATACAGATTTATAGTATTGCACAGTATTAGTAATGCACAGTGAGATACAGAGCTATAGTAGTGCACAGTATTGGTAATGCACAGTGAGATACAGAGCTATAGTAGTGCACAGTATTGGTAATGCACAGTGAGATACAGAGCTATAGTATTGCACAGTATTAGTAATGCACAGTGAGATACAGAGCTATATTACTGCACAGTATTAGTAATGCACAGTGAGATACAGAGCTATAGTATTGCACAGTATAAGTCATGCACAGTGAGATATAGAGCTATAGTATTGCACAGTATTAGTAATGCACAGTGAGATACAGAGCTATAGTATTTCACAGTATTAGTAATGCACAGTGAGATACAGAGCTATAGTATTGCACAGTATTAGTAATGCACAGTGAGATACACAGCTATAGTATTGCACAGTATAAGTCATGCACAGTGAGATACAGAGCTATAGTATTGCACAGTATAAGTCATGCACAGTGAGATACAGAGCTATAGTATTGCACAGTATAAGTAATGCACAGTGAGATACAGAGCTATAGTATTGCACAGTATTAGTAATGCACAGTGAGATACAGAGCTATAGTATTGCACAGTATATGTCATGCTCAGTGAGATACAGAGCTATAGTATTGCACAGTATTAGTAATGCACAGTGAGATACAGAGCTATAGTACTGCACAGTATTAGTAATGCACAGTGAGATACAGAGCTATAGTATTGCACAGTATGTCATGCACAGTGAGATACAGAGCTATAGTATTGCACAGTATTAGTAATGCACAGTGAGATACAGAGCTATAGTACTGCACAGTATTAGTAATGCACAGTGAGATACAGAGCTATATTACTGCACAGTATTTGTAATGCACAGTGAGATACAGAGCTATAGTATTGCACAGTATAAGTCATGCACAGTGAGATACAGAGCTATAGTACTGCACAGTATTAGTAATGCACAGTGAGATACAGAGCTATAGTATTGCACAGTATAAGTCATGCACAGTGAGATACAGAGCTATAGTATTACACAGTATTAGTCATGCACAGTGAGATACAGAGCTATAGTATTGCACAGTATTAGTCATGCACAGTGAGATACAGAGCTATAGTATTGCACAGTATAAGTCATGCACAGTGAGATACAGAGCTATAGTATTGCACAGTATTAGTAATGCACAGTGAGATACAGAGCTATAGTATTGAACAGTATAAGTCATGCACAGTGAGATACAGAGCTATAGTACTGCACAGTATTAGTAAGGCACAGTGAGATACAGAGCTATAGTATTGCACAGTATAAGTAATGCACAGTGAGATACAGAGCTATAGTATTGCACAGTATTAGTAATGCACAGTGAGATACAGAACTATAGTACTGCACAGTATTAGTAATGCACAGTGAGATACAGAGCTATAGTATTGCACAGTATAAGTCATGCACAGTGAGATACACAGCTATAGTATTGCACAGTATAAGTCATGCACAGTGAGATACAGAGCTATAGTATTGCACAGTATAAGTCATGCACAGTGAGATACAGAGCTATAGTATTGCACAGTATTAGTAATGCACAGTGAGATACAGAGCTATAGTATTGCACAGTGTTAGTTATGCACAGTGAGATACACAGCTATAGTATTGCACAGTATAATTCATGCACAGTGAGATACAGAGCTATAGTATTGCACAGTATTAGTAATGCACAGTGAGATACACAGCTACAGTATTGCACAGTATAAGTAATGCACAGTGAGATACAGAGCTATAGTATTGCACAGTATTAGTAATGCACAGTGAGATACAGAGCTATAGTATTGCACAGTATTGGTAATGCACAGTGAGATACAGAGCTATAGTATTGCACAGTATTAGTAATGCACAGTGAGATACAGAGCTATATTACTGCACAGTATTAGTAATGCACAGTGAGATACAGAGCTATAGTATTGCACAGTATAAGTCATGCACAGTGAGATACAGAGCTATAGTATTGCACAGTATTAGTAATGCACAGTGAGATACAGAGCTATAGTATTGCACAGTATAAGTCATGCACAGTGAGATACAGAGCTATAGTATTGCACAGTATTAGTCATGCACAGTGAGATACAGAGCTATAGTATTGCACAGTATTAGTAATGCACAGTGAGATACAGAGCTATAGTATTGCACAGTATAAGTCATGCACAGTGAGATACAGAGCTATAGTACTGCACAGTATTAGTAATGCACAGTGAGATACAGAGCTATAGTACTGCACACTATTAGTAATGCACAGTGAGATACAGAGCTATAGTATTGCACAGTATGTCATGCACAGTGAGATACAGAGCTATAGTATTGCACAGTATTAGTAATGCACAGTGAGATACAGAGGTATAGTATTGCACAGTATTAGTAATGCACAGTGAGATACAGAGCTATAGTACTGCACAGTATTAGTAATGCACAGTGAGATACAGAGCTATAGTATTGCACAGTATAAGTCATGCACAGTGAGATACAGAGCTATAGTATTGCACAGTATTAGTAATGCACAGTGAGATACAGAGCTATAGTATTGCTCAGTATAAGTCATGCACAGTGAGGTACAGAGCTATAGTATTGCACAGTATTAGTCATGCACAGTGAGATACAGAGCTATAGTATTGCACAGTATTAGTAATGCACAGTGAGATACAGAGCTATAGTATTGCACAGTATTAGTAATGCACAGTGAGATACAGAGCTATAGTATTGCACAGTATTAGTAATGCACAGTGAGATACAGAACTATAGTATTGCACAGTATTAGTAATGCACAGTGAGATATAGAGCTATAGTATTTCACATGTAAGTCATGCATAGTGAGATACAGAGCTATAGTATTGCACAGTATAAGTCATGCACAGTGAGATACAGAGCTATAGTATTGCCAGAGTTGCCTACCTTTAACTTTCTCTTCCCGGGAGAAGCCCGGGTAAGTTATGCAGCAGGGGGCCGACGGGGGCGGGGCTTGACGATTCGCGTCATTAAGCCCCGCCCCTCGCGGTAAAATTGCCGTGATTGGGCACAATTTACATTGGGGGCGGGGCCAAATGCTGTGATTCATGCAGAATCACAGCTTAAGCCCCGCCCCCTTCACGGAGACCCACGATTGCTGCGGGTATTCTCCTAATTCTGCCCACTTCACTAGGAAGTGGGCAGAATGCAGGAGAAATGCCTACCCTTCCAGGGGTGCGGGGGGTTACCCGAAAAATCGGGAGCCTCCCGCGAAAACCGGGAGGGTAGGCATGTATGAGTATTGCACAGTATAAGTAATGCACAGTGAGATACAGAGCTATAGTATTGCACAGTATAAGTCATGCACAGTGAGATACACAGCTATAGTATTGCACAGTATAAGTCATGCACAGTGAGATACAGAGCTATAGTATTGCACAGTATTAGTAATGCACAGTGAGATACAGAACTATAGTACTGCACAGTATAATTCATGCACAGGGAGATACAGAGCTACAGTATTGCACAGTATTAGTAATGCACAGTGAGATACAGAGCTATAGTATTGCACAGTATTAGTAATGCACAGTGAGATACAGAGCTATAGTATTGCACAGTATAAGTCATGCACAGTGAGATACACAGCTATAGTATTGCACAGTATAAGTCATGCACAGTGAGATACAGAGCTATAGTATTGCACACTATTAGTAATGCACAGTGAGATACAGAACTATAGTACTGCACAGTATAATTCATGCACAGGGAGATACAGAGCTATAGTATTGCACAGTATTAGTAATGCACAGTGAGATACAGAGCTATAGTATTTCAAAGGATTAGTAATGCACAGTGAGATACAGAGCTATGGTATTGCACAGTATTAGTAATGCACAGTGAGATACACAGCTATAGTATTGCACAGTATAAGTCATGCACAGTGAGATACAGAGCTATAGTATTGCACAGTATAAGTCATACACAGTGAGATACAGAGCTATAGTACTGCACAGTATAATTCATGCACAGGGAGATACAGAACTATAGTATTGCACAGTATTAGTCATGCACAGTGAGATACAGAGCTATAGTATTGCACAGTATTAGTCATGCACAGTGAGATACAGAGCTATAGTATTGCACATTATTAGTAATACACAGTGAGATACAGAGCTATAGTATTGCACATTATTAGTAATGCACAGTGAGATAGAGAGCTATAGTATTTCACAGCATAAGTCATGCACAGTGAGATACAGAGCTATAGTATTGCACAGTATTAGTAATGCACAGTGAGATACAGAGCTATAGTATTGCACAGTATAATTCATGCACAGTGAGATACAGAGCTATAGTATTGCACAGTATTAGTAATGCACAGTGAGATACAGAACTATAGTACTGCACAGTATTAGTAATGCACAGTGAGATACAGAGCTATAGTATTGCACAGTATAAGTCATGCACAGTGAGATACAGAGCTATGGTATTGCACAGTATAAGTCATGCACAGTGAGATACAGAGCTATAGTATTGCACAGTATTAGTAATGCACAGTGAGATACAGAGCTATAGTATTGCACAGTATAAGTCATGCACAGTGAGATACACAGCTATAGTATTGCACAGTATAAGTCATGCACAGTGAGATACAGAGCTATAGTACTGCACAGTATAATTCATGCACAGGGAGATACAGAGCTATAGTATTGCACAGTATTAGTAATGCACAGTGAGATACAGAGCTATAGTATTTCACAGTATTAGTAATGCACAGTGAGATACAGAGCTATAGTATTGCACAGTATTAGTAATGCACAGTGAGATACACAGCTATAGTATTGCACAGTATAAGTCATGCACAGTGAGATACACAGCTATAGTATTGCACAGTATAAGTCATGCACAGTGAGATACAGAGCTATAGTATTGCACAGTATTAGTAATGCACAGTGAGATACAGAACTATAGTACTGCACAGTATAATTCATGCTCAGGGAGATACAGAGCTATAGTATTGCACAGTATTAGTAATGCACAGTGAGATACAGAGCTATAGTATTTCAAAGGATTAGTAATGCACAGTGAGATACAGAGCTATAGTATTGCACAGTATTAGTAATGCACAGTGAGATACACAGCTATAGTATTGCACAGTATAAGTCATGCACAGTGAGATACAGAGCTATAGTATTGCACAGTATAAGTCATACACAGTGAGATACAGAGCTATAGTACTGCACAGTATAAGTCATGCACAGTGAGATACAGAGCTATAGTATTGCACAGTATTAGTAATGCACAGTGAGATATAGAGCTATAGTATTGCACAGTATAAGTCATGCACAGTGAGATACAGAGCTATAGTACTGCACAGTATAATTCATGCACAGTGAGATACAGAACTATAGTATTGCACAGTATTAGTAATGCACAGTGAGATACAGAGCTATAGTATTTCAAAGGATTAGTAATGCACAGTGAGATACAGAGCTATAGTATTGCACAGTATTAGTAATACACAGTGAGATACAGAACTATAGTACTGCACAGTATTAGTAATGCACAGTGAGATACAGAGCTATAGTATTGCACAGTATAAGTCATGCACAGTGAGAGACAGAGCTATGGTATTGCACAGTATAAGTCATGCACAGTGAGATACAGAGCTATAGTATTGCACAGTATTAGTAATGCACAGTGAGATACAGAGCTATAGTATTGCACAGTATAAGTCATGCACAGTGAGATACACAGCTATAGTATTGCACAGTATAAGTCATGCACAGTGAGATACAGAGCTATAGTACTGCACAGTATAATTCATGCACAGGGAGATACAGAGCTATAGTATTGCACAGTATTAGTAATGCACAGTGAGATACAGAGCTATAGTATTTCACAGTATTAGTAATGCACAGTGAGATACAGAGCTATAGTATTGCACAGTATTAGTAATGCACAGTGAGATACACAGCTATAGTATTGCACAGTATAAGTCATGCACAGTGAGTTACACAGCTATAGTATTGCACAGTATAAGTCATGCACAGTGAGATACAGAGCTATAGTATTGCACAGTATTAGTAATGCACAGTGAAATACAGAACTATAGTACTGCACAGTATAATTCATGCTCAGGGAGATACAGAGCTATAGTATTGCACAGTATTAGTAATGCACAGTGAGATACAGAGCTATAGTATTTCAAAGGATTAGTAATGCACAGTGAGATACAGAGCTATAGTATTGCACAGTATTAGTAATGCACAGTGAGATACACAGCTATAGTATTGCACAGTATAAGTCATGCACAGTGAGATACAGAGCTATAGTATTGCACAGTATAAGTCATACACAGTGAGATACAGAGCTATAGTACTGCACAGTATAATTCATGCACAGGGAGATACAGAACTATAGTATTGCACAGTATTAGTCATGCACAGTGAGATACAGAGCTATAGTATTGCACAGTATTAGTCATGCACAGTGAGATACAGAGCTATAGTATTGCACAGTATTAGTAATGCACAGTGAGATACAGAGCTATAGTATTGCACAGTATTAGTAATGCACAGTGAGATAGAGAGCTATAGTATTTCACAGCATAAGTCATGCACAGTGAGATACAGAGCTATAGTATTGCACAGTATTAGTAATGCACAGTGAGATACAGAGCTATAGTATTGCACAGTATAATTCATGCACAGTGAGATACAGAGCTATAGTATTGCACAGTATTAGTAATGCACAGTGAGATACAGAACTATAGTACTGCACAGTATTAGTAATGCACAGTGAGATACAGAGCTATAGTATTGCACAGTATCAGTCATGCACAGTGAGATACAGAGCTATGGTATTGCACAGTATAAGTCATGCACAGTGAGATACAGAGCTATAGTATTGCACAGTATTAGTAATGCACAGTGAGATACAGAGCTATAGTATTGCACAGTATAAGTCATGCACAGTGAGATACACAGCTATAGTATTGCACAGTATAAGTCATGCACAGTGAGATACAGAGCTATAGTACTGCACAGTATAATTCATGCACAGGGAGATACAGAGCTATAGTATTGCACAGTATTAGTAATGCACAGTGAGATACACAGCTATAGTATTGCACAGTATAAGTCATGCACAGTGAGATACACAGCTATAGTATTGCACAGTATAAGTCATGCACAGTGAGATACAGAGCTATAGTATTGCACAGTATTAGTAATGCACAGTGAGATACACAGCTATAGTATTGCACAGTATAAGTCATGCACAGTGAGATACACAGCTATAGTATTGCACAGTATAAGTCATGCACAGTGAGATACAGAACTATAGTACTGCACAGTATAATTCATGCTCAGGGAGATACAGAGCTATAGTATTGCACAGTATTAGTAATGCACAGTGAGATACAGAGCTATAGTATTTCAAAGGATTAGTAATGCACAGTGAGATACAGAGCTATAGTATTGCACAGTATTAGTAATGCACAGTGAGATACACAGCTATAGTATTGCACAGTATAAGTCATGCACAGTGAGATACAGAGCTATAGTATTGCACAGTATAAGTCATACACAGTGAGATACAGAGCTATAGTACTGCACAGTATAAGTCATGCACAGTGAGATACAGAGCTATAGTATTGCACAGTATTAGTAATGCACAGTGAGATATAGAGCTATAGTATTGCACAGTATAAGTCATGCACAGTGAGATACAGAGCTATAGTACTGCACAGTATAATTCATGCACAGTGAGATACAGAACTATAGTATTGCACAGTATTAGTAATGCACAGTGAGATACAGAGCTATAGTATTTCAAAGGATTAGTAATGCACAGTGAGATACAGAGCTATAGTATTGCACAGTATTAGTAATACACAGTGAGATACAGAACTATAGTACTGCACAGTATTAGTAATGCACAGTGAGATACAGAGCTATAGTATTGCACAGTATAAGTCATGCACAGTGAGATACAGAGCTATGGTATTGCACAGTATAAGTCATGCACAGTGAGATACAGAGCTATAGTATTGCACAGTATTAGTAATGCACAGTGAGATACAGAGCTATAGTATTGCACAGTATAAGTCATGCACAGTGAGATACACAGCTATAGTATTGCACAGTATAAGTCATGCACAGTGAGATACAGAGCTATAGTACTGCACAGTATAATTCATGCACAGGGAGATACAGAGCTATAGTATTGCACAGTATTAGTAATGCACAGTGAGATACAGAGCTATAGTATTTCACAGTATTAGTAATGCACAGTGAGATACAGAGCTATAGTATTGCACAGTATTAGTAATGCACAGTGAGATACACAGCTATAGTATTGCACAGTATAAGTCATGCACAGTGAGTTACACAGCTATAGTATTGCACAGTATAAGTCATGCACAGTGAGATACAGAGCTATAGTATTGCACAGTATTAGTAATGCACAGTGAAATACAGAACTATAGTACTGCACAGTATAATTCATGCTCAGGGAGATACAGAGCTATAGTATTGCACAGTATTAGTAATGCACAGTGAGATACAGAGCTATAGTATTTCAAAGGATTAGTAATGCACAGTGAGATACAGAGCTATAGTATTGCACAGTATTAGTAATGCACAGTGAGATACACAGCTATAGTATTGCACAGTATAAGTCATGCACAGTGAGATACAGAGCTATAGTATTGCACAGTATAAGTCATACACAGTGAGATACAGAGCTATAGTACTGCACAGTATAATTCATGCACAGGGAGATACAGAACTATAGTATTGCACAGTATTAGTCATGCACAGTGAGATACAGAGCTATAGTATTGCACAGTATTAGTCATGCACAGTGAGATACAGAGCTATAGTATTGCACAGTATTAGTAATGCACAGTGAGATACAGAGCTATAGTATTGCACAGTATTAGTAATGCACAGTGAGATAGAGAGCTATAGTATTTCACAGCATAAGTCATGCACAGTGAGATACAGAGCTATAGTATTGCACAGTATTAGTAATGCACAGTGAGATACAGAGCTATAGTATTGCACAGTATAATTCATGCACAGTGAGATACAGAGCTATAGTATTGCACAGTATTAGTAATGCACAGTGAGATATAGAACTATAGTACTGCACAGTATTAGTAATGCACAGTGAGATACAGAGCTATAGTATTGCACAGTATAAGTCATGCACAGTGAGATACAGAGCTATGGTATTGCACAGTATAAGTCATGCACAGTGAGATACAGAGCTATAGTATTGCACAGTATTAGTAATGCACAGTGAGATACAGAGCTATAGTATTGCACAGTATAAGTCATGCACAGTGAGATACACAGCTATAGTATTGCACAGTATAAGTCATGCACAGTGAGATACAGAGCTATAGTACTGCACAGTATAATTCATGCACAGGGAGATACAGAGCTATAGTATTGCACAGTATTAGTAATGCACAGTGAGATACAGAGCTATAGTATTGCACAGTATTAGTAATGCACAGTGAGATACAGAGCTATAGTACTGCACAGTATTAGTAATGCACAGTGAGATACAGAGCTATAGTATTGCACAGTATGTCATGCACAGTGAGATACAGAGCTATAGTATTGCACAGTATTAGTAATGCACAGTGAGATACAGAGCTATAGTACTGCACAGTATTAGTAATGCACAGTGAGATACAGAGCTATATTACTGCACAGTATTTGTAATGCACAGTGAGATACAGAGCTATAGTATTGCACAGTATAAGTCATGCACAGTGAGATACAGAGCTATAGTACTGCACAGTATTAGTAATGCACAGTGAGATACAGAGCTATAGTATTGCACAGTATAAGTCATGCACAGTGAGATACAGAGCTATAGTATTACACAGTATTAGTCATGCACAGTGAGATACAGAGCTATAGTATTGCACAGTATTAGTCATGCACAGTGAGATACAGAGCTATAGTATTGCACAGTATAAGTCATGCACAGTGAGATACAGAGCTATAGTATTGCACAGTATTAGTAATGCACAGTGAGATACAGAGCTATAGTATTGAACAGTATAAGTCATGCACAGTGAGATACAGAGCTATAGTACTGCACAGTATTAGTAAGGCACAGTGAGATACAGAGCTATAGTATTGCACAGTATAAGTAATGCACAGTGAGATACAGAGCTATAGTATTGCACAGTATTAGTAATGCACAGTGAGATACAGAACTATAGTACTGCACAGTATTAGTAATGCACAGTGAGATACAGAGCTATAGTATTGCACAGTATAAGTCATGCACAGTGAGATACACAGCTATAGTATTGCACAGTATAAGTCATGCACAGTGAGATACAGAGCTATAGTATTGCACAGTATAAGTCATGCACAGTGAGATACAGAGCTATAGTATTGCACAGTATTAGTAATGCACAGTGAGATACAGAGCTATAGTATTGCACAGTGTTAGTTATGCACAGTGAGATACACAGCTATAGTATTGCACAGTATAATTCATGCACAGTGAGATACAGAGCTATAGTATTGCACAGTATTAGTAATGCACAGTGAGATACACAGCTACAGTATTGCACAGTATAAGTAATGCACAGTGAGATACAGAGCTATAGTATTGCACAGTATTAGTAATGCACAGTGAGATACAGAGCTATAGTATTGCACAGTATTGGTAATGCACAGTGAGATACAGAGCTATAGTATTGCACAGTATTAGTAATGCACAGTGAGATACAGAGCTATATTACTGCACAGTATTAGTAATGCACAGTGAGATACAGAGCTATAGTATTGCACAGTATAAGTCATGCACAGTGAGATACAGAGCTATAGTATTGCACAGTATTAGTAATGCACAGTGAGATACAGAGCTATAGTATTGCACAGTATAAGTCATGCACAGTGAGATACAGAGCTATAGTATTGCACAGTATTAGTCATGCACAGTGAGATACAGAGCTATAGTATTGCACAGTATTAGTAATGCACAGTGAGATACAGAGCTATAGTATTGCACAGTATAAGTCATGCACAGTGAGATACAGAGCTATAGTACTGCACAGTATTAGTAATGCACAGTGAGATACAGAGCTATAGTACTGCACACTATTAGTAATGCACAGTGAGATACAGAGCTATAGTATTGCACAGTATGTCATGCACAGTGAGATACAGAGCTATAGTATTGCACAGTATTAGTAATGCACAGTGAGATACAGAGGTATAGTATTGCACAGTATTAGTAATGCACAGTGAGATACAGAGCTATAGTACTGCACAGTATTAGTAATGCACAGTGAGATACAGAGCTATAGTATTGCACAGTATAAGTCATGCACAGTGAGATACAGAGCTATAGTATTGCACAGTATTAGTAATGCACAGTGAGATACAGAGCTATAGTATTGCTCAGTATAAGTCATGCACAGTGAGGTACAGAGCTATAGTATTGCACAGTATTAGTCATGCACAGTGAGATACAGAGCTATAGTATTGCACAGTATTAGTAATGCACAGTGAGATACAGAGCTATAGTATTGCACAGTATTAGTAATGCACAGTGAGATACAGAGCTATAGTATTGCACAGTATTAGTAATGCACAGTGAGATACAGAACTATAGTATTGCACAGTATTAGTAATGCACAGTGAGATATAGAGCTATAGTATTTCACATGTAAGTCATGCATAGTGAGATACAGAGCTATAGTATTGCACAGTATAAGTCATGCACAGTGAGATACAGAGCTATAGTATTGCCAGAGTTGCCTACCTTTAACTTTCTCTTCCCGGGAGAAGCCCGGGTAAGTTATGCAGCAGGGGGCCGACGGGGGCGGGGCTTGACGATTCGCGTCATTAAGCCCCGCCCCTCGCGGTAAAATTGCCGTGATTGGGCACAATTTACATTGGGGGCGGGGCCAAATGCTGTGATTCATGCAGAATCACAGCTTAAGCCCCGCCCCCTTCACGGAGACCCACGATTGCTGCGGGTATTCTCCTAATTCTGCCCACTTCACTAGGAAGTGGGCAGAATGCAGGAGAAATGCCTACCCTTCCAGGGGTGCGGGGGGTTACCCGAAAAATCGGGAGCCTCCCGCGAAAACCGGGAGGGTAGGCATGTATGAGTATTGCACAGTATAAGTAATGCACAGTGAGATACAGAGCTATAGTATTGCACAGTATAAGTCATGCACAGTGAGATACACAGCTATAGTATTGCACAGTATAAGTCATGCACAGTGAGATACAGAGCTATAGTATTGCACAGTATTAGTAATGCACAGTGAGATACAGAACTATAGTACTGCACAGTATAATTCATGCACAGGGAGATACAGAGCTACAGTATTGCACAGTATTAGTAATGCACAGTGAGATACAGAGCTATAGTATTGCACAGTATTAGTAATGCACAGTGAGATACAGAGCTATAGTATTGCACAGTATAAGTCATGCACAGTGAGATACACAGCTATAGTATTGCACAGTATAAGTCATGCACAGTGAGATACAGAGCTATAGTATTGCACACTATTAGTAATGCACAGTGAGATACAGAACTATAGTACTGCACAGTATAATTCATGCACAGGGAGATACAGAGCTATAGTATTGCACAGTATTAGTAATGCACAGTGAGATACAGAGCTATAGTATTTCAAAGGATTAGTAATGCACAGTGAGATACAGAGCTATGGTATTGCACAGTATTAGTAATGCACAGTGAGATACACAGCTATAGTATTGCACAGTATAAGTCATGCACAGTGAGATACAGAGCTATAGTATTGCACAGTATAAGTCATACACAGTGAGATACAGAGCTATAGTACTGCACAGTATAATTCATGCACAGGGAGATACAGAACTATAGTATTGCACAGTATTAGTCATGCACAGTGAGATACAGAGCTATAGTATTGCACAGTATTAGTCATGCACAGTGAGATACAGAGCTATAGTATTGCACATTATTAGTAATACACAGTGAGATACAGAGCTATAGTATTGCACATTATTAGTAATGCACAGTGAGATAGAGAGCTATAGTATTTCACAGCATAAGTCATGCACAGTGAGATACAGAGCTATAGTATTGCACAGTATTAGTAATGCACAGTGAGATACAGAGCTATAGTATTGCACAGTATAATTCATGCACAGTGAGATACAGAGCTATAGTATTGCACAGTATTAGTAATGCACAGTGAGATACAGAACTATAGTACTGCACAGTATTAGTAATGCACAGTGAGATACAGAGCTATAGTATTGCACAGTATAAGTCATGCACAGTGAGATACAGAGCTATGGTATTGCACAGTATAAGTCATGCACAGTGAGATACAGAGCTATAGTATTGCACAGTATTAGTAATGCACAGTGAGATACAGAGCTATAGTATTGCACAGTATAAGTCATGCACAGTGAGATACACAGCTATAGTATTGCACAGTATAAGTCATGCACAGTGAGATACAGAGCTATAGTACTGCACAGTATAATTCATGCACAGGGAGATACAGAGCTATAGTATTGCACAGTATTAGTAATGCACAGTGAGATACAGAGCTATAGTATTTCACAGTATTAGTAATGCACAGTGAGATACAGAGCTATAGTATTGCACAGTATTAGTAATGCACAGTGAGATACACAGCTATAGTATTGCACAGTATAAGTCATGCACAGTGAGATACACAGCTATAGTATTGCACAGTATAAGTCATGCACAGTGAGATACAGAGCTATAGTATTGCACAGTATTAGTAATGCACAGTGAGATACAGAACTATAGTACTGCACAGTATAATTCATGCTCAGGGAGATACAGAGCTATAGTATTGCACAGTATTAGTAATGCACAGTGAGATACAGAGCTATAGTATTTCAAAGGATTAGTAATGCACAGTGAGATACAGAGCTATAGTATTGCACAGTATTAGTAATGCACAGTGAGATACACAGCTATAGTATTGCACAGTATAAGTCATGCACAGTGAGATACAGAGCTATAGTATTGCACAGTATAAGTCATACACAGTGAGATACAGAGCTATAGTACTGCACAGTATAAGTCATGCACAGTGAGATACAGAGCTATAGTATTGCACAGTATTAGTAATGCACAGTGAGATATAGAGCTATAGTATTGCACAGTATAAGTCATGCACAGTGAGATACAGAGCTATAGTACTGCACAGTATAATTCATGCACAGTGAGATACAGAACTATAGTATTGCACAGTATTAGTAATGCACAGTGAGATACAGAGCTATAGTATTTCAAAGGATTAGTAATGCACAGTGAGATACAGAGCTATAGTATTGCACAGTATTAGTAATACACAGTGAGATACAGAACTATAGTACTGCACAGTATTAGTAATGCACAGTGAGATACAGAGCTATAGTATTGCACAGTATAAGTCATGCACAGTGAGATACAGAGCTATGGTATTGCACAGTATAAGTCATGCACAGTGAGATACAGAGCTATAGTATTGCACAGTATTAGTAATGCACAGTGAGATACAGAGCTATAGTATTGCACAGTATAAGTCATGCACAGTGAGATACACAGCTATAGTATTGCACAGTATAAGTCATGCACAGTGAGATACAGAGCTATAGTACTGCACAGTATAATTCATGCACAGGGAGATACAGAGCTATAGTATTGCACAGTATTAGTAATGCACAGTGAGATACAGAGCTATAGTATTTCACAGTATTAGTAATGCACAGTGAGATACAGAGCTATAGTATTGCACAGTATTAGTAATGCACAGTGAGATACACAGCTATAGTATTGCACAGTATAAGTCATGCACAGTGAGTTACACAGCTATAGTATTGCACAGTATAAGTCATGCACAGTGAGATACAGAGCTATAGTATTGCACAGTATTAGTAATGCACAGTGAAATACAGAACTATAGTACTGCACAGTATAATTCATGCTCAGGGAGATACAGAGCTATAGTATTGCACAGTATTAGTAATGCACAGTGAGATACAGAGCTATAGTATTTCAAAGGATTAGTAATGCACAGTGAGATACAGAGCTATAGTATTGCACAGTATTAGTAATGCACAGTGAGATACACAGCTATAGTATTGCACAGTATAAGTCATGCACAGTGAGATACAGAGCTATAGTATTGCACAGTATAAGTCATACACAGTGAGATACAGAGCTATAGTACTGCACAGTATAATTCATGCACAGGGAGATACAGAACTATAGTATTGCACAGTATTAGTCATGCACAGTGAGATACAGAGCTATAGTATTGCACAGTATTAGTCATGCACAGTGAGATACAGAGCTATAGTATTGCACAGTATTAGTAATGCACAGTGAGATACAGAGCTATAGTATTGCACAGTATTAGTAATGCACAGTGAGATAGAGAGCTATAGTATTTCACAGCATAAGTCATGCACAGTGAGATACAGAGCTATAGTATTGCACATTATTAGTAATGCACAGTGAGATACACAGCTATAGTATTGCACAGTATAATTCATGCACAGTGAGATACAGAGCTATAGTATTGCACAGTATTAGTAATGCACAGTGAGATACAGAGCTATAGTATTGCACAGTATAATTCATGCACAGTGAGATACAGAGCTATAGTGTTGCACAGTATTAGTAATGCACAGTGAGATACAGAACTATAGTACTGCACAGTATTAGTAATGCACAGTGAGATACAGAGCTATAGTATTGCACAGTATAAGTCATGCACAGTGAGATACACAGCTATAGTATTGCACAGTATAAGTCATGCACAGTGAGATACAGAGCTATAGTATTGCACAGTATAAGTCATGCACAGTGAGATACAGAGCTATAGTATTGCACAGTATTAGTAATGCACAGTGAGATACAGAGCTATAGTATTGCACAGTGTTAGTCATGCACAGTGAGATACACAGCTATAGTATTGCACAGTATAATTCATGCACAGTGAGATACAGAGCTATAGTATTGCACAGTATTAGTAATGCACAGTGAGATACACAGCTACAGTATTGCACAGTATAAGTAATGCACAGTGAGATACAGAGCTATAGTATTGCACAGTAGTAGTAATGCACAGTGAGATACAGAGCTATAGTATTGCACAGTATTGGTAATGCACAGTGAGATACAGAGCTATAGTATTGCACAGTATTAGTAATGCACAGTGAGATACAGAGCTATATTACTGCACAGTATTAGTAATGCACAGTGAGATACAGAGCTATAGTATTGCACAGTATAAGTCATGCACAGTGAGATACAGAGCTATAGTATTGCACAGTATTAGTAATGCACAGTGAGATACAGAGCTATAGTATTTCACAGTATTAGTAATGCACAGTGAGATACAGAGCTATAGTATTGCACAGTATTAGTAATGCACAGTGAGATACACAGCTATAGTATTGCACAGTATAAGTCATGCACAGTGAGATACACAGCTATAGTATTGCACAGTATAAGTCATGCACAGTGAGATACAGAGCTATAGTATTGCACAGTATAAGTAATGCACAGTGAGATACAGAGCTATAGTATTGCACAGTATTAGTAATGCACAGTGAGATACAGAGCTATAGTATTGCACAGTATATGTCATGCTCAGTGAGATACAGAGCTATAGTATTGCACAGTATTAGTAATGCACAGTGAGATACAGAGCTATAGTACTGCACAGTATTAGTAATGCACAGTGAGATACAGAGCTATAGTATTGCACAGTATGTCATGCACAGTGAGATACAGAGCTATAGTATTGCACAGTATTAGTAATGCACAGTGAGATACAGAGCTATAGTATTGCACAGTATTAGTAATGCACAGTGAGATACAGAGCTATATTACTGCACAGTATTAGTAATGCACAGTGAGATACAGAGCTATAGTATTGCACAGTATAAGTCATGCACAGTGAGATACAGAGCTATAGTATTGCACAGTATTAGTAATGCACAGTGAGATACAGAGCTATAGTATTGCACAGTATAAGTCATGCACAGTGAGATACAGAGCTATAGTATTACACAGTATTAGTCATGCACAGTGAGATACAGAGCTATAGTATTGCACAGTATTAGTCATGCACAGTGAGATACAGAGCTATAGTATTGCACAGTATAAGTCATGCACAGTGAGATACAGAGCTATAGTATTGCACAGTATTAGTAATGCACAGTGAGATACAGAACTATAGTATTGCACAGTATAAGTCATGCACAGTGAGATACAGAGCTATAGTACTGCACAGTATTAGTAATGCACAGTGAGATACAGAGCTATAGTATTGCACAGTATAAGTAATGCACAGTGAGATACAGAGCTATAGTATTGCACAGTATTAGTAATGCACAGTGAGATACAGAGCTATAGTATTGCACAGTATTAGTCATGCACAGTGAGATACACAGCTATAGTATTACATAGTATTAGTCATGCACAGTGAGATACAGAGCTATAGTATTGCACAGTATTAGTAATGCACAGTGAGATACAGAGGTATAGTACTGCACAGTATTAGTAATGCACAGTGAGATACAGAGCTATAGTATTGCACAGTATAAGTCATGCACAGTGAGATACACAGCTATAGTATTGCACAGTATAAGTAATGCACAGTGAGATACAGAGCTATAGTATTGCACAGTATTAGTAATGCACAGTGAGATACAGAGCTATAGTATTGCACAGTGTTAGTCATGCACAGTGAGATACACAGCTATAGTATTGCACAGTATAATTCATGCACAGTGAGATACAGAGCTATAGTATTGCACAGTATTAGTAATGCACAGTGAGATACAGAGCTATAGTATTGCACAGTATAATTCATGCACAGTGAGATACAGAGCTATAGTATTGCACAGTATTAGTAATGCACAGTGAGATACAGAACTATAGTACTGCACAGTATTAGTAATGCACAGTGAGATACAGAGCTATAGTATTGCACAGTATAAGTCATGCACAGTGAGATACACAGCTATAGTATTGCACAGTATAAGTCATGCACAGTGAGATACAGAGCTATAGTATTGCACAGTATAAGTCATGCACAGTGAGATACAGAGCTATAGTATTGCACAGTATTAGTAATGCACAGTGAGATACAGAGCTATAGTATTGCACAGTGTTAGTCATGCACAGTGAGATACACAGCTATAGTATTGCATAGTATAATTCATGCACAGTGAGATACAGAGCTATAGTATTGCACAGTATTAGTAATGCACAGTGAGATACACAGCTACAGTATTGCACAGTATAAGTAATGCACAGTGAGATACAGAGCTATAGTATTGCACAGTAGTAGTAATGCACAGTGAGATACAGAGCTATAGTATTGCACAGTATTGGTAATGCACAGTGAGATACAGAGCTATAGTATTGCACAGTATTAGTAATGCACAGTGAGATACAGAGCTATATTACTGCACAGTATTAGTAATGCACAGTGAGATACAGAGCTATAGTATTGCACAGTATAAGTCATGCACAGTGAGATACAGAGCTATAGTATTGCACAGTATTAGTAATGCACAGTGAGATACAGAGCTATAGTATTTCACAGTATTAGTAATGCACAGTGAGATACAGAGCTATAGTATTGCACAGTATTAGTAATGCACAGTGAGATACACAGCTATAGTATTGCACAGTATAAGTCATGCACAGTGAGATACAGAGCTATAGTATTGCACAGTATAAGTCATGCACAGTGAGATACAGAGCTATAGTATTGCACAGTATAAGTAATGCACAGTGAAATACAGAGCTATAGTATTGCACAGTATTAGTAATGCACAGTGAGATACAGAGCTATAGTATTGCACAGTATATGTCATGCTCAGTGAGATACAGAGCTATAGTATTGCACAGTATTAGTAATGCACAGTGAGATACAGAGCTATAGTACTGCACAGTATTAGTAATGCACAGTGAGATACAGAGCTATAGTATTGCACAGTATGTCATGCACAGTGAGATACAGAGCTATAGTATTGCACAGTATTAGTAATGCACAGTGAGATACAGAGCTATAGTATTGCACAGTATTAGTAATGCACAGTGAGATACAGAGCTATATTACTGCACAGTATTAGTAATGCACAGTGAGATACAGAGCTATAGTATTGCACAGTGTAAGTCATGCACAGTGAGATACAGAGCTATAGTATTGCACAGTATTAGTAATGCACAGTGAGATACAGAGCTATAGTATTGCACAGTATAAGTCATGCACAGTGAGATACAGAGCTATAGTATTACACAGTATTAGTCATGCACAGTGAGATACAGAGCTATAGTATTGCACAGTATTAGTCATGCACAGTGAGATACAGAGCTATAGTATTGCACAGTATAAGTCATGCACAGTGAGATACAGAGCTATAGTATTGCACAGTATTAGTAATGCACAGTGAGATACAGAGCTATAGTATTGCACAGTATAAGTCATGCACAGTGAGATACAGAGCTATAGTACTGCACAGTATTAGTAATGCACAGTGAGATACAGAGCTATAGTATTGCACAGTATAAGTAATGCACAGTGAGATACAGAGCTATTGTATTGCACAGTATTAGTAATGCACAGTGAGATACAGAGCTATAGTATTGCACAGTATTAGTCATGCACAGTGAGATACACAGCTATAGTATTACACAGTATTAGTCATGCACAGTGAGATACAGAGCTATAGTATTGCACAGTATTAGTAATGCACAGTGAGATACAGAGGTATAGTACTGCACAGTATTAGTAATGCACAGTGAGATACAGAGCTATAGTATTGCACAGTATAAGTCATGCACAGTGAGATACACAGCTATAGTATTGCACAGTATAAGTCATGCACAGTGAGATACAGAGCTATAGTATTGCACAGTATTAGTAATGCACAGTGAGATGCAGAGCTATAGTATTGCACAGTGTTAGTCATGCACAGTGAGATACACAGCTATAGTATTGCACAGTATAATTCATCCACAGTGAGATACAGAGCTATAGTATTGCACAGTATTAGTAATGCACAGTGAGATACAGAGCTATAGTATTGCACAGTATAATTCATGCACAGTGAGATACAGAGCTATAGTATTGCACAGTATTAGTAATGCACAGTGAGATACAGAACTATAGTACTGCACAGTATTAGTAATGCACAGTGAGATACAGAGCTATAGTATTGCACAGTATAAGTCATGCACAGTGAGATACACAGCTATAGTATTGCACAGTATAAGTCATGCACAGTGAGATACAGAGCTATAGTATTGCACAGTATTAGTAATGCACAGTGAGATACAGATCTATAGTAGTGCACACTGTTAGTCATGCACAGTGAGATACACAGCTATAGTATTGCACAGTATAATTCATGCACAGTGAGATACAGAGCTATAGTATTGCACAGTATTAGTAATGCACAGTGAGATACACAGCTACAGTATTGCACAGTATAAGTAATGCACAGTGAGATACAGAGCTATAGTATTGCACAGTATTAGTAATGCACAGTGAGATACAGAGCTATAGTATTGCACAGTATTGGTAATGCACAGTGAGATACAGAGCTATAGTATTGCACAGTATTAGTAATGCACAGTGAGATACAGAGCTATATTACTGCACAGTATTAGTAATGCACAGTGAGATACAGAGCTATAGTATTGCACAGTATAAGTCATGCACAGTGAGATACAGAGCTATAGTATTGCACAGTATTAGTAATGCACAGTGAGATACAGAGCTATAGTATTGCACAGTATAAGTCATGCACAGTGAGATACAGAGCTATAGTATTGCACAGTATTAGTCATGCACAGTGAGATACAGAGCTATAGTATTGCACAGTATTAGTAATGCACAGTGAGATACAGAGCTATAGTATTGCACAGTATAAGTCATGCACAGTGAGATACAGAGCTATAGTACTGCACAGTATTAGTAATGCACAGTGAGATACAGAGCTATAGTACTGCACAGTATTAGTAATGCACAGTGAGATACAGAGCTATAGTATTGCACAGTATGTCATGCACAGTGAGATACAGAGCTATAGTATTGCACAGTATTAGTAGTGCACAGTGAGATACAGAGGTATAGTATTGCACAGTATTAGTAATGCACAGTGAGATACAGAGCTATAGTACTGCACAGTATTAGTAATGCACAGTGAGATACAGAGCTATAGTATTGCACAATATAAGTCATGCACAGTGAGATACAGAGCTATAGTATTGCACAGTATTAGTAATGCACAGTGAGATACAGAGCTATAGTATTGCTCAGTATAAGTCATGCACAGTGAGATACAGAGCTGTAGTATTGCACAGTATTAGTCATGCACAGTGAGATACAGAGCTATAGTATTGCACAGTATTAGTAATGCACAGTGAGATACAGAGCTATAGTATTGCACAGTATTAGTAATGCACAGTGAGATACAGAGCTATAGTATTGCACAGTATTAGTAATGCACAGTGAGATACAGAACTATAGTATTGCACAGTATTAGTAATGCACAGTGAGATATAGAGCTATAGTATTTCACATGTAAGTCATGCATAGTGAGATACAGAGCTATAGTATTGCATAGTATAAGTAATGCACAGTGAGATACAGAGCTATAGTATTGCACAGTATAATTCATGCACAGTGAGATACAGAGCTATAGTATTGCACAGTATTAGTAATGCACAGTGAGATACAGAACTATAGTACTGCACAGTATTAGTAATGCACAGTGAGATACAGAGCTATAGTATTGCACAGTATAAGTCATGCACAGTGAGATACAGAACTATAGTATTGCACAGTATTAGTCATGCACAGTGAGATACAGAGCTATAGTATTGCACAGTATTAGTCATGCACAGTGAGATACAGAGCTATAGTATTGCACATTATTAGTAATACACAGTGAGATACAGAGCTATAGTATTGCACATTATTAGTAATGCACTGTGAGATAGAGAGCTATAGTATTTCACAGCATAAGTCATGCACAGTGAGATACAGAGCTATAGTATTGCACAGTATTAGTAATGCACAGTGAGATACAGAGCTATAGTATTGCACAGTATAATTCATGCACAGTGAGATACAGAGCTATAGTATTGCACAGTATTAGTAATGCACAGTGAGATACAGAACTATAGTACTGCACAGTATTAGTAATGCACAGTGAGATACAGAGCTATAGTATTGCACAGTATAAGTCATGCACAGTGAGATACAGAGCTATGGTATTGCACAGTATAAGTCATGCACAGTGAGATACAGAGCTATAGTATTGCACAGTATTAGTAATGCACAGTGAGATACAGAGCTATAGTATTGCACAGTATAAGTCATGCACAGTGAGATACAGAGCTATAGTACTGCACAGTATAATTCATGCACAGGGAGATACAGAGCTATAGTATTGCACAGTATTAGTAATGCACAGTGAGATACAGAGCTATAGTATTTCACAGTATTAGTAATGCACAGTGAGATACAGAGCTATAGTATTGCACAGTATTAGTAATGCACAGTGAAATACACAGCTATAGTATTGCACAGTATAAGTCATGCACAGTGAGATACACAGCTATAGTATTGCACAGTATAAGTCATGCACAGTGAGATACAGAGCTATAGTATTGCACAGTATTAGTAATGCACAGTGAGATACAGAACTATAGTACTGCACAGTATAATTCATGCTCAGGGAGATACAGAGCTATAGTATTGCACAGTATTAGTAATGCACAGTGAGATACAGAGCTATAGTATTTCAAAGGATTAGTAATGCACAGTGAGATACAGAGCTATAGTATTGCACAGTATTAGTAATGCACAGTGAGATACACAGCTATAGTATTGCACAGTATAAGTCATGCACAGTGAGATACAGACCTATAGTATTGCACAGGATAAGTCATACACAGTAAGATACAGAGCTATAGTACTGCACAGTATAATTCATGCACAGGGAGATACAGAACTATAGTATTGCACAGTATTAGTCATGCACAGTGAGATACAGAGCTATAGTATTGCACAGCATATGTCATGCACAGTGAGATACAGAGCTATAGTATTGCACAGTATTAGTAATGCACAGTGAGATACAGAGCTATAGTATTGCACAGTATAATTCATGCACAGTGAGATACAGAGCTATAGTATTGCACAGTATTAGTAATGCACAGTGAGATACAGAACTATAGTACTGCACAGTATTAGTAATGCACAGTGAGATACAGAGCTATAGTATTGCACAGTATAAGTCATGCACAGTGAGATACAGAGCTATAGTATTGCACAGTATTAGTAATGCACAGTGAGATACAGAGCTATAGTATTGCACAGTATAAGTCATGCACAGTGAGATACACAGCTATAGTATTGCACAGTATAAGTCATGCACAGTGAGATACAGAGCTATAGTACTGCACAGTATAATTCATGCACAGGGAGATACAGAGCTATAGTATTGCACAGTATTAGTAATGCACAGTGAGATACAGAGCTATAGTATTTCACAGTATTAGTAATGCACAGTGAGATACAGAGCTATAGTATTGCACAGTATTAGTAATGCACAGTGAGATACACAGCTATAGTATTGCACAGTATAAGTCATGCACAGTGAGATACAGAGCTATAGTATTGCACAGTATAAGTCATGCACAGTGAGATACAGAGCTATAGTACTGCACAGTATAATTCATGCACAGGGAGATACAGAACTATAGTATTGCACAGTATTAGTCATGCACAGTGAGATACAGAGCTATAGTATTGCACAGTATTAGTAATGCACAGTGAGATACAGAGCTATAGTATTGCACAGTATTAGAATGCACAGTGAGATACAGAGCTATAGTACTGCACAGTATTAGTAATGCACAGTGAGATACAGAGCTATAGTATTGCAGAGTATAAGTTATGCACAGTGAGATACAGAGCTATAGTATTGCACAGTATTAGTAATGCACAGTGAGATACAGAGCTATAGTATTGCACAGTATAAGTCATGCACAGTGAGATACAGAGCTATAGTACTGCACAGTATTAGTAATGCACAGTGAGATACAGAGCTATAGTATTGCACAGTATAAGTCATGCACAGTGAGATACACAGCTATAGTATTGCACACTATTAGTCATGCACAGTGAGATACAGAGCTATAGTATTGCACAGTATTAGTAATGCACAGTGAGATACAGAGCTATAGTATTGCACAGTATTAGTAATGCACAGTGAGATACAGAGCAATAGTATTGCACAGTATTAGTAATGCACAGTGAGATACAGAACTATAGTATTGCACAATATTAGTAATGCACAGTGAGATACAGAGCTATAGTATTTCACAGTATAAGTCATGCACAGTGAGATACAGAGCTATAGTATTGCACAGTATTTGTCATGCACAGTGAAATACAGAGCTATAGTATTGCACAGTATAATTCATGCACAGTGAGATACAGAGCTATAGTATTGCACAGTATTAGTAATGCACAGTGAGATACAGAACTATAGTACTGCACAGTATTAGTAATGCACAGTGAGATACAGAGCTACAGTATTGCACAGTATAAGTCATGCACAGTGAGATACAGAGCTATAGTATTGCACAGTATAAGTAATGCACAGTGAGATACAGAGCTATAGTATTGCACAGTATAAGTCATGCACAGTGAGATACAGAGCTATAGTATTGCACAGTATTAGTAATGCACAGTGAGATACAGAGCTATAGTATTGCACAGTATAAGTCATGCACAGTGAGATACACAGCTATAGTATTGCACAGTATAAGTCATGCACAGTGAGATACAGAGCTATAGTACTGCACAGTATAATTCATGCACAGGGAGATACAGAGCTATAGTATTGCACAGTATTAGTAATGCACAGTCAGATACAGAGCTATAGTATTGCACAGTATAAGTAATGCACAGTGAGATACAGAGCTATAGTATTGCACAGTAGTAGTAATGCACAGTGAGATACAGAGCTATAGTATTGCACAGTATTGGTAATGCACAGTGAGATACAGAGCTATAGTATTGCACAGTATTAGTAATGCACAGTGAGATACAGAGCTATATTACTGCACAGTATTAGTAATGCACAGTGAGATACAGAGCTATAGTATTGCACAGTATAAGTCATGCACAGTGAGATACAGAGCTATAGTATTGCACAGTATTAGTAATGCACAGTGAGATACAGAGCTATAGTATTTCACAGTATTAGTAATGCACAGTGAGATACAGAGCTATAGTATTGCACAGTATTAGTAATGCACAGTGAGATACACAGCTATAGTATTGCACAGTATAAGTCATGCACAGTGAGATACAGAGCTATAGTATTGCACAGTATAAGTCATGCACAGTGAGATACAGAGCTATAGTATTGCACAGTATAAGTAATGCACAGTGAGATACAGAGCTATAGTATTGCACAGTATTAGTAATGCACAGTGAGATACAGAGCTATAGTATTGCACAGTATATGTCATGCTCAGTGAGATACAGAGCTATAGTATTGCACAGTATTAGTAATGCACAGTGAGATACAGAGCTATAGTACTGCACAGTATTAGTAATGCACAGTGAGATACAGAGCTATAGTATTGCACAGTATGTCATGCACAGTGAGATACAGAGCTATAGTATTGCACAGTATTAGTAATGCACAGTGAGATACAGAGCTATAGTATTGCACAGTATTAGTAATGCACAGTGAGATACAGAGCTATATTACTGCACAGTATTAGTAATGCACAGTGAGATACAGAGCTATAGTATTGCACAGTATAAGTCATGCACAGTGAGATACAGAGCTATAGTATTGCACAGTATTAGTAATGCACAGTGAGATACAGAGCTATAGTATTGCACAGTATAAGTCATGCACAGTGAGATACAGAGCTATAGTATTACACAGTATTAGTCATGCACAGTGAGATACAGAGCTATAGTATTGCACAGTATTAGTCATGCACAGTGAGATACAGAGCTATAGTATTGCACAGTATAAGTCATGCACAGTGAGATACAGAGCTATAGTATTGCACAGTATTAGTAATGCACAGTGAGATACAGAACTATAGTATTGCACAGTATAAGTCATGCACAGTGAGATACAGAGCTATAGTACTGCACAGTATTAGTAATGCACAGTGAGATACAGAGCTATAGTATTGCACAGTATAAGTAATGCACAGTGAGATACAGAGCTATAGTATTGCACAGTATTAGTAATGCACAGTGAGATACAGAGCTATAGTATTGCACAGTATTAGTCATGCACAGTGAGATACACAGCTATAGTATTACATAGTATTAGTCATGCACAGTGAGATACAGAGCTATAGTATTGCACAGTATTAGTAATGCACAGTGAGATACAGAGGTATAGTACTGCACAGTATTAGTAATGCACAGTGAGATACAGAGCTATAGTATTGCACAGTATAAGTCATGCACAGTGAGATACACAGCTATAGTATTGCACAGTATAAGTAATGCACAGTGAGATACAGAGCTATAGTATTGCACAGTATTAGTAATGCACAGTGAGATACAGAGCTATAGTATTGCACAGTGTTAGTCATGCACAGTGAGATACACAGCTATAGTATTGCACAGTATAATTCATGCACAGTGAGATACAGAGCTATAGTATTGCACAGTATTAGTAATGCACAGTGAGATACAGAGCTATAGTATTGCACAGTATAATTCATGCACAGTGAGATACAGAGCTATAGTATTGCACAGTATTAGTAATGCACAGTGAGATACAGAACTATAGTACTGCACAGTATTAGTAATGCACAGTGAGATACAGAGCTATAGTATTGCACAGTATAAGTCATGCACAGTGAGATACACAGCTATAGTATTGCACAGTATAAGTCATGCACAGTGAGATACAGAGCTATAGTATTGCACAGTATAAGTCATGCACAGTGAGATACAGAGCTATAGTATTGCACAGTATTAGTAATGCACAGTGAGATACAGAGCTATAGTATTGCACAGTGTTAGTCATGCACAGTGAGATACACAGCTATAGTATTGCATAGTATAATTCATGCACAGTGAGATACAGAGCTATAGTATTGCACAGTATTAGTAATGCACAGTGAGATACACAGCTACAGTATTGCACAGTATAAGTAATGCACAGTGAGATACAGAGCTATAGTATTGCACAGTAGTAGTAATGCACAGTGAGATACAGAGCTATAGTATTGCACAGTATTGGTAATGCACAGTGAGATACAGAGCTATAGTATTGCACAGTATTAGTAATGCACAGTGAGATACAGAGCTATATTACTGCACAGTATTAGTAATGCACAGTGAGATACAGAGCTATAGTATTGCACAGTATAAGTCATGCACAGTGAGATACAGAGCTATAGTATTGCACAGTATTAGTAATGCACAGTGAGATACAGAGCTATAGTATTTCACAGTATTAGTAATGCACAGTGAGATACAGAGCTATAGTATTGCACAGTATTAGTAATGCACAGTGAGATACACAGCTATAGTATTGCACAGTATAAGTCATGCACAGTGAGATACAGAGCTATAGTATTGCACAGTATAAGTCATGCACAGTGAGATACAGAGCTATAGTATTGCACAGTATAAGTAATGCACAGTGAAATACAGAGCTATAGTATTGCACAGTATTAGTAATGCACAGTGAGATACAGAGCTATAGTATTGCACAGTATATGTCATGCTCAGTGAGATACAGAGCTATAGTATTGCACAGTATTAGTAATGCACAGTGAGATACAGAGCTATAGTACTGCACAGTATTAGTAATGCACAGTGAGATACAGAGCTATAGTATTGCACAGTATGTCATGCACAGTGAGATACAGAGCTATAGTATTGCACAGTATTAGTAATGCACAGTGAGATACAGAGCTATAGTATTGCACAGTATTAGTAATGCACAGTGAGATACAGAGCTATATTACTGCACAGTATTAGTAATGCACAGTGAGATACAGAGCTATAGTATTGCACAGTGTAAGTCATGCACAGTGAGATACAGAGCTATAGTATTGCACAGTATTAGTAATGCACAGTGAGATACAGAGCTATAGTATTGCACAGTATAAGTCATGCACAGTGAGATACAGAGCTATAGTATTACACAGTATTAGTCATGCACAGTGAGATACAGAGCTATAGTATTGCACAGTATTAGTCATGCACAGTGAGATACAGAGCTATAGTATTGCACAGTATAAGTCATGCACAGTGAGATACAGAGCTATAGTATTGCACAGTATTAGTAATGCACAGTGAGATACAGAGCTATAGTATTGCACAGTATAAGTCATGCACAGTGAGATACAGAGCTATAGTACTGCACAGTATTAGTAATGCACAGTGAGATACAGAGCTATAGTATTGCACAGTATAAGTAATGCACAGTGAGATACAGAGCTATTGTATTGCACAGTATTAGTAATGCACAGTGAGATACAGAGCTATAGTATTGCACAGTATTAGTCATGCACAGTGAGATACACAGCTATAGTATTACACAGTATTAGTCATGCACAGTGAGATACAGAGCTATAGTATTGCACAGTATTAGTAATGCACAGTGAGATACAGAGGTATAGTACTGCACAGTATTAGTAATGCACAGTGAGATACAGAGCTATAGTATTGCACAGTATAAGTCATGCACAGTGAGATACACAGCTATAGTATTGCACAGTATAAGTCATGCACAGTGAGATACAGAGCTATAGTATTGCACAGTATTAGTAATGCACAGTGAGATGCAGAGCTATAGTATTGCACAGTGTTAGTCATGCACAGTGAGATACACAGCTATAGTATTGCACAGTATAATTCATCCACAGTGAGATACAGAGCTATAGTATTGCACAGTATTAGTAATGCACAGTGAGATACAGAGCTATAGTATTGCACAGTATAATTCATGCACAGTGAGATACAGAGCTATAGTATTGCACAGTATTAGTAATGCACAGTGAGATACAGAACTATAGTACTGCACAGTATTAGTAATGCACAGTGAGATACAGAGCTATAGTATTGCACAGTATAAGTCATGCACAGTGAGATACACAGCTATAGTATTGCACAGTATAAGTCATGCACAGTGAGATACAGAGCTATAGTATTGCACAGTATTAGTAATGCACAGTGAGATACAGATCTATAGTAGTGCACACTGTTAGTCATGCACAGTGAGATACACAGCTATAGTATTGCACAGTATAATTCATGCACAGTGAGATACAGAGCTATAGTATTGCACAGTATTAGTAATGCACAGTGAGATACACAGCTACAGTATTGCACAGTATAAGTAATGCACAGTGAGATACAGAGCTATAGTATTGCACAGTATTAGTAATGCACAGTGAGATACAGAGCTATAGTATTGCACAGTATTGGTAATGCACAGTGAGATACAGAGCTATAGTATTGCACAGTATTAGTAATGCACAGTGAGATACAGAGCTATATTACTGCACAGTATTAGTAATGCACAGTGAGATACAGAGCTATAGTATTGCACAGTATAAGTCATGCACAGTGAGATACAGAGCTATAGTATTGCACAGTATTAGTAATGCACAGTGAGATACAGAGCTATAGTATTGCACAGTATAAGTCATGCACAGTGAGATACAGAGCTATAGTATTGCACAGTATTAGTCATGCACAGTGAGATACAGAGCTATAGTATTGCACAGTATTAGTAATGCACAGTGAGATACAGAGCTATAGTATTGCACAGTATAAGTCATGCACAGTGAGATACAGAGCTATAGTACTGCACAGTATTAGTAATGCACAGTGAGATACAGAGCTATAGTACTGCACAGTATTAGTAATGCACAGTGAGATACAGAGCTATAGTATTGCACAGTATGTCATGCACAGTGAGATACAGAGCTATAGTATTGCACAGTATTAGTAGTGCACAGTGAGATACAGAGGTATAGTATTGCACAGTATTAGTAATGCACAGTGAGATACAGAGCTATAGTACTGCACAGTATTAGTAATGCACAGTGAGATACAGAGCTATAGTATTGCACAATATAAGTCATGCACAGTGAGATACAGAGCTATAGTATTGCACAGTATTAGTAATGCACAGTGAGATACAGAGCTATAGTATTGCTCAGTATAAGTCATGCACAGTGAGATACAGAGCTGTAGTATTGCACAGTATTAGTCATGCACAGTGAGATACAGAGCTATAGTATTGCACAGTATTAGTAATGCACAGTGAGATACAGAGCTATAGTATTGCACAGTATTAGTAATGCACAGTGAGATACAGAGCTATAGTATTGCACAGTATTAGTAATGCACAGTGAGATACAGAACTATAGTATTGCACAGTATTAGTAATGCACAGTGAGATATAGAGCTATAGTATTTCACATGTAAGTCATGCATAGTGAGATACAGAGCTATAGTATTGCATAGTATAAGTAATGCACAGTGAGATACAGAGCTATAGTATTGCACAGTATAATTCATGCACAGTGAGATACAGAGCTATAGTATTGCACAGTATTAGTAATGCACAGTGAGATACAGAACTATAGTACTGCACAGTATTAGTAATGCACAGTGAGATACAGAGCTATAGTATTGCACAGTATAAGTCATGCACAGTGAGATACAGAACTATAGTATTGCACAGTATTAGTCATGCACAGTGAGATACAGAGCTATAGTATTGCACAGTATTAGTCATGCACAGTGAGATACAGAGCTATAGTATTGCACATTATTAGTAATACACAGTGAGATACAGAGCTATAGTATTGCACATTATTAGTAATGCACTGTGAGATAGAGAGCTATAGTATTTCACAGCATAAGTCATGCACAGTGAGATACAGAGCTATAGTATTGCACAGTATTAGTAATGCACAGTGAGATACAGAGCTATAGTATTGCACAGTATAATTCATGCACAGTGAGATACAGAGCTATAGTATTGCACAGTATTAGTAATGCACAGTGAGATACAGAACTATAGTACTGCACAGTATTAGTAATGCACAGTGAGATACAGAGCTATAGTATTGCACAGTATAAGTCATGCACAGTGAGATACAGAGCTATGGTATTGCACAGTATAAGTCATGCACAGTGAGATACAGAGCTATAGTATTGCACAGTATTAGTAATGCACAGTGAGATACAGAGCTATAGTATTGCACAGTATAAGTCATGCACAGTGAGATACAGAGCTATAGTACTGCACAGTATAATTCATGCACAGGGAGATACAGAGCTATAGTATTGCACAGTATTAGTAATGCACAGTGAGATACAGAGCTATAGTATTTCACAGTATTAGTAATGCACAGTGAGATACAGAGCTATAGTATTGCACAGTATTAGTAATGCACAGTGAAATACACAGCTATAGTATTGCACAGTATAAGTCATGCACAGTGAGATACACAGCTATAGTATTGCACAGTATAAGTCATGCACAGTGAGATACAGAGCTATAGTATTGCACAGTATTAGTAATGCACAGTGAGATACAGAACTATAGTACTGCACAGTATAATTCATGCTCAGGGAGATACAGAGCTATAGTATTGCACAGTATTAGTAATGCACAGTGAGATACAGAGCTATAGTATTTCAAAGGATTAGTAATGCACAGTGAGATACAGAGCTATAGTATTGCACAGTATTAGTAATGCACAGTGAGATACACAGCTATAGTATTGCACAGTATAAGTCATGCACAGTGAGATACAGACCTATAGTATTGCACAGGATAAGTCATACACAGTAAGATACAGAGCTATAGTACTGCACAGTATAATTCATGCACAGGGAGATACAGAACTATAGTATTGCACAGTATTAGTCATGCACAGTGAGATACAGAGCTATAGTATTGCACAGTATTAGTCATGCACAGTGAGATACAGAGCTATAGTATTGCACAGTATTAGTAATGCACAGTGAGATACAGAGCTATAGTATTGCACAGTATTAGTAATGCACAGTGAGATAGAGAGCTATAGTATTTCACAGCATATGTCATGCACAGTGAGATACAGAGCTATAGTATTGCACAGTATTAGTAATGCACAGTGAGATACAGAGCTATAGTATTGCACAGTATAATTCATGCACAGTGAGATACAGAGCTATAGTATTGCACAGTATTAGTAATGCACAGTGAGATACAGAACTATAGTACTGCACAGTATTAGTAATGCACAGTGAGATACAGAGCTATAGTATTGCACAGTATAAGTCATGCACAGTGAGATACAGAGCTATAGTATTGCACAGTATTAGTAATGCACAGTGAGATACAGAGCTATAGTATTGCACAGTATAAGTCATGCACAGTGAGATACACAGCTATAGTATTGCACAGTATAAGTCATGCACAGTGAGATACAGAGCTATAGTACTGCACAGTATAATTCATGCACAGGGAGATACAGAGCTATAGTATTGCACAGTATTAGTAATGCACAGTGAGATACAGAGCTATAGTATTTCACAGTATTAGTAATGCACAGTGAGATACAGAGCTATAGTATTGCACAGTATTAGTAATGCACAGTGAGATACACAGCTATAGTATTGCACAGTATAAGTCATGCACAGTGAGATACAGAGCTATAGTATTGCACAGTATAAGTCATGCACAGTGAGATACAGAGCTATAGTACTGCACAGTATAATTCATGCACAGGGAGATACAGAACTATAGTATTGCACAGTATTAGTCATGCACAGTGAGATACAGAGCTATAGTATTGCACAGTATTAGTAATGCACAGTGAGATACAGAGCTATAGTATTGCACAGTATTAGAATGCACAGTGAGATACAGAGCTATAGTACTGCACAGTATTAGTAATGCACAGTGAGATACAGAGCTATAGTATTGCAGAGTATAAGTTATGCACAGTGAGATACAGAGCTATAGTATTGCACAGTATTAGTAATGCACAGTGAGATACAGAGCTATAGTATTGCACAGTATAAGTCATGCACAGTGAGATACAGAGCTATAGTACTGCACAGTATTAGTAATGCACAGTGAGATACAGAGCTATAGTATTGCACAGTATAAGTCATGCACAGTGAGATACACAGCTATAGTATTGCACACTATTAGTCATGCACAGTGAGATACAGAGCTATAGTATTGCACAGTATTAGTAATGCACAGTGAGATACAGAGCTATAGTATTGCACAGTATTAGTAATGCACAGTGAGATACAGAGCAATAGTATTGCACAGTATTAGTAATGCACAGTGAGATACAGAACTATAGTATTGCACAATATTAGTAATGCACAGTGAGATACAGAGCTATAGTATTTCACAGTATAAGTCATGCACAGTGAGATACAGAGCTATAGTATTGCACAGTATTTGTCATGCACAGTGAAATACAGAGCTATAGTATTGCACAGTATAATTCATGCACAGTGAGATACAGAGCTATAGTATTGCACAGTATTAGTAATGCACAGTGAGATACAGAACTATAGTACTGCACAGTATTAGTAATGCACAGTGAGATACAGAGCTACAGTATTGCACAGTATAAGTCATGCACAGTGAGATACAGAGCTATAGTATTGCACAGTATAAGTAATGCACAGTGAGATACAGAGCTATAGTATTGCACAGTATAAGTCATGCACAGTGAGATACAGAGCTATAGTATTGCACAGTATTAGTAATGCACAGTGAGATACAGAGCTATAGTATTGCACAGTATAAGTCATGCACAGTGAGATACACAGCTATAGTATTGCACAGTATAAGTCATGCACAGTGAGATACAGAGCTATAGTACTGCACAGTATAATTCATGCACAGGGAGATACAGAGCTATAGTATTGCACAGTATTAGTAATGCACAGTCAGATACAGAGCTATAGTATTGCACAGTATAAGTCATGCACATTGAGATACAGAGCTATAGTATTGCACAGTATTAGTCATGCACAGTGAGATACACAGCTATAGTATTGCACAGTATTAGTAATGCACAGTGAGATACAGAGCTATAGTATTGCACAGTATAATTCATGCACAGTGAGATACAGAGCTATAGTATTGCACAGTATTAGTAATGCACAGTGAGATACAGAACTATAGTACTGCACAGTATTAGTAATGCACAGTGAGATACAGAGCTATAGTATTGCACAGTATAAGTCATGCACAGTGAGATACAGAGCTATGGTATTGCACAGTATAAGTCATGCACAGTGAGATACAGAGCTATAGTATTGCACAGTATTAGTAATGCACAGTGAGATACAGAGCTATAGTATTGCACAGTATAAGTCATGCACAGTGAGATACACAGCTATAGTATTGCACAGTATAAGTCATGCACAGTGAGATACAGAGCTATAGTACTGCACAGTATAATTCATGCACAGGGAGATACAGAGCTATAGTATTGCACAGTATTAGTAATGCACAGTGAGATACAGAGCTATAGTATTTCACAGTATTAGTAATGCACAGTGAGATACAGAGCTATAGTATTGCACAGTATTAGTAATGCACAGTGAGATACACAGCTATAGTATTGCACAGTATAAGTCATGCACAGTGAGATACAGAGCTATAGTATTGCACAGTATAAGTCATGCACAGTGAGATACAGAGCTATAGTACTGCACAGTATAATTCATGCACAGGGAGATACAGAACTATAGTATTGCACAGTATTAGTCATGCACAGTGAGATACAGAGCTATAGTATTGCACAGTATTAGTAATGCACAGTGAGATACAGAGCTATAGTATTGCACAGTATTAGAATGCACAGTGAGATACAGAGCTATAGTACTGCACAGTATTAGTAATGCACAGTGAGATACAGAGCTATAGTATTGCAGAGTATAAGTTATGCACAGTGAGATACAGAGCTATAGTATTGCACAGTATTAGTAATGCACAGTGAGATACAGAGCTATAGTATTGCACAGTATAAGTCATGCACAGTGAGATACAGAGCTATAGTACTGCACAGTATTAGTAATGCACAGTGAGATACAGAGCTATAGTATTGCACAGTATAAGTCATGCACAGTGAGATACACAGCTATAGTATTGCACACTATTAGTCATGCACAGTGAGATACAGAGCTATAGTATTGCACAGTATTAGTAATGCACAGTGAGATACAGAGCTATAGTATTGCACAGTATTAGTAATGCACAGTGAGATACAGAGCAATAGTATTGCACAGTATTAGTAATGCACAGTGAGATACAGAACTATAGTATTGCACAATATTAGTAATGCACAGTGAGATACAGAGCTATAGTATTTCACAGTATAAGTCATGCACAGTGAGATACAGAGCTATAGTATTGCACAGTATTTGTCATGCACAGTGAAATACAGAGCTATAGTATTGCACAGTATAATTCATGCACAGTGAGATACAGAGCTATAGTATTGCACAGTATTAGTAATGCACAGTGAGATACAGAGCTATAGTATTGCACAGTATAAGTCATGCACAGTGAGATACAGAGCTATAGTATTGCACAGTATTAGTAATGCACAGTGAGATACAGAGCTACAGTATTGCACAGTATAAGTCATGCACAGTGAGATACAGAGCTATAGTATTGCACAGTATAAGTAATGCACAGTGAGATACAGAGCTATAGTATTGCACAGTATAAGTCATGCACAGTGAGATACAGAGCTATAGTATTGCACAGTATTAGTAATGCACAGTGAGATACAGAGCTATAGTATTGCACAGTATAAGTCATGCACAGTGAGATACACAGCTATAGTATTGCACAGTATAAGTCATGCACAGTGAGATACAGAGCTATAGTACTGCACAGTATAATTCATGCACAGGGAGATACAGAGCTATAGTATTGCACAGTATTAGTAATGCACAGTCAGATACAGAGCTATAGTATTGCACAGTATAAGTCATGCACATTGAGATACAGAGCTATAGTATTGCACAGTATTAGTCATGCACAGTGAGATACAGAGCTATAGTATTGCACAGTATTAGTAATGCACAGTGAGATACAGAGCTATAGTATTGCACAGTATAAGTCATGCACAGTGAGATACAGAGCTATAGTACTGCACAGTATTAGTAATGCACAGTGAGATACAGAGCTATAGTACTGCACAGTATTAGTAATGCACAGTGAGATACAGAGCTATAGTATTGCACAGTATAAGTCATGCACAGTGAGATACAGAGCTATAGTATTGCACAGTATAAGTAATGCACAGTGAGATACAGAGCTATAGTATTGCACAGTATAAGTCATGCACAGTGAGATACAGAGCTATAGTACTGCACAGTATTAGTAATGCACAGTGAGATACAGAGCTATAGTATTGCACAGTATTAGTAATGCACAGTGAGATACAGAGCTATAGTATTGCACAGTATTAGTAATGCACAGTGAGATACAGAGCTATAGTATTGCACAATATTAGTAATGCACAGTGAGATACACAGCTATAGTATTGCACAGTATAAGTCATGCACAGTGAGATACAGAGTTATAGTATTGCACAGTATAAGTCATGCACAGTGAGATACAGAGCTATAGTACTGCACAGTATAATTCATGCACAGGGAGATACAGAACTATAGTATTGCACAGTATTAGTAATGCACAGTGAGATACAGAACTATAGTATTGCACAATATTAGTAATGCACAGTGAGATACAGAGCTATAGTATTTCACAGTATTAGTAATGCACAGTGAGATACAGAGCTATAGTATTGCACAGTATAAGTCATGCACAGTGAGATACAGAGCTATAGTATTGCACAGTATAATTCATGCACATTGAGATACAGAGCTATAGTATTGCACAGTATTAGTAATGCACAGTGAGATACAGAACTATAGTACTGCACAGTATTAGTAATGCACAGTGAGATACAGAGCTATGGTATTGCACAGTATAAGTCATGCACAGTGAGATACAGAGCTATAGTATTGCACAGTATAAGTAATGCACAGTGAGATACAGAGCTATAGTATTGCACAGTATAAGTCATGCACAGTGAGATACAGAGCTATAGTATTGCACAGTATTAGTAATGCACAGTGAGATACAGAGCTATAGTATTGCACAGTATAAGTCATGCACAGTGAGATACACAGCTATAGTATTGCACAGTATAAGTCATGCACAGTGAGATACAGAGCTATAGTACTACACAGTATAATTCATGCACAGGGAGATACAGAGCTATAGTATTGCACAGTATTAGTAATGCACAGTGAGATACATAGCTATAGTATTTCACAGTATTAGTAATGCACAGTGAGATACAGAGCTATAGTATTGCACAGTATTAGTAATGCACAGTGAGATACACAGCTATAGTATTGCACAGTATAAGTCATGCACAGTGAGATACAGAGCTATAGTATTGCACAGTATAAGTCATGCACAGGGAAATACAGAACTATAGTATTGCACAGTGAGATACAGAGCTATAGTATTGCACAGTATTAGTAATGCACAGTGAGATACAGAGCTATATTACTGCACAGTATTAGTAATGCACAGTGAGATACAGAGCTATAGTATTGCACAGTATAAGTCATGCACAGTGAGATACAGAGCTATAGTATTGCACAGTATTAGTAATGCACAGTGAGATACAGAGCTATAGTATTGCACAGTATAAGTCATGCACAGTGAGATACAGAGCTATAGTATTACACAGTATTAGTCATGCACAGTGAGATACAGAGCTATAGTATTGCACAGTATTAGTAATGCACAGTGAGATACAGAGCTATAGTACTGCACAGTATTAGTAATGCACAGTGAGATACAGAGCTATAGTATTGCACAGTATTAGTAATGCACAGTGAGATACAGAGCTATAGTATTGCACAGTATTAGTAATGCACAGTGAGATACAGAACTATAGTATTGCACAGTATTAGTAATGCACAGTGAGATATAGAGCTATAGTATTTCACATGTAAGTCATGCATAGTGAGATACAGAGCTATAGTATTGCATAGTATAAGTAATGCACAGTGAGATACAGAGCTATAGTATTGCACAGTATAATTCATGCACAGTGAGATACAGAGCTATAGTATTGCACTGTATTAGTAATGCACAGTGAGATACAGAACTATAGTACTGCACAGTATTAGTAATGCACAGTGAGATACAGAGCTATAGTATTGCACAGTATAAGTCATGCACAGTGAGATACAGAGCTATAGTATTGCCAGAGTTGCCTACCTTTAACTTTCTCTTCCCGGGAGAAGCCCGGGTAAGAGATGCAGCAGGGGGCTGACGGGGGCGGGGCTTGATGATTTGCGTCATTAAGTCCTGCCCCTCGCGGTAAAATTGCCGTGATTGGGCACAATTTACATAGGGGGCGGGGCCAAATGCTGTGATTCATGCAGAATCACAGCTTAAGCCCCGCCCCCTTCACGGAGACCCACGATTGCCGCGGGTATTCTCCTAATTCTGCCCACTTCACTAGGAAGTGGGCAGAATGCAGGAGAAATGCCTACCCTTCCAGGGGTGCGGGGGGTTACCCGAAAAATCGGGAGCCTCCCGCGAAAACCGGGAGGGTAGGCATGTATGAGTATTGCACAGTATAAGTAATGCACAGTGAGATACAGAGCTATAGTATTGCACAGTATAAGTCATGCACAGTGAGATACAGAGCTATAGTATTGCACAGTATTAGTAATGCACAGTGAGATACAGAGCTATAGTATTGCACAGTATAAGTCATGCACAGTGAGATACACAGCTATAGTATTGCACAGTATAAGTCATGCACAGTGAGATACAGAGCTATAGTACTGCACAGTATAATTCATGCACAGGGAGATACAGAGCTATAGTATTGCACAGTATTAGTAATGCACAGTGAGATACAGAGCTATAGTACTGCACAGTATTAGTAATGCACAGTGAGATACAGAGCTATAGTACTGCACAGTATTAGTAATGCACAGTGAGATACAGAGCTATAGTATTGCACAGTATAAGTCATGCACAGTGAGATACAGAGCTATAGTATTGCACAGTATAAGTAATGCACAGTGAGATACAGAGCTATAGTATTGCACAGTATAAGTCATGCACAGTGAGATACAGAGCTATAGTACTGCACAGTATTAGTAATGCACAGTGAGATACAGAGCTATAGTATTGCACAGTATTAGTAATGCACAGTGAGATACAGAGCTATAGTATTGCACAGTATTAGTAATGCACAGTGAGATACAGAGCTATAGTATTGCACAATATTAGTAATGCACAGTGAGATACACAGCTATAGTATTGCACAGTATAAGTCATGCACAGTGAGATACAGAGTTATAGTATTGCACAGTATAAGTCATGCACAGTGAGATACAGAGCTATAGTACTGCACAGTATAATTCATGCACAGGGAGATACAGAACTATAGTATTGCACAGTATTAGTAATGCACAGTTAGATACAGAACTATAGTATTGCACAATATTAGTAATGCACAGTGAGATACAGAGCTATAGTATTTCACAGTATTAGTAATGCACAGTGAGATACAGAGCTATAGTATTGCACAGTATAAGTCATGCACAGTGAGATACAGAGCTATAGTATTGCACAGTATAATTCATGCACATTGAGATACAGAGCTATAGTATTGCACAGTATTAGTAATGCACAATGAGATACAGAACTATAGTACTGCACAGTATTAGTAATGCACAGTGAGATACAGAGCTATGGTATTGCACAGTATAAGTCATGCACAGTGAGATACAGAGCTATAGTATTGCACAGTATAAGTAATGCACAGTGAGATACAGAGCTATAGTATTGCACAGTATAAGTCATGCACAGTGAGATACAGAGCTATAGTATTGCAGAGTATTAGTAATGCACAGTGAGATACAGAGCTATAGTATTGCACAGTATAAGTCATGCACAGTGAGATACACAGCTATAGTATTGCACAGTATAAGTCATGCACAGTGAGATACAGAGCTATAGTACTACACAGTATAATTCATGCACAGGGAGATACAGAGCTATAGTATTGCACAGTATTAGTAATGCACAGTGAGATACATAGCTATAGTATTTCACAGTATTAGTAATGCACAGTGAGATACAGAGCTATAGTATTGCACAGTATTAGTAATGCACAGTGAGATACACAGCTATAGTATTGCACAGTATAAGTCATGCACAGTGAGATACAGAGCTATAGTATTGCACAGTATAAGTCATGCACAGGGAAATACAGAACTATAGTATTGCACAGTGAGATACAGAGCTATAGTATTGCACAGTATTAGTAATGCACAGTGAGATACAGAGCTATATTACTGCACAGTATTAGTAATGCACAGTGAGATACAGAGCTATAGTATTGCACAGTATAAGTCATGCACAGTGAGATACAGAGCTATAGTATGGCACAGTATTAGTAATGCACAGTGAGATACAGAGCTATAGTATTGCACAGTATAAGTCATGCACAGTGAGATACAGAGCTATAGTATTACACAGTATTAGTCATGCACAGTGAGATACAGAGCTATAGTATTGCACAGTATTAGTAATGCACAGTGAGATACAGAGCTATAGTACTGCACAGTATTAGTAATGCACAGTGAGATACAGAGCTATAGTATTGCACAGTATTAGTAATGCACAGTGAGATACAGAGCTATAGTATTGCACAGTATTAGTAATGCACAGTGAGATACAGAACTATAGTATTGCACAGTATTAGTAATGCACAGTGAGATATAGAGCTATAGTATTTCACATGTAAGTCATGCATAGTGAGATACAGAGCTATAGTATTGCATAGTATAAGTAATGCACAGTGAGATACAGAGCTATAGTATTGCACAGTATAATTCATGCACAGTGAGATACAGAGCTATAGTATTGCACTGTATTAGTAATGCACAGTGAGATACAGAACTATAGTACTGCACAGTATTAGTAATGCACAGTGAGATACAGAGCTATAGTATTGCACAGTATAAGTCATGCACAGTGAGATACAGAGCTATAGTATTGCCAGAGTTGCCTACCTTTAACTTTCTCTTCCCGGGAGAAGCCCGGGTAAGAGATGCAGCAGGGGGCTGACGGGGGCGGGGCTTGATGATTTGCGTCATTAAGTCCTGCCCCTCGCGGTAAAATTGCCGTGATTGGGCACAATTTACATAGGGGGCGGGGCCAAATGCTGTGATTCATGCAGAATCACAGCTTAAGCCCGCCCCCTTCACGGAGACCCACGATTGCCGCGGGTATTCTCCTAATTCTGCCCACTTCACTAGGAAGTGGGCAGAATGCAGGAGAAATGCCTACCCTTCCAGGGGTGCGGGGGGTTACCCGAAAAATCGGGAGCCTCCCGCGAAAACCGGGAGGGTAGGCATGTATGAGTATTGCACAGTATAAGTAATGCACAGTGAGATACAGAGCTATAGTATTGCACAGTATAAGTCATGCACAGTGAGATACAGAGCTATAGTATTGCACAGTATTAGTAATGCACAGTGAGATACAGAGCTATAGTATTGCACAGTATAAGTCATGCACAGTGAGATACAGAGCTATAGTATTGCACAGTATAAGTCATGCACAGTGAGATACAGAGCTATAGTATTGCACAGTATTAGTAATGCACAGTGAGATACAGAACTATAGTACTGCACAGTATAATTCATGCACAGGGAGATACAGAGCTATAGTATTGCACAGTATTAGTAATGCACAGTGAGATACAGAGCTATAGTATTGCACAGTATAATTCATGCACAGTGAGATGCAGAGCTATAGTATTGCACAGTATTAGTAATGCACAGTGAGATACACAGCTATAGTATTGCACAGTATAAGTCATGCACAGTGAGATACAGAGCTATAGTACTGCACAGTATAATTCATGCACAGTGAGATACAGAGCTATAGTATTGCACAGTATTAGTCATGCACAGTGAGATACAGAGCTATAGTATTGCACATTATTAGTAATACACAGTGAGATACAGAGCTATAGTATTGCACATTATTAGTAATGCACAGTGAGATAGAGAGCTATAGTATTTCACAGTATAATTCATGCACAGTGAGATACAGAGCTATAGTATTGCACAGTATTAGTAATGCACAGTGAGATACAGAACTATAGTACTGCACAGTATTAGTAATGCACAGTGAGATACAGAGCTATACTATTGCACAGTATAAGTCATGCACAGTGAGATACAGAGCTATGGTATTGCACAGTATAAGTCATGCACAGTGAGATAAAGAGCTATAGTATTGCACAGTATTAGTAATGCACAGTGAGATACAGAGCTATAGTATTGCACAGTATAAGTCATGCACAGTGAGATACACAGCTATAGTATTGCACAGTATAAGTCATGCACAGTGAGATACAGAGCTATAGTACTGCACAGTATAATTCATGCACAGGGAGATACAGAGCTATAGTATTGCACAGTATTAGTAATGCACAGTGAGATACAGAGCTATAGTATTTCACAGTATTAGTAATGCACAGTGAGATACAGAGCTATAGTATTGCACAGTATTAGTAATGCACAGTGAGATACACAGCTATAGTATTGCACAGTATAAGTCATGCACAGTGAGAAACACAGCTATAGTATTGCACAGTATAAGTCATGCACAGTGAGATACAGAGCTATAATATTGCACAGTATTAGTAATGCACAGTGAGATACAGAACTACAGTACTGCACAGTATAATTCATGCTCAGGGAGATACAGAGCTATAGTATTGCACAGTATTAGTAATGCACAGTGAGATACAGAGCTATAGTTTTTCAAAGGATTAGTAATGCACAGTGAGATACAGAGCTATAGTATTGCACAGTATTAGTAATGCACAGTGAGATACACAGCTATAGTATTGCCCAGTATAAGTCATGCACAGTGAGATACAGAGCTATAGTATTGCACAGTATAAGTCATACACAGTGAGATACAGAGCTATAGTACTGCACCGTATAATTCATGCACAGGGAGATACAGAACTATAGTATTGCACAGTATTAGTCATGCACAGTGAGATACAGAGCTATAGTATTGCACAGTATTAGTCATGCACAGTGAGATACAGAGCTATAGTATTGCACAGTATTAGTAATGCACAGTGAGATACAGAGCTATAGTATTGTACAGTATTAGTAATGCACAGTGAGATAGAGAGCTATAGTATTTCACAGCATAAGTCATGCACAGTGAGATACAGAGCTATAGTATTGCACAGTATTAGTAATGCAGTGAGATACAGAGCTATAGTATTGCACAGTATAATTCATGCACAGTGAGATACAGAGCTATAGTATTGCACAGTATTAGTAATGCACAGTGAGATACAGAACTATAGTACTGCACAGTATTAGTAATGCACAGTGAGATACAGAGCTATAGTATTGCACAATATAAGTCATGCACAGTGAGATACAGAGCTATGGTATTGCACAGTATAAGTCATGCACAGTGAGATACAGAGCTATAGTATTGCACAGTATTAGTAATGCACAGTGAGATACAGAGCTATAGTATTGCACAGTATAAGTCATGCACAGTGAGATACACAGCTATGGTATTGCACAGTATAAGTCATGCACAGTGAGATACAGAGCTATAGTACTGCACAGTATAATTCATGCACAGGGAGATACAGAGCTATAGTATTGCACAGTATTAGTAATGCACAGTGAGATACAGAGCTATAGTATTTCACAGTATTAGTAATGCACAGTGAGATACAGAGCTATGGTATTGCACAGTATTAGTAATGCACAGTGAGATACACAGCTATAGTATTGCACAGTATAAGTCATGCACAGTGAGATACAGAGCTATAGTATTGCACAGTATAAGTCATGCACAGTGAGATACAGAGCTATAGTACTGCACAGTATAATTCATGCACAGGGAGATACAGAACTATAGTATTGCACAGTATTAGTCATGCACAGTGAGATACAGAGCTATAGTATTGCACAGTATTAGTCATGCACAGTGAGATACAGAGCTATAGTATTGCACAGTATTAGTAATGCACAGTGAGATACAGAGCTATAGTACTGCACAGTATTAGTAATGCACAGTAAGATACAGAGCTATAGTATTGCAGAGTATAAGTTATGCACAGTGAGATACAGAGCTATAGTATTGCACAGTATTAGTAATGCACAGTGAGATACAGAGCTATAGTATTGCACAGTATAAGTCATGCACAGTGAGTTACAGAGCTATAGTACTGCACAGTATTAGTAATGCACAGTGAGATACAGAGCTATAGTATTGCACAGTATAAGTCATGCACAGTGAGATACACAGCTATAGTATTGCACACTATTAGTCATGCACAGTGAGATACAGAGCTATAGTATTGCACAGTATTAGTAATGCACAGTGAGATACAGAGCTATAGTATTGCACAGTATTAGTAATGCACAGTGAGATACAGAGCAATAGTATTGCACAGTATTAGTAATGCACAGTGAGATACAGAACTATAGTATTGCACAATATTAGTAATGCACAGTGAGATACAGAGCTATAGTATTTCACAGTATAAGTCATGCACAGTGAGATACACAGCTATAGTATTGCACAGTATTAGTCATGCACAGTGAAATACAGAGCTATAGTATTGCACAGTATAATTCATGCACAGTGAGATACAGAGCTATAGTATTGCACAGTATTAGTAATGCACAGTGAGATACAGAACTATAGTACTGCACAGTATTAGTAATGCACAGTGAGATACAGAGCTATAGTATTGCACAGTATAAGTCATGCACAGTGAGATACAGAGCTATAGTATTGCACAGTATAAGTCATGCACAGTGAGATACAGAGCTATAGTATTGCACAGTATTAGTGATGCACAGTGAGATACAGAGCTATAGTATTGCACAGTATAAGTCATGCACAGTGAGATACACAGCTATAGTATTGCACAGTATAAGTCATGCACAGTGAGATACAGAGCTATAGTACTGCACAGTATAATTCATGCACAGGGAGATACAGAGCTATAGTATTGCACAGTATTAGTAATGCACAGTGAGATACAGAGCTATAGTATTTCACAGTATTAGTAATGCACAGTGAGATACAGAGCTATAGTATTGCACAGTATTAGTAATGCACAGTGAGATACACAGCTATAGTATTGCACAGTATAAGTCATGCACAGGGAAATACAGAACTATAGTATTGCACAGTATTAGTCATGCACAGTGAGATACAGAGCTATAGTATTGCACAGTATTAGTAATGCACAGTGAGATACAGAGCTATAGTAATGCACAGTATTAGTAATGCACAGTGAGATACAGAGCTATATTACTGCACAGTATTAGTAATGCACAGTGAGATACAGAGCTATAGTATTGCACAGTATTAGTAATGCACAGTCAGATACAGAGCTATAGTATTGCACAGTATAAGTCATGCACATTGAGATACAGAGCTATAGTATTGCACAGTATTAGTCATGCACAGTGAGATACAGAGCTATAGTATTGCACAGTATAAGTAATGCACAGTGAGATACAGAGCTATAGTATTGCACATTATAAGTCATGCACAGTGAGATACAGAACTATAGTACTGCACAGTATTAGTAATGCACAGTGAGATACAGAGCTATAGTATTGCACAGTATTAGTAATGCACAGTGAGATACAGAGCTATAGTATTGCACAGTATTAGTAATGCACAGTGAGATACAGAGCTATAGTATTGCACAATATTAGAAATGCACAGTGAGATACACAGCTATAGTATTGCACAGTATAAGTCATGCACAGTGAGATACAGAGTTATAGTATTGCACAGTATAAGTCATGCACAGTGAGATACAGAGCTATAGTACTGCACAGTATAATTCATGCACAGGGAGATACAGAACGATAGTATTGCACAGTATTAGTAATGCACAGTGAGATACAGAACTATAGTATTGCACAATATTAGTAATGCACAGTGAGATACAGAGCTATAGTATTTCACAGTATTAGTAATGCACAGTGAGATACATAGCTATAGTATTGCACAGTATAAGTCATGCACAGTGAGATACAGAGCTATAGTATTGCACAGTATAATTCATGCACAGTGAGATACAGAGCTATAGTATTGCACAGTATTAGTAATGCACAGTGAGATACAGAACTATAGTACTGCACAGTATTAGTAATGCACAGTGAGATACAGAGCTATGGTATTGCACAGTATAAGTCATGCACAGTGAGATACAGAGCTATAGTATTGCACAGTATTAGTAATGCACAGTGAGATACAGAGCTATAGTATTGCACAGTATAAGTCATGCACAGTGAGATACAGAGCTATAGTATTGCACAGTATTAGTAATGCACAGTGAGATACAGAGCTATAGTATTGCACAGTATAAGTCATGCACAGTGAGATACACAGCTATAGTATTGCACAGTATAAGTCATGCACAGTGAGATACAGAGCTATAGTATTGCACAGTATAATTCATGCACAGGGAGATACAGAGCTATAGTATTGCACAGTATTAGTAATGCACAGTGAGATACAGAGCTATAGTATTTCACAGTATTAGTAATGCACAGTGAGATACAGAGCTATAGTATTGCACAGTATTAGTAATGCACAGTGAGATACACAGCTATAGTATTGCACAGTATAAGTCATGCACACTGAGATACAGAGCTATAGTATTGCACAGTATAAGTCATGCACAGGGAAATACAGAACTATAGTATTGCACAATATTAGTAATGCACAGTGAGATACAGAGCTATAGTATTGCACAGTATTAGTAATGCACAGTGAGATACAGAGCTATATTACTGCACAGTATTAGTAATGCACAGTGAGATACAGAGCTATAGTATTGCACAGTATAAGTCATGCACAGTGAGATACAGAGCTATAGTATTGCACAGTATTAGTAATGCACAGTGAGATACAGAGCTATAGTATTGCACAGTATAAGTCATGCACAGTGAGATACAGAGCTATAGTATTGCACAGTATAAGTCATGCACAGTGAGATACAGTGCTATAGTATTACACAGTATTAGTCATGCACAGTGAGATACAGAGCTATAGTATTGCACAGTATAAGTCATGCACAGTGAGATACAGAGCTATAGTATTGCACAGTATTAGTCATGCACAGTGAGATACAGAGCTATAGTATTGCACAGTATAAGTCATGCACAGTGAGATACAGAGCTATAGTATTGCACAGTATTAGTAATGCACAGTGAGATACAGAGCTATAGTATTGCACAGTATAAGTCATGCACAGTGAGATACAGAGCTATAGTACTGCACAGTGTTAATAATGCACAGTGAGATACAGAGCTATAGTATTGCACAGTATAAGTAATGCACAGTGAGATACAGAGCTATAGTATTGCACAGTATTAGTAATGCACAGTGAGATACAGAGCTATAGTATTGCACAGTATATGTCATGCTCAGTGAGATACAGAGCTATAGTATTGCACAGTATTAGTAATGCACAGTGAGATACAGAGCTATAGTATTGCACAGTATAAGTCATGCACAGTGAGATACAGAGCTATAGTATTGCACAGTATAAGTCATGCACAGTGAGATACAGTGCTATAGTATTACACAGTATTAGTAATACACAGTGAGATACAGAGCTATAGTATTGCACAGTATAAGTCATGCACAGTGAGATACACAGCTATAGTATTGCACAGTATAAGTCATGCACAGTGAGATACAGAGCTATAGTACTGCACAGTATAATTCATGCACAGGGAGATACAGAGCTATAGTATTGCACAGTATTAGTAATGCACAGTGAGATACAGAGCTATAGTATTTCACAGTATTAGTAATGCACAGTGAGATACAGAGCTATAGTATTGCACAGTATTAGTAATGCACAGTGAGATACACAGCTATAGTATTGCACAGTATAAGTCATGCACAGGGAAATACAGAACTATAGTATTGCACAGTATTAGTCATGCACAGTGAGATACAGAGCTATAGTATTGCACAGTATTAGTAATGCACAGTGAGATACAGAGCTATAGTAATGCACAGTATTAGTAATGCACAGTGAGATACAGAGCTATATTACTGCACAGTATTAGTAATGCACAGTGAGATACAGAGCTATAGTATTGCACAGTATTAGTAATGCACAGTCAGATACACAGCTATAGTATTGCACAGTATAAGTCATGCACATTGAGATACAGAGCTATAGTATTGCACAGTATTAGTCATGCACAGTGAGATACAGAGCTATAGTATTGCACAGTATTAGTAATGCACAGTGAGATACAGAGCTATAGTATTGCACAGTATAAGTCATGCACAGTGAGATACAGAGCTATAGTATTGCACAGTATTAGTAATGCACAGTGAGATACAGAGCTATAGTACTGCACAGTATTAGTAATGCACAGTGAGATACAGAGCTATAGTATTGCACAGTATAAGTCATGCACAGTGAGATACAGAGCTATAGTATTGCACAGTATAAGTAATGCACAGTGAGATACAGAGCTATAGTATTGCACAGTATAAGTCATGCACAGTGAGATACAGAACTATAGTACTGCACAGTATTAGTAATGCACAGTGAGATACAGAGCTATAGTATTGCACAGTATTAGTAATGCAAAGTGAGATACAGAGCTATAGTATTGCACAGTATTAGTAATGCACAGTGAGATACAGAGCTATAGTATTGCACAATATTAGTAATGCACAGTGAGATACACAGCTATAGTATTGCACAGTATAAGTCATGCACAGTGAGATACAGAGTTATAGTATTGCTCAGTATAAGTCATGCACAGTGAGATACAGAGCTATAGTACTGCACAGTATAATTCATGCACAGGGAGATACAGAACTATAGTATAGCACAGTATTAGTAATGCACAGTGAGATACAGAACTATAGTATTGCACAATATTAGTAATGCACAGTGAGATACAGAGCTATAGTATTTCACAGTATTAGTAATGCACAGTGAGATACATAGCTATAGTATTGCACAGTATAAGTCATGCACAGTGAGATACAGAGCTATAGTATTGCACAGTATAATTCATGCACAGTGAGATACAGAGCTATAGTATTGCACAGTATTAGTAATGCACAGTGAGATACAGAACTATAGTACTGCACAGTATTAGTAATGCACAGTGAGATACAGAGCTATGGTATTGCACAGTATAAGTCATGCACAGTGAGATAGAGAGCTATAGTATTGCACAGTATAAGTCATGCACAGTGAGATACAGAGCTATAGTATTGCACAGTATAAGTCATGCACAGTGAGATACAGAGCTATAGTATTGCACAGTATTAGTAATGCACAGTGAGATACAGAGCTATAGTATTGCACAGTATAAGTCATGCACAGTGAGATACACAGCTATAGTATTGCACAGTATAAGTCATGCACAGTGAGATACAGAGCTATAGTACTGCACAGTATAATTCATGCACAGGGAGATACAGAGCTATAGTATTGCACAGTATTAGTAATGCACAGTGAGATACATAGCTATAGTATTTCACAGTATTAGTAATGCACAGTGAGATACAGAGCTATAGTATTGCACTGTATTAGTAATGCACAGTGAGATACACAGCTATAGTATTGCACAGTATAAGTCATGCACACTGAGATACAGAGCTATAGTATTGCACAGTATAAGTCATGCACAGGGAAATACAGAACTATAGTATTGCACAGTATTAGTAATGCACAGTGAGATACAGAGCTATAGTATTGCACAGTATTAGTAATGCACAGTGAGATACAGAGCTATATTACTGCACAGTATTAGTAATGCACAGTGAGATACAGAGCTATAGTATTGCACAGTATAAGTCATGCACAGTGAGATACAGAGCTATAGTATTGCACAGTATTAGTAATGCACAGTGAGATACAGAGCTATAGTATTGCACAGTATAAGTCATGCACAGTGAGATACAGAGCTATAGTATTGCACAGTATAAGTCATGCACAGTGAGATACAGTGCTATAGTATTACACAGTATTAGTCATGCACAGTGAGATACAGAGCTATAGTATTGCACAGTATAAGTCATGCACAGTGAGATACAGAGCTATAGTATTGCACAGTATTAGTAATGCACAGTGAGATACAGAGCTATAGTATTGCACAGTATAAGTCATGCACAGTGAGATACAGAGCTATAGTACTGCACAGTATTAGTAATGCACAGTGAGATACAGAGCTATAGTATTGCACAGTATAAGTAATGCACAGTGAGATACAGAGCTATAGTATTGCACAGTATTAGTAATGCACAGTGAGATACAGAGCTATAGTATTGCACAGTATATGTCATGCTCAGTGAGATACAGAGCTATAGTATTGCACAGTATTAGTAATGCACAGTGAGATACAGAGCTATAGTACTGCACAGTATTAGTAATGCACAGTGAGATACAGAGCTATAGTATTGCACAGTATGTCATGCACAGTGAGATACAGAGCTATAGTATTGCACAGTATTAGTAATGCACAGTGAGATACAGAGCTATAGTATTGCACAGTATTAGTAATGCACAGTGAGATACAGAGCTATAGTACTGCACAGTATTAGTAATGCACAGTGAGATACAGAGCTATTGTATTGCACAGTATTAGTCATGCACAGTGAGATACAGAGCTATAGTATTGCACAGTATTAGTCATGCACAGTGAGATACAGAGCTATAGTATTGCACAGTATTAGTCATGCACAGTGAGATACAGAGCTATAGTATTGCACAGTATTAGTAATGCACAGTGAGATACAGAACTATAGTATTGCACAGTATTAGTAATGCACAGTGAGATACACAGCTATAGTATTGCACAGTATAAGTCATGCACAGGGAAATACAGAACTATAGTATTGCACAGTATTAGTAATGCACAGTGAGATACAGAGCTATAGTAATGCACAGTATTAGTAATGCACAGTGAGATACAGAACTATAGTACTGCACAGTATTAGTAATGCACAGTGAGATACAGAGCTATAGTATTGCACAATATAAGTCATGCACAGTGAGATACAGAGCTATGGTATTGCACAGTATAAGTCATGCACAGTGAGATACAGAGCTATAGTATTGCACAGTATTAGTAATGCACAGTGAGATACAGAGCTATAGTATTGCACAGTATAAGTCATGCACAGTGAGATACACAGCTATGGTATTGCACAGTATAAGTCATGCACAGTGAGATACAGAGCTATAGTACTGCACAGTATAATTCATGCACAGGGAGATACAGAGCTATAGTATTGCACAGTATTAGTAATGCACAGTGAGATACAGAGCTATAGTATTTCACAGTATTAGTAATGCACAGTGAGATACAGAGCTATGGTATTGCACAGTATTAGTAATGCACAGTGAGATACACAGCTATAGTATTGCACAGTATAAGTCATGCACAGTGAGATACAGAGCTATAGTATTGCACAGTATAAGTCATGCACAGTGAGATACAGAGCTATAGTACTGCACAGTATAATTCATGCACAGGGAGATACAGAACTATAGTATTGCACAGTATTAGTCATGCACAGTGAGATACAGAGCTATAGTATTGCACAGTATTAGTCATGCACAGTGAGATACAGAGCTATAGTATTGCACAGTATTAGTAATGCACAGTGAGATACAGAGCTATAGTACTGCACAGTATTAGTAATGCACAGTAAGATACAGAGCTATAGTATTGCAGAGTATAAGTTATGCACAGTGAGATACAGAGCTATAGTATTGCACAGTATTAGTAATGCACAGTGAGATACAGAGCTATAGTATTGCACAGTATAAGTCATGCACAGTGAGTTACAGAGCTATAGTACTGCACAGTATTAGTAATGCACAGTGAGATACAGAGCTATAGTATTGCACAGTATAAGTCATGCACAGTGAGATACACAGCTATAGTATTGCACACTATTAGTCATGCACAGTGAGATACAGAGCTATAGTATTGCACAGTATTAGTAATGCACAGTGAGATACAGAGCTATAGTATTGCACAGTATTAGTAATGCACAGTGAGATACAGAGCAATAGTATTGCACAGTATTAGTAATGCACAGTGAGATACAGAACTATAGTATTGCACAATATTAGTAATGCACAGTGAGATACAGAGCTATAGTATTTCACAGTATAAGTCATGCACAGTGAGATACACAGCTATAGTATTGCACAGTATTAGTCATGCACAGTGAAATACAGAGCTATAGTATTGCACAGTATAATTCATGCACAGTGAGATACAGAGCTATAGTATTGCACAGTATTAGTAATGCACAGTGAGATACAGAACTATAGTACTGCACAGTATTAGTAATGCACAGTGAGATACAGAGCTATAGTATTGCACAGTATAAGTCATGCACAGTGAGATACAGAGCTATAGTATTGCACAGTATAAGTCATGCACAGTGAGATACAGAGCTATAGTATTGCACAGTATTAGTGATGCACAGTGAGATACAGAGCTATAGTATTGCACAGTATAAGTCATGCACAGTGAGATACACAGCTATAGTATTGCACAGTATAAGTCATGCACAGTGAGATACAGAGCTATAGTACTGCACAGTATAATTCATGCACAGGGAGATACAGAGCTATAGTATTGCACAGTATTAGTAATGCACAGTGAGATACAGAGCTATAGTATTTCACAGTATTAGTAATGCACAGTGAGATACAGAGCTATAGTATTGCACAGTATTAGTAATGCACAGTGAGATACACAGCTATAGTATTGCACAGTATAAGTCATGCACAGGGAAATACAGAACTATAGTATTGCACAGTATTAGTCATGCACAGTGAGATACAGAGCTATAGTATTGCACAGTATTAGTAATGCACAGTGAGATACAGAGCTATAGTAATGCACAGTATTAGTAATGCACAGTGAGATACAGAGCTATATTACTGCACAGTATTAGTAATGCACAGTGAGATACAGAGCTATAGTATTGCACAGTATTAGTAATGCACAGTCAGATACAGAGCTATAGTATTGCACAGTATAAGTCATGCACATTGAGATACAGAGCTATAGTATTGCACAGTATTAGTCATGCACAGTGAGATACAGAGCTATAGTATTGCACAGTATTAGTAATGCACAGTGAGATACAGAGCTATAGTATTGCACAGTATAAGTCATGCACAGTGAGATACAGAGCTATAGTATTGCACAGTATTAGTAATGCACAGTGAGATACAGAGCTATAGTACTGCACAGTATTAGTAATGCACAGTGAGATACAGAGCTATAGTATTGCACAGTATAAGTCATGCACAGTGAGATACAGAGCTATAGTATTGCACAGTATAAGTAATGCACAGTGAGATACAGAGCTATAGAATTGCACATTATAAGTCATGCACAGTGAGATACAGAACTATAGTACTGCACAGTATTAGTAATGCACAGTGAGATACAGAGCTATAGTATTGCACAGTATTAGTAATGCACAGTGAGATACAGAGCTATAGTATTGCACAGTATTAGTAATGCACAGTGAGATACAGAGCTATAGTATTGCACAATATTAGAAATGCACAGTGAGATACACAGCTATAGTATTGCACAGTATAAGTCATGCACAGTGAGATACAGAGTTATAGTATTGCACAGTATAAGTCATGCACAGTGAGATACAGAGCTATAGTACTGCACAGTATAATTCATGCACAGGGACATACAGAACTATAGTATTGCACAGTATTAGTAATGCACAGTGAGATACAGAACTATAGTATTGCACAATATTAGTAATGCACAGTGAGATACAGAGCTATAGTATTTCACAGTATTAGTAATGCACAGTGAGATACATAGCTATAGTATTGCACAGTATAAGTCATGCACAGTGAGATACAGAGCTATAGTATTGCACAGTATAATTCATGCACAGTGAGATACAGAGCTATAGTATTGCACAGTATTAGTAATGCACAGTGAGATACAGAACTATAGTACTGCACAGTATTAGTAATGCACAGTGAGATACAGAGCTATGGTATTGCACAGTATAAGTCATGCACAGTGAGATACAGAGCTATAGTATTGCACAGTATTAGTAATGCACAGTGAGATACAGAGCTATAGTATTGCACAGTATAAGTCATGCACAGTGAGATACAGAGCTATAGTATTGCACAGTATTAGTAATGCACAGTGAGATACAGAGCTATAGTATTGCACAGTATAAGTCATGCACAGTGAGATACACAGCTATAGTATTGCACAGTATAAGTCATGCACAGTGAGATACAGAGCTATAGTACTACACAGTATAATTCATGCACAGGGAGATACAGAGCTATAGTATTGCACAGTATTAGTAATGCACAGTGAGATACATAGCTATAGTATTTCACAGTATTAGTAATGCACAGTGAGATACAGAGCTATAGTATTGCACAGTATTAGTAATGCACAGTGAGATACACAGCTATAGTATTGCACAGTATAAGTCATGCACAGGGAAATACAGAACTATAGTATTGCACAATATTAGTAATGCACAGTGAGATACAGAGCTATAGTATTGCACAGTATTAGTAATGCACAGTGAGATACAGAGCTATATTACTGCACAGTATTAGTAATGCACAGTGAGATACAGAGCTATAGTATTGCACAGTATAAGTCATGCACAGTGAGATACAGAGCTATAGTATTGCACAGTATTAGTAATGCACAGTGAGATACAGAGCTATAGTATTGCACAGTATAAGTCATGCACAGTGAGATACAGAGCTATAGTATTGCACAGTATAAGTCATGCACAGTGAGATACAGTGCTATAGTATTACACAGTATTAGTCATGCACAGTGAGATACAGAGCTATAGTATTGCACAGTATAAGTCATGCACAGTGAGATACAGAGCTATAGTATTGCACAGTATTAGTAATGCACAGTGAGATACAGAGCTATAGTATTGCACAGTATAAGTCATGCACAGTGAGATACAGAGCTATAGTACTGCACAGTATTAGTAATGCACAGTGAGATACAGAGCTATAGTATTGCACAGTATAAGTCATGCACAGTGAGATACACAGCTATAGTATTGCACAGTATAAGTCATGCACAGTGAGATACAGAGCTATAGTACTACACAGTATTAGTAATGCACAGTGAGATACAGAGCTATATTACTGCACAGTATTAGTAATGCACAGTGAGATACAGAGCTATAGTATTGCACAGTATAAGTAATGCACAGTGAGATACAGAGCTATAGTATTGCACAGTATTAGTAATGCACAGTGAGATACAGAGCTATAGTATTGCACAGTATATGTCATGCTCAGTGAGATACAGAGCTATAGTATTGCACAGTATTAGTAATGCACAGTGAGATACAGAGCTATAGTACTGCACAGTATTAGTAATGCACAGTGAGATACAGAGCTATAGTATTGCACAGTATGTCATGCACAGTGAGATACAGAGCTATAGTATTGCACAGTATTAGTAATGCACAGTGAGATACAGAGCTATAGTATTGCACAGTATTAGTAATGCACAGTGAGATACAGAGCTATAGTACTGCACAGTATTAGTAATGCACAGTGAGATACAGAGCTATTGTATTGCACAGTATTAGTCATGCACAGTGAGATACAGAGCTATAGTATTGCACAGTATTAGTCATGCACAGTGAGATACAGAGCTATAGTATTGCACAGTATTAGTCATGCACAGTGAGATACAGAGCTATAGTATTGCACAGTATTAGTAATGCACAGTGAGATACAGAACTATAGTATTGCACAGTATTAGTAATGCACAGTGAGATACACAGCTATAGTATTGCACAGTATAAGTCATGCACAGGGAAATACAGAACTATAGTATTGCACAGTATTAGTCATGTACAGTGAGATACAGAGCTATAGTATTGCACAGTATTAGTAATGCACAGTGAGATACAGAGCTATAGTAATGCACAGTATTAGTAATGCACAGTGAGATACAGAACTATAGTACTGCACAGTATTAGTAATGCACAGTGAGATACAGAGCTATAGTATTGCACAATATAAGTCATGCACAGTGAGATACAGTGCTATGTTATTGCACAGTATAAGTCATGCACAGTGAGATACAGAGCTATAGTATTGCACAGTATTAGTAATGCACAGTGAGATACAGAGCTATAGTATTGCACAGTATAAGTCATGCACAGTGAGATACACAGCTATGGTATTGCACAGTATAAGTCATGCACAGTGAGATACAGAGCTATAGTACTGCACAGTATAATTCATGCACAGGGAGATACAGAGCTATAGTATTGCACAGTATTAGTAATGCACAGTGAGATACAGAGCTATAGTATTTCACAGTATTAGTAATGCACAGTGAGATACAGAGCTATGGTATTGCACAGTATTAGTAATGCACAGTGAGATACAGAGCTATAGTATTGCACAGTATAAGTCATGCACACTGAGATACAGAGCTATAGTATTGCACAGTATAAGTCATGCACAGGGAAATACAGAACTATAGTATTGCACAATATTAGTAATGCACAGTGAGATACAGAGCTATATTACTGCACAGTATTAGTAATGCACAGTGAGATACAGAGCTATAGTATTGCACAGTATAAGTCATGCACAGTGAGATACAGAGCTATAGTATTGCACAGTATTAGTAATGCACAGTGAGATACAGAGCTATAGTATTGCACAGTATAAGTCATGCACAGTGAGATACAGAGCTATAGTATTGCACAGTATAAGTCATGCACAGTGAGATACAGTGCTATAGTATTACACAGTATTAGTCATGCACAGTGAGATACAGAGCTATAGTATTGCACAGTATAAGTCATGCACAGTGAGATACAGAGCTATAGTATTGCACAGTATTAGTCATGCACAGTGAGATACAGAGCTATAGTATTGCACAGTATAAGTCATGCACAGTGAGATACAGAGCTATAGTATTGCACAGTATTAGTAATGCACAGTGAGATACAGAGCTATAGTATTGCACAGTATAAGTCATGCACAGTGAGATACAGAGCTATAGTACTGCACAGTGTTAGTAATGCACAGTGAGATACAGAGCTATAGTATTGCACAGTATAAGTAATGCACAGTGAGATACAGAGCTATAGTATTGCACAGTATTAGTAATGCACAGTGAGATACAGAGCTATAGTATTGCACAGTATATGTCATGCTCAGTGAGATACAGAGCTATAGTATTGCACAGTATTAGTAATGCACAGTGAGATACAGAGCTATAGTATTGCACAGTATAAGTCATGCACAGTGAGATACAGAGCTATAGTATTGCACAGTATAAGTCATGCACAGTGAGATACAGTGCTATAGTATTACACAGTATTAGTAATACACAGTGAGATACAGAGCTATAGTATTGCACAGTATAAGTCATGCACAGTGAGATACACAGCTATAGTATTGCACAGTATAAGTCATGCACAGTGAGATACAGAGCTATAGTACTGCACAGTATAATTCATGCACAGGGAGATACAGAGCTATAGTATTGCACAGTATTAGTAATGCACAGTGAGATACAGAGCTATAGTATTTCACAGTATTAGTAATGCACAGTGAGATACAGAGCTATAGTATTGCACAGTATTAGTAATGCACAGTGAGATACACAGCTATAGTATTGCACAGTATAAGTCATGCACAGGGAAATACAGAACTATAGTATTGCACAGTATTAGTCATGCACAGTGAGATACAGAGCTATAGTATTGCACAGTATTAGTAATGCACAGTGAGATACAGAGCTATAGTAATGCACAGTATTAGTAATGCACAGTGAGATACAGAGCTATATTACTGCACAGTATTAGTAATGCACAGTGAGATACAGAGCTATAGTATTGCACAGTATTAGTAATGCACAGTCAGATACACAGCTATAGTATTGCACAGTATAAGTCATGCACATTGAGATACAGAGCTATAGTATTGCACAGTATTAGTCATGCACAGTGAGATACAGAGCTATAGTATTGCACAGTATTAGTAATGCACAGTGAGATACAGAGCTATAGTATTGCACAGTATAAGTCATGCACAGTGAGATACAGAGCTATAGTATTGCACAGTATTAGTAATGCACAGTGAGATACAGAGCTATAGTACTGCACAGTATTAGTAATGCACAGTGAGATACAGAGCTATAGTATTGCACAGTATAAGTCATGCACAGTGAGATACAGAGCTATAGTATTGCACAGTATAAGTAATGCACAGTGAGATACAGAGCTATAGTATTGCACAGTATAAGTCATGCACAGTGAGATACAGAACTATAGTACTGCACAGTATTAGTAATGCACAGTGAGATACAGAGCTATAGTATTGCACAGTATTAGTAATGCACAGTGAGATACAGAGCTATAGTATTGCACAGTATTAGTAATGCACAGTGAGATACAGAGCTATAGTATTGCACAATATTAGTAATGCACAGTGAGATACACAGCTATAGTATTGCACAGTATAAGTCATGCACAGTGAGATACAGAGCTATAGTACTGCACAGTATAATTCATGCACAGGGAGATACAGAACTATAGTATTGCACAGTATTAGTAATGCACAGTGAGATACAGAACTATAGTATTGCACAATATTAGTAATGCACAGTGAGATACAGAGCTATAGTATTTCACAGTATTAGTAATGCACAGTGAGATACAGAGTTATAGTATTGCTCAGTATAAGTCATGCACAGTGAGATACAGAGCTATAGTACTGCACAGTATAATTCATGCACAGGGAGATACAGAACTATAGTATTGCACAGTATTAGTAATGCACAGTGAGATACAGAACTATAGTATTGCACAATATTAGTAATGCACAGTGAGATACAGAGCTATAGTATTTCACAGTATTAGTAATGCACAGTGAGATACATAGCTATAGTATTGCACAGTATAAGTCATGCACAGTGAGATACAGAGCTATAGTATTGCACAGTATAATTCATGCACAGTGAGATACAGAGCTATAGTATTGCACAGTATTAGTAATGCACAGTGAGATACAGAACTATAGTACTGCACAGTATAAGTCATGCACAGTGAGATACAGAGCTATAGTATTGCACAGTATAAGTAATGCACAGTGAGATACAGAGCTATAGTATTGCACAGTATAAGTCATGCACAGTGAGATACAGAGCTATAGTATTGCACAGTATTAGTAATGCACAGTGAGATACAGAGCTATAGTATTGCACAGTATAAGTCATGCACAGTGAGATACACAGCTATAGTATTGCACAGTATAAGTCATGCACAGTGAGATACAGAGCTATAGTACTGCACAGTATAATTCATGCACAGTGAGATACAGAACTATAGTACTGCACAGTATAAGTCATGCACAGTGAGATACAGAGCTATAGTATTGCACAGTATAAGTAATGCACAGTGAGATACAGAGCTATAGTATTGCACAGTATAAGTCATGCACAGTGAGATACAGAGCTATAGTATTGCACAGTATTAGTAATGCACAGTGAGATACAGAGCTATAGTATTGCACAGTATAAGTCATGCACAGTGAGATACACAGCTATAGTATTGCACAGTATAAGTCATGCACAGTGAGATACAGAGCTATAGTATTGCACAGTATTAGTAATGCACAGTGAGATACATAGCTATAGTATTTCACAGTATTAGTAATGCACAGTGAGATACAGAGCTATAGTATTGCACTGTATTAGTAATGCACAGTGAGATACACAGCTATAGTATTGCACAGTATAAGTCATGCACACTGAGATACAGAGCTATAGTATTGCACAGTATAAGTCATGCACAGGGAAATACAGAACTATAGTATTGCACAGTATTAGTAATGCACAGTGAGATACAGAGCTATAGTATTGCACAGTATTAGTAATGCACAGTGAGATACAGAGCTATATTACTGCACAGTATTAGTAATGCACAGTGAGATACAGAGCTATAGTATTGCACAGTATAAGTCATGCACAGTGAGATACAGAGCTATAGTATTGCACAGTATTAGTAATGCACAGTGAGATACAGAGCTATAGTATTGCACAGTATAAGTCATGCACAGTGAGATACAGAGCTATAGTATTGCACAGTATAAGTCATGCACAGTGAGATACAGTGCTATAGTATTACACAGTATTAGTCATGCACAGTGAGATACAGAGCTATAGTATTGCACAGTATAAGTCATGCACAGTGAGATACAGAGCTATAGTATTGCACAGTATTAGTAATGCACAGTGAGATACAGAGCTATAGTATTGCACAGTATAAGTCATGCACAGTGAGATACAGAGCTATAGTACTGCACAGTATTAGTAATGCACAGTGAGATACAGAGCTATAGTATTGCACAGTATAAGTAATGCACAGTGAGATACAGAGCTATAGTATTGCACAGTATTAGTAATGCACAGTGAGATACAGAGCTATAGTATTGCACAGTATATGTCATGCTCAGTGAGATACAGAGCTATAGTATTGCACAGTATTAGTAATGCACAGTGAAATACAGAGCTATAGTACTGCACAGTATTAGTAATGCACAGTGAGATACAGAGCTATAGTATTGCACAGTATGTCATGCACAGTGAGATACAGAGCTATAGTATTGCACAGTATTAGTAATGCACAGTGAGATACAGAGCTATAGTATTGCACAGTATTAGTAATGCACAGTGAGATACAGAGCTATAGTACTGCACAGTATTAGTAATGCACAGTGAGATACAGAGCTATTGTATTGCACAGTATTAGTCATGCACAGTGAGATACAGAGCTATAGTATTGCACAGTATTAGTCATGCACAGTGAGATACAGAGCTATAGTATTGCACAGTATTAGTCATGCACAGTGAGATACAGAGCTATAGTATTGCACAGTATTAGTAATGCACAGTGAGATACAGAACTATAGTATTGCACAGTATTAGTAATGCACAGTGAGATACACAGCTATAGTATTGCACAGTATAAGTCATGCACAGGGAAATACAGAACTATAGTATTGCACAGTATTAGTCATGTACAGTGAGATACAGAGCTATAGTATAGTATTGCACAGTATTAGTCATGTACAGTGAGATACAGAGCTATAGTATTGCACAGTATTAGTAATGCACAGTGAGATACAGAGCTATAGTAATGCACAGTATTAGTAATGCACAGTGAGATACAGAGCTATATTACTGCACAGTATTAGTAATGCACAGTGAGATACAGAGCTATAGTATTGCACAGTATTAGTAATGCACAGTCAGATACAGAGCTATAGTATTGCACAGTATAAGTCATGCACATTGAGATACAGAGCTATAGTATTGCACAGTATTAGTCATGCACAGTGAGATACAGAGCTATAGTATTGCACAGTATTAGTAATGCACAGTGAGATACAGAGCTATAGTATTGCACAGTATAAGTCATGCACAGTGAGATACAGAGCTATAGTATTGCACAGTATTAGTAATGCACAGTGAGATACAGAGCTATAGTACTGCACAGTATTAGTAATGCACAGTGAGATACAGAGCTATAGTATTGCACAGTATAAGTCATGCACAGTGAGATACAGAGCTATAGTATTGCACAGTATAAGTAATGCACAGTGAGATACAGAGCTATAGTATTGCACAGTATAAGTCATGCACAGTGAGATACAGAGCTATAGTACTGCACAGTATTAGTAATGCACAGTGAGATACAGAGCTATAGTATTGCACAGTATTAGTAATGCACAGTGAGATACAGAGTTATAGTATTGCACAGTATTAGTCATGCACAGTGAGATACAGAGTTATAGTATTGCACAGTATAAGTCATGCACAGTGAGATACAGAGCTATAGTACTGCACAGTATAATTCATGCACAGGGAGATACAGAACTATAGTATTGCACAGTATTAGTAATGCACAGTGAGATACAGAACTATAGTATTGCACAATATTAGTAATGCACAGTGAGATACAGAGCTATAGTATTTCACAGTATTAGTAATGCACAGTGAGATACATAGCTATAGTATTGCACAGTATAAGTCAAGCACAGTGAGATACAGAGCTATAGTATTGCACAGTATAATTCATGCACAGTGAGATACAGAGCTATAGTATTGCACAGTATTAGTAATGCACAGTGAGATACAGAACTATAGTACTGCACAGTATTAGTAATGCACAGTGAGATACAGAGCTATGGTATTGCACAGTATAAGTCATGCACAGTGAGATACAGAGCTATAGTATTGCACAGTATAAGTAATGCACAGTGAGATACAGAGCTATAGTATTGCACAGTATAAGTCATGCACAGTGAGATACAGAGCTATAGTATTGCACAGTATTAGTAATGCACAGTGAGATACAGAGCTATAGTATTGCACAGTATAAGTCATGCACAGTGAGATACACAGCTATAGTATTGCACAGTATAAGTCATGCACAGGGAGATACAGAGCTATAGTATTGCACAGTATTAGTAATGCACAGTGAGATACATAGCTATAGTATTTCACAGTATTAGTAATGCACAGTGAGATACAGAGCTATAGTATTGCACAGTATTAGTAATGCACAGTGAGATACACAGCTATAGTATTGCACAGTATAAGTCATGCACAGTGAGATACAGAGCTATGGTATTGCACAGTATAAGTCATGCACAGTGAGATACAGAGCTATAGTATTGCACAGTATTAGTAATGCACAGTGAGATACAGAGCTATTGTATTGCACAGTATATGTCATGCTCAGTGAGATACAGAGCTATAGTATTGCACAGTATTAGTAATGCACAGTGAGATACAGAGCTATAGTACTGCACAGTATTAGTAATGCACAGTGAGATACAGAGCTATAGTATTGCACAGTATGTCATGCACAGTGAGATACAGAGCTATAGTATTGCACAGTATTAGTAATGCACAGTGAGATACAGAGCTATAGTATTGCACAGTATTAGTAATGCACAGTGAGATACAGAGCTATAGTACTGCACAGTATTAGTAATGCACAGTGAGATACAGAGCTATAGTATTGCACAGTATAAGTCTTGCACAGTGAGATACAGAGCTATAGTATTGCACAGTATTAGTAATGCACAGTGAGATACAGAGCTATAGTATTGCACAGTATAAGTCATGCACAATGAGATACAGAGCTATAGTATTGCACAGTATTAGTCATGCACAGTGAGATACAGAGCTATAGTATTGCACAATATTAGTAATGCACAGTGAGATACAGAGCTATAGTATTGCACAGTATTAGTAATGCACAGTGAGATACAGAGCTATAGTATTGCACAGTATTAGTAATGCACAGTGAGATACAGAACTATAGTATTGCACAGTATTAGTAATGCACAGTGAGATACACAGCTATAGTATTGCACAGTATAAGTCATGCACAGGGAAATACAGAACTATAGTATTGCACAGTATTAGTCATGCACAGTGAGATACAGAGCTATAGTATTGCACAGTAGTAGTAATGCACAGTGAGATACAGAGCTATAGTAATGCACAGTATTAGTAATGCACAGTGAGATACAGAGCTATATTACTGCACAGTATTAGTAATGCACAGTGAGATACAGAGCTATAGTATTGCACAGTATTAGTAATGCACAGTGAGATACAGAGCTATAGTATTGCACAGTATTAGTAATGCACAGTCAGATACAGAGCTATAGTATTGCACAGTATAAGTCATGCACATTGAGATACAGAGCTATAGTATTGCACAGTATTAGTCATGCACAGTGAGATACAGAGCTATAGTATTGCACAGTATTAGTAATGCACAGTGAGATACAGAGCTATAGTATTGCACAGTATAAGTCATGCACAGTGAGATACAGAGCTATAGTATTGCACAGTATTAGTAATGCACAGTGAGATACAGAGCTATAGTACTGCACAGTATTAGTAATGCACAGTGAGATACAGAGCTATAGTATTGCACAGTATAAGTCATGCACATTGAGATACAGAGCTATAGTATTGCACAGTATAAGTAATGCACAGTGAGATACAGAGCTATAGTATTGCACAGTATAAGTCATGCACAGTGAGATACAGAGCTATAGTACTGCACAGTATTAGTAATGCACAGTGAGATACAGAGCTATAGTATTGCACAGTATTAGTAATGCACAGTGAGATACAGAGCTATAGTATTGCACAGTATTAGTAATGCACAGTGAGATACAGAGCTATAGTATTGCACAATATTAGTAATGCACAGGGAGATACACAGCTATAGTATTGCACAGTATAAGTCATGCACAGTGAGATACAGAGTTATAGTATTGCACAGTATAAGTCATGCACAGTGAGATACAGAGCTATAGTACTGCACAGTATAATTCATGCACAGGGAGATACAGAACTATAGTATTGCACAGTATTAGTAATGCACAGTGAGATACAGAACTATAGTATTGCACAATATTAGTAATGCACAGTGAGATACAGAGCTATAGTATTTCACAGTATTAGTAATGCACAGTGAGATACATAGCTATAGTATTGCACAGTATAAGTCATGCACAGTGAGATACAGAGCTATAGTATTGCACAGTATAATTCATGCACAGTGAGATACAGAGCTATAGTATTGCACAGTATTAGTAATGCACAGTGAGATACAGACCTATAGTACTGCACAGTATTAGTAATGCACAGTGAGATACAGAGCTATGGTATTGCACAGTATAAGTCATGCACAGTGAGATACAGAGCTATAGTATTGCACAGTATAATTCATGCACAGTGAGATACAGAGCTATAGTATTGCACAGTATTAGTAATGCACAGTGAGATACAGACCTATAGTACTGCACAGTATTAGTAATGCACAGTGAGATACAGAGCTATGGTATTGCACAGTATAAGTCATGCACAGTGAGATACAGAGCTATAGTATTGCACAGTATAAGTAATGCACAGTGAGATACAGAGCTATAGTATTGCACAGTATAAGTCATGCACAGTGAGATACAGAGCTATAGTATTGCACAGTATTAGTAATGCACAGTGAGATACAGAGCTATAGTATTGCACAGTATAAGTCATGCACAGTGAGATACACAGCTATAGTACTGCACAGTATAAGTCATGCACAGTGAGATACAGAGCTATAGTACTACACAGTATAATTCATGCACAGGGAGATACAGAGCTATAGTATTGCACAGTATTAGTAATGCACAGTGAGATACATAGCTATAGTATTTCACAGTATTAGTAATGCACAGTGAGATACAGAGCTATAGTATTGCACAGTATTAGTAATGCACAGTGAGATACACAGCTATAGTATTGCACAGTATAAGTCATGCACAGTGAGATACAGAGCTATAGTATTGCACAGTATAAGTCATGCACAGGGAAAAACAGAACTATAGTATTGCACAGTATTAGTAATGCACAGTGAGATACAGAGCTATAGTATTGCACAGTATTAGTAATGCACAGTGAGATACAGAGCTATAGTATTGCACAGTATTAGTAATGCACAGTGAGATACAGAGCTATAGTATTGCACAGTATTAGTAATGCACAGTGAGATACAGAGCTATATTACTGCACAGTATTAGTAATGCACAGTGAGATACAGAGCTATAGTTTTGCACAGTATAAGTCATGCACAGTGAGATACAGAGCTATAGTTTTGCACAGTATAAGTCATGCACAGTGAGATACAGAGCTATAGTATTGCACAATATTAGTAATGCACAGTGAGATACAGAGCTATAGTATTGCACAGTATAAGTCATGCACAGTGAGATACAGAGCTATAGTATTACACAGTATTAGTCATGCACAGTGAGATACAGAGCTATAGTATTGCACAGTATTAGTAATGCACAGTGAGATACAGAGCTATAGTATTGCACAGTATAAGTCATGCACAGTGAGATACAGAGCTATAGTATTGCACAGTATTAGTAATGCACAGTGAGATACAGAGCTATAGTATTGCACAGTATAAGTCATGCACAGTGAGATACAGAGCTATAGTACTGCACAGTATTAGTAATGCACAGTGAGATACAGAGCTATAGTATTGCACAGTATAAGTAATGCACAGTGAGATACAGAGCTATAGTATTGCACAGTATTAGTAATGCACAGTGAGATACAGAGCTATAGTATTGCACAGTATATGTCATGCTCAGTGAGATACAGAGCTATAGTATTGCACAGTATTAGTAATGCACAGTGAGATACAGAGCTATAGTACTGCACAGTATTAGTTAAGCACAGTGAGATACAGAGCTATAGTATTGCACAGTATGTCATGCACAGTGAGATACAGAGCTATAGTATTGCACAGTATTAGTAATGCACAGTGAGATACAGAGCTATAGTATTGCACAGTATTAGTAATGCACAGTGAGATACAGAGCTATAGTATTGCACAGTATAATTCATGCACAGTGAGATACAGAGCTATAGTATTGCACAGTATTAGTAATGCACAGTGAGATACAGACCTATAGTACTGCACAGTATTAGTAATGCACAGTGAGATACAGAGCTATGGTATTGCACAGTATAAGTCATGCACAGTGAGATACAGAGCTATAGTATTGCACAGTATAAGTAATGCACAGTGAGATACAGAGCTATAGTATTGCACAGTATAAGTCATGCACAGTGAGATACAGAGCTATAGTATTGCACAGTATTAGTAATGCACAGTGAGATACAGAGCTATAGTATTGCACAGTATAAGTCATGCACAGTGAGATACACAGCTATAGTATTGCACAGTATAAGTCATGCACAGTGAGATACAGAGCTATAGTACTACACAGTATAATTCATGCACAGGGAGATACAGAGCTATAGTATTGCACAGTATTAGTAATGCACAGTGAGATACATAGCTATAGTATTTCACAGTATTAGTAATGCACAGTGAGATACAGAGCTATAGTATTGCACAGTATTAGTAATGCACAGTGAGATACACAGCTATAGTATTGCACAGTATAAGTCATGCACAGTGAGATACAGAGCTATAGTATTGCACAGTATAAGTCATGCACAGGGAAATACAGAACTATAGTATTGCACAGTATTAGTAATGCACAGTGAGATACAGAGCTATAGTATTGCACAGTATTAGTAATGCACAGTGAGATACAGAGCTATATTACTGCACAGTATTAGTAATGCACAGTGAGATACAGAGCTATAGTTTTGCACAGTATAAGTCATGCACAGTGAGATACAGAGCTATAGTATTGCACAGTATTAGTAATGCACAGTGAGATACAGAGCTATAGTATTGCACAGTATAAGTCATGCACAGTGAGATACAGAGCTATAGTATTACACAGTATTAGTCATGCACAGTGAGATACAGAGCTATAGTATTGCACAGTATTAGTAATGCACAGTGAGATACAGAGCTATAGTATTGCACAGTATAAGTCATGCACAGTGAGATACAGAGCTATAGTATTGCACAGTATTAGTAATGCACAGTGAGATACAGAGCTATAGTATTGCACAGTATAAGTCATGCACAGTGAGATACAGAGCTATAGTACTGCACAGTATTAGTAATGCACAGTGAGATACAGAGCTATAGTATTGCACAGTATAAGTAATGCACAGTGAGATACAGAGCTATAGTACTGCACAGTATTAGTAATGCACAGTGAGATACAGAGCTATAGTATTGCACAGTATAAGTCTTGCACAGTGAGATACAGAGCTATAGTATTGCGCAGTATTAGTAATGCACAGTGAGATACAGAGCTATAGTATTGCACAGTATAAGTCATGCACAGTGAGATACAGAGCTATAGTATTGCACAGTATTTGTCATGCACAGTGAGATACAGAGCTATAGTATTGCACAGTATTAGTAATGCACAGTGAGATACAGAGCTATAGTATTGCACAGTATTAGTAATGCACAGTGAGATACAGAGCTATAGTATTGCACAGTATTAGTAATGCACAGTGAGATACAGAACTATAGTATTGCACAGTATTAGTAATGCACAGTGAGATACAGAGCTATAGTATTTCACAGTATAAGTCATGCACAGTGAGATACAGAGCTATAGTATTGCACAGTATAAGTAATGCACAGTGAGATACAGAGCTATAGTATTGCACAGTATAATTCATGCACAGTGAGATACAGAGCTATAGTATTGCACAGTATTAGTAATGCACAGTGAGATACAGAACTATAGTACTGCACAGTATTAGTAATGCACAGTGAGATACAGAGCTATAGTATTGCACAGTATAAGTCATGCACAGTGAGATACAGAGCTTAGTATTGCCAGAGTTGCCTACCTTTAACTTTCTCTTCCCGGGAGAAGCCCGAGTAAGAGATGCAGCAGGGGGCCGACGGGGGCGGGGCTTGACATTTCTCGTCATTATGCCCCGCCCCCTCGTGGTAAAATTGCCGTGATTGGGCACAATTTACATAGGGGCGGGGCCAAATGCTGTGATTCATGCAGAATCACAGCTTAAGCCCCGCCCCCTTCACAGAGACCCGCGATTGCCGCGGGTATTCTCCTAATTCTGCCCACTTCACTAGGAAGTGGGCAGAATGCAGGAGAAATGCTTACCCTTCCGGGGGTGCAGGGGGTTACCCGAAAAATCGGGAGCCTCCTGCGAAAACCGGGAGGGTAGGCATGTATGAGTATTGCACAGTATAAGTAATGCACAGTGAGATACAGAGCTATAGTATTGCACAGTATAAGTCATGCACAGTGAGATACAGAGCTATAGTATTGCACAGTATTAGTAATACACAGTGAGATACAGAGCTATAGTATTGCACAGTATAAGTCATGCACAGTGAGATACACAGCTATAGTATTGCACAGTATACGTCATGCACAGTGAGATACAGAGCTATAGTATTGCACAGTATTAGTAATGCACAGTGAGATACAGAACTATAGTACTGCACAGTATAATTCATGCACAGGGAGATACAGAGCTATAGTATTGCACAGTATTAGTAATGCACAGTGAGATACAGAGCTATAGTATTTCACAGTATTAGTAATGCACAGTGAGATACAGAGCTATAGTATTGCACAGTATTAGTAATGCACAGTAAGATACACAGCTATAGTATTGCACAGTATAAGTCATGCACAGTGAGATACAGAGCTATAGTATTGCACAGTATAAGTCATACACAGTGAGATACAGAGCTATAGTACTGCACAGTATAATTCATGCACAGGGAGATACAGAACTATAGTATTGCACAGTATTAGTCATGCACAGTGAGATACAGAGCTATAGTATTGCACAGTATTAGTAATGCACAGTGAGATACAGAGCTATAGTATTGCACAGTATTAGTAATGCACAGTGAGATACAGAGCTATAGTATTGCACAGTATTAGTAATGCACAGTGAGATATAGAACTATAGTATTGCACAGTATTAGTAATGCACAGTGAGATACAGAGCTATAGTATTTCACAGCATAAGTCATGCACAGTGAGATACAGAGCTATAGTATTGCACAGTATTAGTAATGCACAGTGAGATACAGAGCTATAGTATTGCACAGTATAATTCATGCACAGTGAGATACAGAGCTATAGTATTGCACAGTATTAGTAATGCACAGTGAGATACAGAACTATAGTACTGCACAGTATTAGTAATGCACAGTGAGATACAGAGCTATAGTATTGCACAGTATAAGTCATGCACAGTGAGATACACAGCTATAGTATTGCACAGTATAAGTCATGCACAGTGAGATACAGAGCTATAGTATTGCACAGTATAAGTCATGCACAGTGAGATACAGAGCTATAGTATTGCACAGTATTAGTAATGCACAGTGAGATACAGAGCTATAGTATTGCACAGTGTTAGTCATGCACAGTGAGATACACAGCTATAGTATTGCACAGTATAATTCATGCACAGTGAGATACAGAGCTATAGTATTGCACAGTATTAGTAATGCACAGTGAGATACACAGCTACAGTATTGCACAGTATAAGTAATGCACAGTGAGATACAGAGCTATAGTATTGCACAGTATTAGTAATGCAAAGTGAGATACAGAGCTATAGTATTGCACAGTATTAGTAATGCACAGTGAGATACAGAGCTATAGTATTGCACAGTATTAGTAATGCACAGTGAGATACAGAGCTATAGTATTGCACAGTATAAGTCATGCACAGTGAGATACAGAGCTATAGTATTGCACAGTATTAGTAATGCACAGTGAGATACAGAGCTATAGTATTGCACAGTATTAGTAATGCACAGTGAGATACAGAGCTATAGTATTACACAGTATTAGTAATGCACAGTGAGATACAGAGCTATAGTATTGCACAGTATTAGTAATGCACAGTGAGATACACAGCTATAGTATTGCACAGTATTAGTTATGCACAGTGAGATACAGAGCTATAGTATTGCACAGTATTAGTAATGCACAGTGAGATACAGAGGTATAGTACTGCACAGTATTAGTAATGCACAGTGAGATACAGAGCTATAGTATTGCACAGTATAAGTCATGCACAGTGAGATACACTGCTATAGTATTGCACAGTATAAGTCATGCACAGTGAGATACAGAGCTATAGTATTGCACAGTATTAGTAATGCACAGTGAGATACAGAGCTATAGTATTGCACAGTGTTAGTCATGCACAGTGAGATACACAGCTATAGTATTGCACAGTATAATTCATGCACAGTGAGATACAGAGCTATAGTATTGCACAGTATTAGTAATGCACAGTGAGATACACAGCTACAGTATTGCACAGTATAAGTAATGCACAGTGAGATACAGAGCTATAGTATTGCACAGTATTAGTAATGCACAGTGAGATACAGAGCTATAGTATTGCACTGTATTAGTAATGCACAGTGAGATACAGAGCTATAGTATTGCACAGTATTAGTAATGTACAGTGAGATACAGAGCTATAGTATTGCACAGTATTAGTAATGCACAGTGAGATACAGAGCTATAGTATTGCACAGTATTAGTAATGCACAGTGAGATACAGAGCTATAGTATTACACAGTATTAGTAATGCACAGTGAGATACAGAGCTATAGTATTGCACAGTATTAGTAATGCACAGTGAGATACACAGCTATAGTATTGCACAGTATTAGTAATGCACAGTGAGATACAGAGGTATAGTATTGCACAGTATTAGTAATGCACAGTGAGATACACAGCTATAGTATTGCATAGTATAAGTCATACACAGTGAGATACAGAGCTATAGTACTGCACAGTATAATTCATGCACAGGGAGATACAGAACTATAGTATTGCACAGTATTAGTCATGCACAGTGAGATACAGAGCTATAGTATTGCACAGTATCAGTCATGCACAGTGAGATACAGAGCTATAGTATTGCACAGTATTAGTAATGCACAGTGAGATACAGAGCTATAGTATTGCACAGTATTAGTAATGCACAGTGAGATACAGAACAATAGTATTGCACAGTATTAGTCATGCACAGTGAGATACAGAGCTATAGTATTTCACAGCATAAGTCATGCACAGTGAGATACAGAGCTATAGTATTGCACAGTATTAGTAATGCACAGTGAGATACAGAGCTATAGTATTGCACAGTATAATTCATGCACAGTGAGATACAGAGCTATAGTATTGCACAGTATTAGTAATGCACAGTGAGATACAGAACTATAGTACTGCACAGTATTAGTAATGCACAGTGAGATACAGAGCTATAGTATTGCACAGTATAAGTCATGCACAGTGAGATACACAGCTATAGTATTGCACAGTATAAGTCATGCACAGTGAGATACAGAGCTATAGTATTGCACAGTATAAGTCATGCACAGTGAGATACAGAGCTATAGTATTGCACAGTATTAGTAATGCACAGTGAGATACAGAGCTATAGTATTGCACAGTGTTAGTCATGCACAGTGAGATACACAGCTATAGTATTGCACAGTATAATTCATGCACAGTGAGATACAGAGCTATAGTATTGCACAGTATTAGTAATGCACAGTGAGATACACAGCTACAGTATTCCACAGTATAAGTAATGCACAGTGAGATACAGAGCTATAGTATTGCACAGTATTAGTAATGCAAAGTGAGATACAGAGCTATAGTATTGCACAGTATTAGTAATGCACAGTGAGATACAGAGCTGTAGTATTGCACAGTATTAGTAATGCACAGTGAGATACAGAGCTATAGTATTGCACAGTATAAGTCATGCACAGTGAGATACAGAGCTATAGTATTGCACAGTATTAGTAATGCACAGTGAGATACAGAGCTATAGTATTGCACAGTATAAGTAATGCACAGTGAGATACAGAGCTATAGTATTACACAGTATTAGTAATGCACAGTGAGATACAGAGCTATAGTATTGCACAGTATTAGTAACGCACAGTGAGATACACAGCTATAGTATTGCACAGTATTAGTTATGCACAGTGAGATACAGAGCTATAGTATTGCACAGTATTAGTAATGCACAGTGAGATACAGAGGTATAGTACTGCACAGTATTAGTAATGCACAGTGAGATACAGAGCTATAGTATTGCACAGTATAAGTCATGCACAGTGAGATACACAGCTATAGTATTGCACAGTATAAGTCATGCACAGTGAGATACAGAGCTATAGTATTGCACAGTATTAGTAATGCACAGTGAGATACAGAGCTATAGTATTGCACAGTGTTAGTCATGCACAGTGAGATACACAGCTATAGTATTGCACAGTATAATTCATGCACAGTGAGATACAGAGCTATAGTATTGCACAGTATTAGTAATGCAAAGTGAGATACACAGCTACAGTATTGCACAGTATAAGTAATGCACAGTGAGATACAGAGCTATAGTATTGCACAGTATTAGTAATGCACAGTGAGATACAGAGCTATAGTATTGCACTGTATTAGTAATGCACAGTGAGATACAGAGCTATAGTACTGCACAGTATTAGTAATGTACAGTGAGATACAGAGCTATAGTATTGCACAGTATTAGTAATGCACAGTGAGATACAGAGCTATAGTATTGCACAGTATTAGTAATGCACAGTGAGATACAGAGCTATAGTATTGCACAGTATAAGTTATGCACAGTGAGATACAGAGCTATAGTATTGCACAGTATAAGTCATGCACAGTGAGATACAGAGCTATAGTATTGCACAGTATTAGTAATGCACAGTGAGATACAGAGCTATAGTATTGCACAGTGTTAGTCATGCACAGTGAGATACACACCTATAGTATTGCACAGTATAATTCATGCACAGTGAGATACAGAGCTATAGTATTGCACAGTATTAGTAATGCACAGTGAGATACACAGCTACAGTATTGCACAGTATAAGTAATGCACAGTGAGATACAGAGCTATAGTATTGCACAGTATTAGTAATGCAAAGTGAGATACAGAGCTATAGTATTGCACAGTATTAGTAATGCACAGTGAGATACAGAGCTGTAGTATAGCACAGTATTAGTAATGCACAGTGAGATACAGAGCTATAGTATTGCACAGTATAAGTCATGCACAGTGAGATACAGAGCTATAGTATTGCACAGTATTAGTAATGCACAGTGAGATACAGAGCTATAGTATTGCACAGTATAAGTAATGCACAGTGAGATACAGAGCTATAGTATTACACAGTATTAGTAATGCACAGTGAGATACAGAGCTATAGTATTGCACAGTATTAGTAACGCACAGTGAGATACACAGCTATAGTATTGCACAGTATTAGTTATGCACAGTGAGATACAGAGCTATAGTATTGCACAGTATTAGTAATGCACAGTGAGATACAGAGGTATAGTACTGCACAGTATTAGTAATGCACAGTGAGATACAGAGCTATAGTATTGCACAGTATAAGTCATGCACAGTGAGATACACAGCTATAGTATTGCACAGTATAAGTCATGCACAGTGAGATACAGAGCTATAGTATTGCACAGTATTAGTAATGCACAGTGAGATACAGAGCTATAGTATTGCACAGTGTTAGTCATGCACAGTGAGATACACAGCTATAGTATTGCACAGTATAATTCATGCACAGTGAGATACAGAGCTATAGTATTGCACAGTATTAGTAATGCAAAGTGAGATACACAGCTACAGTATTGCACAGTATAAGTAATGCACAGTGAGATACAGAGCTATAGTATTGCACAGTATTAGTAATGCACAGTGAGATACAGAGCTATAGTATTGCACTGTATTAGTAATGCACAGTGAGATACAGAGCTATAGTATTGCACAGTATTAGTAATGTACAGTGAGATACAGAGCTATAGTATTGCACAGTATTAGTAATGCACAGTGAGATACAGAGCTATAGTATTGCACAGTATTAGTAATGCACAGTGAGATACAGAGCTATAGTATTGCACAGTATAAGTCATGCACAGTGAGATACACAGCTATAGTATTGCACAGTATAAGTCATGCACAGTGAGATACAGAGCTATAGTATTGCACAGTATTAGTAATGCACAGTGAGATACAGAGCTATAGTATTGCACAGTGTTAGTCATGCACAGTGAGATACACAGCTATAGTATTGCACAGTATAATTAATGCACAGTGAGATACAGAGCTATAGTATTGCACAGTATTAGTAATGCACAGTGAGATACACAGCTACAGTATTGCACAGTATAAGTAATGCACAGTGAGATACAGAGCTATAGTATTGCACAGTATTAGTAATGCACAGTGAGATACAGAGCTATAGTATTGCACAGTATTAGTTATGCACAGTGAGATACAGAGCTATAGTATTGCACAGTATTAGTAATGTACAGTGAGATACAGAGCTATAGTATTGCACAGTATTAGTAATGCACAGTGAGATACAGAGCTATAGTATTGCACAGTATTAGTAATGCACAGTGAGATACAGAGCTATAGTATTACACAGTATTAGTAATGCACAGTGAGATACACAGCTATAATATTACACAGTATTAGTAATGCACAGTGAGATACACAGCTATAGTATTGCACAGTATTAGTAATGCACATTGAGATACAGAGCTATAGTATTGCACAGTATTAGTAATGCACAGTGAGATACACAGCTACAGTATTGCACAGTATAAGTAATGCACAGTGAGATACAGAGCTATAGTATTGCACAGTATTAGTAATGCACAGTGAGATACAGAGCTATAGTATTGCACAGTTTTAGTAATGTACAGTGAGATACAGAGCTATAGTATTGCACAGTATTAGTAATGCACAGTGAGATACACAGCTATAGTATTGCACAGTATTAGTCATGCACAGTGAGATACAGAGCTATAGTATTGCACAGTATTAGTCATACACAGTGAGATACAGAGCTATAGTATTGCACAGTATTAGTAATGCACAGTGAGATACAGAGCTATAGTATTGCACAGTATTAGTAATGCACAGTGAGATACAGAGCTATAGTATTGCACAGTATTAGTAATGCACAGTGAGATACAGAGCTATAGTATTGCACAGTATTAGTAATGCACAGTGAGATACAGAGCTATAGTATTGCACAGTATTAGTAATGCACAGTGAGATACAGAGCTATAGTATTGCACAGTATTAGTAATGCACAGTGAGATACACAGCTATAGTATTGCACAGTATTAGTCATGCACAGTGAGATACAGAACTATAGTATTGCACAGTATTAGTCATGCACAGTGAGATACAGAGCTATAGTATTGCACAGTATTAGTAATGCACAGTGAGATACAGAGCTATAGTATTGCACAGTATTAGTAATGTACAGTGAGATACAGAGCTATAGTATTGCACAGTATTAGTAATGTACAGTGAGATACAGAGCTATAGTATTGCACAGTATTAGTAATGTACAGGGAGATACAGAGCTATAGTATTGCACAGTATTAGTAATGTACAGTGAGATACAGAGCTATAGTATTGCACAGTATTAGTCATACACAGTGAGATACAGAGCTATAGTATTGCACAGTATTAGTCATACACAGTGAGATACAGAGCTATAGTATTGCACAGTATTAGTCATGCACAGTGAGATACAGAGCTATAGTATTGCACAGTATTAGTAATGCACAGTGAGATACAGAGCTATAGTATTGCACAGTATAAGTCATGCACAGTGAGATACAGAGCTATAGTATTGCACAGTATTAGTCATGCACAGTGAGATACACAGCTATAGTATTGCACAGTATAAGTCATGCACAGTGAGATACAGAACTATAGTATTGCACAGTATAAGTCATGCACAGTGAGATACAGAACTATAGTACTGCACAGTATTAGTAATGCACAGTGAGATACAGAGCTATAGTATTGCACAGTATAAGTAATGCACAGTGAGATACAGAGCTATAGTATTGCACAGTATTAGTAATGCACAGTGAGATACAGAGCTATAGTATTGCACAGTATATGTCATGCTCAGTGAGATACAGAGCTATAGTATTGCACAGTATTAGTAATGCACAGTGAGATACAGAGCTATAGTACTGCACAGTATTAGTAATGCACAGTGAGATACAGAGCTATAGTATTGCACAGTATGTCATGCACAGTGAGATACAGAGCTATAGTATTGCACAGTATTAGTAATGCACAGTGAGATACAGAACTATAGTATTGCACAGTATTAGTAATGCACAGTGAGATACAGAGCTATAGTACTGCACAGTATTAGTAATGCACAGTGAGATACAGAGCTATAGTATTGCACAGTATAAGTCTTGCACAGTGAGATACAGAGCTATAGTATTGCACAGTATTAGTAATGCACAGTGAGATACAGAGCTATAGTATTGCACAGTATAAGTCATGCACAGTGAGATACAGAGCTATAGTATTGCACAGTATTAGTCATGCACAGTGAGATACAGAGCTATAGTATTGCACAGTATTAGTAATGCACAGTGAGATACAGAGCTATAGTATTGCACAGTATTAGTAATGCACAGTGAGATACAGAACTATAGTATTGCACAGTATTAGTAATGCACAGTGAGATACAGAGCTATAGTATTTCACAGTATAAGTCATGCACAGTGAGATACAGAGCTATAGTATTGCACAGTATAAGTAATGCACAGTGAGATACAGAGCTATAGTATTGCACAGTATAATTCATGCACAGTGAGATACAGAGCTATAGTATTGCACAGTATTAGTAATGCACAGTGAGATACAGAACTATAGTACTGCACAGTATTAGTAATGCACAGTGAGATACAGAGCTATAGTATTGCACAGTATAAGTCATGCACAGTGAGATACAGAGCTTAGTATTGCCAGAGTTGCCTACCTTTAACTTTCTCTTCCCGGGAGATGCCCGAGTAAGAGATGCAGCAGGGGGCCGACGGGGGCGGGGCTTGACGTTTCTCGTCATTATGCCCCGCCCCCTCGTGGTAAAATTGCCGTGATTGGGCACAATTTACATAGGGGGCGGGGCCAAATGCTGTGATTCATGCAGAATCACAGCTTAAGCCCCGCCCCCTTCACGGAGACCCGCGATTGCCGCGGGTATTCTCCTAATTCTGCCCACTTCACTAGGAAGTGGGCAGAATGCAGGAGAAATGCTTACCCTTCCGGGGGTGCGGGGGGTTACCCGAAAAATCGGGAGCATCCTGCGAAAACCGGGAGGGTAGGCATGTATGAGTATTGCACAGTATAAGTAATGCACAGTGAGATACAGAGCTATAGTATTGCACAGTATAAGTCATGCACAGTGAGATACAGAGCTATAGTATTGCACAGTATAAGTCATGCACAGTGAGATACACAGCTATAGTATTGCACAGTATACGTCATGCACAGTGAGATACAGAGCTATAGTATTGCACAGTATTAGTAATGCACAGTGAGATACAGAACTATAGTACTGCACAGTATAATTCATGCACAGGGAGATACAGAGCTATAGTATTGCACAGTATTAGTAATGCACAGTGAGATACAGAGCTATAGTATTTCACAGTATTAGTAATGCACAGTGAGATACAGAGCTATAGTATTGCACAGTATAAGTAATGCACAGTGACATACACAGCTATAGTATTGCACAGTATAAGTCATGCACAGTGAGATACAGAGCTATAGTATTGCACAGTATAAGTCATACACAGTGAGATACAGAGCTATAGTACTGCACAGTATAATTCATGCACAGGGAGATACAGAACTATAGTATTGCACAGTATTAGTCATGCACAGTGAGATACAGAGCTATAGTATTGCACAGTATTAGTAATGCACAGTGAGATACAGAGCTATAGTATTGCACAGTATTAGTAATGCACAGTGAGATACAGAGCTATAGTATTGCACAGTATTAGTAATGCACAGTGAGATACAGAACTATAGTATTTCACAGCATAAGTCATGCACAGTGAGATACAGAGCTATAGTATTGCACAGTATTAGTAATGCACAGTGAGATACAGAGCTATAGTATTGCACAGTATAATTCATGCACAGTGAGATACAGAGCTATAGTATTGCACAGTATTAGTAATGCACCGTGAGATACAGAACTATAGTACTGCACAGTATTAGTAATGCACAGTGAGATACAGAGCTATAGTATTGCACAGTATAAGTCATGCACAGTGAGATACACAGCTATAGTATTGCACAGTATAAGTCATGCACAGTGAGATACAGAGCTATAGTATTGCACAGTATAAGTCATGCACAGTGAGATACAGAGCTATAGTATTGCACAGTATTAGTAATGCACAGTGAGATACAGAGCTATAGTATTGCACAGTGTTAGTCATGCACAGTGAGATACACAGCTATAGTATTGCACAGTATAATTCATGCACAGTGAGATACAGAACTATAGTATTGCACAGTATTAGTAATGCACAGTGAGATACACAGCTACAGTATTGCACAGTATAAGTAATGCACAGTGAGATACAGAGCTATAGTATTGCACAGTATTAGTAATGCACAGTGAGATACAGAGCTATAGTATTGCACAGTATTAGTAATGCACAGTGAGATACAGAGCTATAGTAGTGCACAGTATTAGTAATGCACAGTGAGATACAGAGCTATAGTATTGCACAGTATAAGTCATGCACAGTGAGATACAGAGCTATAGTATTGCACAGTATTAGTAATGCACAGTGAGATACAGAGCTATAGTATTGCACAGTATTAGTAATGCACAGTGAGATACAGAGCTATAGTATTACACAGTATTAGTAATGCACAGTGAAATACAGAGCTATAGTATTGCACAGTATTAGTAATGCACAGTGAGATACACAGCTATAGTATTGCACAGTATTAGTTATGCACAGTGAGATACAGAGCTATAGTATTGCACAGTATTAGTAATGCACAGTGAGATACAGAGGTATAGTACTGCACAGTATAAGTAATGCACAGTGAGATACAGAGCTATAGTATTGCACAGTATAAGTCATGCACAGTGAGATACACAGCTATAGTATTGCACAGTATAAGTCATGCACAGTGAGATACAGAGCTATAGTATTGCACAGTATTAGTAATGCACAGTGAGATACAGAGCTATAGTATTGCACAGTGTTAGTCATGCACAGTGAGATACACAGCTATAGTATTGCACAGTATAATTCATGCACAGTGAGATACAGAGCTATAGTATTGCACAGTATTAGTAATGCACAGTGAGATACACAGCTACAGTATTGCACAGTATAAGTAATGCACAGTGAGATACAGAGGTATAGTATTGCACAGTATTAGTAATGCACAGTGAGATACACAGCTATAGTATTGCACAGTATAAGTCATACACAGTGAGATACAGAGCTATAGTACTGCACAGTATAATTCATGCACAGGGAGATACAGAACTATAGTATTGCACAGTATTAGTCATGCACAGTGAGATACAGAGCTATAGTATTGCACAGTATTAGTCATGCACAGTGAGATACAGAGCTATAGTATTGCACAGTATTAGTAATGCACAGTGAGATACAGACCTATAGTATTGCACAGTATTAGTAATGCACAGTGAGATACAGAACTATAGTATTGCACAGTATTAGTAATGCACAGTGAGATACAGAGCTATAGTATTTCACAGCATAAGTCATGCACAGTGAGATACAGAGCTATAGTATTGCACAGTATTAGTAATGCACAGTGAGATACAGAGCTATAGTATTGCACAGTATAATTCATGCACAGTGAGATACAGAGCTATAGTATTGCTCAGTATTAGTAATGCACAGTGAGATACAGAACTATAGTACTGCACAGTATTAGTAATGCACAGTGAGATACAGAGCTATAGTATTGCACAGTATAAGTCATGCACAGTGAGATACACAGCTATAGTATTGCACAGTATAAGTCATGCACAGTGAGATACAGAGCTATAGTATTGCACAGTATAAGTCATGCACAGTGAGATACAGAGCTATAGTATTGCACAGTATTAGTAATGCACAGTGAGATACAGAGCTATAGTATTGCACAGTATTAGTAATGCACAGTGAGATACAGAGCTATAGTATTGCACAGTATTAGTAATGCACAGTGAGATATAGAACTATAGTATTGCACAGTATTAGTAATGCACAGTGAGATACAGAGCTATAGTATTTCACAGCATAAGTCATGCACAGTGAGATACAGAGCTATAGTATTGCACAGTATTAGTAATGCACAGTGAGATACAGAGCTATAGTATTGCACAGTATAATTCATGCACAGTGAGATACAGAGCTATAGTATTGCACAGTATTAGTAATGCACAGTGAGATACAGAACTATAGTACTGCACAGTATTAGTAATGCACAGTGAGATACAGAGCTATAGTATTGCACAGTATAAGTCATGCACAGTGAGATACACAGCTATAGTATTGCACAGTATAAGTCATGCACAGTGAGATACAGAGCTATAGTATTGCACAGTATAAGTCATGCACAGTGAGATACAGAGCTATAGTATTGCACAGTATTAGTAATGCACAGTGAGATACAGAGCTATAGTATTGCACAGTGTTAGTCATGCACAGTGAGATACACAGCTATAGTATTGCACAGTATAATTCATGCACAGTGAGATACAGAGCTATAGTATTGCACAGTATTAGTAATGCACAGTGAGATACACAGCTACAGTATTGCACAGTATAAGTAATGCACAGTGAGATACAGAGCTATAGTATTGCACAGTATTAGTAATGCAAAGTGAGATACAGAGCTATAGTATTGCACAGTATTAGTAATGCACAGTGAGATACAGAGCTATAGTATTGCACAGTATTAGTAATGCACAGTGAGATACAGAGCTATAGTATTGCACAGTATAAGTCATGCACAGTGAGATACAGAGCTATAGTATTGCACAGTATTAGTAATGCACAGTGAGATACAGAGCTATAGTATTGCACAGTATTAGTAATGCACAGTGAGATACAGAGCTATAGTATTACACAGTATTAGTAATGCACAGTGAGATACAGAGCTATAGTATTGCACAGTATTAGTAATGCACAGTGAGATACACAGCTATAGTATTGCACAGTATTAGTTATGCACAGTGAGATACAGAGCTATAGTATTGCACAGTATTAGTAATGCACAGTGAGATACAGAGGTATAGTACTGCACAGTATTAGTAATGCACAGTGAGATACAGAGCTATAGTATTGCACAGTATAAGTCATGCACAGTGAGATACACTGCTATAGTATTGCACAGTATAAGTCATGCACAGTGAGATACAGAGCTATAGTATTGCACAGTATTAGTAATGCACAGTGAGATACAGAGCTATAGTATTGCACAGTGTTAGTCATGCACAGTGAGATACACAGCTATAGTATTGCACAGTATAATTCATGCACAGTGAGATACAGAGCTATAGTATTGCACAGTATTAGTAATGCACAGTGAGATACACAGCTACAGTATTGCACAGTATAAGTAATGCACAGTGAGATACAGAGCTATAGTATTGCACAGTATTAGTAATGCACAGTGAGATACAGAGCTATAGTATTGCACTGTATTAGTAATGCACAGTGAGATACAGAGCTATAGTATTGCACAGTATTAGTAATGTACAGTGAGATACAGAGCTATAGTATTGCACAGTATTAGTAATGCACAGTGAGATACAGAGCTATAGTATTGCACAGTATTAGTAATGCACAGTGAGATACAGAGCTATAGTATTACACAGTATTAGTAATGCACAGTGAGATACAGAGCTATAGTATTGCACAGTATTAGTAATGCACAGTGAGATACACAGCTATAGTATTGCACAGTATTAGTAATGCACAGTGAGATACAGAGGTATAGTATTGCACAGTATTAGTAATGCACAGTGAGATACACAGCTATAGTATTGCATAGTATAAGTCATACACAGTGAGATACAGAGCTATAGTACTGCACAGTATAATTCATGCACAGGGAGATACAGAACTATAGTATTGCACAGTATTAGTCATGCACAGTGAGATACAGAGCTATAGTATTGCACAGTATCAGTCATGCACAGTGAGATACAGAGCTATAGTATTGCACAGTATTAGTAATGCACAGTGAGATACAGAGCTATAGTATTGCACAGTATTAGTAATGCACAGTGAGATACAGAACAATAGTATTGCACAGTATTAGTCATGCACAGTGAGATACAGAGCTATAGTATTTCACAGCATAAGTCATGCACAGTGAGATACAGAGCTATAGTATTGCACAGTATTAGTAATGCACAGTGAGATACAGAGCTATAGTATTGCACAGTATAATTCATGCACAGTGAGATACAGAGCTATAGTATTGCACAGTATTAGTAATGCACAGTGAGATACAGAACTATAGTACTGCACAGTATTAGTAATGCACAGTGAGATACAGAGCTATAGTATTGCACAGTATAAGTCATGCACAGTGAGATACACAGCTATAGTATTGCACAGTATAAGTCATGCACAGTGAGATACAGAGCTATAGTATTGCACAGTATAAGTCATGCACAGTGAGATACAGAGCTATAGTATTGCACAGTATTAGTAATGCACAGTGAGATACAGAGCTATAGTATTGCACAGTGTTAGTCATGCACAGTGAGATACACAGCTATAGTATTGCACAGTATAATTCATGCACAGTGAGATACAGAGCTATAGTATTGCACAGTATTAGTAATGCACAGTGAGATACACAGCTACAGTATTCCACAGTATAAGTAATGCACAGTGAGATACAGAGCTATAGTATTGCACAGTATTAGTAATGCAAAGTGAGATACAGAGCTATAGTATTGCACAGTATTAGTAATGCACAGTGAGATACAGAGCTGTAGTATTGCACAGTATTAGTAATGCACAGTGAGATACAGAGCTATAGTATTGCACAGTATAAGTCATGCACAGTGAGATACAGAGCTATAGTATTGCACAGTATTAGTAATGCACAGTGAGATACAGAGCTATAGTATTGCACAGTATAAGTAATGCACAGTGAGATACAGAGCTATAGTATTACACAGTATTAGTAATGCACAGTGAGATACAGAGCTATAGTATTGCACAGTGTTAGTCATGCACAGTGAGATACACAGCTATAGTATTGCACAGTATAATTCATGCACAGTGAGATACAGAGCTATAGTATTGCACAGTATTAGTAATGCAAAGTGAGATACACAGCTACAGTATTGCACAGTATAAGTAATGCACAGTGAGATACAGAGCTATAGTATTGCACAGTATTAGTAATGCACAGTGAGATACAGAGCTATAGTATTGCACTGTATTAGTAATGCACAGTGAGATACAGAGCTATAGTATTGCACAGTATTAGTAATGTACAGTGAGATACAGAGCTATAGTATTGCACAGTATTAGTAATGCACAGTGAGATACAGAGCTATAGTATTGCACAGTATTAGTAATGCACAGTGAGATACAGAGCTATAGTATTGCACAGTATAAGTTATGCACAGTGAGATACAGAGCTATAGTATTGCACAGTATAAGTCATGCACAGTGAGATACAGAGCTATAGTATTGCACAGTATTAGTAATGCACAGTGAGATACAGAGCTATAGTATTGCACAGTGTTAGTCATGCACAGTGAGATACACACCTATAGTATTGCACAGTATAATTCATGCACAGTGAGATACAGAGCTATAGTATTGCACAGTATTAGTAATGCACAGTGAGATACACAGCTACAGTATTGCACAGTATAAGTAATGCACAGTGAGATACAGAGCTATAGTATTGCACAGTATTAGTAATGCAAAGTGAGATACAGAGCTATAGTATTGCACAGTATTAGTAATGCACAGTGAGATACAGAGCTGTAGTATTGCACAGTATTAGTAATGCACAGTGAGATACAGAGCTATAGTATTGCACAGTATAAGTCATGCACAGTGAGATACAGAGCTATAGTATTGCACAGTATTAGTAATGCACAGTGAGATACAGAGCTATAGTATTGCACAGTATAAGTAATGCACAGTGAGATACAGAGCTATAGTATTACACAGTATTAGTAATGCACAGTGAGATACAGAGCTATAGTATTGCACAGTATTAGTAACGCACAGTGAGATACACAGCTATAGTATTGCACAGTATTAGTTATGCACAGTGAGATACAGAGCTATAGTATTGCACAGTATTAGTAATGCACAGTGAGATACAGAGGTATAGTACTGCACAGTATTAGTAATGCACAGTGAGATACAGAGCTATAGTATTGCACAGTATAAGTCATGCACAGTGAGATACACAGCTATAGTATTGCACAGTATAAGTCATGCACAGTGAGATACAGAGCTATAGTATTGCACAGTATTAGTAATGCACAGTGAGATACAGAGCTATAGTATTGCACAGTGTTAGTCATGCACAGTGAGATACACAGCTATAGTATTGCACAGTATAATTCATGCACAGTGAGATACAGAGCTATAGTATTGCACAGTATTAGTAATGCAAAGTGAGATACACAGCTACAGTATTGCACAGTATAAGTAATGCACAGTGAGATACAGAGCTATAGTATTGCACAGTATTAGTAATGCACAGTGAGATACAGAGCTATAGTATTGCACTGTATTAGTAATGCACAGTGAGATACAGAGCTATAGTATTGCACAGTATTAGTAATGTACAGTGAGATACAGAGCTATAGTATTGCACAGTATTAGTAATGCACAGTGAGATACAGAGCTATAGTATTGCACAGTATTAGTAATGCACAGTGAGATACAGAGCTATAGTATTGCACAGTATAAGTCATGCACAGTGAGATACACAGCTATAGTATTGCACAGTATAAGTCATGCACAGTGAGATACAGAGCTATAGTATTGCACAGTATTAGTAATGCACAGTGAGATACAGAGCTATAGTATTGCACAGTGTTAGTCATGCACAGTGAGATACACAGCTATAGTATTGCACAGTATAATTAATGCACAGTGAGATACAGAGCTATAGTATTGCACAGTATTAGTAATGCACAGTGAGATACACAGCTACAGTATTGCACAGTATAAGTAATGCACAGTGAGATACAGAGCTATAGTATTGCACAGTATTAGTAATGCACAGTGAGATACAGAGCTATAGTATTGCACAGTATTAGTTATGCACAGTGAGATACAGAGCTATAGTATTGCACAGTATTAGTAATGTACAGTGAGATACAGAGCTATAGTATTGCACAGTATTAGTAATGCACAGTGAGATACAGAGCTATAGTATTGCACAGTATTAGTAATGCACAGTGAGATACAGAGCTATAGTATTACACAGTATTAGTAATGCACAGTGAGATACACAGCTATAATATTACACAGTATTAGTAATGCACAGTGAGATACACAGCTATAGTATTGCACAGTATTAGTAATGCACATTGAGATACAGAGCTATAGTATTGCACAGTATTAGTAATGCACAGTGAGATACACAGCTACAGTATTGCACAGTATAAGTAATGCACAGTGAGATACAGAGCTATAGTATTGCACAGTATTAGTAATGCACAGTGAGATACAGAGCTATAGTATTGCACAGTTTTAGTAATGTACAGTGAGATACAGAGCTATAGTATTGCACAGTATTAGTAATGCACAGTGAGATACACAGCTATAGTATTGCACAGTATTAGTCATGCACAGTGAGATACAGAGCTATAGTATTGCACAGTATTAGTCATACACAGTGAGATACAGAGCTATAGTATTGCACAGTATTAGTAATGCACAGTGAGATACAGAGCTATAGTATTGCACAGTATTAGTAATGCACAGTGAGATACAGAGCTATAGTATTGCACAGTATTAGTAATGCACAGTGAGATACAGAGCTATAGTATTGCACAGTATTAGTAATGCACAGTGAGATACAGAGCTATAGTATTGCACAGTATTAGTAATGCACAGTGAGATACAGAGCTATAGTATTGCACAGTATTAGTAATGCACAGTGAGATACACAGCTATAGTATTGCACAGTATTAGTCATGCACAGTGAGATACAGAACTATAGTATTGCACAGTATTAGTCATGCACAGTGAGATACAGAGCTATAGTATTGCACAGTATTAGTAATGCACAGTGAGATACAGAGCTATAGTATTGCACAGTATTAGTAATGTACAGTGAGATACAGAGCTATAGTATTGCACAGTATTAGTAATGTACAGTGAGATACAGAGCTATAGTATTGCACAGTATTAGTAATGTACAGGGAGATACAGAGCTATAGTATTGCACAGTATTAGTAATGTACAGTGAGATACAGAGCTATAGTATTGCACAGTATTAGTCATACACAGTGAGATACAGAGCTATAGTATTGCACAGTATTAGTCATACACAGTGAGATACAGAGCTATAGTATTGCACAGTATTAGTCATGCACAGTGAGATGCAGAGCTATAGTATTGCACAGTATTAGTAATGCACAGTGAGATACAGAGCTATAGTATTGCACAGTATAAGTCATGCACAGTGAGATACAGAGCTATAGTATTGCACAGTATTAGTCATGCACAGTGAGATACACAGCTATAGTATTGCACAGTATAAGTCATGCACAGTGAGATACAGAACTATAGTATTGCACAGTATAAGTCATGCACAGTGAGATACAGAACTATAGTACTGCACAGTATTAGTAATGCACAGTGAGATACAGAGCTATAGTATTGCACAGTAGAAGTAATGCACAGTGAGATACAGAGCTATAGTATTGCACAGTATTAGTAATGCACAGTGAGATACAGAGCTATAGTATTGCACAGTATATGTCATGCTCAGTGAGATACAGAGCTATAGTATTGCACAGTATTAGTAATGCACAGTGAGATACAGAGCTATAGTACTGCACAGTATTAGTAATGCACAGTGAGATACAGAGCTATAGTATTGCACAGTATGTCATGCACAGTGAGATACAGAGCTATAGTATTGCACAGTATTAGTAATGCACAGTGAGATACAGAACTATAGTATTGCACAGTATTAGTAATGCACAGTGAGATACAGAGCTATAGTACTGCACAGTATTAGTAATGCACAGTGAGATACAGAGCTATAGTATTGCACAGTATAAGTCTTGCACAGTGAGATACAGAGCTATAGTATTGCACAGTATTAGTAATGCACAGTGAGATACAGAGCTATAGTATTGCACAGTATAAGTCATGCACAGTGAGATACAGAGCTATAGTATTGCACAGTATTAGTCATGCACAGTGAGATACAGAGCTATAGTATTGCACAGTATTAGTAATGCACAGTGAGATACAGAGCTATAGTATTGCACAGTATTAGTAATGCACAGTGAGATACAGAACTATAGTATTGCACAGTATTAGTAATGCACAGTGAGATACAGAGCTATAGTATTTCACAGTATAAGTCATGCACAGTGAGATACAGAGCTATAGTATTGCACAGTATAAGTAATGCACAGTGAGATACAGAGCTATAGTATTGCACAGTATAATTCATGCACAGTGAGATACAGAGCTATAGTATTGCACAGTATTAGTAATGCACAGTGAGATACAGAACTATAGTACTGCACAGTATTAGTAATGCACAGTGAGATACAGAGCTATAGTATTGCACAGTATAAGTCATGCACAGTGAGATACAGAGCTTAGTATTGCCAGAGTTGCCTACCTTTAACTTTCTCTTCCCGGGAGATGCCCGAGTAAGAGATGCAGCAGGGGGCCGACGGGGGCGGGGCTTGACGTTTCTCGTCATTATGCCCCGCCCCCTCGTGGTAAAATTGCCGTGATTGGGCACAATTTACATAGGGGGCGGGGCCAAATGCTGTGATTCATGCAGAATCACAGCTTAAGCCCCGCCCCCTTCACGGAGACCCGCGATTGCCGCGGGTATTCTCCTAATTCTGCCCACTTCACTAGGAAGTGGGCAGAATGCAGGAGAAATGCTTACCCTTCCGGGGGTGCGGGGGGTTACCCGAAAAATCGGGAGCATCCTGCGAAAACCGGGAGGGTAGGCATGTATGAGTATTGCACAGTATAAGTAATGCACAGTGAGATACAGAGCTATAGTATTGCACAGTATAAGTCATGCACAGTGAGATACAGAGCTATAGTATTGCACAGTATAAGTCATGCACAGTGAGATACACAGCTATAGTATTGCACAGTATACGTCATGCACAGTGAGATACAGAGCTATAGTATTGCACAGTATTAGTAATGCACAGTGAGATACAGAACTATAGTACTGCACAGTATAATTCATGCACAGGGAGATACAGAGCTATAGTATTGCACAGTATTAGTAATGCACAGTGAGATACAGAGCTATAGTATTTCACAGTATTAGTAATGCACAGTGAGATACAGAGCTATAGTATTGCACAGTATAAGTAATGCACAGTGACATACACAGCTATAGTATTGCACAGTATAAGTCATGCACAGTGAGATACAGAGCTATAGTATTGCACAGTATAAGTCATACACAGTGAGATACAGAGCTATAGTACTGCACAGTATAATTCATGCACAGGGAGATACAGAACTATAGTATTGCACAGTATTAGTCATGCACAGTGAGATACAGAGCTATAGTATTGCACAGTATTAGTAATGCACAGTGAGATACAGAGCTATAGTATTGCACAGTATTAGTAATGCACAGTGAGATACAGAGCTATAGTATTGCACAGTATTAGTAATGCACAGTGAGATACAGAACTATAGTATTTCACAGCATAAGTCATGCACAGTGAGATACAGAGCTATAGTATTGCACAGTATTAGTAATGCACAGTGAGATACAGAGCTATAGTATTGCACAGTATAATTCATGCACAGTGAGATACAGAGCTATAGTATTGCACAGTATTAGTAATGCACCGTGAGATACAGAACTATAGTACTGCACAGTATTAGTAATGCACAGTGAGATACAGAGCTATAGTATTGCACAGTATAAGTCATGCACAGTGAGATACACAGCTATAGTATTGCACAGTATAAGTCATGCACAGTGAGATACAGAGCTATAGTATTGCACAGTATAAGTCATGCACAGTGAGATACAGAGCTATAGTATTGCACAGTATTAGTAATGCACAGTGAGATACAGAGCTATAGTATTGCACAGTGTTAGTCATGCACAGTGAGATACACAGCTATAGTATTGCACAGTATAATTCATGCACAGTGAGATACAGAACTATAGTATTGCACAGTATTAGTAATGCACAGTGAGATACACAGCTACAGTATTGCACAGTATAAGTAATGCACAGTGAGATACAGAGCTATAGTATTGCACAGTATTAGTAATGCACAGTGAGATACAGAGCTATAGTATTGCACAGTATTAGTAATGCACAGTGAGATACAGAGCTATAGTAGTGCACAGTATTAGTAATGCACAGTGAGATACAGAGCTATAGTATTGCACAGTATAAGTCATGCACAGTGAGATACAGAGCTATAGTATTGCACAGTATTAGTAATGCACAGTGAGATACAGAGCTATAGTATTGCACAGTATTAGTAATGCACAGTGAGATACAGAGCTATAGTATTACACAGTATTAGTAATGCACAGTGAAATACAGAGCTATAGTATTGCACAGTATTAGTAATGCACAGTGAGATACACAGCTATAGTATTGCACAGTATTAGTTATGCACAGTGAGATACAGAGCTATAGTATTGCACAGTATTAGTAATGCACAGTGAGATACAGAGGTATAGTACTGCACAGTATAAGTAATGCACAGTGAGATACAGAGCTATAGTATTGCACAGTATAAGTCATGCACAGTGAGATACACAGCTATAGTATTGCACAGTATAAGTCATGCACAGTGAGATACAGAGCTATAGTATTGCACAGTATTAGTAATGCACAGTGAGATACAGAGCTATAGTATTGCACAGTGTTAGTCATGCACAGTGAGATACACAGCTATAGTATTGCACAGTATAATTCATGCACAGTGAGATACAGAGCTATAGTATTGCACAGTATTAGTAATGCACAGTGAGATACACAGCTACAGTATTGCACAGTATAAGTAATGCACAGTGAGATACAGAGGTATAGTATTGCACAGTATTAGTAATGCACAGTGAGATACACAGCTATAGTATTGCACAGTATAAGTCATACACAGTGAGATACAGAGCTATAGTACTGCACAGTATAATTCATGCACAGGGAGATACAGAACTATAGTATTGCACAGTATTAGTCATGCACAGTGAGATACAGAGCTATAGTATTGCACAGTATTAGTCATGCACAGTGAGATACAGAGCTATAGTATTGCACAGTATTAGTAATGCACAGTGAGATACAGACCTATAGTATTGCACAGTATTAGTAATGCACAGTGAGATACAGAACTATAGTATTGCACAGTATTAGTAATGCACAGTGAGATACAGAGCTATAGTATTTCACAGCATAAGTCATGCACAGTGAGATACAGAGCTATAGTATTGCACAGTATTAGTAATGCACAGTGAGATACAGAGCTATAGTATTGCACAGTATAATTCATGCACAGTGAGATACAGAGCTATAGTATTGCTCAGTATTAGTAATGCACAGTGAGATACAGAACTATAGTACTGCACAGTATTAGTAATGCACAGTGAGATACAGAGCTATAGTATTGCACAGTATAAGTCATGCACAGTGAGATACACAGCTATAGTATTGCACAGTATAAGTCATGCACAGTGAGATACAGAGCTATAGTATTGCACAGTATAAGTCATGCACAGTGAGATACAGAGCTATAGTATTGCACAGTATTAGTAATGCACAGTGAGATACAGAGCTATAGTATTGCACAGTGTTAGTCATGCACAGTGAGATACACAGCTATAGTATTGCACAGTATAATTCATGCACAGTGAGATACAGAGCTATAGTATTGCACAGTATTAGTAATGCACAGTGAGATACACAGCTACAGTATTGCACAGTATAAGTAATGCACAGTGAGATACAGAGCTATAGTATTGCACAGTATTAGTAATGCACAGTGAGATACAGAGCTATAGTATTGCACAGTATTAGTAATGCACAGTGAGATACAGAGCTATAGTATTGCACAGTATAAGTCATGCACAGTGAGATACAGAGCTATAGTATTGCACAGTATTAGTAATGCACAGTGAGATACAGAGCTATAGTATTGCACAGTGTTAGTCATGCACAGTGAGATACACAGCTATAGTATTGCACAGTATAATTCATGCACAGTGAGATACAGAACTATAGTATTGCACAGTATTAGTAATGCACAGTGAGATACACAGCTACAGTATTGCACAGTATAAGTAATGCACAGTGAGATACAGAGCTATAGTATTGCACAGTATTAGTAATGCACAGTGAGATACAGAGCTATAGTATTGCACAGTATTAGTAATGCACAGTGAGATACAGAGCTATAGTAGTGCACAGTATTAGTAATGCACAGTGAGATACAGAGCTATAGTATTGCACAGTATAAGTCATGCACAGTGAGATACAGAGCTATAGTATTGCACAGTATTAGTAATGCACAGTGAGATACAGAGCTATAGTATTGCACAGTATTAGTAATGCACAGTGAGATACAGAGCTATAGTATTACACAGTATTAGTAATGCACAGTGAAATACAGAGCTATAGTATTGCACAGTATTAGTAATGCACAGTGAGATACACAGCTATAGTATTGCACAGTATTAGTTATGCACAGTGAGATACAGAGCTATAGTATTGCACAGTATTAGTAATGCACAGTGAGATACAGAGGTATAGTACTGCACAGTATAAGTAATGCACAGTGAGATACAGAGCTATAGTATTGCACAGTATAAGTCATGCACAGTGAGATACACAGCTATAGTATTGCACAGTATAAGTCATGCACAGTGAGATACAGAGCTATAGTATTGCACAGTATTAGTAATGCACAGTGAGATACAGAGCTATAGTATTGCACAGTGTTAGTCATGCACAGTGAGATACACAGCTATAGTATTGCACAGTATAATTCATGCACAGTGAGATACAGAGCTATAGTATTGCACAGTATTAGTAATGCACAGTGAGATACACAGCTACAGTATTGCACAGTATAAGTAATGCACAGTGAGATACAGAGGTATAGTATTGCACAGTATTAGTAATGCACAGTGAGATACACAGCTATAGTATTGCACAGTATAAGTCATACACAGTGAGATACAGAGCTATAGTACTGCACAGTATAATTCATGCACAGGGAGATACAGAACTATAGTATTGCACAGTATTAGTCATGCACAGTGAGATACAGAGCTATAGTATTGCACAGTATTAGTCATGCACAGTGAGATACAGAGCTATAGTATTGCACAGTATTAGTAATGCACAGTGAGATACAGACCTATAGTATTGCACAGTATTAGTAATGCACAGTGAGATACAGAACTATAGTATTGCACAGTATTAGTAATGCACAGTGAGATACAGAGCTATAGTATTTCACAGCATAAGTCATGCACAGTGAGATACAGAGCTATAGTATTGCACAGTATTAGTAATGCACAGTGAGATACAGAGCTATAGTATTGCACAGTATAATTCATGCACAGTGAGATACAGAGCTATAGTATTGCTCAGTATTAGTAATGCACAGTGAGATACAGAACTATAGTACTGCACAGTATTAGTAATGCACAGTGAGATACAGAGCTATAGTATTGCACAGTATAAGTCATGCACAGTGAGATACACAGCTATAGTATTGCACAGTATAAGTCATGCACAGTGAGATACAGAGCTATAGTATTGCACAGTATAAGTCATGCACAGTGAGATACAGAGCTATAGTATTGCACAGTATTAGTAATGCACAGTGAGATACAGAGCTATAGTATTGCACAGTGTTAGTCATGCACAGTGAGATACACAGCTATAGTATTGCACAGTATAATTCATGCACAGTGAGATACAGAGCTATAGTATTGCACAGTATTAGTAATGCACAGTGAGATACACAGCTACAGTATTGCACAGTATAAGTAATGCACAGTGAGATACAGAGCTATAGTATTGCACAGTATTAGTAATGCACAGTGAGATACAGAGCTATAGTATTGCACAGTATTAGTAATGCACAGTGAGATACAGAGCTATAGTATTGCACAGTATTAGTAATGCACAGTGAGATTCAGAGCTATAGTATTGCACAGTATAAGTCATGCACAGTGAGATACAGAGCTATAGTATTGCACAGTATTAGTAATGCACAGTGAGATACAGAGCTATAGTATTGCACAGTATTAGTAATGCACAGTGAGATACAGAGCTATAGTATTACACAGTATTAGTAATGCACAGTGAGATACAGAGCTATAGTATTGCACAGTATGTCATGCACAGTGAGATACAGAGCTATAGTATTGCACAGTATTAGTAATGCACAGTGAGATACAGAGCTATAGTATTGCACAGTATTAGTAATGCACAGTGAGATACAGAGCTATAGTACTGCACAGTATTAGTAATGCACAGTGAGATACAGAGCTATAGTATTGCACAGTATAAGTCTTGCACAGTGAGATACAGAGCTATAGTATTGCACAGTATTAGTAATGCACAGTGAGATACAGAGCTATAGTATTGCACAGTATAAGTCATGCACAGTGAGATACAGAGCTATAGTATTACACAGTATTAGTCATGCACAGTGAGATACAGAACTATAGTATTGCACAGTATTAGTAATGCACAGTGAGATACAGAGCTATAGTATTTCACAGTATAAGTCATGCACAGTGAGATACAGAGCTACAGTATTTCACAGTATAAGTAATGCACAGTGAGATACAGAGCTATAGTATTGCACAGTATTAGTAATGCACAGTGAGATACAGAGCTATAGTATTGCACAGTATGTCATGCACAGTGAGATACAGAGCTATAGTATTGCACAGTATTAGTAATGCACAGTGAGATACAGAGCTATAGTATTGCACAGTATTAGTAATGCACAGTGAGATACAGAGCTATAGTACTGCACAGTATTAGTAATGCACAGTGAGATACAGAGCTATAGTATTGCACAGTATAAGTCTTGCACAGTGAGATACAGAGCTATAGTATTGCACAGTATTAGTAATGCACAGTGAGATACAGAGCTATAGTATTGCACAGTATAATTCATGCACAGTGAGATACAGAGCTATAGTATTGCTCAGTATTAGTAATGCACAGTGAGATACAGAACTATAGTACTGCACAGTATTAGTAATGCACAGTGAGATACAGAGCTATAGTATTGCACAGTATAAGTCATGCACAGTGAGATACACAGCTATAGTATTGCACAGTATAAGTCATGCACAGTGAGATACAGAGCTATAGTATTGCACAGTATAAGTCATGCACAGTGAGATACAGAGCTATAGTATTGCACAGTATTAGTAATGCACAGTGAGATACAGAGCTATAGTATTGCACAGTGTTAGTCATGCACAGTGAGATACACAGCTATAGTATTGCACAGTATAATTCATGCACAGTGAGATACAGAGCTATAGTATTGCACAGTATTAGTAATGCACAGTGAGATACACAGCTACAGTATTGCACAGTATAAGTAATGCACAGTGAGATACAGAGCTATAGTATTGCACAGTATTAGTAATGCACAGTGAGATACAGAGCTATAGTATTGCACAGTATTAGTAATGCACAGTGAGATACAGAGCTATAGTATTGCACAGTATTAGTAATGCACAGTGAGATTCAGAGCTATAGTATTGCACAGTATAAGTCATGCACAGTGAGATACAGAGCTATAGTATTGCACAGTATTAGTAATGCACAGTGAGATACAGAGCTATAGTATTGCACAGTATTAGTAATGCACAGTGAGATACAGAGCTATAGTATTACACAGTATTAGTAATGCACAGTGAGATACAGAGCTATAGTATTGCACAGTATGTCATGCACAGTGAGATACAGAGCTATAGTATTGCACAGTATTAGTAATGCACAGTGAGAAACAGAGCTATAGTATTGCACAGTATTAGTAATGCACAGTGAGATACAGAGCTATAGTACTGCACAGTATTAGTAATGCACAGTGAGATACAGAGCTATAGTATTGCACAGTATAAGTCTTGCACAGTGAGATACAGAGCTATAGTATTGCACAGTATTAGTAATGCACAGTGAGATACAGAGCTATAGTATTGCACAGTATAAGTCATGCACAGTGAGATACAGAGCTATAGTATTGCACAGTATTAGTCATGCACAGTGAGATACAGAACTATAGTATTGCACAGTATTAGTAATGCACAGTGAGATACAGAGCTATAGTATTTCACAGTATAAGTCATGCACAGTGAGATACAGAGCTACAGTATTTCACAGTATAAGTAATGCACAGTGAGATACAGAGCTATAGTATTGCACAGTATTAGTAATGCACAGTGAGATACAGAGCTATAGTATTGCACAGTATGTCATGCACAGTGAGATACAGAGCTATAGTATTGCACAGTATTAGTAATGCACAGTGAGATACAGAGCTATAGTATTGCACAGTATTAGTAATGCACAGTGAGATACAGAGCTATAGTACTGCACAGTATTAGTAATGCACAGTGAGATACAGAGCTATAGTATTGCACAGTATAAGTCTTGCACAGTGAGATACAGAGCTATAGTATTGCACAGTATTAGTAATGCACAGTGAGATACAGAGCTATAGTATTGCACAGTATAATTCATGCACAGTGAGATACAGAGCTATAGTATTGCTCAGTATTAGTAATGCACAGTGAGATACAGAACTATAGTACTGCACAGTATTAGTAATGCACAGTGAGATACAGAGCTATAGTATTGCACAGTATAAGTCATGCACAGTGAGATACACAGCTATAGTATTGCACAGTATAAGTCATGCACAGTGAGATACAGAGCTATAGTATTGCACAGTATAAGTCATGCACAGTGAGATACAGAGCTATAGTATTGCACAGTATTAGTAATGCACAGTGAGATACAGAGCTATAGTATTGCACAGTGTTAGTCATGCACAGTGAGATACACAGCTATAGTATTGCACAGTATAATTCATGCACAGTGAGATACAGAGCTATAGTATTGCACAGTATTAGTCATGCACAGTGAGATACACAGCTACAGTATTGCACAGTATAAGTAATGCACAGTGAGATACAGAGCTATAGTATTGCACAGTATTAGTAATGCACAGTGAGATACAGAGCTATAGTATTGCACAGTATTAGTAATGCACAGTGAGATACAGAGCTATAGTATTGCACAGTATTAGTAATGCACAGTGAGATTCAGAGCTATAGTATTGCACAGTATAAGTCATGCACAGTGAGATACAGAGCTATAGTATTGCACAGTATTAGTAATGCACAGTGAGATACAGAGCTATAGTATTGCACAGTATTAGTAATGCACAGTGAGATACAGAGCTATAGTATTACACAGTATTAGTAATGCACAGTGAGATACAGAGCTATAGTATTGCACAGTATGTCATGCACAGTGAGATACAGAGCTATAGTATTGCACAGTATTAGTAATGCACAGTGAGATACAGAGCTATAGTATTGCACAGTATTAGTAATGCACAGTGAGATACAGAGCTATAGTACTGCACAGTATTAGTAATGCACAGTGAGATACAGAGCTATAGTATTGCACAGTATAAGTCTTGCACAGTGAGATACAGAGCTATAGTATTGCACAGTATTAGTAATGCACAGTGAGATACAGAGCTATAGTATTGCACAGTATAAGTCATGCACAGTGAGATACAGAGCTATAGTATTGCACAGTATTAGTCATGCACAGTGAGATACAGAACTATAGTATTGCACAGTATTAGTAATGCACAGTGAGATACAGAGCTATAGTATTTCACAGTATAAGTCATGCACAGTGAGATACAGAGCTACAGTATTTCACAGTATAAGTAATGCACAGTGAGATACAGAGCTATAGTATTGCACAGTATTAGTAATGCACAGTGAGATACAGAGCTATAGTATTGCACAGTATGTCATGCACAGTGAGATACAGAGCTATAGTATTGCACAGTATTAGTAATGCACAGTGAGATACAGAGCTATAGTATTGCACAGTATTAGTAATGCACAGTGAGATACAGAGCTATAGTACTGCACAGTATTAGTAATGCACAGTGAGATACAGAGCTATAGTATTGCACAGTATAAGTCTTGCACAGTGAGATACAGAGCTATAGTATTGCACAGTATTAGTAATGCACAGTGAGATACAGAGCTATAGTATTGCACAGTATAAGTCATGCACAGTGAGATACAGAGATATAGTATTGCACAGTATTAGTCATGCACAGTGAGATACAGAACTATAGTATTGCACAGTATTAGTAATGCACAGTAAGATACAGAGCTTAGTATTGCCAGAGTTGCCTACCTTTAACTTTCTCTTCCCGGGAGAAGCCCGAGTAAGAGATGCAGCAGGGGGCCGACGGGGGCGGGGCTTGACGTTTCTCGTCATTATGCCCCGCCCCCTCGTGGTAAAATTGCCGTGATTAGGCACAATTTACATAGGGGGCGGGGCCAAATGCTGTGATTCATGCAGAATCACAGCTTAAGCCCCGCCCCCTTCACGGAGACCCGCGATTGCCACAGGTATTCTCCTAATTCTGCCCACTTCACTAGGAAGTGGGCAGAATGCAGGAGAAATGCTTACCCTTCCGGGGGTGCGGGGAGTTACCCGAAAAATCTGGAGCCTCCTGCGAAAACCGGGAGGGTAGGCATGTATGAGTATTGCACAGTATAAGTAATGCACAGTGAGATACAGAGCTATAGTATTGCACAGTATAAGTCATGCACAGTGAGATACAGAGCTATAGTATTGCACAGTATAAGTCATGCACAGTGAGATACAGAGCTATAGTATTGCACAGTATTAGTAATGCACAGTGAGATACAGAGCTATAGTATTGCACAGTATAAGTCATGCACAGTGAGATACACAGCTATAGTATTGCACAGTATACGTCATGCACAGTGAGATACAGAGCTATAGTATTGCACAGTATTAGTAATGCACAGTGAGATACAGAACTATAGTACTGCACAGTATAATTCATGCACAGGGAGATACAGAGCTATAGTATTGCACAGTATTAGTAATGCACAGTGAGATACAGAGCTATAGTATTTCACAGTATTAGTAATGCACAGTGAGATACAGAGCTATAGTATTGCACAGTATTAGTAATGCACAGTGAGATACACAGCTATAGTATTGCACAGTATAAGTCATGCACAGTGAGATACAGAGCTATAGTATTGCACAGTATAAGTCATACACAGTGAGATACAGAGCTATAGTACTGCACAGTATAATTCATGCACAGGGAGATACAGAACTATAGTATTGCACAGTATTAGTCATGCACAGTGAGATACAGAGCTATAGTATTGCACAGTATTAGTAATGCACAGTGAGATACAGAGCTATAGTATTGCACAGTATTAGTAATGCACAGTGAGATACAGAGCTATAGTATTGCACAGTATTAGTAATGCACAGTGAGATACAGAACTATAGTATTGCACAGTATTAGTAATGCACAGTGAGATACAGAGCTATAGTATTTCACAGCATAAGTCATGCACAGTGAGATACAGAGCTATAGTATTGCACAGTATTAGTAATGCACAGTGAGATACAGAGCTATAGTATTGCACAGTATAATTCATGCACAGTGAGATACAGAGCTATAGTATTGCACAGTATTAGTAATGCACAGTGAGATACAGAACTATAGTACTGCACAGTATTAGTAATGCACAGTGAGATACAGAGCTATAGTATTGCACAGTATAAGTCATGCACAGTGAGATACACAGCTATAGTATTGCACAGTATAAGTCATGCACAGTGAGATACAGAGCTATAGTATTGCACAGTATAAGTCATGCACAGTGAGATACAGAGCTATAGTATTGCACAGTATAAGTCATGCACAGTGAGATACAGAGCTATAGTATTGCACAGTATTAGTAATGCACAGTGAGATACAGAGCTATAGTATTGCACAGTGTTAGTCATGCACAGTGAGATACACAGCTATAGTATTGCACAGTATAATTCATGCACAGTGAGAGACAGAGCTATAGTATTGCACAGTATTAGTAATGCACAGTGAGATACACAGCTACAGTATTGCACAGTATAAGTAATGCACAGTGAGATACAGAGCTATAGTATTGCACAGTATTAGTAATGCACAGTGAGATACAGAGCTATAGTATTGCACAGTATTAGTAATGCACAGTGAGATACAGAGCTATAGTATTGCACAGTATTAGTAATGCACAGTGAGATACAGAGCTATAGTATTGCACAGTATAAGTCATGCACAGTGAGATACAGAGCTATAGTATTGCACAGTATTAGTAATGCACAGTGAGATACAGAGCTATAGTATTGCACAGTATTAGTAATGCACAGTGAGATACAGAGCTATAGTATTACACAGTATTAGTAATGCACAGTGAGATACAGAGCTATAGTATTGCACAGTATTAGTAATGCACAGTGAGATACACAGCTATAGTATTGCACAGTATTAGTTATGCACAGTGAGATACAGAGCTATAGTATTGCACAGTATTAGTAATGCACAGTGAGATACAGAGGTATAGTACTGCACAGTATTAGTAATGCACAGTGAGATACAGAGCTATAGTATTGCACAGTATAAGTCATGCACAGTGAGATACACAGCTATAGTATTGCACAGTATAAGTCATGCACAGTGATATACAGAGCTATAGTATTGCACAGTATTAGTAATGCACAGTGAGATACAGAGCTATAGTATTGCACAGTGTTAGTCATGCACAGTGAGATACACAGCTATAGTATTGCACAGTATAATTCATGCACAGTGAGATACAGAGCTATAGTATTGCACAGTATTAGTAATGCACAGTGAGATACACAGCTACAGTATTGCACAGTATAAGTAATGCACAGTGAGATACAGAGCTATAGTATTGCACAGTATTAGTAATGCACAGTGAGATACAGAGCTATAGTATTGCACTGTATTAGTAATGCACAGTGAGATACAGAGCTATAGTATTGCACAGTATTAGTAATGTACAGTGAGATACAGAGCTATAGTATTGCACAGTATTAGTAATGCACAGTGAGATACAGAGCTATAGTATTGCACAGTATTAGTAATGCACAGTGAGATACAGAGCTATAGTATTACACAGTATTAGTAATGCACAGTGAGATACAGAGCTATAGTATTGCACAGTATTAGTAATGCACAGTGAGATACACAGCTATAGTATTGCACAGTATTAGTAATGCACAGTGAGATACAGAGGTATAGTATTGCACAGTATTAGTAATGCACAGTGAGATACACAGCTATAGTATTGCACAGTATAAGTCATACACAGTGAGATACAGAGCTATAGTACTGCACAGTATAATTCATGCACAGGGAGATACAGAACTATAGTATTGCACAGTATTAGTCATGCACAGTGAGATACAGAGCTATAGTATTGCACAGTATTAGTCATGCACAGTGAGATACAGAGCTATAGTATTGCACAGTATAAGTCATGCACAGTGAGATACAGAGCTATAGTATTTCACAGTATAAGTAATGCACAGTGAGATACAGAGCTATAGTATTGCACAGTATTAGTAATGCACAGTGAGATACAGAGCTATAGTATTGCACAGTATGTCATGCACAGTGAGATACAGAGCTATAGTATTGCACAGTATTAGTAATGCACAGTGAGATACAGAGCTATAGTATTGCACAGTATTAGTAATGCACAGTGAGATACAGAGCTATAGTACTGCACAGTATTAGTAATGCACAGTGAGATACAGAGCTATAGTATTGCACAGTATAAGTCTTGCACAGTGAGATACAGAGCTATAGTATTGCACAGTATTAGTAATGCACAGTGAGATACAGAGCTATAGTATTGCACAGTATAAGTCATGCACAGTGAGATACAGAGCTATAGTATTGCACAGTATTAGTCATGCACAGTGAGATACAGAACTATAGTATTGCACAGTATTAGTAATGCACAGTGAGATACAGAGCTATAGTATTTCACAGTATAAGTCATGCACAGTGAGATACAGAGCTATAGTATTGCACAGTATAAGTAATGCACAGTGAGATACAGAGCTATAGTATTGCACAGTATAATTCATGCACAGTGAGATACAGAGCTATAGTATTGCACAGTATTAGTAATGCACAGTGAGATACAGAACTATAGTACTGCACAGTATTAGTAATGCACAGTGAGATACAGAGCTATAGTATTGCACAGTATAAGTAATGCACAGTGAGATACAGAGCTATAGTATTGCACAGTATAAGTCTTGCACAGTGAGATACAGAGCTATAGTATTGCACAGTATTAGTAATGCACAGTGAGATACAGAGCTATAGTATTGCACAGTATTAGTAATGCACAGTGAGATACAGAGCTATAGTATTGCACAGTATTAGTAATGCACAGTGAGATACAGAGCTATAGTATTGCACAGTATTAGTAATGCACAGTGAGATTCAGAGCTATAGTATTGCACAGTATAAGTCATGCACAGTGAGATACAGAGCTATAGTATTGCACAGTATTAGTAATGCACAGTGAGATACAGAGCTATAGTATTGCACAGTATTAGTAATGCACAGTGAGATACAGAGCTATAGTATTACACAGTATTAGTAATGCACAGTGAGATACAGAGCTATAGTATTGCACAGTATGTCATGCACAGTGAGATACAGAGCTATAGTATTGCACAGTATTAGTAATGCACAGTGAGATACAGAGCTATAGTATTGCACAGTATTAGTAATGCACAGTGAGATACAGAGCTATAGTACTGCACAGTATTAGTAATGCACAGTGAGATACAGAGCTATAGTATTGCACAGTATAAGTCTTGCACAGTGAGATACAGAGCTATAGTATTGCACAGTATTAGTAATGCACAGTGAGATACAGAGCTATAGTATTGCACAGTATAAGTCATGCACAGTGAGATACAGAGCTATAGTATTGCACAGTATTAGTCATGCACAGTGAGATACAGAACTATAGTATTGCACAGTATTAGTAATGCACAGTGAGATACAGAGCTATAGTATTTCACAGTATAAGTCATGCACAGTGAGATACAGAGCTACAGTATTTCACAGTATAAGTAATGCACAGTGAGATACAGAGCTATAGTATTGCACAGTATTAGTAATGCACAGTGAGATACAGAGCTATAGTATTGCACAGTATGTCATGCACAGTGAGATACAGAGCTATAGTATTGCACAGTATTAGTAATGCACAGTGAGATACAGAGCTATAGTATTGCACAGTATTAGTAATGCACAGTGAGATACAGAGCTATAGTACTGCACAGTATTAGTAATGCACAGTGAGATACAGAGCTATAGTATTGCACAGTATAAGTCTTGCACAGTGAGATACAGAGCTATAGTATTGCACAGTATTAGTAATGCACAGTGAGATACAGAGCTATAGTATTGCACAGTATAAGTCATGCACAGTGAGATACAGAGATATAGTATTGCACAGTATTAGTCATGCACAGTGAGATACAGAACTATAGTATTGCACAGTATTAGTAATGCACAGTAAGATACAGAGCTTAGTATTGCCAGAGTTGCCTACCTTTAACTTTCTCTTCCCGGGAGAAGCCCGAGTAAGAGATGCAGCAGGGGGCCGACGGGGGCGGGGCTTGACGTTTCTCGTCATTATGCCCCGCCCCCTCGTGGTAAAATTGCCGTGATTAGGCACAATTTACATAGGGGGCGGGGCCAAATGCTGTGATTCATGCAGAATCACAGCTTAAGCCCCGCCCCCTTCACGGAGACCCGCGATTGCCACGGGTATTCTCCTAATTCTGCCCACTTCACTAGGAAGTGGGCAGAATGCAGGAGAAATGCTTACCCTTCCGGGGGTGCGGGGAGTTACCCGAAAAATCTGGAGCCTCCTGCGAAAACCGGGAGGGTAGGCATGTATGAGTATTGCACAGTATAAGTAATGCACAGTGAGATACAGAGCTATAGTATTGCACAGTATAAGTCATGCACAGTGAGATACAGAGCTATAGTATTGCACAGTATAAGTCATGCACAGTGAGATACAGAGCTATAGTATTGCACAGTATTAGTAATGCACAGTGAGATACAGAGCTATAGTATTGCACAGTATAAGTCATGCACAGTGAGATACACAGCTATAGTATTGCACAGTATACGTCATGCACAGTGAGATACAGAGCTATAGTATTGCACAGTATTAGTAATGCACAGTGAGATACAGAACTATAGTACTGCACAGTATAATTCATGCACAGGGAGATACAGAGCTATAGTATTGCACAGTATTAGTAATGCACAGTGAGATACAGAGCTATAGTATTTCACAGTATTAGTAATGCACAGTGAGATACAGAGCTATAGTATTGCACAGTATTAGTAATGCACAGTGAGATACACAGCTATAGTATTGCACAGTATAAGTCATGCACAGTGAGATACAGAGCTATAGTATTGCACAGTATAAGTCATACACAGTGAGATACAGAGCTATAGTACTGCACAGTATAATTCATGCACAGGGAGATACAGAACTATAGTATTGCACAGTATTAGTCATGCACAGTGAGATACAGAGCTATAGTATTGCACAGTATTAGTAATGCACAGTGAGATACAGAGCTATAGTATTGCACAGTATTAGTAATGCACAGTGAGATACAGAGCTATAGTATTGCACAGTATTAGTAATGCACAGTGAGATACAGAACTATAGTATTGCACAGTATTAGTAATGCACAGTGAGATACAGAGCTATAGTATTTCACAGCATAAGTCATGCACAGTGAGATACAGAGCTATAGTATTGCACAGTATTAGTAATGCACAGTGAGATACAGAGCTATAGTATTGCACAGTATAATTCATGCACAGTGAGATACAGAGCTATAGTATTGCACAGTATTAGTAATGCACAGTGAGATACAGAACTATAGTACTGCACAGTATTAGTAATGCACAGTGAGATACAGAGCTATAGTATTGCACAGTATAAGTCATGCACAGTGAGATACACAGCTATAGTATTGCACAGTATAAGTCATGCACAGTGAGATACAGAGCTATAGTATTGCACAGTATAAGTCATGCACAGTGAGATACAGAGCTATAGTATTGCACAGTATAAGTCATGCACAGTGAGATACAGAGCTATAGTATTGCACAGTATTAGTAATGCACAGTGAGATACAGAGCTATAGTATTGCACAGTGTTAGTCATGCACAGTGAGATACACAGCTATAGTATTGCACAGTATAATTCATGCACAGTGAGAGACAGAGCTATAGTATTGCACAGTATTAGTAATGCACAGTGAGATACACAGCTACAGTATTGCACAGTATAAGTAATGCACAGTGAGATACAGAGCTATAGTATTGCACAGTATTAGTAATGCACAGTGAGATACAGAGCTATAGTATTGCACAGTATTAGTAATGCACAGTGAGATACAGAGCTATAGTATTGCACAGTATTAGTAATGCACAGTGAGATACAGAGCTATAGTATTGCACAGTATAAGTCATGCACAGTGAGATACAGAGCTATAGTATTGCACAGTATTAGTAATGCACAGTGAGATACAGAGCTATAGTATTGCACAGTATTAGTAATGCACAGTGAGATACAGAGCTATAGTATTACACAGTATTAGTAATGCACAGTGAGATACAGAGCTATAGTATTGCACAGTATTAGTAATGCACAGTGAGATACACAGCTATAGTATTGCACAGTATTAGTTATGCACAGTGAGATACAGAGCTATAGTATTGCACAGTATTAGTAATGCACAGTGAGATACAGAGGTATAGTACTGCACAGTATTAGTAATGCACAGTGAGATACAGAGCTATAGTATTGCACAGTATAAGTCATGCACAGTGAGATACACAGCTATAGTATTGCACAGTATAAGTCATGCACAGTGATATACAGAGCTATAGTATTGCACAGTATTAGTAATGCACAGTGAGATACAGAGCTATAGTATTGCACAGTGTTAGTCATGCACAGTGAGATACACAGCTATAGTATTGCACAGTATAATTCATGCACAGTGAGATACAGAGCTATAGTATTGCACAGTATTAGTAATGCACAGTGAGATACACAGCTACAGTATTGCACAGTATAAGTAATGCACAGTGAGATACAGAGCTATAGTATTGCACAGTATTAGTAATGCACAGTGAGATACAGAGCTATAGTATTGCACTGTATTAGTAATGCACAGTGAGATACAGAGCTATAGTATTGCACAGTATTAGTAATGTACAGTGAGATACAGAGCTATAGTATTGCACAGTATTAGTAATGCACAGTGAGATACAGAGCTATAGTATTGCACAGTATTAGTAATGCACAGTGAGATACAGAGCTATAGTATTACACAGTATTAGTAATGCACAGTGAGATACAGAGCTATAGTATTGCACAGTATTAGTAATGCACAGTGAGATACACAGCTATAGTATTGCACAGTATTAGTAATGCACAGTGAGATACAGAGGTATAGTATTGCACAGTATTAGTAATGCACAGTGAGATACACAGCTATAGTATTGCACAGTATAAGTCATACACAGTGAGATACAGAGCTATAGTACTGCACAGTATAATTCATGCACAGGGAGATACAGAACTATAGTATTGCACAGTATTAGTCATGCACAGTGAGATACAGAGCTATAGTATTGCACAGTATTAGTCATGCACAGTGAGATACAGAGCTATAGTATTGCACAGTATAAGTCATGCACAGTGAGATACAGAGCTATAGTATTTCACAGTATAAGTAATGCACAGTGAGATACAGAGCTATAGTATTGCACAGTATTAGTAATGCACAGTGAGATACAGAGCTATAGTATTGCACAGTATGTCATGCACAGTGAGATACAGAGCTATAGTATTGCACAGTATTAGTAATGCACAGTGAGATACAGAGCTATAGTATTGCACAGTATTAGTAATGCACAGTGAGATACAGAGCTATAGTACTGCACAGTATTAGTAATGCACAGTGAGATACAGAGCTATAGTATTGCACAGTATAAGTCTTGCACAGTGAGATACAGAGCTATAGTATTGCACAGTATTAGTAATGCACAGTGAGATACAGAGCTATAGTATTGCACAGTATAAGTCATGCACAGTGAGATACAGAGCTATAGTATTGCACAGTATTAGTCATGCACAGTGAGATACAGAACTATAGTATTGCACAGTATTAGTAATGCACAGTGAGATACAGAGCTATAGTATTTCACAGTATAAGTCATGCACAGTGAGATACAGAGCTATAGTATTGCACAGTATAAGTAATGCACAGTGAGATACAGAGCTATAGTATTGCACAGTATAATTCATGCACAGTGAGATACAGAGCTATAGTATTGCACAGTATTAGTAATGCACAGTGAGATACAGAACTATAGTACTGCACAGTATTAGTAATGCACAGTGAGATACAGAGCTATAGTATTGCACAGTATAAGTCATGCACAGTGAGATACAGAGCTTAGTATTGCCAGAGTTGCCTACCTTTAACTTTCTCTTCTCGGGAGAAGCCCGAGTAAGAGATGCAGCAGAGGGCCGATGGGGGCGGGGCTTGACATTTCTCGTCATTATGCCCCGCCCCCTCGTGGTAAAATTGCCGTGATTAGGCATAATTTACATAGGGGGCGGGGCCAAATGCTGTGATTCATGCAGAATCACAGCTTAAGCCCCGCCCCCTTCACGGAGACCCGCGATTGCCACGGGTATTCTCCTAATTCTGCCCACTTCACTAGGAAGTGGGCAGAATGCAGGAGAAATGCTTACCCTTCCGGGGGTGCGGGGGGTTACCCGAAAAATCTGGAGCCTCCTGCGAAAACCGGGAGGGTAGGCATGTATGAGTATTGCACAGTATAAGTAATGCACAGTGAGATACAGAGCTATAGTATTGCACAGTATAAGTCATGCACAGTGAGATACAGAGCTATAGTATTGCACAGTATAAGTCATGCACAGTGAGATACAGAGCTATAGTATTGCACAGTATTAGTAATGCACAGTGAGATACAGAGCTATAGTATTGCACAGTATAAGTCATGCACAGTGAGATACACAGCTATAGTATTGCACAGTATACGTCATGCACAGTGAGATACAGAGCTATAGTATTGCACAGTATTAGTAATGCACAGTGAGATACAGAACTATAGTACTGCACAGTATAATTCATGCACAGGGAGATACAGAGCTATAGTATTGCACAGTATTAGTAATGCACAGTGAGATACAGAGCTATAGTATTTCACAGTATTAGTAATGCACAGTGAGATACAGAGCTATAGTATTGCACAGTATTAGTAATGCACAGTGAGATACACAGCTATAGTATTGCACAGTATAAGTCATGCACAGTGAGATACAGAGCTATAGTATTGCACAGTATAAGTCATACACAGTGAGATACAGAGCTATAGTACTGCACAGTATAATTCATGCACAGGGAGATACAGAACTATAGTATTGCACAGTATTAGTCATGCACAGTGAGATACAGAGCTATAGTATTGCACAGTATTAGTAATGCACAGTGAGATACAGAGCTATAGTATTGCACATTATTAGTAATGCACAGTGAGATACAGAGCTATAGTATTGCACAGTATTAGTAATGCACAGTGAGATACAGAACTATAGTATTGCACAGTATTAGTAATGCACAGTGAGATACAGAGCTATAGTATTTCACAGCATAAGTCATGCACAGTGAGATACAGAGCTATAGTATTGCACAGTATTAGTAATGCACAGTGAGATACAGAGCTATAGTATTGCACAGTATAATTCATGCACAGTGAGATACAGAGCTATAGTATTGCACAGTATTAGTAATGCACAGTGAGATACAGAACTATAGTACTGCACAGTATTAGTAATGCACAGTGAGATACAGAGCTATAGTATTGCACAGTATAAGTCATGCACAGTGAGATACACAGCTATAGTATTGCTCAGTATAAGTCATGCACAGTGAGATACAGAGCTATAGTATTGCACAGTATAAGTCATGCACAGTGAGATACAGAGCTATAGTATTGCACAGTATTAGTAATGCACAGTGAGATACAGAGCTATAGTATTGCACAGTGTTAGTCATACACAGTGAGATACACAGCTATAGTATTGCACAGTATAATTCATGCACAGTGAGATACAGAGCTATAGTATTGCACAGTATTAGTAATGCACAGTGAGATACACAGCTACAGTATTGCACAGTATAAGTAATGCACAGTGAGATACAGAGCTATAGTATTGCACAGTATTAGTAATGCACAGTGAGATACAGAGCTATAGTATTGCACAGTATTAGTAATGCACAGTGAGATACAGAGCTATAGTATTGCACAGTATTAGTAATGCACAGTGAGATACAGAGCTATAGTATTGCACAGTATAAGTCATGCACAGTGAGATACAGAGCTATAGTATTGCACAGTATTAGTAATGCACAGTGAGATACAGAGCTATAGTATTGCACAGTATTAGTAATGCACAGTGAGATACAGAGCTATAGTATTACACAGTATTAGTAATGCACAGTGAGATACAGAGCTATAGTATTGCACAGTATTAGTAATGCACAGTGAGCTACACAGCTATAGTATTGCACAGTATTAGTTATGCACAGTGAGATACAGAGCTATAGTATTGCACAGTATTAGTAATGCACAGTGAGATACAGAGGTATAGTACTGCACAGTATTAGTAATGCACAGTGAGATACAGAGCTATAGTATTGCACAGTATAAGTCATGCACAGTGAGATACACAGCTATAGTATTGCACAGTATAAGTCATGCACAGTGAGATACAGAGCTATAGTATTGCACAGTATTAGTAATGCACAGTGAGATACAGAGCTATAGTATTGCACAGTGTTAGTCATGCACAGTGAGATACACAGCTATAGTATTGCACAGTATAATTCATGCACAGTGAGATACAGAGCTATAGTATTGCACAGTATTAGTAATGCACAGTGAGATACACAGCTACAGTATTGCACAGTATAAGTAATGCACAGTGAGATACAGAGCTATAGTATTGCACAGTATTAGTAATGCACAGTGAGATACAGAGCTATAGTATTGCACTGTATTAGTAATGCACAGTGAGATACAGAGCTATAGTATTGCACAGTATTAGTAATGTACAGTGAGATACAGAGCTATAGTATTGCACAGTATTAGTAATGCACAGTGAGATACAGAGCTATAGTATTGCACAGTATTAGTAATGCACAGTGAGATACAGAGCTATAGTATTACACAGTATTAGTAATGCACAGTGAGATACAGAGCTATAGTATTGCACAGTATTAGTAATGCACAGTGAGATACACAGCTATAGTATTGCACAGTATTAGTAATGCACAGTGAGATACAGAGGTATAGTATTGCACAGTATTAGTAATGCACAGTGAGATACACAGCTATAGTATTGCACAGTATAAGTCATACACAGTGAGATACAGAGCTATAGTACTGCACAGTATAATTCATGCACAGGGAGATACAGAACTATAGTATTGCACAGTATTAGTCATGCACAGTGAGATACAGAGCTATAGTATTGCACAGTATTAGTCATGCACAGTGAGATACAGAGCTATAGTATTGCACAGTATTAGTCATGCACAGTGAGATACAGAGCTATAGTATTGCACAGTATTAGTAATGCACAGTGAGATACAGAACTATAGTATTGCACAGTATTAGTAATGCACAGTGAGATACAGAGCTATAGTATTTCACAGCATAAGTCATGCACAGTGAGACACAGAGCTATAGTATTGCACAGTATTAGTAATGCACAATGAGATACAGAGCTATAGTATTGCACAGTATAATTCATGCACAGTGAGATACAGAGCTATAGTATTGCTCAGTATTAGTAATGCACAGTGAGATACAGAACTATAGTACTGCACAGTATTAGTAATGCACAGTGAGATACAGAGCTATAGTATTGCACAGTATAAGTCATGCACAGTGAGATACACAGCTATAGTATTGCACAGTATAAGTCATGCACAGTGAGATACAGAGCTATAGTATTGCACAGTATAAGTCATGCACAGTGAGATACAGAGCTATAGTATTGCACAGTATTAGTAATGCACAGTGAGATACAGAGCTATAGTATTGCACAGTGTTAGTCATGCACAGTGAGATACACAGCTATAGTATTGCACAGTATAATTCATGCACAGTGAGATACAGAGCTATAGTATTGCACAGTATTAGTAATGCACAGTGAGATACACAGCTACAGTATTGCACAGTATAAGTAATGCACAGTGAGATACAGAGCTATAGTATTGCACAGTATTAGTAATGCACAGTGAGATACAGAGCTATAGTATTGCACAGTATTAGTAATGCACAGTGAGATACAGAGCTATAGTATTGCACAGTATTAGTAATGCACAGTGAGATACAGAGCTATAGTATTGCACAGTATAAGTCATGCACAGTGAGATACAGAGCTATAGTATTGCACAGTATTAGTAATGCACAGTGAGATACAGAGCTATAGTATTGCACAGTATTAGTAATGCACAGTGAGATACAGAGCTATAGTATTACACAGTATTAGTAATGCACAGTGAGATACAGAGCTATAGTATTGCACAGTATTAGTAATGCACAGTGAGATACACAGCTATAGTATTGCACAGTATTGGTCATGCACAGTGAGATACAGAGCTATAGTATTGCACAGTATTAGTAATGCACATTGAGATACAGAGGTATAGTACTGCACAGTATTAGTAATGCACAGTGAGATACAGAGCTATAGTATTGCACAGTATAAGTCATGCACAGTGAGATACACAGCTATAGTATTGCACAGTATAAGTCATGCACAGTGACATACAGAGCTATAGTATTGCACAGTATTAGTAATGCACAGCGAGATACAGAGCTATAGTATTGCACAGTGTTAGTCATGCACAGTGAGATACACAGCTATAGTATTGCACAGTATAATTCATGCACAGTGAGATACAGAGCTTTAGTATTGCACAGTATTAGTAATGCACAGTGAGATACACAGCTATAGTATTACACAGTATTAGTAATGCACAGTGAGATACACAGCTATAGTATTACACAGTATTAGTAATGCACAGTGAGATACACAGCTATAGTATTGCACAGTATTAGTAATGCACAGTGAGATACAGAGCTATAGTATTGCACAGTATTAGTAATGCACAGTGAGATACACAGCTACAGTATTGCACAGTATAAGTAATGCACAGTGAGATACAGAGCTACAGTATTGCACAGTATTAGTAATGCACAGTGAGATACAGAGCTATAGTATTGCACAGTATTAGTAATGCACAGTGAGATACAGAGCTATAGTATTGCACAGTATTAGTAATGTACAGTGAGATACAGAGCTATAGTATTGCACAGTATTAGTAATGCACAGTGAGATACACAGCTATAGTATTGCACAGTATTAGTAATGCACAGTGAGATACAGAACTATAGTATTGCACAGTATTAGTCATACACAGTGAGATACAGAGCTATAGTATTGCACAGTATTAGTAATGCACAGTGAGATACAGAGCTATAGTATTGCACAGTATTAGTAATGCACAGTGAGATACAGAGCTATAGTATTGCACAGTATTAGTAATGCACAGTGAGATACAGAGCTATAGTATTGCACAGTATTAGTAATGCACAGTGAGATACAGAGCTATAGTATTGCACAGTATTAGTAATGTACAGTGAGATACAGAGCTATAGTATTGCACAGTATTAGTAATGCACAGTGAGATACACAGCTATAGTATTGCACAGTATTAGTCATGCACAGTGAGATACAGAACTATAGTATTGCACAGTATTAGTCATGCACAGTGAGATACAGAGCTATAGTATTGCACAGTATTAGTAATGTACAGTGAGATACAGAGCTATAGTATTGCACAGTATTAGTAATGTACAGTGAGATACAGAGCTATAGTATTGCACAGTATTAGTAATGTACAGGGAGATACAGAGCTATAGTATTGCACAGTATTAGTAATGTACAGTGAGATACAGAGCTATAGTATTGCACAGTATTAGTCATACACAGTGAGATACAGAGCTATAGTATTGCACAGTATTAGTCATACACAGTGAGATACAGAGCTATAATATTGCACAGTATTAGTCATGCACAGTGAGATACAGAGCTTTAGTATTGCACAGTATTAGTAATGCATAGTGAGATACAGAGCTATAGTATTGCACAGTATAAGTCATGCACAGTGAGATACAGAGCTATAGTATTGCACAGTATTAGTCATGCACAGTGAGATACACAGCTATAGTATTGCACAGTATTAGTCATGCACAGTGAGATACAGAACTATAGTATTGCACAGTATAAGTCATGCACAGTGAGATACAGAACTATAGTATTGCACAGTATAAGTCATGCACAGTGAGATACAGAACTATAGTATTGCACAGTATTAGTAATGCACAGTGAGATACAGAACTATAGTATTGCACAGTATTAGTCATGCACAGTGAGATACAGAACTGTAGTATTGCACAGTATAATTCATGCACAGTGAGATACAGAGCTATAGTATTGCACAGTATTAGTCATGCACAGTGAGATACAGAACTATAGTATTGCACAGTATTAGTTATGCACAGTGAGATACAGAGCTATAGTATTGCACAGTATTAGTAATGCACAGTGAGATACAGAGCTATAGTATTGCACAGTATTAGTAATGCACAGTGAGATACAGAGCTATAGTATTGCACAGTATAATTCATGCACAGTGAGATACAGAGCTATAGTATTGCACAGTATTAGTCATGCACAGTGAGATACAGAACTATAGTATTGCACAGTATTAGTTATGCACAGTGAGATACAGAGCTATAGTATTGCACAGTATTAGTAATGCACAGTGAGATACAGAGCTATAGTATTGCACAGTATTAGTAATGCACAGTGAGATACAGAGCTATAGTATTGCACAGTATTAGTCATGCACAGTGAGATACAGAGCTATAGTATTGCACAGTATTAGTAATGCACAGTGAGATACAGAGCTATAGTATTGCACAGTATAATTCATGCACAGTGAGATACAGAGCTATAGTATTGCACAGTATTAGTAATGCACAGTGAGATACACAGCTACAGTATTGCACAGTATAAGTAATGCACAGTGAGATACAGAGCTATAGTATTGCACAGTATTAGTAATGCACAGTGAGATACAGAGCTATAGTATTGCACAGTATTAGTAATGCACAGTGAGATACAGAGCTATAGTATTGCACAGTATTAGTAATGCACAGTGAGATACAGAGCTATAGTATTGCACAGTATAAGTCATGCACAGTGAGATACAGAGCTATAGTATTGCACAGTATTAGTAATGCACAGTGAGATACAGAGCTATAGTATTGCACAGTATTAGTAATGCACAGTGAGATACAGAGCTATAGTATTACACAGTATTAGTAATGCACAGTGAGATACAGAGCTATAGTATTGCACAGTATTAGTAATGCACAGTGAGCTACACAGCTATAGTATTGCACAGTATTAGTTATGCACAGTGAGATACAGAGCTATAGTATTGCACAGTATTAGTAATGCACAGTGAGATACAGAGGTATAGTACTGCACAGTATTAGTAATGCACAGTGAGATACAGAGCTATAGTATTGCACAGTATAAGTCATGCACAGTGAGATACACAGCTATAGTATTGCACAGTATAAGTCATGCACAGTGAGATACAGAGCTATAGTATTGCACAGTATTAGTAATGCACAGTGAGATACAGAGCTATAGTATTGCACAGTGTTAGTCATGCACAGTGAGATACACAGCTATAGTATTGCACAGTATAATTCATGCACAGTGAGATACAGAGCTATAGTATTGCACAGTATTAGTAATGCACAGTGAGATACACAGCTACAGTATTGCACAGTATAAGTAATGCACAGTGAGATACAGAGCTATAGTATTGCACAGTATTAGTAATGCACAGTGAGATACAGAGCTATAGTATTGCACTGTATTAGTAATGCACAGTGAGATACAGAGCTATAGTATTGCACAGTATTAGTAATGTACAGTGAGATACAGAGCTATAGTATTGCACAGTATTAGTAATGCACAGTGAGATACAGAGCTATAGTATTGCACAGTATTAGTAATGCACAGTGAGATACAGAGCTATAGTATTACACAGTATTAGTAATGCACAGTGAGATACAGAGCTATAGTATTGCACAGTATTAGTAATGCACAGTGAGATACACAGCTATAGTATTGCACAGTATTAGTAATGCACAGTGAGATACAGAGGTATAGTATTGCACAGTATTAGTAATGCACAGTGAGATACACAGCTATAGTATTGCACAGTATAAGTCATACACAGTGAGATACAGAGCTATAGTACTGCACAGTATAATTCATGCACAGGGAGATACAGAACTATAGTATTGCACAGTATTAGTCATGCACAGTGAGATACAGAGCTATAGTATTGCACAGTATTAGTCATGCACAGTGAGATACAGAGCTATAGTATTGCACAGTATTAGTCATGCACAGTGAGATACAGAGCTATAGTATTGCACAGTATTAGTAATGCACAGTGAGATACAGAACTATAGTATTGCACAGTATTAGTAATGCACAGTGAGATACAGAGCTATAGTATTTCACAGCATAAGTCATGCACAGTGAGACACAGAGCTATAGTATTGCACAGTATTAGTAATGCACAATGAGATACAGAGCTATAGTATTGCACAGTATAATTCATGCACAGTGAGATACAGAGCTATAGTATTGCTCAGTATTAGTAATGCACAGTGAGATACAGAACTATAGTACTGCACAGTATTAGTAATGCACAGTGAGATACAGAGCTATAGTATTGCACAGTATAAGTCATGCACAGTGAGATACACAGCTATAGTATTGCACAGTATAAGTCATGCACAGTGAGATACAGAGCTATAGTATTGCACAGTATAAGTCATGCACAGTGAGATACAGAGCTATAGTATTGCACAGTATTAGTAATGCACAGTGAGATACAGAGCTATAGTATTGCACAGTGTTAGTCATGCACAGTGAGATACACAGCTATAGTATTGCACAGTATAATTCATGCACAGTGAGATACAGAGCTATAGTATTGCACAGTATTAGTAATGCACAGTGAGATACACAGCTACAGTATTGCACAGTATAAGTAATGCACAGTGAGATACAGAGCTATAGTATTGCACAGTATTAGTAATGCACAGTGAGATACAGAGCTATAGTATTGCACAGTATTAGTAATGCACAGTGAGATACAGAGCTATAGTATTGCACAGTATTAGTAATGCACAGTGAGATACAGAGCTATAGTATTGCACAGTATAAGTCATGCACAGTGAGATACAGAGCTATAGTATTGCACAGTATTAGTAATGCACAGTGAGATACAGAGCTATAGTATTGCACAGTATTAGTAATGCACAGTGAGATACAGAGCTATAGTATTACACAGTATTAGTAATGCACAGTGAGATACAGAGCTATAGTATTGCACAGTATTAGTAATGCACAGTGAGATACACAGCTATAGTATTGCACAGTATTGGTCATGCACAGTGAGATACAGAGCTATAGTATTGCACAGTATTAGTAATGCACATTGAGATACAGAGGTATAGTACTGCACAGTATTAGTAATGCACAGTGAGATACAGAGCTATAGTATTGCACAGTATAAGTCATGCACAGTGAGATACACAGCTATAGTATTGCACAGTATAAGTCATGCACAGTGACATACAGAGCTATAGTATTGCACAGTATTAGTAATGCACAGCGAGATACAGAGCTATAGTATTGCACAGTGTTAGTCATGCACAGTGAGATACACAGCTATAGTATTGCACAGTATAATTCATGCACAGTGAGATACAGAGCTTTAGTATTGCACAGTATTAGTAATGCACAGTGAGATACACAGCTATAGTATTACACAGTATTAGTAATGCACAGTGAGATACACAGCTATAGTATTACACAGTATTAGTAATGCACAGTGAGATACACAGCTATAGTATTGCACAGTATTAGTAATGCACAGTGAGATACAGAGCTATAGTATTGCACAGTATTAGTAATGCACAGTGAGATACACAGCTACAGTATTGCACAGTATAAGTAATGCACAGTGAGATACAGAGCTACAGTATTGCACAGTATTAGTAATGCACAGTGAGATACAGAGCTATAGTATTGCACAGTATTAGTAATGCACAGTGAGATACAGAGCTATAGTATTGCACAGTATTAGTAATGTACAGTGAGATACAGAGCTATAGTATTGCACAGTATTAGTAATGCACAGTGAGATACACAGCTATAGTATTGCACAGTATTAGTAATGCACAGTGAGATACAGAACTATAGTATTGCACAGTATTAGTCATACACAGTGAGATACAGAGCTATAGTATTGCACAGTATTAGTAATGCACAGTGAGATACAGAGCTATAGTATTGCACAGTATTAGTAATGCACAGTGAGATACAGAGCTATAGTATTGCACAGTATTAGTAATGCACAGTGAGATACAGAGCTATAGTATTGCACAGTATTAGTAATGCACAGTGAGATACAGAGCTATAGTATTGCACAGTATTAGTAATGTACAGTGAGATACAGAGCTATAGTATTGCACAGTATTAGTAATGCACAGTGAGATACACAGCTATAGTATTGCACAGTATTAGTCATGCACAGTGAGATACAGAACTATAGTATTGCACAGTATTAGTCATGCACAGTGAGATACAGAGCTATAGTATTGCACAGTATTAGTAATGTACAGTGAGATACAGAGCTATAGTATTGCACAGTATTAGTAATGTACAGTGAGATACAGAGCTATAGTATTGCACAGTATTAGTAATGTACAGGGAGATACAGAGCTATAGTATTGCACAGTATTAGTAATGTACAGTGAGATACAGAGCTATAGTATTGCACAGTATTAGTCATACACAGTGAGATACAGAGCTATAGTATTGCACAGTATTAGTCATACACAGTGAGATACAGAGCTATAATATTGCACAGTATTAGTCATGCACAGTGAGATACAGAGCTTTAGTATTGCACAGTATTAGTAATGCATAGTGAGATACAGAGCTATAGTATTGCACAGTATAAGTCATGCACAGTGAGATACAGAGCTATAGTATTGCACAGTATTAGTCATGCACAGTGAGATACACAGCTATAGTATTGCACAGTATTAGTCATGCACAGTGAGATACAGAACTATAGTATTGCACAGTATAAGTCATGCACAGTGAGATACAGAACTATAGTATTGCACAGTATAAGTCATGCACAGTGAGATACAGAACTATAGTATTGCACAGTATTAGTAATGCACAGTGAGATACAGAACTATAGTATTGCACAGTATTAGTCATGCACAGTGAGATACAGAACTGTAATATTGCACAGTATAATTCATGCACAGTGAGATACAGAGCTATAGTATTGCACAGTATTAGTCATGCACAGTGAGATACAGAACTATAGTATTGCACAGTATTAGTTATGCACAGTGAGATACAGAGCTATAGTATTGCACAGTATTAGTAATGCACAGTGAGATACAGAGCTATAGTATTGCACAGTATTAGTAATGCACAGTGAGATACAGAGCTATAGTATTGCACAGTATAATTCATGCACAGTGAGATACAGAGCTATAGTATTGCACAGTATTAGTCATGCACAGTGAGATACAGAACTATAGTATTGCACAGTATTAGTTATGCACAGTGAGATACAGAGCTATAGTATTGCACAGTATTAGTAATGCACAGTGAGATACAGAGCTATAGTATTGCACAGTATTAGTAATGCACAGTGAGATACAGAGCTATAGTATTGCACAGTATTAGTCATGCACAGTGAGATACAGAGCTATAGTATTGCACAGTATTAGTAATGCACAGTGAGATACAGAGCTATAGTATTGCACAGTATAATTCATGCACAGTGAGATACAGAGCTATAGTATTGCACAGTATTAGTAATGCACAGTGAGATACACAGCTACAGTATTGCACAGTATAAGTAATGCACAGTGAGATACAGAGCTATAGTATTGCACAGTATTAGTAATGCACAGTGAGATACAGAGCTATAGTATTGCACAGTATTAGTAATGCACAGTGAGATACAGAGCTATAGTATTGCACAGTATTAGTAATGCACAGTGAGATACAGAGCTATAGTATTGCACAGTATAAGTCATGCACAGTGAGATACAGAGCTATAGAATTGCACAGTATTAGTAATGCACAGTGAGATACAGAGCTATAGTATTGCACAGTATTAGTAATGCACAGTGAGATACAGAGCTATAGTATTACACAGTATTAGTAATGCACAGTGAGATACAGAGCTATAGTATTGCACAGTATTAGTAATGCACAGTGAGCTACACAGCTATAGTATTGCACAGTATTAGTTATGCACAGTGAGATACAGAGCTATAGTATTGCACAGTATTAGTAATGCACAGTGAGATACAGAGGTATAGTACTGCACAGTATTAGTAATGCACAGTGAGATACAGAGCTATAGTATTGCACAGTATAAGTCATGCACAGTGAGATACACAGCTATAGTATTGCACAGTATAAGTCATGCACAGTGAGATACAGAGCTATAGTATTGCACAGTATTAGTAATGCACAGTGAGATACAGAGCTATAGTATTGCACAGTGTTAGTCATGCACAGTGAGATACACAGCTATAGTATTGCACAGTATAATTCATGCACAGTGAGATACAGAGCTATAGTATTGCACAGTATTAGTAATGCACAGTGAGATACACAGCTACAGTATTGCACAGTATAAGTAATGCACAGTGAGATACAGAGCTATAGTATTGCACAGTATTAGTAATGCACAGTGAGATACAGAGCTATAGTATTGCACTGTATTAGTAATGCACAGTGAGATACAGAGCTATAGTATTGCACAGTATTAGTAATGTACAGTGAGATACAGAGCTATAGTATTGCACAGTATTAGTAATGCACAGTGAGATACAGAGCTATAGTATTGCACAGTATTAGTAATGCACAGTGAGATACAGAGCTATAGTATTACACAGTATTAGTAATGCACAGTGAGATACAGAGCTATAGTATTGCACAGTATTAGTAATGCACAGTGAGATACACAGCTATAGTATTGCACAGTATTAGTAATGCACAGTGAGATACAGAGGTATAGTATTGCACAGTATTAGTAATGCACAGTGAGATACACAGCTATAGTATTGCACAGTATAAGTCATACACAGTGAGATACAGAGCTATAGTACTGCACAGTATAATTCATGCACAGGGAGATACAGAACTATAGTATTGCACAGTATTAGTCATGCACAGTGAGATACAGAGCTATAGTATTGCACAGTATTAGTCATGCACAGTGAGATACAGAGCTATAGTATTGCACAGTATTAGTCATGCACAGTGAGATACAGAGCTATAGTATTGCACAGTATTAGTAATGCACAGTGAGATACAGAACTATAGTATTGCACAGTATTAGTAATGCACAGTGAGATACAGAGCTATAGTATTTCACAGCATAAGTCATGCACAGTGAGACACAGAGCTATAGTATTGCACAGTATTAGTAATGCACAATGAGATACAGAGCTATAGTATTGCACAGTATAATTCATGCACAGTGAGATACAGAGCTATAGTATTGCTCAGTATTAGTAATGCACAGTGAGATACAGAACTATAGTACTGCACAGTATTAGTAATGCACAGTGAGATACAGAGCTATAGTATTGCACAGTATAAGTCATGCACAGTGAGATACACAGCTATAGTATTGCACAGTATAAGTCATGCACAGTGAGATACAGAGCTATAGTATTGCACAGTATAAGTCATGCACAGTGAGATACAGAGCTATAGTATTGCACAGTATTAGTAATGCACAGTGAGATACAGAGCTATAGTATTGCACAGTATTAGTAATGCACAGTGAGATACAGAGCTATAGTATTGCACAGTATTAGTCATGCACAGTGAGATACAGAGCTATAGTATTGCACAGTATTAGTAATGCACAGTGAGATACAGAGCTATAGTATTGCACAGTATAATTCATGCACAGTGAGATACAGAGCTATAGTATTGCACAGTATTAGTAATGCACAGTGAGATACACAGCTACAGTATTGCACAGTATAAGTAATGCACAGTGAGATACAGAGCTATAGTATTGCACAGTATTAGTAATGCACAGTGAGATACAGAGCTATAGTATTGCACAGTATTAGTAATGCACAGTGAGATACAGAGCTATAGTATTGCACAGTATTAGTAATGCACAGTGAGATACAGAGCTATAGTATTGCACAGTATAAGTCATGCACAGTGAGATACAGAGCTATAGTATTGCACAGTATTAGTAATGCACAGTGAGATACAGAGCTATAGTATTGCACAGTATTAGTAATGCACAGTGAGATACAGAGCTATAGTATTACACAGTATTAGTAATGCACAGTGAGATACAGAGCTATAGTATTGCACAGTATTAGTAATGCACAGTGAGCTACACAGCTATAGTATTGCACAGTATTAGTTATGCACAGTGAGATACAGAGCTATAGTATTGCACAGTATTAGTAATGCACAGTGAGATACAGAGGTATAGTACTGCACAGTATTAGTAATGCACAGTGAGATACAGAGCTATAGTATTGCACAGTATAAGTCATGCACAGTGAGATACACAGCTATAGTATTGCACAGTATAAGTCATGCACAGTGAGATACAGAGCTATAGTATTGCACAGTATTAGTAATGCACAGTGAGATACAGAGCTATAGTATTGCACAGTGTTAGTCATGCACAGTGAGATACACAGCTATAGTATTGCACAGTATAATTCATGCACAGTGAGATACAGAGCTATAGTATTGCACAGTATTAGTAATGCACAGTGAGATACACAGCTACAGTATTGCACAGTATAAGTAATGCACAGTGAGATACAGAGCTATAGTATTGCACAGTATTAGTAATGCACAGTGAGATACAGAGCTATAGTATTGCACTGTATTAGTAATGCACAGTGAGATACAGAGCTATAGTATTGCACAGTATTAGTAATGTACAGTGAGATACAGAGCTATAGTATTGCACAGTATTAGTAATGCACAGTGAGATACAGAGCTATAGTATTGCACAGTATTAGTAATGCACAGTGAGATACAGAGCTATAGTATTACACAGTATTAGTAATGCACAGTGAGATACAGAGCTGTAGTATTGCACAGTATTAGTAATGCACAGTGAGATACACAGCTATAGTATTGCACAGTATTAGTAATGCACAGTGAGATACAGAGGTATAGTATTGCACAGTATTAGTAATGCACAGTGAGATACACAGCTATAGTATTGCACAGTATAAGTCATACACAGTGAGATACAGAGCTATAGTACTGCACAGTATAATTCATGCACAGGGAGATACAGAACTATAGTATTGCACAGTATTAGTCATGCACAGTGAGATACAGAGCTATAGTATTGCACAGTATTAGTCATGCACAGTGAGATACAGAGCTATAGTATTGCACAGTATTAGTCATGCACAGTGAGATACAGAGCTATAGTATTGCACAGTATTAGTAATGCACAGTGAGATACAGAACTATAGTATTGCACAGTATTAGTAATGCACAGTGAGATACAGAGCTATAGTATTTCACAGCATAAGTCATGCACAGTGAGACACAGAGCTATAGTATTGCACAGTATTAGTAATGCACAATGAGATACAGAGCTATAGTATTGCACAGTATAATTCATGCACAGTGAGATACAGAGCTATAGTATTGCTCAGTATTAGTAATGCACAGTGAGATACAGAACTATAGTACTGCACAGTATTAGTAATGCACAGTGAGATACAGAGCTATAGTATTGCACAGTATAAGTCATGCACAGTGAGATACACAGCTATAGTATTGCACAGTATAAGTCATGCACAGTGAGATACAGAGCTATAGTATTGCACAGTATAAGTCATGCACAGTGAGATACAGAGCTATAGTATTGCACAGTATTAGTAATGCACAGTGAGATACAGAGCTATAGTATTGCACAGTGTTAGTCATGCACAGTGAGATACACAGCTATAGTATTGCACAGTATAATTCATGCACAGTGAGATACAGAGCTATAGTATTGCACAGTATTAGTAATGCACAGTGAGATACACAGCTACAGTATTGCACAGTATAAGTAATGCACAGTGAGATACAGAGCTATAGTATTGCACAGTATTAGTAATGCACAGTGAGATACAGAGCTATAGTATTGCACAGTATTAGTAATGCACAGTGAGATACAGAGCTATAGTATTGCACAGTATTAGTAATGCACAGTGAGATACAGAGCTATAGTATTGCACAGTATAAGTCATGCACAGTGAGATACAGAGCTATAGTATTGCACAGTATTAGTAATGCACAGTGAGATACAGAGCTATAGTATTGCACAGTATTAGTAATGCACAGTGAGATACAGAGCTATAGTATTACACAGTATTAGTAATGCACAGTGAGATACAGAGCTATAGTATTGCACAGTATTAGTAATGCACAGTGAGATACACAGCTATAGTATTGCACAGTATTGGTCATGCACAGTGAGATACAGAGCTATAGTATTGCACAGTATTAGTAATGCACATTGAGATACAGAGGTATAGTACTGCACAGTATTAGTAATGCACAGTGAGATATAGAGCTATAGTATTGCACAGTATAAGTCATGCACAGTGAGATACACAGCTATAGTATTGCACAGTATAAGTCATGCACAGTGACATACAGAGCTATAGTATTGCACAGTATTAGTAATGCACAGCGAGATACAGAGCTATAGTATTGCACAGTGTTAGTCATGCACAGTGAGATACACAGCTATAGTATTGCACAGTATAATTCATGCACAGTGAGATACAGAGCTTTAGTATTGCACAGTATTAGTAATGCACAGTGAGATACACAGCTATAGTATTACACAGTATTAGTAATGCACAGTGAGATACACAGCTATAGTATTACACAGTATTAGTAATGCACAGTGAGATACACAGCTATAGTATTGCACAGTATTAGTAATGCACAGTGAGATACAGAGCTATAGTATTGCACAGTATTAGTAATGCACAGTGAGATACACAGCTACAGTATTGCACAGTATAAGTAATGCACAGTGAGATACAGAGCTACAGTATTGCACAGTATTAGTAATGCACAGTGAGATACAGAGCTATAGTATTGCACAGTATTAGTAATGCACAGTGAGATACAGAGCTATAGTATTGCACAGTATTAGTAATGTACAGTGAGATACAGAGCTATAGTATTGCACAGTATTAGTAATGCACAGTGAGATACACAGCTATAGTATTGCACAGTATTAGTAATGCACAGTGAGATACAGAACTATAGTATTGCACAGTATTAGTCATACACAGTGAGATACAGAGCTATAGTATTGCACAGTATTAGTAATGCACAGTGAGATACAGAGCTATAGTATTGCACAGTATTAGTAATGCACAGTGAGATACAGAGCTATAGTATTGCACAGTATTAGTAATGCACAGTGAGATACAGAGCTATAGTATTGCACAGTATTAGTAATGCACAGTGAGATACAGAGCTATAGTATTGCACAGTATTAGTAATGTACAGTGAGATACAGAGCTATAGTATTGCACAGTATTAGTAATGCACAGTGAGATACACAGCTATAGTATTGCACAGTATTAGTCATGCACAGTGAGATACAGAACTATAGTATTGCACAGTATTAGTCATGCACAGTGAGATACAGAGCTATAGTATTGCACAGTATTAGTAATGTACAGTGAGATACAGAGCTATAGTATTGCACAGTATTAGTAATGTACAGTGAGATACAGAGCTATAGTATTGCACAGTATTAGTAATGTACAGGGAGATACAGAGCTATAGTATTGCACAGTATTAGTAATGTACAGTGAGATACAGAGCTATAGTATTGCACAGTATTAGTCATACACAGTGAGATACAGAGCTATAGTATTGCACAGTATTAGTCATACACAGTGAGATACAGAGCTATAATATTGCACAGTATTAGTCATGCACAGTGAGATACAGAGCTTTAGTATTGCACAGTATTAGTAATGCATAGTGAGATACAGAGCTATAGTATTGCACAGTATAAGTCATGCACAGTGAGATACAGAGCTATAGTATTGCACAGTATTAGTCATGCACAGTGAGATACACAGCTATAGTATTGCACAGTATTAGTCATGCACAGTGAGATACAGAACTATAGTATTGCACAGTATAAGTCATGCACAGTGAGATACAGAACTATAGTATTGCACAGTATAAGTCATGCACAGTGAGATACAGAACTATAGTATTGCACAGTATTAGTAATGCACAGTGAGATACAGAACTATAGTATTGCACAGTATTAGTCATGCACAGTGAGATACAGAACTGTAGTATTGCACAGTATAATTCATGCACAGTGAGATACAGAGCTATAGTATTGCACAGTATTAGTCATGCACAGTGAGATACAGAACTATAGTATTGCACAGTATTAGTTATGCACAGTGAGATACAGAGCTATAGTATTGCACAGTATTAGTAATGCACAGTGAGATACAGAGCTATAGTATTGCACAGTATTAGTAATGCACAGTGAGATACAGAGCTATAGTATTGCACAGTATAATTCATGCACAGTGAGATACAGAGCTATAGTATTGCACAGTATTAGTCATGCACAGTGAGATACAGAACTATAGTATTGCACAGTATTAGTTATGCACAGTGAGATACAGAGCTATAGTATTGCACAGTATTAGTAATGCACAGTGAGATACAGAGCTATAGTATTGCACAGTATTAGTAATGCACAGTGAGATACAGAGCTATAGTATTGCACAGTATTAGTCATGCACAGTGAGATACAGAGCTATAGTATTGCACAGTATTAGTAATGCACAGTGAGATACAGAGCTATAGTATTGCACAGTATAATTCATGCACAGTGAGATACAGAGCTATAGTATTGCACAGTATTAGTAATGCACAGTGAGATACACAGCTACAGTATTGCACAGTATAAGTAATGCACAGTGAGATACAGAGCTATAGTATTGCACAGTATTAGTAATGCACAGTGAGATACAGAGCTATAGTATTGCACAGTATTAGTAATGCACAGTGAGATACAGAGCTATAGTATTGCACAGTATTAGTAATGCACAGTGAGATACAGAGCTATAGTATTGCACAGTATAAGTCATGCACAGTGAGATACAGAGCTATAGTATTGCACAGTATTAGTAATGCACAGTGAGATACAGAGCTATAGTATTGCACAGTATTAGTAATGCACAGTGAGATACAGAGCTATAGTATTACACAGTATTAGTAATGCACAGTGAGATACAGAGCTATAGTATTGCACAGTATTAGTAATGCACAGTGAGCTACACAGCTATAGTATTGCACAGTATTAGTTATGCACAGTGAGATACAGAGCTATAGTATTGCACAGTATTAGTAATGCACAGTGAGATACAGAGGTATAGTACTGCACAGTATTAGTAATGCACAGTGAGATACAGAGCTATAGTATTGCACAGTATAAGTCATGCACAGTGAGATACACAGCTATAGTATTGCACAGTATAAGTCATGCACAGTGAGATACAGAGCTATAGTATTGCACAGTATTAGTAATGCACAGTGAGATACAGAGCTATAGTATTGCACAGTGTTAGTCATGCACAGTGAGATACACAGCTATAGTATTGCACAGTATAATTCATGCACAGTGAGATACAGAGCTATAGTATTGCACAGTATTAGTAATGCACAGTGAGATACACAGCTACAGTATTGCACAGTATAAGTAATGCACAGTGAGATACAGAGCTATAGTATTGCACAGTATTAGTAATGCACAGTGAGATACAGAGCTATAGTATTGCACTGTATTAGTAATGCACAGTGAGATACAGAGCTATAGTATTGCACAGTATTAGTAATGTACAGTGAGATACAGAGCTATAGTATTGCACAGTATTAGTAATGCACAGTGAGATACAGAGCTATAGTATTGCACAGTATTAGTAATGCACAGTGAGATACAGAGCTATAGTATTACACAGTATTAGTAATGCACAGTGAGATACAGAGCTATAGTATTGCACAGTATTAGTAATGCACAGTGAGATACACAGCTATAGTATTGCACAGTATTAGTAATGCACAGTGAGATACAGAGGTATAGTATTGCACAGTATTAGTAATGCACAGTGAGATACACAGCTATAGTATTGCACAGTATAAGTCATACACAGTGAGATACAGAGCTATAGTACTGCACAGTATAATTCATGCACAGGGAGATACAGAACTATAGTATTGCACAGTATTAGTCATGCACAGTGAGATACAGAGCTATAGTATTGCACAGTATTAGTCATGCACAGTGAGATACAGAGCTATAGTATTGCACAGTATTAGTCATGCACAGTGAGATACAGAGCTATAGTATTGCACAGTATTAGTAATGCACAGTGAGATACAGAACTATAGTATTGCACAGTATTAGTAATGCACAGTGAGATACAGAGCTATAGTATTTCACAGCATAAGTCATGCACAGTGAGACACAGAGCTATAGTATTGCACAGTATTAGTAATGCACAATGAGATACAGAGCTATAGTATTGCACAGTATAATTCATGCACAGTGAGATACAGAGCTATAGTATTGCTCAGTATTAGTAATGCACAGTGAGATACAGAACTATAGTACTGCACAGTATTAGTAATGCACAGTGAGATACAGAGCTATAGTATTGCACAGTATAAGTCATGCACAGTGAGATACACAGCTATAGTATTGCACAGTATAAGTCATGCACAGTGAGATACAGAGCTATAGTATTGCACAGTATAAGTCATGCACAGTGAGATACAGAGCTATAGTATTGCACAGTATTAGTAATGCACAGTGAGATACAGAGCTATAGTATTGCACAGTGTTAGTCATGCACAGTGAGATACACAGCTATAGTATTGCACAGTATAATTCATGCACAGTGAGATACAGAGCTATAGTATTGCACAGTATTAGTAATGCACAGTGAGATACACAGCTACAGTATTGCACAGTATAAGTAATGCACAGTGAGATACAGAGCTATAGTATTGCACAGTATTAGTAATGCACAGTGAGATACAGAGCTATAGTATTGCACAGTATTAGTAATGCACAGTGAGATACAGAGCTATAGTATTGCACAGTATTAGTAATGCACAGTGAGATACAGAGCTATAGTATTGCACAGTATAAGTCATGCACAGTGAGATACAGAGCTATAGTATTGCACAGTATTAGTAATGCACAGTGAGATACAGAGCTATAGTATTGCACAGTATTAGTAATGCACAGTGAGATACAGAGCTATAGTATTACACAGTATTAGTAATGCACAGTGAGATACAGAGCTATAGTATTGCACAGTATTAGTAATGCACAGTGAGATACACAGCTATAGTATTGCACAGTATTGGTCATGCACAGTGAGATACAGAGCTATAGTATTGCACAGTATTAGTAATGCACATTGAGATACAGAGGTATAGTACTGCACAGTATTAGTAATGCACAGTGAGATACAGAGCTATAGTATTGCACAGTATAAGTCATGCACAGTGAGATACACAGCTATAGTATTGCACAGTATAAGTCATGCACAGTGACATACAGAGCTATAGTATTGCACAGTATTAGTAATGCACAGCGAGATACAGAGCTATAGTATTGCACAGTGTTAGTCATGCACAGTGAGATACACAGCTATAGTATTGCACAGTATAATTCATGCACAGTGAGATACAGAGCTTTAGTATTGCACAGTATTAGTAATGCACAGTGAGATACACAGCTATAGTATTACACAGTATTAGTAATGCACAGTGAGATACACAGCTATAGTATTACACAGTATTAGTAATGCACAGTGAGATACACAGCTATAGTATTGCACAGTATTAGTAATGCACAGTGAGATACAGAGCTATAGTATTGCACAGTATTAGTAATGCACAGTGAGATACACAGCTACAGTATTGCACAGTATAAGTAATGCACAGTGAGATACAGAGCTACAGTATTGCACAGTATTAGTAATGCACAGTGAGATACAGAGCTATAGTATTGCACAGTATTAGTAATGCACAGTGAGATACAGAGCTATAGTATTGCACAGTATTAGTAATGTACAGTGAGATACAGAGCTATAGTATTGCACAGTATTAGTAATGCACAGTGAGATACACAGCTATAGTATTGCACAGTATTAGTAATGCACAGTGAGATACAGAACTATAGTATTGCACAGTATTAGTCATACACAGTGAGATACAGAGCTATAGTATTGCACAGTATTAGTAATGCACAGTGAGATACAGAGCTATAGTATTGCACAGTATTAGTAATGCACAGTGAGATACAGAGCTATAGTATTGCACAGTATTAGTAATGCACAGTGAGATACAGAGCTATAGTATTGCACAGTATTAGTAATGCACAGTGAGATACAGAGCTATAGTATTGCACAGTATTAGTAATGTACAGTGAGATACAGAGCTATAGTATTGCACAGTATTAGTAATGCACAGTGAGATACACAGCTATAGTATTGCACAGTATTAGTCATGCACAGTGAGATACAGAACTATAGTATTGCACAGTATTAGTCATGCACAGTGAGATACAGAGCTATAGTATTGCACAGTATTAGTAATGTACAGTGAGATACAGAGCTATAGTATTGCACAGTATTAGTAATGTACAGTGAGATACAGAGCTATAGTATTGCACAGTATTAGTAATGTACAGGGAGATACAGAGCTATAGTATTGCACAGTATTAGTAATGTACAGTGAGATACAGAGCTATAGTATTGCACAGTATTAGTCATACACAGTGAGATACAGAGCTATAGTATTGCACAGTATTAGTCATACACAGTGAGATACAGAGCTATAATATTGCACAGTATTAGTCATGCACAGTGAGATACAGAGCTTTAGTATTGCACAGTATTAGTAATGCATAGTGAGATACAGAGCTATAGTATTGCACAGTATAAGTCATGCACAGTGAGATACAGAGCTATAGTATTGCACAGTATTAGTCATGCACAGTGAGATACACAGCTATAGTATTGCACAGTATTAGTCATGCACAGTGAGATACAGAACTATAGTATTGCACAGTATAAGTCATGCACAGTGAGATACAGAACTATAGTATTGCACAGTATAAGTCATGCACAGTGAGATACAGAACTATAGTATTGCACAGTATTAGTAATGCACAGTGAGATACAGAACTATAGTATTGCACAGTATTAGTCATGCACAGTGAGATACAGAACTGTAGTATTGCACAGTATAATTCATGCACAGTGAGATACAGAGCTATAGTATTGCACAGTATTAGTCATGCACAGTGAGATACAGAACTATAGTATTGCACAGTATTAGTTATGCACAGTGAGATACAGAGCTATAGTATTGCACAGTATTAGTAATGCACAGTGAGATACAGAGCTATAGTATTGCACAGTATTAGTAATGCACAGTGAGATACAGAGCTATAGTATTGCACAGTATAATTCATGCACAGTGAGATACAGAGCTATAGTATTGCACAGTATTAGTCATGCACAGTGAGATACAGAACTATAGTATTGCACAGTATTAGTTATGCACAGTGAGATACAGAGCTATAGTATTGCACAGTATTAGTAATGCACAGTGAGATACAGAGCTATAGTATTGCACAGTATTAGTAATGCACAGTGAGATACAGAGCTATAGTATTGCACAGTATTAGTCATGCACAGTGAGATACAGAGCTATAGTATTGCACAGTATTAGTAATGCACAGTGAAATACAGAGCTATAGTATTGCACAGTATTAGTAATGCACAGTGAGATACAGAACTATAGTATTGCACAGTATTAGTAATGCACAGTGAGATACAGAGCTATAGTATTGCACAGTATTAGTAATGCACAGTGAGATACAGAGCTATAGTATTGCACAGTATTAGTAATGCACAGTGAGATACAGAGCTATAGTATTGCACAGTATAAGTCATGCACAGTGAGAAGAACAGCAGTAGAAATGGCCATCACTGTGTCCTCCCGATGCAGCCACTGCTTCCCATAGGTCACTATTCTGTCCTCTTAATACCTTCTGTCTCGCGCTGGTGATAGTGTTGTCTGGCTGGCTGCACCCTGTGGTTGGTCATTACGGCTCTGGGTGGCTGGTTTGTGCCCCCAGGCCTGCAGTAATACAGATGGTGCGTGTGCCAGATTCTCAGTAGGTCCCTGCACAGCTGGGTGGTATCTGGGCTATCTGGAATCTCTGCATTTATCTGTCTGGAACAGTTCATTGGCGGAAATGAGATTTGGGGACCTGAGCCTGACATGTAGCGCCCATGTCGGGTGATAAACGTTCTGTAATGAGACCCAGTTGCCCCATCTCCAACGGTGATTGAGTATACTGTGCAAAATAATGTTAGTTAAATTCATAAAAAAACAGTATGGTGACCATATGTTTTACTTTGTAATGATGCATCTCTTTTCTGTATATTCAGACTGGGGGCAGTGGGTTCTTACAGGGGGTGATGTCCCCAACTCTGTAGTAGGTGTCTTCCTAAGTGGCTTGTCAGTGCTTAAATCCTCTCTACAGACACTATGTATAGAAAGGAACAAATAAGCGGGACAATTTCCTTTGTAAGCACTAAACAATAAGGAACCATAGACGATCCAATAACAGCCCCGAGCCAGGTGACAAGCATTGGGATGCAGTCACAATGCTGACAGTCAAAAGGTCGACACCATAAAGAATGTCCTACTGTACACATGGTTAAAATGTTGACACCCAACATGTCTGCACCTGCAAAATGTCGACACAGTCAAAATGTTGACACATTAAATGACAGTCAAAATGTTAGTTGTTTTTAGGGTAAGGGGTTAGGCTTAAAATTGAGTGTCAGCATTATGTACCTGTCGACACGTTGGCTGACGACATTTCGAAAACACGTACCATTTTGTCAGTGTTGACATTTTGCAAGTCTACACGCTGTGCTTGTCATCAGTCCGAACATATCAACATTTTGCCCTGTCGACAAGTTGTCGGCACCTTTTATGGTGTCTGCATAATGACTGCCGACATTGTGATTGTCGACAAAACATACCAAACCCCAAACATTGTATAACATGAACCACAGCGGGAATATTGACATTCACACAATACTTAATAGACTCATGGGCTGTTCTGAGGCTGGAGGAGCCTTGATAGGTCCCCTAAAGTTTTGCTATGGGTACTATTGAGCATACCTCCTAATAATCCTCCAGTTCGATCTAAAGTCTCGACCAAGGGGACAGTCCAATAAATTTGTGACTTTCCCATATAAAATGGGACAGATATATATTTTTGCCTTAGGATATTTTGGCATTATCCATAGATTACTTTTTACGTAGCTTAGTTACATTTCTCTCAGTGATATCACAGACAGGCAAACTGCAGATTGCCTCCCGCTGTTAATTAGGTTTATTTTTTGTCCTCGTGTAATAAACTGCTCACTGCAGAACTGTCTGTTGGATGTCATCCTCCTGGATGATGAAAAATACTCCGGCATGAAGTAATTGTAAGGATGACTGCACACAATCTCAGTCCCTTCATGCTCCTTTCTCAGAAATGTCGTTTAGCCATGCACACAGACTGCGTACAAAGGGCGGCTGGCACAGCTGAGTGGGCGCGAGCTGCTGTTGTTGGCATTTCAGAGCTGAGGGGCGATATCATCAACAGGGTACACGTTACTGGAATACATTTAAAAATGTTACTGCAGCACAACAATTAAATGTCCTATATCATTATCATGCACCATTTTCACAAACAAAAGCTGCTGTGTACTCACGTACAGTATACACTATGGGCCTGATTAACGTATGTATGGACACAAAGTTGTTGTTTTTTGTGTTAAAGGAGCGATTGTTTGTCATAGCGCATGCACCGGAGCGGCAATGCCCAGTGTGGCAATAGATTAGCGATCACGCACACATAGAAGAACCATTGCTAATACCCCTTTTACACCAAAGTCCCGGGTCTGACCCGGGTTTTGGAACATGTTTCCAACCCGGATCAGACCCGGGACCGTCCCCTTTCACACTGCGGCGCCAACCCGGGTCATGCCATTTACACTGCAGGGTGACATGGGAACAACCCGTGCCCAACCTTGCAAGCTACCCGTGTTGGATCCGGGTTGAGCAGTTTCCACTGACAAAAATCCTGGGTTGATTCGCGTTCATGTGCAAAAACCCGGTATTTTCTTGTCAGGGTCAAAGGAGTATATGTGAGTGACAGGTAGTCAGCTTTTGGGGGTGGTAATGACGGAGGGGGGGCTAGGCGGTTCATTTTGTTTTAACAACTGTAAAAATCTGGACAGCGGCGCCTGAATGTAATGTAATGTAATCGATGAGATAATACATTTCTTTATTGGCTCGCAGGGATGGATGAATGAAATATTTTCTTATGACCCTGAGACCTATCACCCAGCTCTCACCCACTCTGTGTTTGTGATATTGGATGGGACAACCTTAAAACGCTGTTATCCCAAGAGCAACCTGCCTCGAAGGTCCACCTTTGGCGAAGAGATCCCGGAGGCTGACTCGTTTGTCCATCATGAGACCAGTGACTTGACCCATGCCCAGGTAAGAGGTAGAGCGCAAGGCAATGGCAGTGTGATGTGTGTATAGCTGCATACTAGTTCACTACAGGGGCGTTTTAAGAGAGGAGGTGGCCCCTTCTGTGCAGACTCAGTGCGGGCCCCCTCCTTTCTCTTGCGGTGCAGCAGTGGCAGTAGATCCTGGCTACACGCTGTTTTCCCGGGGACAGCAGTACTGCGCATGCGCGAGTCACTGGGAAAATGTCTGCCACCGCCATTTTCCTGTGACTTTTGCTGCTCTGCAACGGGCAGGTAAGTATAAAAAGTTAGTGGGTGAAGGTTGTGCGGTGTGGGACCCCCTGGACCCAGGGACCCGTGTGGACCACTCACCCTGCACTCATTATAGATACGCTCCTGGTCCACTAAGCCAAGCCTGAACGCTACTGTGTTTGAAATAGCCCCAAGGTGTATAATCTATGATGGTATTACTATGCGCCACTCTCAGATGGCGTTTAACGGGTTACACTTACCTGCTTTCAGCTGGGCAGGTCCTCCTCGGACTCCCTCCATCGCTCCGGCTGCTGCGCTGTGTGTTCTCCCCTCCGCAATGCTGCTGCCGGGTAGCGTCTCCCCTCTGTTCCCCGGTGGCACTTGTAAGTGCTTCTTCAATTAACTGCACCGGGGAACGGCGGGGAGAAGCTACCCGGCAGCAACAGCAGCAGCCTTTGCGGCAGGGAGAACATGTTAAAGTTTTTTTTTTTGAAGTTTAGAAAAAAAAACTCCACAATAAAGTTAAAAATAAATAAAAAAATCTTCAGACGGGAGGTCCGGGGTCCGCGGTCCGCGGCTGCAGCCTGTGTACCAGGCGGCCAGGTAGGTAGGAGAGGGAAGCGGAAGGAGGGAGGGAGGGGGAAGGGGGACACACAGAATTACCGCAGCTATAATCACTGCTGCGCATGCGCCGCTTTTGTGAACGTAACGGCGTATGCGCAGCACAGATTCCAGCTGCGGTACGTTAGGACAGATAGGGAAAAGTATCTATTTTCTGAAAAGCTGTTTCTGAAGGCCTCCGCTTCAGAAATGACCAGGAAAATGGGGAAGCAACCATTTTCCCGGAGTTTAGCGCATACGCAGTAGAGCACCATGTTCCCGAGGTCCTGCACATGCACAGTAGTCTGCGGTACAGCACCAGCGCCAACTGCGCCGCAAGAAAAAAGGGGGCCCGCACAGAAACTGCACATGAGCCCCCTCCTCTCTTAATAAACTGGCCCTAGGAGGTGACTTACAGCGGAGAGAAACAAAGAAAAACAGAAGTTACCTTTATTGTGTCAGTAAGGCCGGGTACATATCAGGCGATATATTGGACGATATATCGTTCCGATGTGGATCAGTATGATATATCATCTATATCGCGCGTTCCCGTGCATCGTCAGCGGCGGCGTGCCATCTGATGTGCTGCATGTCAGATGGGGGGACGACGCTAACGACGGGACACAGGTGAATGCGGAATGGAAGGATACACCGAATCGCGCAGTGTGTACGGCCGCCCGATATATCCTTCCATCAGGTGTCGGGTCGGCTGGGATAAACGCTGTTCTGATGTGTACCCGGCCTAAATGATGAGCTTGTCTTCTGGCAGAGAGTTGAGGAGAATGCTCTAATGTGCCAGTAAATGCTGAATTTGTAACCAGACAGGAGGCAGAAGCGAACGTCTGCTAATTCGGATTAAGCCATTGAGATGATAACCGTAACCGGATGCTGCAGCAAATCGAGGAACTGCCCAGTTTGTTGCTATCGATGGCAAAAGAAATAAGTGACACTTATGAAAATATACTTTATGACTGCTTTGCTAATTTGCAGAATACCCGGTACTGACCCTTGGAAAGAGATAAAGTACCGCCCAATCAGCTCCTGACTGTCATTTTTCAAACACAGCCTGTAACATGTCAGTTAGGAGCTGATTGGTTGGTACTTTATCTCGCTGCAAGGCTTAGTACATCTCCCACTCTTTCAACTAAGATTTGTTGAGTAACGAAAACAAATACTAGAGCTAAGTGCAGACTAGGAGGGAGTGGGCCTCACACAGGCCTATAAATACCGCCTGTGGCATGCCTGTTGTGGAGGCACAAATACCAAAGTGGACGTTGGAATGATAGTGAGCTACATTCAGATATATTGCAGCGGGGGAAGCATTTATTCTTCCTGTATATCAGACTGCATGATAAAGCACAGTAGGGATCCTCTCAAAGTCTAAAATTAGTGAAATTCAATAACAATCATCTCTGATTATATACTGTTAAAAAAAATATTATATTTATAATAAAAGATTTATAAAGTCAGCTACTTTTATAGGAAAAAATATGAATTGTTTAGCTTTTCTCATTCCATCCTGACACGTCTTGACGGTTGCTTGGGTCAGTGGTTACGTAGTGCAGACAGGTGTCCTACCATGGTTGCCCACTGGGGGCACTGTTACAATGAAAACTATGGTGCATTTCTCTGCTGAGGAAGCAGTGTGACAGATTCTGTATATTATACTGTAGTTTATTTTCCTGTGTAGACCGAATGTTATATTCGTACTGTGAAGAATTGATAAGAAAAAGAAAGAAATGTCCATAGCAGTGCACTTCAACAAAAAAATGATACATAAAATATAACTTTTAATGGTTTGATACATAATATTTAGGAATTAAAAAGCGAAATATTAAAAGGGGGGGGGTTAGTGTATGTAATGTACGTGAATGTGTAAATAAAATGCGTGCGCTCCTGATCCACTGGATGTCCAGATGTAAATATCAACAATTATTAGACATGTATATTGAACAGGTAAAGATCGTATCCCCTTAATGATATGATTCACAAGTGAGATGGATGTATGATCTATATCAGATATAGATTATATTTAAACAGTGTGAGGGACAGCGTCCTTTTATAACTCTGTAGACATTAATATCTGGTCATTTTTATATATCAAAACAAACGTTTGACAGTATCCACTGTTACAAAGTGGGTAGTTCTTCCTCTGATATCATATATCACACAATGTATCTAGATTGTATCATAAACAATGTATAAAGAATATCTTTTCACTGTTCAAAAAAGCACATATACTGGAGAGTAATTCTCCTATTGATATAATCATTAACCGGTTTTCACTGTATTCCTTCTCCAATCTAAATGAACAGTTCACTCTTTATAAAATAATATCATGCACAGCTAGTAGGATTCTTTGTGTGCACATATGGAGTTCCTTTACTTCTATTATTAAGCCTATTATTGTCCCCTCATACAGACTGTGTGGTTCGTCTTTATAATTATCACTCTTATAGTGATGAGATCTTATGCTTATATCATGGACATTTCATCCTCTTAAATATCCTATAGTTTTAATATGGTCATGTTCCTCTCACAGGGATTTCTGACCTTATTTCTTATATCATATATCACATATCCTCTCATCATTGTATGTGCAAATATTGCTGGGAAATACTTTATGCAAATGTTGAGTATCTTTATTTCCACTGCCCTATTCCAACCACAGATCTCTATGTGCTGAAATACATATCCGGGGGGGGGGGGGGGGGTCCCCTCCTTGATATATGGTTGCACTGAGTAACTGTGTTAGTGATGGTTAATAGTGTTTGTACACTTTATCGTTATTTCAGACTTGTGTTTCCATTACACATAAGTTTAACCACGGCAGCCTCTCATTGATTACACTGCAATACACATGTCTCTGTATATATTTCAACAGCAATCTCCTACTGGTTGCGCTGCTGCATACATATTTTAGTCATTGTTAGGTAGGCATTCCTAATCTCTCAGCGCTCACTAGTAGCGTATCATATCATATTTAGGACATCACAATGTACGGAGCGCCGCTGACCGACGCGGCGTTTCGCTGGATAGCTTGATAAAGTGTACAAACACTATTAACCATCCCTAACATAGTTACTCAGTGCATCCATATATCAAGGAGGGGACCCCCCCGGATATGTATTTCAGCACATAGAGATCTGTGGTTGGAATAGGGCAGTGGAAATAAAGATACTTAACATTTGCATAAAGTATTTCCCAGCAATATTTGCACATACAATGATGAGAGGATATGTGATATATGATATAAGAAATAAGGTCAGAAATCCCTGTGAGAGGAACATGACCATATTAAAACTATAGGATATTTAAGAGGTTGAAATGTCCATGATATAAGCATAAGATCTCATCACTATAAGAGTGATAATTATAAAGACGAACCACACAGTCTGTATGATGGGACAATAATAGGTTTAATAACAGAAGTAAAGGAACTCCATATGTGCACACAAAGAATCCTACTAGCTGTGCATGATATTATTTTATAAAGAGTGAACTGTTCATTTAGATTGGAGAAGGAATACGGTGAAAACCGGTTAATGATTATATCAATAGGAGAATTACTCTCCAGTATATGTGCTTTTTTGAACAGTGAAAAGATATTCTTTATACATTGTTTATGATACAATCTAGATACAATGTGTGATATATAATATCAGAGGAAGAACTACTCACTTGGTAACAGTGGATACAGTCAAACGTTTGTTTTGATATATAAAAATGACCAGATATTAATGTCTACAGAGTTATAAAAGGACGCTGTCCCTCACACTGTTTAAATATAATCTATATCTGATATAGATCATACATCCATCTCACTTGTGAATCATATCATTAAGGGGATACGATCTTTACCTGTTCAATATACATGTCTAATAATTGTTGATATTTACATCTGGACATCCAGTGGATCAGGAGCGCACGCATTTTATTTACACATTCACGTACATTACATACACTTACCCCCCCCCTTTTAATATTTCACTTTTTAATTCCTAAATATTATGTATCAAACCATTAAAAGTTATATTTTATGTATCTTTTTTTGTTGAAGTGCACTGCTATGGACATTTCTTTCTTTTTCTTATCAATTCTTGATATTACATATTGTCCGCGGTAGCACCCCCACTTTTCCATAGGAGAGAGAGTAATTTTTGTGGGGTTCTGAGATAATAATATAAGGGCATACTAGGTGTCTGGTGCAACCGATTACTTCATTCGATATATTCATACTGTACTTGCTTACTAATTGGATCTCCCCTCTGTGTTCACTCCGATATGGTTATAGTGTAGCAAGGTGGAAATAGATCATTTTTTATTTTAACCTATAGGGCAGGGGTTCCCAACCACGGTCCTCAAGGCACACTAACAGTCCAAGTTTTAAGGATAGCCATAGTTGAGCACAGGTGACTTAATTAGAACCTCAGTTATTTTGATTTAACCATCTGTGCTTAAGCATGGATATCACTAAAACCAGGACTGTTAGTGTGCCTTGAGGACCAAGGTTGGGAATCACTGCTATAGGGGGATATATATCGAATCTTAGAGAGGAATAAAAGCCCATAGCAACCAATCGGCTTCTAACTGTCATTTATCTAAGCACAGTCTATAAAGTGACAGAAGCTGATTGTAGATTGGACAGTAAATCAATATCCTGTAAAGATGGCCATTTTGTCTTTCCATTGGTGTAGTTTTGTGTTCAAATGATCTCAGTTCTGTTGTGTTACACTTAGTTCCTGTAGCAGATGATACACTCAGTTCCTGTAACAGAATCACCCCTCTCCCCCGATTGTTATTGTGATTGTTATAGGTCTTTCTGTATCCCTTCGGACTGGCAAAGAAAAGACTTTGGAACAAAAAGTATCCGATCTGCATCCAGCTCTGTGAGAGCGAAGATCTGGACCTCCAGACCCTGGAACCAGGAGACATTGAACCTGAGAGCGGGGAACCTCAGCTGCGGGATACAGAAGACTCCCAGAAGATAACTGGGGAGAGCAAGGCAGGGACATTATATCTGTTTGGCAGAACGGGCAGAGACAAGGAGGAATGGTATCAGCATCTAGTAAGCGCCTCACGTGGCTCCACGGATGGAAAGCCGGATGCCAGCAGAGGTGACAGCAAGACAGGTAAATGATGGCTGATTGCTGAGTAACCCAGTAGTCAGTGGTTGCACTCTCGCTAAAGTCCCCTAAGACTCTTCTTCTGCTTCCAACTCACTCAGGGCCTCTGCCAAACCCTCTGTCGAGCCCGTGCAGCTGGGGGGGTACCAGTAACAGCAGCGGGGAGAGCACAGAGGACATTCCCTACGGGATTAAACCAAGAGACTTGGCAGGGAAAGTCCGGCAGAAGATCCTCCTGGACTACACAGCCTACATATCCCGCTTCATCCCAACAGAGAAAACAAGCCCCATCCCCAGCCCCCATCAGAGCGATGCCAGCAGCCCCACCCCGGGGAAAAAGGTTCTCCTGTACTTACCTATAGTCACACTTTGCAGTGGTTATGTTATTGATCTAATCCAGTGGTTCTCAAACTTGATCCTCAGGACCCCACACAGGTCATGTTTTCCAGGTCATCCAGCAGTTGCACAGGTGTACTCATTACTCACTGACACATTTTAAAAGATCCACAGGTGGAGCTAACTATTTCCCTTGTGATTCTGTGAGGAGACCTGGAAAACATGCACTGTTTGGGGTCCTGAGGACCGTGTTTGAGAACCTGTGATCTACTGATCCATACGTCTGCATGTGCACACTTAGGCAGAGTCGTATTACTGGTGGCGCTACTCGTGGTTCACAAATAAAAATTAAATAGGCAGAAATCACAGTAAGGAACAATTTATGGCAACTAGAACAATTATATGTAAGAATATATTTAAAAAAAAATTCAGATAAAAAATTCTACAACACTGCTCATGTTCATAGTAATATGCAAGGCTGGAAATGACAATAAATGGAAGATGAGGTACCTTCTCCACTTTATTTCTCTCCAAGGCTTGATACATCTTCCCTAGCTAGAATGTCCAGGAGACCCCAAATTAAGAGAACACAGTGCATCCATCTCCCGAGACAGCAGACAACTGCCACAAGGTGGGGCAGCGTCATAGTGCAAACAGCCCCGTCTATCCCAGTAACCATCTAGTGGCGGGGATATGATGTCGCCATTACACTCAAGTAGGCGGAGCTTACTATTGCTTTTGCCCCTCCCGTTTTATTGCTGCAAACCATAAGCCTGCTTTACAATTTGCAAAGATGCTTAGTCATACCCCTTTCCTAGAAAATTTCCTACCCTGACCCAGCTAACACCCGGGAAATTCCCAGGTAGACCCCTTTCAGACATGAGCAGGGTTTTTCATTGTTTTACACAGGAACAGCTGGTGAAAGGTGCAGAGGGACAGTTGGTGAAAGTGGCAGAGGGACAGTTGGTGAAAGTGGCAGAGGGACAGTTGGTGAAAGTGGCAGAGGGACAGCTGGTGAAAGTGGCAGAGTGACAGTTGGTGAAAGTTGCAGAGGGACAGTTGGTGAAAGTGGCAGAGGACAGGTGGTAAAAGCGACAGAGGGACAGGTCACTGAAAATATCTGCCCCTACTCCCTCTCTCTCTCTCCCCAGCTCCTCTCCCATATGCAGGGCTGCCATCAGAAATGGTGGGGCCCGGTACTGACAAAGTACACGGGGCCCCCCCCCAGGGAGAGGGGATGGATGGATATATATATAAAATAAGTTGAAAAAATTAGACCCACATAAAAATTCAGAAAAATCTGATTGAATTGGGTGGGGGGACAGGGATGGCTGGCTGGACTAGGGGGGAGAAGCAAAGGGCAGGGAGGGCTGTCTGGACTGGGGGGGGGGTGAAGGGCAGGGAAGTCTGTCTAGACTAGGAGAGGGACAGGGAAGGCTGGCTGGACTAGTTGGGGAGGCTCAGGGCAGAGTAGGGGGACATGGTAGAGAGGGTTGGCTGGAACAGGAGGGGGAGCACAGGGCAAAGTCAGGCACTATATCTGTACCTGGTGTGCGCTTCTTCAGTTGGCAGCCAGAAACAGCGGCGCGCTGATGGCATATCAGAATCGTGACTGGAAGAGCTGTAGTGTCCACTGCTGCTGCACACATCGGCATTTCCCATAGGCTGCCGGGCCCGAGCCAATCAAAGCTCGCGGATCGGTAGCCAATCAGGAGCGGATGCTCCTGATTGGCTGCCGGTCCGGGGAGCTTTGATTGGATGGTGCCAGACGCCAGCCAATCAGGAGCGGGCCCTCCTGATTGGCTGCCGGTCCGCGAGCCTTAGCTGGCTCGCGGCCGGCACCATATTTGTTAAATTAATGCAGGGACTGTCAGGCATTATATAACTGTACTCCATGGCTGCCGGTGCAGCACCGCAGCCTCCCGGGCCCCCCTCCGTCTATGCTCTCTCCGGGCCCGGGACTCGAGGCCCGGCAGTCCCCCCCTGATGGCGGCCCTGCCCATATGCAGCAAGTGTCATGACAGAGCAGAGCCGTCTCCCTGATGGTGCTGAGGACAGGGGGCCGCTGCTGTCAGTGACAACAGGGGGAGGACCCGCGGCTATCGCCGGTGAATAGAGGGGGAAGGGGACGCTGCTACCTCTGGTGAATAGAGGGGGAGGACCCGCTGCTACCGCCAGTGACTAGAGGGGGGCGGGCCACTGGTGCCACCGGTGACTAGAGGAGGCAGGCCGCTGGTGCCGAGCCTGAGCCAATCACAAGCTGCTTGGTGAAGCCCGGGAGTAAATTCCCGGGCAGCACCATTCAGACATGAGCAGGGTAATTTCCCGGGAAATTCCCTGGTCAATTGCCGGGTAGGTACCTTTCAGGCATACGTGAGATCTCAGTATGTCTGAGAGGGCTATCAGCCAGTAGAGAGCACCACTAATCCCAGCTTTGCTCAAAATTACTTTTTTAAACTTTTTAACACTTGACAGGAAGACGAAATATACAAAACTGAGTATTATTACAGATATATTTCACTATACTCTAAAAGTTGTCATGTTCTGTGATTTCTGTTTCTAATACACTGACACAAACACAGCATAGTTGCTATATGTAGGCCCAGGCTGAGGTTTTTTACAACCCTAGACCTCTTTAGTTGCCCCCCCCCTACTCCTCTGTCCCCCCCCCCGGCTATGTGTTATGTGTGATTGATAAGCAAATGTCTCCAGCCTAATCCAACATCTCACCTTTGTCTCACAGCAGCCTGTGGAGTTCTCTCCTTCCAGTAACCCTCACGTCTGCTGGATAAACGCCTTCATTGGACGGACTTTCTGGGACTTCCTGAGGGAGAAATATTGGGAGGAGATGGTGGCCAACAAAATACAGAAAAAGCTCACTAAAATCAAGGTGGCATTCTTAGCAGACATAGATATGCACTGTGTTCAAGCTGTTTTCTATGAAGTATCGCTGTGGTATCAGACATTATAGGCCAAATGTAATAGCCTGCGGGTCGCAGCAAGTGCAGAGATATCAGTGATTTAGCCGCAAGTTTTAAAGTGACATTTTTTTTAAAAGGGAAAGTGATGCTGTAAAGCAAAACATAATGGCCCTCATTCAGACCCACTCGCAAGCGGGCGCACGTACGTTAGGCGTACGTACAAAAATATTTAAATTCAATGGCTCGCTCGTATTTTCGTTCGCATCTAAAATTCCTCCCAAAACTCTGACGACCCCTCCTCTAACTAACGAGCGTACAAAATAGCGAGCGTACATCCCCGAAATGGCTTGAAAGGAACGCACGCACAAGTATAAACAGGAAGTGGCCTTGTCAGATGTCGATTACCTGCTCCTTTATTCTGCCTACCTCCATCAATCGTATCATGCCAATCAATGTATCAATTAGCTTAATTGTTTGTTTTTTTCAACACAATGCAAGAAACTTTACTCTTGTCCGTGTTTGTGTTTACCCGCAGAATACGTACGGATGAAACATTCGCTTTTATTGTTCAAAAAACATGTGAACCACAATTAAACAATTGTACTATTGCTGTGGATCCCCGCATATTTCCCTGGGTTCATTTCTTTATTTAAATTTGCTTACGCATGTCACTGCATCAAGCCTATCCTAACTCTCCAGAGATTTCTGGCCCTGTCGAACACATGACTCATGCACTAACCAATAAAATTGCTCCTGTTAATTTCCAAAATACATTAGCCAATCAGAAAATTTTTACACACTTTATCAAAAATGATTTTTAAGAAAAACACCATTGCCATCATGAGAGCCTCCGCATTCACCAGGCGCGAGCTGCTGGTGCTTACGGAGGTCATGGATCGCCGGATCACCAGCCAGCCTCAACCCATGACCAACCGGCAGAAGCGCTCCGCGTATGCGGAGGCACGGTCCCGCCTGCGGTCCTTCGGCTCACGCCGCAACATCGGGCAGCTGGAGCGCAGGTGGTCCGACCTGCAACGGCGAACGCCCCGCTTGCTGGCATGCTTTCGCATGCAGATCCTGGCAAGTAAGTGTTATGTATTGTGGTTTTAATGTTTGTGTTTGTGGGGCAAACTGCGTGTGCATGTTTTCCTGTCTGTTCTATTTATTATTTGTACTCATATCTGCGTGTGCATGTTTTCCTGTCTGTTCTATTTATTATTTGTACTCATATCTGCGTGTGCATGTTTTCCTGTCTGTTCTATTTATTATTTGTACTCATATCTGCGTGTGCATGTTTTCCTGTCTGTTCTATTTATTATTTGTACTCATATCTGCGTGTGCATGTTTTCCTGTCTGTTCTATTTATTATTTGTACTCATATCTGCGTGTGCATGTTTTCCTGTCTGTTCTATTTATTATTTGTACTCATATCTGCGTGTGCATGTTTTCCTGTCTGTTCTATTTATTATTTGTACTCATATCTGCGTGTGCATGTTTTCCTGTCTGTTCTATTTATTATTTGTACTCATATCTGCGTGTGCATGTTTCCCCTCTATTTCTGATTTATTAATTCTACTGCTATTTGGCTTATTTGTTTTTTGTTTTTTTTTATTTTTAGTTTGGTTGCCCGGATTTGTCCATAAACTAAACGCAATTTCTTTGACATATTTTAGGGGGACAGCCAAGACTCCGCCGTCACCGTCCGTCCAGACGGCGTTCCCGGCCACTATCCCCAACCCCCAGCCAACACTCCACCCCAAATCTTTCCCCTATTCCCCACTCCTCCCCATCCTTCCCAGACCCTCTCCCGGAAATGTCGGGCCTCCTTCCCCTCCGTCCCACTTCCCCCTCTCCTCCACCCACCCCTCTTCCAATTACCCCCTCCCCGGAGTCCATCATAACTCCGCCCCATTCTTTGGGTAATGACGGATCCTCCGAGGAGGATCATGGAGGTTTGCCCGGAGCTCCCGTTTTGTCTCCCGGTATGTTTTTTTTTTTTTTTTTTTAAAGCACAAACTGTTTGTATGTAATCATGTGTCGTGCCTTTCTTCGTGTTTTTGTGGCTTGACTTTTGGTGATTGTGAAGGTTTGCCTTTACCTCTTCCTGGTGATTTAAACATACACATATCATACCTGTGGGAATTTGTACCTAGGCCTTGTATTTTTGCCAGCCCCCCCTTTTTTTTTTTGGTTTTGGGTTTAGGAGTGATTTGGTTGTGTTTTTTTTTTTTTATGTGGATTCCCTATTGTTGTATTAACCCACACACTTTTCTCACCCACAGAGGAACAGAGGCGTCGGCAAGAGGTGGCGGATGTTGTGGGGCAGATGCGCCAACATGTCATCGGCATTCTGGTGGCCCTCGACCGGCTGTCTGGCCTCCTTCGGCATTAGTTTTTTTATTTTTGTTCTATTTTCCAATTAAATTTATTAAGACAAATATACGTTGTGGCTCATTTTTAAAAACCCAAACCAAGATAGTTTAGCCTGACATAAGTAGACTGTTCCTGCAAGGATTTCCCTTTTTTAAAAGTTAGATTGTGTTTTGTCTTTGTATGTCAAACAGACACAAGAAACACATAACAGTAACAATGTCATTTCCCTTTTTGGGTGTAGTGTCAATTACATATTTCTACATTTTCCAGGTTCCTACTTGGTGCGCAAGCTGCTTAGGCCAATCTTACAAATCCCAAGGTTGGGCCAGGCTTCCTTTTGGTGTGGATTGTGAAGCTGAAAACATATTTCAGTTTAGCTCAACTGGCGTCAGTACTGGATTACCCCTTAGTCAAATGTAACTTGTGTTAACCTGGTTACACTTGCTGTTAACGTCCCAAAAAAGGAAGACCATTTCACTCTCCAAACATTTATTCACAACATAACAGAGAAAACAAAGTGGTCACTCCCAAAAAAAAAACACAGTGATAAATTCAAATACAACACATACCAAGAAATAATTAAATAAAAACACAAAATCAAGAACTGGTTGACGAAGGACCATGCCAACATGATTCCACAAACATGGCGTTGCGATATGGGTTCCAGAATATATGCCCAAAAGGACCAGATCCAGGTTTGGTAAGGGTAGCAGGAAGTAGTGAGCGTTGGAGTGCCAAAGATTATGTGAACAAACAGAAGATGGTGAGAAAAATAAAAATAAATTAGATGTTCGCAAACAAACACAAACACATTAGGTATAAACACTGGAGTTTTGTTCAAACTTACCTAAAAAATCTGGCCACCACATCATCGCGTATGGCCCCCCCACATACTGACCTTCGAAAAAACCTCGGGGGGGCCATCCTCAGGTAAGGCATCCTCTGGCTGCATTGGGACACCACTCCTTATGGCAATGTTGTGAAATATCCCACACAGGACCACAATTTTAGACACCATATCCGGCACATACATGAGCTCGCCACCAGAGCGGTGGAGGCATCTGAATCGGCCTTTTAAAAGGCCGATACAGCGCTCCACCACTTGCCTGGTGGCTGTAAGTGCGGAATTATACGCACTTTGTGGCCCTGGTGTGGGAGCCAAATAAGGAGTGAGCAGCCAGGACATGCAAGGGTATCCACTGTCTCCTGTGAACAAAAATAGACCACATCAGGAACACTGTGTATCAAGCTTAACATTGTTATGTACTAAAGGTCTCCACTTACCCAGAAGCCACGCATCACCAGCTTGTAGGTTGGTTAATTTCTGCCATATCCCTGATTGCCGGATGACGAAGGAGTCATGAGCACTTCCGGGTAATTTAGCATTCAGGGACAGGATCTGGAGGGAGGCATCACATACCACCATTACATTCAGGGAGTGATAGTGTTTACGGTTTCTAAATATTGCCTCCAGCCGTGCTGGAGGCTGAAGTGGTATGTGAGTACCATCCACAACCCCTATGATGTGTGGGAAGCCAGCTATTTGGTAAAAATTGGCCTTGGCCACACTAAGGGCACCCATATCCAAAGGCATTTTAATAAAATGATGGAGGTGCTTGAAAAGTGCCTCCATCACTGCCCTCAGGATCCGGGAAAAGGAGGATTGGGAGATGCCCGCCACTATTCCCACCGTTGTTTGAAACGATCCTGAGGCACAGAAATGTAACACCGCCATAAATTGCGTCAGTGGTGGTATTGCTGTTGGACTGTCAATTTGCCGCTCAAGATCACTTTCTATTAATGAGAGAGTGTCTATGATGATTTTGGGAGGTAGACGGTAGCGTCTTAAAACCTCATCATCGGGCATTCCAAAAAGGGTGACACGTGTTCGAAATATCTGGGGCCTTGCATGCCTACGATGCCTACGCCTGGGACGAGTTTGAGGTTGGTCGTCTTCCGGGAGCAGGGCCAGAACAATTCGCCCCAGATCTACCTGAAATTCAAAGTTTACAATGTAAGGCTTTTGAGCCACCCCAAAAGTAAGAAAAAACAACTTAGCTTTCTGATACCATCCATAGCTGCTTACATGCCGGGGTATTGTCATGATACGTATAAACTGTAAAAAAGCCAAAAATGAGACTTCAAAAATTTAGAGGGTGAATTTTTTTTTTTCAAATTGTTGCAAGCCAACACAGAAAATAGCCGAAACACACATTTGGCCATCGATGAAAACGACATTGCACACCGTACGTCAAATAGGGTTCAAATGGACCCCAAAAATGGAAAAGGGAAAAGCAAAACTGGATTACATGATGAATAAGCCGCCAAAAATGCGTTAATTAGTTCGCAAATGCAAGTCACTACACCAACAGTCAAAAATGCGGTAATTAATTCGCAAATGCAAGTCACTACACCAACAGTCAAAAATGCGGTAATTAATTCGCAAATGCAAGTCACTACACCAACAGTCAAAAATGCGGTAATTAATTCGCAAATGCAAGTCACTACACCAACAGTCAAAAATGCGGTAATTAATTCGCAAATGCAAGACAAAAAATGGACTTACCCAACTCGAATATATAAGATTTCCCAAAAAAACGTCTTTGGGTCCGAAAGCCAAAAAAAACTAAAAAAGATGAAATGAGTGTTAAAAAAATTAACTAACCACAAAACAGAAGAAGACACCAATTGCCCACAAATTTGACTGCACAAAACTTACCAAATCAGGAAAGGATGTGGAAAAAAGGAAAAAAATGCGAACGGAAAAACAAAAGAACTGTAGCAAAAACAAACAAAAAACCAACTCTGCCAAATCCTCCAACCGCAAACAACCAAATCCAAACAACTTAACCGCCAACAATCCAACAACCCCACCTCGACTCCACACACACCAAGCCATAAATAGTGTTTATTTTCCCGCACAAATTAAGGATGAATCATAGGGACGCACAATCAATGATGCGGCCGCAAACAAAGGACGCATGTATAAATACGTCACGAAATCACATTGAATTTCTGGTTGATTTCATTCTGGAAGCAGAAACATGGCTTCAGACCAGGGAAACAATGGCCAAAAATCCGGCGGTAAGGCCTTCATGCATTTTGTCTCCATGATTATTTTAAAACAAATATATTGGTCAAGTTGTGAAGTGGCTAAATCTGCATATTTACCCAAATAGGTGAGGAGGATGACATGGAAGAGACTGCTGGCCCCAATCAACCCGCCAAAGCTGCCAAAAAAAAAAGGCAGCCACATTTCACAAGCAAGGAGATGGAGGTTTTGATCCAGAAGTGCATTGACATCCTGCCCCAGGCAGCCAGGAATATGAGCCAAAGCCAGAAGTGGAGAATGTGGGAGGAGGTCGCCGTTGCTGTCAATAGGGTGGGTGATTATGTCCGTCTAGCCCGGGATGTCAAACGGCGGTAAGTAAACACTTTCCCATCCTATAAACAAACCCCATTGTAAAAAAAAGGATAATGGTTCCAATTTCATTCCACAGATGGGCAGACTTCAAATATCGTCTCAAACAAAAACTTGCCGACAGGGCTAGGCATGCAAGGGGGACAGGTGGGGGTCCCACCCCTGTGTCATTGGAGTTGACAGACTTAGAAGAGATGGCACAGGGGTGTGTGCAGGCTGTGGAGGTGTTTGGCGTGTCCAACATGGATACGGACATGCCAGACTTTGCGGCTCCTCATGTTGGCCAAGGTAAGTCTTGTGATGTCACCAACTCTGAAATGCTATTGTGCCAATATGTAGATTCTAATGTGAGTCTTTTCTCAAATTTCCTAACAGAGACAGAGGCGGATGAGTCTGCTCCAGAGGGGAGCCTTGGCCGCAGAATTTCTGCTGGCTCTGCAGGGGAGGAACCAGTACATCCGGCTGAGGACCCTGCAGAAGCCAGTCCAGGGCGTGCCCCCTCGCAGGCAGTGGGCCTCCTCACAGAACTCAATTTTAAATCGGATTTCCATACGGAGATTCTGCAGAGGATGGACGCCAGTCTGATACGGGTGGCTGAGGCCCTGGAGCAAAATGCTGCGGCCAACGTGACCATTGCTCAGGCCCTGGCGGAAAATACCAGGGCCAACATCCGCATCGCCGATGCCCTGGAGCAGCTCGTTCGCCAGCACATGGTGGAGCCGACCTCCCTTCCTGCCGGAACATCCGGATCCTCCACCTCTGGCACAACATCAGCCAATCCTCCAAATGTGCCTAGCCCTGTGCCTAGTCCAGAGGCCACAACATCTGCCTCTGGACAGGCCAGCCCGATGGCATCCCGGACCCGGTCTGGCGCCCACCCTCACCCAGCCAAACGGGCGAGAAAACGGTGACAGCAATGGCGACTTTTCCCACACTCCTTCTGTGCTTGGCTCATATTCCTTTCTGGTCAAAATTTCCCTCTCCTTTCTTGTGAAATGTTTTTAATTTTGGTATTTACGTTTATGTTACCAGTTATGGCTTTTTTTTTTTTTTTATCAAATATCTTTGCCACAAAAAAAGGCAACAAATTATTAGGCCAATTTGTTTGTGTTTAAACAATAAATTAAAAACAAAAAACTGACATTGTATTGTGACATTATTGTACAAATGGGTTACATTTAATCCTGGCCCTAAAGGCAAAAACTGACCCTCTTAAAACAAAAAAAAGGCCTCTTTAAGGAACGTTTCAAAAATCACATAGCGATGCAAATTCCACAGTAAACCAAAAAAAAGGGGAGCTAATTAAAAGATGATGACATTATTGTTACAATAGGCCATAACCAACAAATTGTGGCCAAAATAAAACCCCAAAAATGTACGCTAATTGATTGTGTAATCATGACATTAGCAGCTCTGATTTCCACCTGCGTACGCTTTTGTGCTATCCCAAAAAACTGCTTTCCAAACACATACCAAGCCGGATTTCAATCCAACACTAATTACTTTACTGACCAGCCGCGATTAATCGCAGCACCATCGTGGAGTCCCGGGACGGAGGAGAAGGCCATCGCCAATGTGGTCGAGTAATCCTGACCCTAAGCTGTGCGAGCATTTGGAAGGGAAAGCGGATGTTTCAGTGACGTATGAGACGGTCCGAACACATTTGACGTTCGCATCTGCTAATGTATGTACGCCCCAAAAACGCCTCGCCACGCCTGCGTTTTTTCATCTCCACCCCCGTCAACACCCAAAAACGCCCTGTTCTGTCAATCACATTTGACATGTCACTTCCTGTACGCTATTTTAGGAACGAGAGAAAAAAAAAACGCAATCTGCCGTACGCACATGCGCAGTGTAACACCGACGCATGCACGGTTAGTCAACATCGGAACGCAACGAGCGTACTGTTGTTAACGTGCGGCTCTGAATGAGGGCCAATATTTGCTTCTGGGATCTATACCTTACAAAGCACATTTGTGCTTAGCATGGAACTCCCCAAACTTCCCAGCTCCTCCCAAGAGGAGATAATTGTTGCAGCCTACAGATACTGTCCTGTTTACCAACTGAGCCATACAAAAATGTCACTGGAACTCTGTGCCCGCATTTTTGCAGCATCATAAATGCCCTCTTACACATATAACCTACAAAGGCTGCAGTTCCACCACTGACCAGCAGATAGAGCTGCAGAGACTTTCAGCTGCCTTCCACTGTGCCTTGCAGCCTCCCCTGTCATACTCCTGAGATTTGATATAAAAATGATTAGAATAATACAAAGAAGATATTTATAACTTATAAACATCTTTTGTTTATTGTAATCATTTTTATAGTTAACACTCACCAGCTTTGTGGAGCTCCCTAGGACTGCAGGGAGACGAGAGATGAGGCAGCAACAGCTCAGACTTGCTTCTGTATAGTCAGACACTGCTTGCAGAGCTAAGGGGCAGGCCACACCACTGGCAGTAAGCTGCACAGAAAGAGAGCTAATAGAGGAATGCCTCTGAGTATGGGGGGTGCGTGTCTTGAGCACTGATGGTCATGTGACACATCCAAGGAAGGAAGTGTGCTGCAGTGTTTAGAGAGCAGCACTCAGTCAACAGGAGCAAGAGAAGACACAGTGATGCAGGTAGGATTGTGTCATGTGACCAGGAAGTGCACTGCAGTGTTTAGAGATCGGAGCTCAGTCAGCAGCAGCAAGAGAAGACACAGTGATGCTGGTAGGAGAATCAATGGACACTGAAGCTTAGTGTAGTGAGAGGAGAGTTACAGTAAGTAGGGGGTGAGACAGGCTCCCAGCACTCAGGCCCATCTCCATGTGTGCCTCCCCAGCCATTGACCTCACCTGACATCACTGCTCATATGTATTTGATACCCAGATAAACTTTATTTAGTTGTCTGATATAAAATAGGTTATTTTACATTATAGTGAAGAAAACGTGAGTCAGGCAAGGCAATGTGAGAGGGGGACTCATATACTCTGCATTTTCTCCTCACACAGCTGCCAAACTTTATGAATGAACTGACACTGACTGACCTGGACATGGGGACCTCTCTGCCCCAGATCCTCTCTATCTCTACTCCTAGTGTAAATGAGAGAGGTAAGTAATTGCCACTTGCATTTCGAAATCACTATTACTAAGCCATGCAAGACCTTAATCCAGATGTCACACACACACTGCATGTATAATGGCGACTCTTAGCCGAATACACAAAATGTAATGGCGCTGTGAAACCAACCACCGAGCAGCCAGTTCTGTGGCCAACCTTACCACACAGTACAGGGGTTTATGTAATAGCCTGCAAGGTGCAGGATCAGGCGATATTCCCGGCTAGGCTCTCTGTATTTTTTAAGCAAAATCTGACATCAAGATAGCGTAGCTTAAAGCTTTACAGCATATATATATTTCAAGACGTATGAGGTTAATAAATTGAGACATAATTTCAGTGTCTTTTTTTCAGCGATAAATAATTCTAACAACACAAAACAGTGTTTAGTAAATATAGGCCCAGTCTCAGTCATAGAGATGCCCAGTAACAGGCATTAAACATGCAAATCATAAATCACAGTGCATCTCTGCATAAACTATTTGGCGACAGATCCAACACATCACATGCACATACACTGAGGGCCTGTTTCAGAGATGGACGCTAATGCGATTTTTTTACATAGATCAAGCGATCGTTTGACATATAAACCGCACTGCGCACGCGCTACGATTGTTTTGTGATTCCGCACGCACAGAGGATCCATTTGCAAAGTGAGTGACAGGTAGTCAGCGTTTGGGGGAGGTAACACGGGGTGGTCAACAAAACACAGGCGTGTCTGACCGTTAAAATGCCATTACATGTGCGTGCAGAAATTAGACCTTGTGATCTCCTACGCAGCATGAGAGCTCTGTGCGTGTGAGGAGAGCTGCCGAGTCTGGACCTGTTGCAAAGGCAAGATGGCCACTCGATGTGCATCGATGTTACCGATATTTATCTCTGAATCAGGCCCTGAGTGCTAATGCAGAGCTGTGGGAAAAAAACATATACATTATTTTAGACTATCCCAAACTCCACCATGACAGTACAGGTTTTAAGGATATCCATGCTTGAGTTCAGATGGTTAAATCAAATTGACTGAGGTACTAATTAAGTCACCTGTGCTCAAGTATGAATATCCTTAAAACATGGACTGTACTGGTGGAGTTTGGGAACCTCTGCATTACCTACATTGTTATTCTTCATTATATTTCCATTTTACCCCAGAGTGTACATAGTGGTATTTTTAAAATACTTGACGATCCCTTTGGGAAGGTCAAGGCAGAGATGGAAGATAACATGACTACACAGAGACTTTGGGCTATATTAACGAAGCGCGGCTTTCGTAAGCGGCTCCTTCTTTGCGGGCTGGAGCTGAAAATTTAAAGCGGCACTAACATCCAGTGTAAAGCATGCCGGACTTTACACTGAATCTTAATTGACACTTTAAATTTTTATCTCCACTTTACACTGAGAAGCGGTGGCTTACAAAAGCCGCTACTTCGTAAATATAGCCCTTTGTAGCGGACCCACACAGAATGGGAGCAGCCATTTTGTGGGCTGAACCCATACTGCATGAAAATGCAGGCTATCCATTCACTAGGAACCAGTGACATCACTGAGGCATGAGGCACAGCTGAATATAGGCTAAATTCACAAAATGGCTGCTTGCACTGTATGTACGCTACAGAAACACTTTAAGGGCTGTTCTGATATATTACTTTTTAGTTACAGTACATAGTTGCTTAGGTTGACTAAATACATGTATCCATCAAGACCTTCATCAGGCTCCCAGATAATCTATAGATAGGCACCTTACCAGCCATTGGGTAATTCCCTGTGTCATCAACACTATGGGGAAGATTGTGAGATACAGTGGAGAAGAGGCCCATAACAGCCAATCAGCTTCTGTCTTTTTCTCTATTTATTAACATTATTTTACTAAAATAAAGGTAAAAAGGGCATTTTCACATAAATTTACTAAAGGGCAGTTGGAGTAGAATTCGTAAAATTCTACTCCAAACCCTAAGTATCACTTATTTTTAGTAAGCAGATCGCATTTTCCATAATTGTAGTGGGAAATGTGATCTGGACATATTTACTAAAAATAAAATTTGAAAAAATACCGGGGAAGCCCTGTGATGATAATGCCACCTGGAGATGGCGTTATGCAGGGTCTCCCCCGGTTCCCTGACTCCCGGTGAGCCGGTCGGCGCATGCGGGAACCTTGTCGCTGTATTTTTCGAAAAATACTGTGAGAAAACTGCGGAGGCGATTCGCAGGGACGGAGCTTTATCGTAAGCTCTGTCCCTACAAGACATTTTTGATAAATCCCTGTGATATTTGCTAAATTCGCAATGCAAATTTAGGCGAAAACATCACACTACAACCACATTTTAAATGCATATTGTAGTAATTAGGGCCCATAGTCTGTGAAATGACTGTTAGGAGCTGATTGGTTGCTTTGCACAACCTCTCCATTTATCTCTCTCCAAGACTTGACACATCTCCCCCTCTGTGTGCGCTTGTTTATGTCACGCGCTGACAAGGTACCAAAAAAAAGAACAAAATCAAGAAAATGAATAAAACATAAATCTATGTCTGTGCTGCAGTGTGGGAAGGCTGCAGTATATCTGAGTGACATAAGCAGGCCCACACTGAGCACCGGAATGGAGCTATAGTAACACCGCCTTCTGGACTGTTTTCATTGTGCCATCATGGGATTAGTCAGGAGCAGCTGTTGGCTCCGGCACAGGACACTGCCATGTGCATGATACCAACCGCAGCAATTACAAATCATTATGAGAAAATAAGTCATGTCACCTGCCAAACGGCAAATTACAGGCACAGCCTTAATCTCAGGATCATGACGTATGGTAGCACTGTGCCCTACCATTAACTCCTAATGTGCCCAAACTGCTGCCATTGTACGGGGTGGTATGTAATGAAACTGGGGTGATAAATAGATAGAAATATATTAGATAGATAGATAGATAGATAGATAGATAGATAGATAGATAGATAGATAAATAGATAGATATGAGATAGATAGATAGATAGATATTAGATAGATAGATAAATATGAGATAGATAGATAGATAGATAGATAGATAGATAGATAGATAGATAGATAGATAGATAGATAGATATGAGATAGATAGATAGTTGGATACATATTAGATAGATAGATATGAGATAGATAGATAGATAGATAGATAGATAGATAGATAGATAGATAGATAGGTATGAGATAGATAGATAGTTGGATACATATTAGATAGATAGATATGAGATAGGTAGATATTAGATTGATAGAAAGATATTAGATAGAGAGATATTAGATATATGGATAGATAGATAGATATGAGATAGATATTAGATAGATATTAGATAGATAGATATTAGATAGATATGAGATAGATAGATATTAGATAGATATGAGATAGATAGATAGATAGATTAGATAGATATGAGATAGATAGATAGATAGATAGATAGATAGATAGATATGAGATAGATAAATAGATATGAGATAGATAGATATGAGATAGATAGATATATATATATATGAGATAGATAGATAGATAGATAGATAGATAGATAGATAGAGATGTACGAGATAAATTGATAGATAGATAAGAATTAGAGGGAGATTTATCAAAGCTTGGAGAGAGATAAAGTACCAACCAATAAGCTGATAACAGTAATATTACAGGCTGTTTTTGAAAAAAATCACAGTTATGAGCTGATTGGTTGGTACTTGATCTCTCTCCAAGCTTTGATTAATCTTCCCCATAGGGAGATTAGATAGATACTAGATATAGATTGCATGGCCGTACAGCTACAATCTGCAGGTATCATGCGTATTTATCTTCCTCAGGACTGTGGATGGATATGGACGTTACTTACAGTGGTTCCTTACAAGTGACGTTAGAGACAAAGATGAATTTATCCAGATTAGGGAAGGAGGCCGCCATGGAGGAGCGAGGACCATATGAAAGTAGGAGACATAGGTATGTTCTGACATCCCCACCGCAGCGCATTACTCTCACAGTCCTGCATTAATGGTGCCATTATGTATAATATGCTAATCCCAAATGTGTTGAAAAAATTATATCAATATCAGAAGTATTACCGTGCTGTTCTCTGTGCTAGCCAGTCAGCTGGACGAGCCATCCACCAGGTACAACCATATGTATGCGACACTCAAACATCGATTTACTCTTATGATCCCAGAAAATAAATTGCGCCATTGTGGTAGCGGGCAGAAAAAGTGGGGCAATAATGATGTGACTTATTGAGAAATGCATCATCAACCCACCCCCCACATCTCACCTACGTCATGGGATGTGGGTGTGTGACCTGCGGGGCTATTCATTAAGATCTACAATATTGAATTGTTACATAGAAACACAGAATTTGACGGCAGATAAGAACCACTTGGCCCATCTAGTCTGCCCCATTTTTAAACATATTATTACCTCAACCCTTATAGATCCTTACTTCTTCTGAAGGATATCCTTATGTCCATCCCATGCATGTTTAAATTGTTCTACTGTCTTAGCCTCTACCACCCCTGATGGGAGGCGATTCCACTTGTCCACTACCCTTTCTGCGAAGTAATTTTTCCTCAAATTTCCCTTGAACCTACCACCCCCCAGTTTTAGAACATGTCCTCTTGTTCTAATACTTCTCTTTCTTTGAAGAATGTCTCCTTCTTTTACCTTGTTAAAACCTTTTATATATTTGAACGTTTCTATCATGTCCCCCTTTCCCTTCTCTGCTCCAAACTATACATATTAAGATCTTTTAGTCTTTCCTGGTACGTTTTGTGGTGTAGACCTTGCACCATTTTAGTTGCCCTTCTTTGTACAGTCTCTAATGTATTAATATCCTTCTGGAGATATGGCCTCCAGAACTGAACACAGTATTCGAGATGAGGCCGTACCAATGACCTATACAGTGGTATTATCACTTCTTTCTTTCTGCTACTGATTCCTCTCCCTATGCAACCAAGCATCTGACTTGCCTTCCTCATTGCTTTGTTATAATGTTTGCTTGCCTTTAAGTCACCTGAAATAGTGACTCCTAGATCCCTTTCCTCTTCAGTACTTTCCAGTATAGTGCCATTAATACTATATTTAGCCTTTGGATTTTTGAGACCCAAGTGCATGATCTTGCATTTTTTGGCATTAAACTGTAGTTGCCACGTTCTTGACCATTCCTCTAGTCTACCTAGATCATCAATCATTTGTGTTACCCCTCCTAGTGTGTCTACCCTGTTGCATACCTTTGTGTCATCTGCAAAAAGGCATAGTTTCCCTTCAATAACATTTGCAATGTCACAAATAAAGATATTAAAAAGTACTGGTCCAAGTACAGATCCCTGAGGTACTCCACTGGTAACATTTCCCTCCTGGGACTGCACTCCTTTTACTACAACTCTCTGTTTCCTATCCTGCAGCCATGATCTTATCCATTCAACTATCTTTGTATCCAATCCCAAGCTTTCCAGTTTATTTAACAGTCTGCGATGTGGAACAGTGTCAAAAACCTTACTATTGTCTAGTTAAGCTATATCTATAGCCCCCCCTCTATTTCCTTAGTCACCCAGTCAAAAAAGTCAATAAGATTCGTTTGACATGATCTCCCCCCAGTAAATCCATGCTGTTTGGGATCCTGGAAATTGTTGGATATGAGATAATCTACGACTCTTTCTTTTAAGAGTGTTTCCATCAATTTCCCAACTACTGATGTAAGGCTCACTGGTCGGTAGTTGCTGCCTCTTCCTTGATACAGGTTGAGTCTCCCATATCCAAAATGCTTGGGACCAGGGGTATTTTGGATAACGGAATATTCCGTATTTTGGAATAATTGCATATCATAATGAAATATCTTGGGAATGGGACCCCAATATACACACAGAATGCATATATGTGTTATATGCACCTTATACACATAGCCTGCAGCTCATTTTATACAATATTTTCAATAATTTTGTGGCTCAAGCAAAGTGTGTGTACATACATGAAATAAATTTATGTTTCATTTACACCCTATACACACAGTCTGAAGGTAATTTTATACCATATTTTTAATAATTTGTGCCTTAGACAAAGTTTGTGTACATTGAACGATCAAAAATCAAAGGTTTTATTATCTCAGTCATGCTAAAATTATTCCGTAATTCGGAATATTCCGTATTTCGGAATATTTGGATATGGGAGACTCAATCTGTACCACTTTTGTGCAGTGGGACAACATTTGCTCTTCTCCCGTCCTCTGGAATCACTCCTGATACTAGTGATTGGTTGAATAATTCTGTTAATGGTGTTACCAGCACCCCTTTAAGCTCTTTTAGTATCCTTGGATGTATCCCATCTGGCCCCATTGATTTATCCACTTTCAGTTTTGAGAGTTCTGTTAGGATCTTCTCCTCTGTAAATGTGCTTGTTCCTACCTAATTTTTCTGATTCCATCTGCAACTTAACTGTGGCCCCTTTCCCTCTCTCTCAGTAGTGAATACTGAACAAAAATAATTACTGTAGATCGCATCACTTCCATGTGATCTATAGTTTTGATAAGTAGCAATTCATGTACACTTACCTGTCTTGCGAAAAGTGGTATACCCATGTTCAGCGGTCTGGTCTTCTCTTCTTTTTCTCTGTCTCTTCATTATTTTTTTCTTCTGTGTGCTTCTGCGCATGCGTTGAATCTTGGTCGGTGGTGGGGAGAGAGAGGAGGGTGATAGGGGCAGAGCGCATGAGCTGTACGGGTGATCTGGTATATGCCGGGTCAGCTACAATAGCCATAGCAAGGGAGGGAACAGGGGACGAGGGGGCAGTCCGGATGGAGATGGTCAACCTACTTAAAGGCAGTGGCAGGGGGAAGGAATGGGGGGTGTGGGAAGTGGGCAGCCCGAATGGATATGCTTATGCCGGGTCACCTTACAATAGCGGCGGCAGGGATAGCAAAGGGGGGGGCGGGGCACAGGATCAGCGGGGGCAGCGAGCAGGAGGTGACACGGCATATGTTTATGCCCTTGGCTCCTCTGATTGGCTGCTGGCACATAAGGGGGCAGAGAGAACAAGGAGAAGGCAGGAAGACAGATGTCTCCGCTGCTCTTCTCCCTTAACAGCGCTGCTATACAAATGTATGGTGATGCGATACACACAGGAGCGTTTGCCCCGCTGGAGAAGTAATAAGCTTCTCCAACACTACCTTGCTCTATGAATCACACAAACCAGAGAAGTGCCCTGTTTTCAGATAAAACTGCTTCATGAATAGACCTTGGCGGATGTCCAGAAATTCAGGAGTCATCCCAATGTTACGGGAGAATAGGCAAGTATGGTCTACACTATACACTATTGTAACAGTTGTGGATAGTGTGAGATTGCGACAATAAAACAATGGTGCAATATCTACTTTTATAACATTGATTCTTTAGGAAAGTAGTAATATATTAATTGCAGGCAGTAAAATGAAAGAGTTTCATGCAGTGTTCAAACAGTCACCTTCCACGCGTTTCAAAAACCTTCTGCTCACACTCTCAGAAAGTCCATTGTCACACTGGCGCGTTTCGTGTCTTCACTCTGCATGGTCAGATTGTAATGGCACAAATCATGTCATTATTTCTCATCTCACCTGACTTCACTGAGCGTGCCTCCTCATCTCCCAGAGGGGGGGCGCAGAAAAGTACGCATCGGTAAGCGTTTGCGGGAAGCTTACGGATACCTGAAAAGCCCCACTAGACCAGACTATTGTTATTGTCAAAATACCGCTCCAATAAAGTAATATGATATGTTCACTGTTCCTCTCTGCAGGGCAGCTTAGCTAGTAGATGTTTCCAAAGCAGGTCTTACTGTATGTATAATGTGCGGTATACAGTATATACCGTATGTAGTACTTGCAGAGTAACATTTTGTCTAATATATATCTGGATTTTGGTGAAGGGCCTCCTACTTGTAACATTATTTTAAATACACTACCGTTCAAAAGTTTGGGGTCACTTAGAAATGTCCTTATTTCTGAAAGAAAAGCACTGTTTTTTTCAATGAAGATAACATTCAATCAATCAGAAATACACTCTATACATTGTTAATGTGGTAAATGACTATACTAGCTGCAAACGTCTGGTTTTTAAAGGAATATCTACATAGGTGTATAGAGGCCCATTTCCAGCAACCATCACTCCAGTGTTCTAATGGTACATTGTGTTTGCTAAGCTCTTTAGAAGACTAATGGATGATTAGAAAACCCTTGTGCTATTATGTTAGCACAGCTGGAAACGGGTTTGCTTGCTAGAGAAGCTATAAAACTGGCCTTCTTTTGAGCTAGTTGAGTATCTGGAGCATCACATTTGTGGGTTTGATTATACTCTCCTGTCGAAGCCGGATAATTGGCTGAGACAGAATCGGTTTAAAATTAAATCTGCACGGCGCCATTTTGCGAATGGCAATGAGACTCCATTTTGCGACTGGCCGCCCAGCGCCATTTTAGTGAATCTTGCCCATTATAAGTACATACGGCGATGCTATTATTTAGCGTCGTGCGATTCCCACGAAATAGAAAGATGTTAAAAGTCTCCATTAAATAAATACAGATCGTCACTAAAACATATAACATGATCAACCCTGCAAAACACGTACCATGGTGTATTCCACAAACACGTAGTCGCACAACGCTAACTAGCATCTTTTCCCAAATACCCCAATACTTACAACTGCACACTTACATAAAAAGGTTCCCTAGCATTAAAGTGTAATATTCAAGGTTTATTCAGTATTAGTAATGTTGTGAAATAAATGTTCTATGATATCTAAAGGTTTAGTACATGGTAAGCAGACCGTGTTTGGTGTTGTTCTGATCCACTGTGTTTTTGCAGATTTCCGGTATCATCGGTGAGAAGATCGCAACATGTGTCTGCAAACTATGGACCATAGAGAGTTAAACATTAAAATGTACTCTGTAATGTAGCCAGCTTAGATTTATTATGCAGCAGGAAACAGGACACAAAGAGCTGTTGGAGGCTGGATCGTGTCCATACGAACTGACCTATGAACTATACTGTAACAGAAGAACCAGGAAGAAGAACCAATGGAATCATGCCAACCTGTTCTATTATATTGCCTATCTCTGTAAGGGTATATATGTGAGCTCTCTGAAACTGGATTTTTAATCTTCTTGCTTTGCTGTTGACGGAGGTTTCTACTTTGATGCCGGGATCTGGAGTCAGAGGTCATGCGTATGTAACGACTATACCTTGGGTCTGTATAATTTATTTGCGCTAATTGTATTTAGATCACAGCGTGTAACTATCTGTTTTTTATGTCGAATAATAACTTTTTGTGCTTTGGAACCATAATCAAAGTCTGAAAGCAATTATTTCTTGTGCGACTCATAACGCTAAACAGCGACAATTATTTTAGAGTGTAGAGGTAGGTAGGAATCGATAGGTAGGAATCGATAGTTGGGGGCTCGCAGTGTGAATCACGATACCAGTCATACGGTAACACTCGGTCAGCAATCTCTCAGCAAAAGGGTGGAGGCGCCATAGGAGGAAAGAACGCATTGTGCCTTCGAAAATCTGCTACGACTTTGTTGCTGAGAGTCCGCTACCCGTTATTATGTGGCTCAAGGAGCGCTGATTAGAATCCAGGGACAAGGGAGGAAAAAGTTTGTTTTCCTTCGTTGATAGAATTTTATGTTAAAAAGGGGAAGTCGCATAATAGCGTAAGGGTAATAATACGTTTTGTGTAGTAGTCGCATTATTGTGTATGTGACTAGTCGCACAATAGCGTATACGTATTTCCTGTATTGCTGCCACGTGTTTCAAACAAAGCCGTTGAGATTGCAGTGTGATATTGATAGATAGCATTGTTGTAAAATATCTTGATCAGTGTTGCCATAATCTGGGAAAACGTGTATTTTTCTGCGCAGGAAAAGGGTGTGTAACAGTGAATATTTGTTGGTAGGGGTAACATGTTCCCTAGTTAAGGGTATCGTAGGACCCTTAAGTGCTAGGCGCCTGGTGTCGGCCCTATTGGCTCGTTAGTAGATACCGCAGTCTATACACATAAGCAGGTGTAGTTGTTGTCTTTGTTGTAGTTTTCAGCTCTCAGTGTGATTGCAGTATTCAGTGATCAGTTAGGGTTATTTGAGCATTGTAATTGAACCGCACAGTTGTGGAAAATTGTGAACTGAGTAGAGGGTGGACGAAATCACTGAAAAGGGTAGGTGTTATTGGAATGCCTACATGATAGCAGTTGAAAGGTAGTAAAAAAATTAGGTGCGTGGAAGAAGCCTGGTTATTCTTCCATAGGTGTGTGGGTGCATCCTGTTAATATCGTCCACAGGTAAGTGAAAGTATCTTGACTTTTCTTTCACTGGTCTAAATCTCTATTGAAAATCTTAGGGTTCTCCCAAGATGGGAGCCAAGCAAACAGTAGAGATGATAGATGAAGTGCTGCTGTTGGAAGCGCCGCTTGGGTCGGCACGGCATATTATGCATACTAGGTATGGTGCTTATGCAACTAGGTACTGTGATGTATGGTTTAAAATGACGATGAAGAGTGTTAGACCTTTCCCCATAATTGGCAGCTTTGATAAGGAGGTATTGAACAATGTCCGAGATAGCATCTGTAGGGTGCATTCTCGAATGAAAAAGGTAAAATATAACGAGTGTTTAAAGTTGTGGCAGCATGAGGGGGATGCGTGGCTTAAAGGTGTGCACGTGACGCAAACTAGCGTCACGAGCACGTTACAGGAGAGTGCACACGCAGCGCTAAACTGCGGTGCGTGCGCGCCGCGAAATAACACGCACGTGCAGCAGAGTAGCGGTGCGGAAGGTATTGCCAGTGGTTCACGCGCACCACCACCGCCTTATGCGGATGGGGGTGGAGGTACAGTCGTTGTAAAAACCCATAAAAATGTAACAAGTAACTTGTACCCTCTCTTGAGCAATCACAAAGAAAATGTTTATGATGCGGATGATGAACCTGTTGTTATGTCTGCCATTTCCCATGCTGTACACATGTTAGATGCTCCACCACAACAAGCACGAGTGGTGCCGCCATCTTCATCAGTGATAGTACAGGAAGTGTTAACATCCACTGCACCCGTAGAGGAATTTGTTAACCCTATACGTAGCAGTAATAAACTCAATCCCCAGCCAGGTAACAAGGTCAAAAGTAGCAGTGCGGCCGGTCTGCATCCCATCCGGACAATAACTGTTCCAAATGGGAATGCTGATGTGAACGGTGTAGTGCCCACAAGGGAGGTAGCAATGCATTGTCCTTGGACCAGAGCTGAGCTAAATTCCATAATTAATGATTTCCCTGACCCTAAAAAGGAATTAGCAAAATGCCAAAGATTTTTGAAAAATTTGGGTAATGCTCACGAGCCAACCAATAAAGATTGGCGAGTGGTGTTAAGGGCTTGTCTTCCACACAATACCGACGTGAAAAAGTTTATCACGGATTGCGTATTGGATGGAGATGGTTCCTTAACAGACGAGGGTAACCAAGGTAACATTACCCGCATAATAACTCAATTGGGTGTATATTTTCCAGTAGTAGTTAACTGGAGTAAAATTTTCACCATAAAATAAAAAGAGAGTGAATCTGCAGCGGATTACTGTAACCGAGCTCTGCAGGCTATCACCCAGTACACTGGGATAGAGGATATTAAAGATAGCACTCATCACAAGGGAATGATTATCACGGTACTTATGGATGGTCTAAAAGAAAATCTAAAGACCCGAGTTCAGACCTCACTACCTGGCTGGAGAGGAGTTACTGTAGACACACTCATGGAATCCGCTATTGAACATGATAAAAACATCCTCAAAAAGAGAGAGACCCAGAGCGAGAAGCTAATGGCTGTAATGGCAGTATTCAAGCTCTAGAAGGAATGACTGTAACATCACAGCCACCAGACACACATGCACCTGCACAGCTACAAGTCCTCACCAACCCTGCACCACCACAAACACAGCCCTACCCCACTTATCACACCCAGCCACAAAACCCATACAATCCACAGCCACCATATTACCCTCAAAATCCCTATCCACACCCACAATCTTTCTCTACCGCTCAACCCACACAGCAACCCTTTCACCCACCCCACTTACGAAGGTGCTTTAACTGCAACCAAGTGGGACATGTAAGTAGGAACTGTAAGGTGAAGAAGGTAGGACCCCCTAACCAGGGAGTACCTGGATATCCACATAAGGGATATACACAGAGTACAGGAAATTTCCAACAGCCACCAGCTCCAATTGTGGCCTTAAATGCTGTATTGGAGAGTGAGAGTCAACGGTAGGGGTCAGGTCATACCTGTAGTCTACAGATAGTCAGGTTAACGGGAAGTACTAGGGAAGAACCGGTCATGATGGTTGATGTAGCTGGTACTAAATATTCTTTTCTTGTAGACACAGGGGCAACCAGATCAGTGATAAAATCTCCAGCTAATTTACAGGTGACCAGCGAGACAGTACCAGCAATGGGTGTAACGGGTAAAGTGCAACATTATCCTTTAACCAAATCCACAGAGGTCACTATCGGGCCATTGAATACCAGGCATTCTTTCCTCCTGGCAGCAGCGACTCCTACTAACCTACTGGGAAGGGATTTGTTATGTAAGATGGGATGTGTCATATATTGTACCCCTGATGGTATATTTCTAGATATCCCAGAGGGAGTTGCGCATGAGGTGAGGGATATATTGGACACTCCCCAAAGGATAATGTATCACTCTACCGGTTCAGGTAAAAATCCATCTCAGGTAGATCAAATGTTATCCCAAATTCCAGATTCACTTTGGACCAAGGATGGACAGGACACTGGATTAATGGCAAATATAGCTCCCATAATCGTAAATCTAAAAAGCGGTAGGCAAGCTCCAAAAATTCCCCAGTACCCATTAAAACAGGAGGTAGAATTAGGGGTTATCCCATAACTGAGCGATTATTACAGCAGGGAATTTTAATCCGTACAGCAAGTGTAGCCAATAGTCCCATCTTTCCTGTGAAGAAAAGTGGTGGGAGGGGTTATAAGCTGGTACAAGACCTTAGAGGGGTTAATAAGGTGGTAGAGATCCAATTTCCCGTAGTGCCAAATCCAGCTGTCATTCTTATGCAGATCCCACCAAATGCAACCCATTTCACTGTCATTGACCTCTGTTCTGCTTTCTTCTCTATACCTCTTCATCCTGACTGTCAGTACCTATTTGCTTTTACATACAGGGGTGTACAATACACATGGACACGATTGCCCCAGGGTTTCATAGACAGCCCCAGTATCTTCTCCCAGGCCTTACTTGACTGTTTAAAATCTTTTCAACCTGCCAATGGATCTGTTCTAATACAATACGTGGACGATTTATTGTTTGATTCGTTTATGTCATGTTTAAATTATACTAAACTTTTATTGCTTCATCTCTCGCAAACAGGATACAAGGTTGCTAAGGACAAACTACAGCCATGCCAGTCCAGGGTTAAATACTTGGGACATTGCCTAACCCAGAGGTTACGACATCTGACAAATGACAGAATCCAAGCCATACAGACCATGACACTGCCGCAGAATCAACAGCAAATTCGTACCTTCTTGGGAATGTTGGATACTGCAGAATGTGGGTCCCAGGTTTTTCTATTTTGGCCTTGCCATTACAGGACTTAGGACCTCATTTAGAGGCGGTCGCAAGAAGCGATCGCTCTCTCTGAATGAGGTCGGGTGCTTATTTTTTTTTTTGTGCGGCCTCCTGGTCGCAAGCTAAGCTGTGAGTTACCACCCACAGCTTAGCTAGCGACCAGGGTGATGGTCGCGATGGTCAAGACCATCGCGACCATCGGGGCTTGTGACAAGACCCTAAGGTTGGGTCTGAGCACTCAAACAAGCAGGAAGCTCCCCACTGACATCACTGATGATTTCAGTTCGGCCGCCCACAAAACGGTAGGCGTTTGGAAACCACCCCCCCCGGCCCGCCTACCATCGACAGCCGCATCTTTTGTAGCGAGCTCCGGAGCGAGAGAGTTTCTCTCTCGCTCTGGGGCTTGCGCACGTGCAGTGCGGCCGCTGCGCATGTGCAGGGCTACCCATCGACCAGGTTGCGAGCACATTGGTGCTTGCGACCGGGTCTGAATGACCCCCTTAGTCTCTTCGTCAAAGCCCGATCGTGTCATACACACAGAGGAATCAGAGCAGGCTTTCCTTAATCTTAAGGATAGTCTGACAAGAGCACCTGCATTGAGAATACCTGATTATGAAAAACCTTTTGATTTGTATTGTACGGAAGCTGATGGTTGTGCAGCAGGTGTCCTCACACAAAAACATGGTGATGCCAGTATGCCCGTAGCATACTACAGTGCACAATTGGACACTGTGGCAAGATCACTCCCAACGTGTTTAAGAAGTGTAGCAGCAACTGCTCTATTGGTCAGTAAGAGTGAGGATGTGGTACTAGGCCATGATATGATTGTCTATACTCCCCATGCTGTATCTGTTTTGCTAAACTCTGCCCAAACCAGACATGTCTCCTCAGCTAGATTCACAAAATGGGAACTAGCCTTAATAGCACCTGCAAACATCACCATCAAAAGGTGCAGTATGTTAAATCCAGCTACGTATTTACCATATGTGCAATATGATGCACAAAGGGTGGAGAGAGGTGATTCGCTGGCGAATGGTGAGTTCTGCAGGTATATTGATGGACATGATTGTATGGAATAGCTGAATCAAACCTTTACTGCAAGACCTGACATACGGGATACACCTTTAGAAAATGTAGATGTGACATTTTACACGGATGGGAGTTGTCATAGACAAACTGACACTGGAGAGTTATGTACAGGTTATGCTGTGGTAAATGACGAGGATGTTATAGAAGCCGAACCTTTAGGCCCACCACACTCGGCACAAGTGGTGCAACTGGTGGCACTAAAGAGAGCGTGTGAATTAGCGGAAGGTAAATCTGCTAATATCTACACTGACTCTAGATACGCCTTCGGGGTAGTACACGATTTCGGCGCTCTATGGCGTCTGAGAAAGTTTATGACAGCAGCAGGCACACCAATCGCACATTCCAGACATATAAAAGGACTACTGACAGCAATCCAATTGCCTAAGACAGTGGCGGTAATTAAGTGTAAAACCCATACATGTGAGGATGATCCGGTGTCACTGTACAACAACAGGGCAGACGAAGCTGCAAAATGGGCAGCAGGGTTAAAAATGAATGTACCAACTGAACAAATGATGACTTTTCATACGATTGACATGCTGAAATTAATTGAGATGCAAAATTTGTGTTCCATTCAGGAAAAGACAGTCTGGAGGTCCAAGGGATGTGGGCAAGAGTCTTCTGGACTCTGGAGAGATGGACAAGGTAAGCCAGTGGCTCCCAAGGCATACTAACCAAGCCTGGCTGAGGCAGCGCACGTTCTGACTCATTTGGGAAAGCAAGGTATGTGCAAATTGGTGAGAACATACTGGTGTGCACCGGGTTTTTCTTCTCAAGCGGAAAAGAGAGCAATGTCCTGTCTGACCTGCTTGAGGAAAAACATTGGGAAAATGATCCCTACCAAACCATCCCACATTTCTCCGACCGACAGACCTTTTCAGGTAATACAAATTGATTTCATCCAATTACCACCCTGCAGGAATCTCAAGTATGTATTAGTGTGCACTGATGTGTTTTCTAATTGGGTTGAGGCATACCCAGCTGCCACTAATACTGCTGCGTTTACTGCCAAGAAAATTGTTCAGGAGTTTGTATGCAGATACGGTATACCTAAAATTATTGAGAGTGACAGGGGTACTCCTTTCACAGGTGATGTTTTCCAAAATATGTGTAAGCTGATGGGTATTAATAGTAGACTTCATACCCCCTACCGACCGCAAGCCAGTGCCAAGGTGGAGAGGATGAACAGGACTATTATAAACAAATTAAGTAAAATCATGTCGGACACTGGACTGGGTTGGCCAGAAGCACTACCACTTGTCCTTCATAGTATCAGGACAACTCCTAGACCCCCTCTCAATCTGTCCCCCTTTAAAATACTGTTTGGTAGACAACCTCTTTTGATTATAAGCCCACAGGAGAACTTGAAAAGTAACAACGAGGTAACTGTAAGGTATCTTATAACAATGAGTAAACAGTTAAAACAGCAACAGCAGAAACTGAAATTGTTGTCACATGATATGCCTGAAATAAACTGTCATGATGTTGAACCTGGAGAATTTGTTATGATCAGAAATTTATTGCGTTCAGGTTGTTTGACTGATCGGTGAGAAGGTCCATATAAGGTGTTGCTGACGAGTACAACTTCATTGAAGGTGGCGGAGAGAGATACCTGGGTCCATTCCACTCACTGTAAGAAGGTCAACCAACCGGTGGAGAAACAAGGCGGAATCGAGACAGATAACGTAGACCTGTCAATTGCGAGTCTGTTCCGGGAAGGTTAAAGGTTACAGTGAGATACCCGAGATAAAGAAATTTGTAGATCAGTGTTTACAGCAATGGATTGGTCTGCTGTGGTTATCTTTGTGTTTTCTCCCAGAGTCCTCATTATTTTGGGTTGTTTCGGGATCTCTGGTTTCTGTGACGGAGGACAGAGGACGGAGAGCTGATGGTGATATCAATGAAATGGAGTCAGGAGATGGAGCGCTAAACCTACCGGAAAGTATCTGACCAAACCCAGTACAGTAATTGTTAAGAGATCTGCTATCCTGGATACTCGGAGACAGTGTGAAGGTCTATCGTCTGAGGATTATTGTATGTGTGAGTTCTGTGGGTCCGTAGTCAATGAGAGATGCATCCAACAGTGCCAACCTGAGTATAACCAGTATTGGGGTGGGTATCCTTTAGAGGATTATCATACTATGGTGGGCAAAATTTGAAACCAAACCGACTGTTGGGTGTGCTCTCACGTGCCCCAAGGACAGCATAATGTAGGATTAGTGCCATTTCCATTAAATGTCTCTGAGATTTTAGAATTACAAAAAGGGAAGACACTGGATGGAAAATTTCTTAACACCAAACCACCTCATTTTAAACTCCACCAGTACCAGGTAGATAAAACACTTTTATGTTTGAACATCACCAACTCCAATGAACCAGGAAGTTGGGAGTTGACTGGGAATAACCAGATGATGACCTTCTCACAAAGAGCTGACCATGAGCCTATGAATTATGAACTCTTATGCACAATTAGGTTGGGTGGAAGACACTTCCGGTATAAATATACACCAAGTAACACCAAAGAAATGGTTGGCAGAATACCAGAAGGGTACTGTGCTAGGGTTATACAACCAGAAACGTGTATTAGCCAGATGGAAGAACCTGAGATAGGATCATTTGTGAGGGAAATATGTTGGATGATTATGATGCATTCTATTCCTTATGTTCTCCCCGATGATGTATATTTTATATGTGGAAGGAAAACGTATAAGTGGCTCTCTCCGAGTTCCGAAGGTTTGTGTTATCTGGGAAGAGTACTTCCAGAGGTTATGACCCTTACACATGGTGAAATGCTTGGTATTCATAAAAACACACCATCACCATATCTTCACACACAGTATGAACACAGAGACAAAAGAAATATGATACCTGGTGACGTGCATAAAGCCACACGGTAAATTAGTGAGACAACTGGCTTTCAAGTTTTGGTAGCATTGGATCCCACCAGGATCGCTCAGGGTACACTAAATTTTAGATATATCCAAGATCTTGCTAAATTAATAGATAATATCACAGAGATGTATGATGACACATTCAGGTACACAGGTAAGGAGTTGCAAGCTTACAAGAATGAACTCGTGCAACATCGACTAGTGTTAAATTACTTAACAGCTGTCACTGGAGGGTATTGCGTAACTTTGGCCATCCAATTTGGTGTAAAATGTTGCACTTACATTACAAACGATACCAGCGATCCCAAGGAGGTAATAGCCCAGAAGATGGCTGAAATTCTGCAGTTAAAATGGGAATTTTGGAAGAACCATAATGCTTCAGTGGCTGAAGTAGAGGAGAAGGTAGAGGAATGGGTTTCTTGGTTGAACCCAGTGAAATGGTTCTCAGGTCTAGGAGAGTGGGTCCAGGAAATGATTGCGAGTATAGGTAAACTCCTGATCCTCATACTGGTTGTCATCATAGTAATTGGCTTATGTGTCAGGTGTGTTCCTATTGTGTTGAAATGTGGAAAATGTAAAGATAAGGTAAACCGAAAGAATGAAATTATGATGGTGGTCAGTGGTAACAATATGAATACTGAGGTAAATGTAGGACTGCATTACAACCCTGAACTAGAAGGTACCATCATATGATGTATAAGATTTAGACATGCATGAAATATGTTATTCAAATGTTATATTAAAACATCTTAAATAATGTATGTCCCTATTCCCCCTCAAGACTTGGTGCATCCCCACATCTTTCCCATGATCTCCCAAGATTCGCGGTGTGCGTATAAGGGTAGTTTTATGTCCCCCCCAGAGACACATTATTGATGGTTTAAGAACCACCTTGTGCCATCCCATAATATAATATTAAATAATTTGTCATAATGTAAGCCTAGAGTAATTTTATGATAGCATGTTGTTTGCTGTCAAAGGGTGGACTGTCGAAGCCGGATAATTTGCTAAGACAGAATCGTTTTAAAATTAAATCTGCACTACGCTATTTTGCGAATGGCAATGAGATGCCATTTTGCCACTGGACGCCCAGCGCCATTTTAGTGAATCTCGCCCATTATAGGTACATACGGCGATGCTATTATTTAGCTTCGTGCGATTCCCACGCAATAGAAAGATGTTAAAAGTCCCCATTAAATAAATACAGACCGTCACTAAAACATATAACATGATCAACCCTGCAAAACACGTACCATGGTGTATTCCACAAACACGTAGTCGCACAACGCTAACTAGCATCTTTTCCCAAATACCCCAATACTTACACACTGTACACTTACATAAAAAGGTTGCCTAGCATTAAAGTGTAATATTCAAGGTTTATTCAGTATTAGTAATGTTGTGAAATAAATGTTATTTGATATCTAAGGTTTAGTACATGGTAAGCAGACCGTGTTTGGTGTTGTTCTGATCCACTGTGTATTTGCAGATTTCCGGTATCATCGGTGAGAAGATCGCAACGTGTCTGCAGACTATGGACCATAGAGAGTTAAACATTAAAATGTACTCTGTAATGTAGCCAACTTAGATTTATTATATAGCGGGAAACAGGACACAAAGAGCTGTTGGAGGCTGGATTGTGTCCATACGAACTGACCTATGAACTATACTGTAACAGAAGAACCAGGGAGAAGAACCAATGGAATCATGCCAACCTGTTCTATTGTATTGCCTATCTCTGTAAGGGTATACATGTGAGCTCTCTAAAACTGGATTTTTAGTCTTCATGCTTTGCTGTTGACGGAGGTTTCTACTTTGATGCCGGGATCTGGATTCAGAGCTCATTCGTATGTAACGACTATACCTTGGGTCTGTATAATTTATTTGCGCTAATTGTATTTAGATCACAGCTTGTAACTATCTGTTGAATAATAACTTTTTGTGCTTTGGAACCACAATCAAAGTCTGAAAGCAATTATTTCTTGTGCGACTCATACCACTAAACAGCGACAATTATTTTAGAGTGTAGAGGTAGGTAGGAATCGATAGGTAGGAATCGATACTGCAAATGGCCAGAAAAAGAGAACTTTCATATGACTCGACAGTCTATTCTTGTTTATAGAAATGAAGACTATTCCATGCGAGAAATTGCCAAGAAACTGAACATTTGCTACAACAGTGTGTACTACTCCCTTCAGAGAACAGAACAAACAGGCTCTAACCAGAGTAGAAAGAGAAGTAGGAGGCCCCGGTGCACAACTGTGCAAGAAGGCAAGTACATTAGAGTCTCTAGTTTGAGAAATAGACACCTCACAAGTTCTCAACTGGCAGTTTCATTAAATGGTACCCACAAAACGTCTACAGTGAAGAGGCGACTCCGGGATGCTGGCCTTCTAGGCAGAGTGGCACAGAAAAAGCCATATCTAAGACTGGCCAATAAAAGGAAAAGGTTAATATGGGCAAAAGAACACAGACATTGGACAGAGGAAGATTGGAAAAAAGTGTTATGGACAGATGAATCGAAGTTTGAGGTGTTTGGATCACACAGAAGAACATTTGTGAGACGCAGAACAAGTGAAAAGATGCTGGAAGAGTGCCTGATGCCATCTGTCAAGCATGGTGGAGGTAATGTGATGGTCTGGGGCTGCTTTGGTGCTGGTAAAGTGGGAGATTTGTACAAGGTAAAAGGGATTTTGAATAAGGAAGGCTATCACTCCATTTTGCAAAGCCATGCCATACCCTGTGGACAGCGCTTGATTGGAGCCAATTTCCTCCTCCAACAGAACAATGACCCAAAGCACACCTCCAAATTATGCAAGAACTAATTAGGGAAGAAGCAGGCAGCTGGTATTCTGTCTGTAATGGAGTGGCCAGCGCAGTCACCAGATCTCAAGCCCATTGAGTTGTTGTGGGAGCAGCTTGACCGTAGGGTACGCAAGAAGTGCCCATCAAGCCAATCCAACTTGTGGGAGGTGCTTCAGGAAGCGTGGGGTGAAATTTCGTCAGATTACCTCAACAAATTAACAGCTAGAATGCCAAAGGTCTGCAATGCTGTAATTGCTGCAAAAGGAGCATTCTTTGACGAAAGCAAAGTTTGAAGGACAAAATTATTATTTCAAATAAAAATCATTATTTCTAACCTTGCCAATGTCTTGACTTTATGTTCTATTCATTTTGCAACTCATTTGATAAATAAAAGACAGTTTTCATGTAAAACACGAAATTGTCTGGGTGACCCCAAACTTTTGAACGGTAGTGTATATGTCTGTTCTAAAAACATTAGATGATTGACTTTGTTCAACAGTAGAGTTTAATAAAGTTAAACTATTATTCTGCCATTTTTTTTTATAGTAACATATCCACAAGGGGGCAGTGTTTCAGTGATGCCTATAGATGTTGTTTCCTTTTATCTTAACTAAGGAAGCAGGATGTCTGCTTCCATTTTGTTATTAATAATAACAATAAGAAAAACAATTTTAAAAAATAATTTATCAGAAAACCCTATTAATGATTAGAGAAAGAGTTGAAAACTAGGATAGCTATTTTCTAGATGAACATTTGGACCAGTAAGAGTGACAGGTAGAAACACTCTTTTCTTAACTAATGAACTTGGTCCAGGTGAAGGCCTGATGATGGATGACTGTGTGGTTATAGGACTGGAGAAAGTAGGGTTGCGGAAGACATTTACTAAAGTGAGGGTTTTTAGAAGTGGAGATGTTTCCCATAGCAGCCAATCAGATTCTACCTATTATCTTCTAGAAGCTGATAGATAAATGTTAAGTAGAATCAGATTGGTTGCTGTGGGCAACATCTCCACTCCAAAAACCCTGCACTTTAGTAAATATACTGCTAGGTGGGGAGGTTGTAGAATTGTAGGAGCAAAGCAGATGTCGAAAACAATTCATTACAATTCTGGTCTAGGGGCATATTTATCAACATTATTTTTACTAAAATATTGTGAAAACAGGTGTTTTCACACCCTTTTCACAATATTTAAGTACCACAGAAATGTACTAAAGAGCAATTGGAGGTAGAAATCACTAATTTCTCCTCCAACCCCTTAACTTCCGATTTTTTTAGTAAGCAGATCGCATTTCCCATATTTGGAATGGGAATTGTGATTTGCTGAAATTTACTAACCTGTAATTGTAAAACAAATATCGGAGGGAGCGTGTGATAATAACACCATAGGCAGGCTCCCTCCTGTCTGCAGATACCAGAAGTGTGTTTTTCTTACAGGGGGCGGGCTGCAGCAAGAGGAGAAATGCCGTCAAACCCCCAAAATGCGGCTCTGACCGCATTTCTCATATGCACCAAGCCCCGGAATGCGATGCACTCCCAGCATGTGCAGAATGTCACCAGAGGGACTTCTGGGTCTTATGGTGCGTACACACGTTCAGATATAACAGGACGATTTAGAACGATAACGATATCGATCATATCGTTATCGTACTTGTCGTCCTGTTTTTGGGCCCTTCCAACCCCCAAACGATGGTCGATGCTCGGGCACGGAAGGTCGATATCGATATATCGACCATCGCCTGTGCATGCAGGCCAACCTGGTCGATATCGAAATCAGGGGCATGGCCTCATTACCATATTCCACACCCCCATGGTTAAATATTGCTCGGTCCCGGCATGCCTGACCGAGCAATATTTAACTCTCGGTCGCCCGCACACACGCTACAATTATCGGGGCGATACGTGGATATCGGGCAGATTGCCCCGATAATTGTAGCGTGTATGGACAGCTTAACTCTAAGGGGGGCATTTGCTTTGTAGCACCCTGTGTTTCCTTTTGGAAACTCTGCCAAAAAGTAATGTTTATTGAAGAACAGGATCTGCAGAGCCTTCGGCACAAGTTCTGAAACTCGGTCCTCAGGACCCCAAACAGGTCATGTTTTCCATGTCTCCTCATAGAATCGCAAGTTAAATAATTACTCCACCTGTGGATCTTTTTAAAATGTGTTAGTGAGTAATAACTGCACCTGTGCACCTGCTGGGTGACCTGGAAAACGTGACCTGTGTGGGATCCTGAGGACCAGGTTTGAGAACCACTGGCCTACACCACTACAACATCCCCAGGCTCCTCGCATGATGTAGGCCCTCAGCCTGGTCATCTGAACCGGATATCAATGTCTCCAAATTAAGTGCTGTAGTTTTTGTTAAGGATATTCCTATTTCGATCTTCTGCTGGTTCATTACCCTGTGTCTTTATGCAGCTCTCTTGCACACAAGTTAATAAGACCTGTCACTGCATTTTAGCTCACACAGACACATTTAAAACTGGATTGTGCAAGTTTTAATTTTCTCAAATTAATTAGGCAGCACTTGTAGGCTTAATTAGACCTTCTGCTCTGTCTCACTATAATTAGGACGTGCAACGAGCAGCGCAGATAACAGCACGGTTAACCATTGTTAGGAGATATTTGTAATGTCCACTTACATGGCAACCGAATCATTATTCAGGGCACTCACGTGACTCCACTGTTTAATGTCTATCCCAGTGGATAAGTAAGAAGGTGAGGGCAGGCAAAGATTAAATGGAATTCTGCAAGCGAACTCCTTAGTGTAAACCAGAGGTTTCCAAACTCAGGGCCTGATTCAGACCTGCTCGCGAGCGCTATGCGCTCGCAAGCGGGTCGATGGTGGCCCAGTGCACATGCGCACGACGGAGCCGGTTCCGTCGTGCGCATGCGCGAGACCCGGATAGCGACGAGCAATCCGTCGCTCCGGGTCTCGTACCAAAGGGGGCGTGCTGTCGATGTTGAGTGACAGCACGCCCCCTTTGGTGGGCGGGCTGGGGGTGTGGCTGCCCAGACGGAGGCTTTCCCATGGGAACGCCTACCGTCTGGGGCCGACCCCACTGACATCACAAGTGATGTCAGTGGGAGTGCTTTCGGCTCTGTTAGAGCCGAAAGCACTCTGGGGCTTGCGGCAACGAGACCCACAGCTATACGAGCGGCCAGGAGGCCGTTCAAAAAAAAAAATAGACCGGCCCTGATTCAGAGCGAGCGCTCCGTCAGAGCGTCCGGCTCTGAAGCAGGGCCTCAGTCCTCAAGACACCCTAACAGTCCAGGTTTTAAGGATAACCATGCTTGAGCACAGGTGACTTAATTAGTAGCTCAGTCAATTTGATTTAACCATCTGTGCTCAACCATGGATATCCTTAAAACCTGGACTGTTAGGGTGCCCTGAGAACTGAGTTTGGGAACCACTGGTGTAAACCATTTGCCTACATAGCTCTTCAAAAATTATTCTTATAATCTTACCGCATGTTCGCCATTAGGAGACTGCAATTCCACACGTGTTGTAGGCGTGGCCAGGCCAGGGTGCGTCTCCTCCAATGCAGACACCCTGGCCAGGGGCATTTTAAGATAGGAGGGGGCCCATGTGCAGACTGAGGGTCTCATTCAGACCCAGTCGCAAGCGCCGATGCGCTCGCAACCGGGTCGATGGTCCCCACAGAGCATGCGCACGACGGAGCCGGCTCCGTCGTGCGCATGCGCGAGACCCGGCAAGCGACGGGCGCTCCGTCGCTAGGGGTCTCGTAGCAGACGGGGCGAGCTGTCGATGTTGAGTGACAGCTCGCCCCGTTTGCTGGGCTGGCCGGGGGCGGGCCCGGCCAAACAGGTGTTCCGGTCGGAACGCTTGCCGTTTGGCGGCGGCCCCACTGACATCATTGATGATGTCAGTGGGGAACTTCCTACTCAAACAGAGCAGGAAGTTCCCTGGGGCTTACGAGAGCCCAGACCCAACCTTAGGGTCTGGTCGTAAGCCCCAATGGTCGCGATGGTGATGACCATCGCGACCATCACCCTGATCGCAAGCTTAGCTGTGGGTGGTAACCCACAGCTTAGCTTGCGACCTGGATGCAGCACTTCCAAACAAGAAGTGCCCGCCCTCATTCAGAGTGAGCGATCGCTTCTTGCAATCGACTCTGAATGAGGGCCTGAGTGCGGGCCCTCTCCTCTCTCTTGCGGTGCCGCGGCGGGTGGTGCGGCAGTAGATGACATTTTCCCGGGGACAGCAGTACTGCGCATGCGCACGTCACCGGGAAAATGGCGGCTGGTCTGGCGCTTTCAGAGCAGCACTACTGGAGACAACGGACAGGTAAGTATAAAGAGTTAATGAGTGCAGGGCATTGCAGTGTGCACCCAGCTTCACCACCTGTCTTAGGACGCGCCACTCAGATCTGCAGTGCCAGCAGTGGTTGTGTTATATTTTTTTCTTTAATTGAGTAATATTTTATTGATTTATCAACATTAACATATTAAACAAAAACAAAAACCCACAGACAATACAATATCCAAAAATATTTTGTAGTACAAAAATAAATAAAATATATTGCATATAACGGAGTTCGGTACATAAGCAAACATATATAAAAAAAAATCAATACAATACAGTGAGTAACTGAAGTCTCTACGCTGCTTCAACCCACTGATGTAGTTACTGTTCAAAGGGCGGGATTTACTAAGCATTGCTTCAGCGATGCGGTACATCCCCCCTCACTTTGCGTACATACCACGGTTCATTACCGCGGTATGTACCAAGGATTTCGCAAAGGACAGCTCTCCCGATAAGAGCTGTCCTTTGCGATGCTGCTGGGCAGAGGGACTTCTAAGTTGAACACCCAGAAGTCCTTCTGCACATGCGCAGAAGGCCGCGGTCCGCGGGGGCTCATGAGAGGGATCCGATCGGATCCCTCCTAGCCAGGAGCGCCGCGATAAGAAGCCAATAGGCTTCTATTGGGTAAGAAGGTGGCGTTACCTAGGGACGCAAAGTGCATTCTGCTGTACATTTTGGGAATGCGGTAAAAACCCCTAAAATTACATTTTCGGGGGTTTTACGCATTTTCTCCTTTAGTACATCCCGCCCTTTGAAAGTCTCAATGCAAGAAATTACATTGGCGGTAATGAAACGGCAAGAGGTGCCTCTTTTGTGAGTGAGACCGAAATGACCCCCCCCCTCCCCTGATATTTATGAGTCTCCTGGACATTCTGGGAGGAAAGGCTAGCATGGTTTGCATTTGTAAGAAATCGCTCTGCAATTTCCCCAGTTGTATGGCACACTGGAACCTGCCATGATATAATCACACGGGGGATTGTGCTTGGTCAAGTGACAAGCAATTCGAGAAAATAAAAAAAAAGATCATTGCGGAAGCTCTGTCCCTGGCAACCCAACTAGGGATGGCTATCAGTGGCTTAAACATCGATAGTCACTCACCATCAATGGTGCCATTGGTGGTTAACATCACTGGCAACAAACCATTGATTGTGAACCAGCGATGGCTTGCACCCATCTATAGACATCCCTGTGGGGAACAATAGGAGGTGGGCCAATCAGAGAAGAGGGTGGGGCTTAATGGGCTCATTACCAGTCCTCCATCACTGCCACTGACTCAGTATTCCATCCCTGGGCTGGAACTTCTAGTTAACACTCTAATGGCCATAAGCTTGCTTTGGGACTCATTTACACATGAATGTAATGTGCCCTCTCCGGCGCCGCGCTCATCCCTATCTCCCTGAAATGCTTCTTCAAAAGTAGGCAAGTATGCTAGTGCCTTCTGGAAAATAAATGAGTTACAGGACACATCCCAGTTTATTATGTGCTCTATTTGTTCACTGTGTGAAATGTCAGCTGTGGGGAGGATGTAAACTGGGAACAGTACAGAGATAATATCAGGCTAAGCTGAGGAACTGTCTGATCCATCTGCAAAGGGATCATTTAGAGAATGGAAACAAGCCGGTCACATGAGCCCAGCTTGCAATTATGCAACACATGCAATTATGGGGGGAGATTTATCAATCTCTCCAAAGGAGGACAAGTGAAGGTGAAACGACCAATTAGCTTATAGCGATTATTTATCTTGTACATGCTATTGCATAAAAGCTATCATCTGATTGGTTGCTATAGGTAACGCTTCCACTTGTCCACTTGTCAATATGGTTTGCTAAATCTCCCCCCATAATCCTATACAAAATAAAGAGGTAAATTTGCCGTTTCAGCACCAAATGCAATGTCTAAATCCTGACACGGCCGGCACATTTTACCAGCAATGTGATAAGTTTGATTTTCTAGGTCTGATATCATGCCATTAATCTACCAGGAAATAGGTAAGTACAGGGACGGAACTATCATGGGTGCAGGGGCCGTAGCTAGGGTAGTGCGGCCGGTGCCATCGCACAGGGCACCACAGGTCAGGGGGCGCTGTTTGGGCCTGTCAAATTTCTGTTTATTATCATTCTTGCTTGTAGCTTCCTCTTATTTTATCCCCAGCATCTCCTGGCCTCCCCTATCTCTTCCCTGGCCCTTCCCCATGAAGCCATGGCCCTTTTTTGGGTGCATTTTGTCCCTTTGAAAAATGAGGGGGGCGCCAATGCGCTTTCTGGCACAGGGCACCAAAAAGTCTAGTTACGGCTTTGGCTACATTGATCATAGGTGAGGGGTACCTGATAATGCCAGGCCACCCTCTCCAACTTCCCACCTGATGCCCCAGGTAGGCTTTCTAAAAAGGAGTCGGGAATGTCTCTACTGAGCGATGCAGGCAGTAGATCCCCATCGCTCTTCTTTTTGGAGATGGAAAAGCAGTATCACAAAGCCCCTACCAAAAGGTTACTGTGGGGCCCTGCAATGCACTGCTAAACCCCTACCCCTGTACTTTATACTCTGGGTGTTGTATTTCCCATTCGAGTGAATTTCCCATTTGACTGAATGGAAAGTTCATGTGCGAGTACATCATCGCCACTGGACTTGTTTCAACAGCATGGGGGAAATGAACGCAGCGTGGGACTGTTAGAGCAAGCCGGTATCCCCGTGAATGTGGTGAGACTAGTGTGGAATGGAAGTGAAAATGTGTTTTTGATTTTACCTCCTCATTCTCCACCATATACGAATTTCTTGGATTTTTGCTCCACATGTCTCACTCGTCAAGTCAAACACATTACATCCACACTAGAACGGGAATGTATTAACGCCCAAAGGACCCGTGTGCACCAAGTCCCGCATCCTCATCCTCGGTGGCGCCGTGTTCCCAGTGATATTCGGGAAGATGACGAATGCGCGCAGTGCCAGAGTCTTTGCTTTCACTGCGCGGCGCCATGTTCCCGAAGAAGTCATTGGAAAGATTGTGCCGAGGAGGAGTGACCCACCTGCCGGCACAAGGTAAGTAAATGATGGGTGCACCCATTAGAAATAAGCCTCTGCTTACTAGACTGAGGGAGGAATGAGTCGTGTATCTTCTATACTAAGGTATACAATGGGTGAATACACACTGCTAGAGCTCCTCCCAAGCTGCAGGTGGCAGCATTGATATTGGGCCCAGTGGAGACATGATGATGTTAAAGATGGGTTGGGTTTGAAGTCCCGGAACTGGGGATGCCCCCTGTCAGTAGACCAACAGCATCATCCTAATGCTGACAATCTCAACAGGGGAACAGTAAGTACTGTAACCCTGCCCTGTTCACCCCCTAATCCTCCTTTTCTGTATCCTAACACTAACCCTCCCCCCTTAGTGCCTAACCCTAACCCTCCTCCCTTAGTGCCTAACATTAACATCCCCCCGTTGGTGCCTAACCCTAACCCCCCCTATCCGCAGCCTAACCCTAAGTCCCCCCATGGTGCCTAAACCTAACCCCTTCCCCCCCTCCCATGGCTGACAGCTACCCTCCCCACTATACTTACGATCGGGATGCTGGCAGTTGGGAATCTGGCGTCGCCATCTCCACTCATATCTGGATTCCGGCACGGGTCTTCTGCCCGCATTTCGGCAGCCGGCATTCCGGCTGTAGGTTCCTTAACTGCATCCCATTAAAGATTTGGTTTCATTAATGTTATAATGTTTATGCGTTGCAGTGCAATGATGCCAAGAGCCAGGATTTTCACCGATAGTGACGAGGAGTCCTCCAGCGCCGGCTCATCGGAAGATGAAGAGGTCCCAGTCGCAGAGACAGCAGGAACCTTGGGGGACAGAGCCAACCTCAATAATGCTGAGAGGTGCTGCAAATCCCAGCCCAAATTTGGATGTATTACTTGAATTTGCATCTTGATATGGTCACAGAGAAAAATTACCCCATATGTTAATTTCAGCGCATAATCACAATATATATATATATATATAATATATATATATATATATATATATATACATATGTATATATATATATATATATATATATGGTCAAAGAAGCAAAAAACAAATGCGCACCACAGTGAGTAAAATATAAAGGGTATTTTAATCAAAGTGCATAAAAGACTTAAGCTGCATACACACACAACGATTTTTTTAATGATTATCGTTAAACGATATCGTTTAACGATAATTGATGGCAAAAATCGTTCACTTTCTGAGTCAAACGATGAACGATTATCGTTCATGCGCGTTCACGTTTGTAGTTTGTCGTTTGTAGTTTGTCGTTCAATCAGACTTGTCAACTCAACGAATTTCATTAAGGGAATATGCAAAAATCGTTTGTAGTTCATAAAAATCGTTCATGACATTTAGTAAATGAACAACTTTAGTAAACGATTTTAGTAAATTTTTTCAAGGGAAAAAATCGTTTACTCAAATCGTTCATTAAAAAAATCGTTGTGTGTGTGTATGCAGCTTTAAGGTGCATACACACAAAACGATTTTTTGAACGATTATCGTTAAACGATATCGTTTAACGATAATCGTTTGAAAAAATCGTTCACTTTCTGAGTCAAATGATGAACGATTATTGTACATGCGCGTTCACGTTTGTAGTTTGTAGTTTAGTCAGACTTGTCAACTCAACGATTTTCATTAAGTTAATATGCAAAAATCGTTTGTAGTTCAGAAAAATCGTTCATTACATTTAAATGAACAACTTTAGTAAACGATTTTAGTTCATTTTTTCAAGGGAGAAAAACGTTTACTAAAATCGTTCATTAACTAAATCGTTGTGTGTGTATGCAGCATTACACATAGATAAAGTTAGGCCAGTATTCATGATCACTGTCAGGAGAAAAGGCTCTCGTGTACAGCCGCAAGATGCAGTCACTACAGCCGCTGTGCTAGCGGTATAACACAAGGTTAACCGCGGTATAACCACGCCCAAACGCGTTTCGTCTTTCCGACTTCGAAGTCGGAAAGACGAAACGCGTTTGAGCGTGATTACCGGTGACGTCACAATGCTGTGGCGATGCCTGATGGGAAGTGAAGTCCTATGTACCTGATCCGGAGCTGGGACCTTGTGTTATACCACTAGCACAGCGGCTGTAGTGACTGCTTCTTGCGGCTGTACACGAGAGCCTTTTCTCCTGACGGTGATCATGAATACTGGTCTAACTTTATCTATGTGTAAATCTTTTATGCACTTTGATTGAAATACTCTTTATATTTTACTCACTGTGGTGCGCATTCGTTTTTTGCTTCTTTGGCCAGAAATTTGTCCATATACTCCTGAGGAGGAGGATTTATTAAACGACTGCTACAAACAGTGACAACTATGTGAAGAGGACACACTCCCATGATATTATAGGACTATACCTACTGCGCACGGTGATATACTTTTCTCTTTGTATATATATATATATATATATATACATTATATACAATATTATATCCTATAGAAGATATTGCTAGGGATATTCTCCATAATCTTGACAGAGCATATAGTTTATATAAATAAAAAAATAAATATATACTGTGTATATACACACACACACACATGCAAGGGCTTCTGGTTCTCATAACCTCAGTGATTGATTCTGTTCTGAATTGGAGTGATGTAGAGATGTTCTATAGCTGATGATTGTTCTGCAGCTTTACAGGTGGGAACAGCACGAGCCGCAGGATCCTACGCTTTGTAGATAAAATCGCCAAGTCTCGCTATTTCCAAAGAGCAACAGAGAATGAATATATAAAGAGGAAAATAGAGGAGGTGTCCAACACCCCCCTGCTGCTGACTGTTGAGGTGCAGGAGCTGGGGGGGACTTTGGCTGTGAATATCCCCCCTCCACCTACAGACCGCATATGGTAAATGTTCACCCAACTTTACAATCGCCTACTGCAAATTGTAAATGTGCACCAGACAGGAGTTCATTCACTGGCACGTGCCACAGAGCAGACTGGGCAATGAAAGTGTATGCATTGTGTGAGGAAGTCTCTATACAGAGATATAATACTACACCTTATCATTCAAGTGTGACCTGACCACTGTACATAACCATAATACACTTCTATTACACTCCATACAGACATAGGGCACTACACCCCCAACATGCCCTGACCACTGTACGTGATCATAATACACATCTATTACACTCTATACAGACATAGGACACTACACCCCCAACATGCCCTGACCACTGTACATGATCATAATACACATCTATTACACTCTATACAGACATAGGACACTACACCCCCAACATGACCCAACCACTGTACATGATCATAGTACACATCTATTACACTCTATACAGACATAGGACACTACACCCCCAACATGACCATAATACACATCTATTACACTGTATACAGACATAGGACACTACACCCCCAACATGTCCTGACCGCTGTACATGATCATAATACACATCTATTACACTGTATACAGACATAGGACACTACACCCCCAACATGACCATAATACACATCTATTACACTGTATACAGACATAGGACACTACACCCCCAACATGACCATAATACACATCTATTACACTCTATACAGACATAGGGCACTACACCCCCAACATGACCTGACCACTGTACATGATCATAATACACATCTATTACACTATATACAGACATAGCACACTACACCCCCAACATGCCCTGACCACTGTACATGATCATAATACACATCTATTACACTGTATACAGACATAGGACACTACACCTCCAACATGACCTGACCACTGTACATGATCATAATACACATCTATTACACTGTATACAGACATAGGACACTACACCTCCAACATGACCTGACCACTGTACATGACCATAATACACATCTATTACACTGTAGACAGACATAGGACACTACACCCCCTACATGACCTGACCACTGTACATGACCATAATACACATCTATTACACTGTATACAGACATAGGACACTACACCTCCAACATGACCTGACCACTGTACATGATCATAATACACATCTATTACACTCTATACAGACATAGGACACTACACTCCCCCACATGTCCTGACCACTGTACATGATCATAATACACATCTATTACACTCTATACAGACATAGGACACTACACCCCCAACATGTCCTGACCACTGTACATGATCATAATACACATCTATTACACTCTATACAGACATAGAACACTACACCCCCAACATGACCCAACCACTGTACATGATCATAATACACATCTATTACACTCTATACAGACATAGGACACTACACCCCCAACATGACCCAACCACTGTACATGATCATAATACACATCTATTACACTCTATACAGACATAGGACACTACACCCCCAACATGACCCAACAACTGTACATGATCATAATACACATCTATTACACTCTATACAGACATAGGACACTACACCCCCAACATGACCCGACCACTGTACATGATCATAATACACATCTATTACACTGTATACAGACATAGGACACTACACCTCCAACATGACCTGACCGCTGTACATGATCATAATACACATCTATTACACTGTATACAGACATATTACACTACACCTCCAACATGACCTGACCACTGTACATGACCATAATACACATCTATTACACTGTATACAGACATAGGACACTACACCCCCAACATGTCCTGACCACTGTACATGATCATAATACACATCTATTACACTCTATACAGACATAGGACACTACACTCCCCCACATGTCCTGACCACTGTACATGACCATAATACACATCTATTACACTCTATACAGATATAGGACACTACACCCCCAACATGACCTGACCACTGTATATGATCATAATACACATCTATTACACTGTATACAGACATAGGATACTACACCCCCAACATGACCTGACCACTGTACATGATCATAATACACATCTATTACACTGTATACAGACATAGGACAATACACCTCCAACATGACCTGACCACTGTACATGATCATAATACACATCTATTACACTGTATACAGACATAGGACACTACACTCCCCAACATGACCTGACCACTGTACATGATCATAATACACATCTATTACACTGTATACAGACATAGGACAATACACCTCCAACATGACCTGACCACTGTACATGATCATAATACACATCTATTACACTGTATACAGACAAAGGACACTACACTCCCCAACATGACCTGACCACTGTACATGATCATAATACACATCTATTACACTGTATACAGACATAGGACACTACACCCCCAACATGACCTGACCGCTGTACATGATCATAATACACATCTATTACACTCTATACAGCCATAGGACACTACACCCCCAACATGTCCTGACCACTGTACATGACCATAATACACATCTATTACACTCTATACAGACATAGGGCACTACACCCCCAACATGACCCAACCACTGTACATGATCATAATACATTTCTGTTACACCCTGTACAGACATAGGACACTACACCCCCAACATGACCTGACCGCTGTACATGATCATAATACACATCTATTACACTCTATACAGCCATAGGACACTACACCCTCAACATGTCCTGACCACTGTACATGACCATAATACACATCTATTACACTCTATACAGACATAGGACACTACATCCCCAACATGACCCAACCACTGTACATGATCATAATACATTTCTGTTACACCCTGTACAGACATAGGACATTACAGTTGTCACCCACTAATTTATTTATAGGACAATCAAGAGGAAGATGTACAGTAACTGAAATTCTTCCCACAAATGATTGTACTGTAGTAGAAGATCCTAGATATGGCCACAAATTTGTGTACTAGAATTATTATAGACATTAGTACTTTATAATTAGCATATGCTACTGTATTGATCTTATTTAATAATTGCATTAATTGGTCATGGTATAATTCTAGACTCTACCTTTTAGGTACAGCTTCCGAACACCACCACAAGTGGAGATGAAGGTTCGGCCGAAGCTCGGAGAAAGAGAGGTGACCTTTATACACGTGACCGAGTGGATAGAGAAGAAGCTGTTAGATGAGTTCCAGGTACTTGGCCTTAGAAAGTAGACGTCCAGGACAGGACAGAGCACACATCCACTAGAATAGTAGGAATAAAAATATACAAATAACTGCAAATAAGGGAAAGAGGAGCAGTCATAGTGTGGAGGACATTTGTAGTAAACTGTATGTTTCATGAACTGTTTGAGTTTTTATAGACGCCAATCTTACATTGCACGACACTCGCTCCCACGGCGTTCCCAACTGTGGCCATTCTGGAGCATGTAAATACGGATCGGGGATCTCCCTGGACACCCAAATGCTAATAGACACATTGGGACATATAATCTTATATATATGGCTTTCACTATGTGCCATGCCCAGAACTTGCAGGAGTCACATGACCACTTGCAAGAAACATCCAGATCATCACTGCAACACCGACCCTAGGGGGTATATTTACTAAAGTGCAGGTTTTTAGAAGTGTAGATGTTGCCCATAGCAACCAATCAGATTCTATTTATCATTCATCTAGCATCTTCTAGAAGATAATAGCTAGAATCTGATTGGTCGCTAATTGCAACATCTCCACGTCTAAAACCTGCACTTTAGTAAATACATCCCTAAGTGTCTAATCTAAACCCAACACTATGGGGCATATCCAATTGGGCGCAAGGTTTAGCGAGTCAAAAATCTCACACAACTCACGCACAATTTAGAAATACTGCGGGTATGCACGCTCCCGATACCCACGGTATTCAATTTCCAAAATATTGGTTGCGGGGTTTTCAGTTCTGAAAACCCTGCGGCGCGTATTGTTTTATAAAAAAAACCCACACCACTTACCTTACCGGGGGTCTCCAGTAGTCTCCGCGGCTCCCGGCGGCCTCCCCTCTCTCTTCTTACTGGAGAGGGGGCTGCTGGGAGTCCCAGGGGCTGGTGGGAGGAGCAAGGGCTGCTGGGAGATGTAGTTCTCCTAGCGCCCATTACGCGGGGGCCACAGTGACACTGGGGGGGCACACTGACACCAGAACACACACACACACAAACACTCTAATACACACAAACACCACACACACTCTCATACTCACCCCTGCTGCAGAATAGCCGGCTCCCGACGCAGGATGAAGAAGACAGCGCTGCAGAAGGTAAGTACTTAAGGACTAATTAAGCTAATTGGATCCTTCCAATTGCTCATTTAGTCCTCGGGGGGGGGGGTGCGCGGGGGGGGTCAGAGCAAGTCCCGGTGATTTCTCCTGAAATTATCGATTTTAAGAAAAATCACGCTTGCTCAGGAGGTGCGCAAAAAAAAACCTCCCGGCGCATGTTTTAAAACAAAACACGCACCTAATAGAATAGCAGAAAACCCGCACCTGCAGGAAAAACCTCACAGGTGTGGGTTTTTTGCTTTTCACGCAGCCTATTGAATATGCCCCTATAGATTTGTAGATTCTGGACACTTGCTGTAACAGGGGGAAATGTATAAAGAATACAGTAACATATATATAAATGTAAAAGATTAAAAAATGAATGAAAAAACCCAAAACAAGCCAGACACATTAGCACTTTATACAAACACACAGATAAGTTATCATTATTATTTTTCTACCTCTAAAATAACACAAGGGTTCTGTCGTGCCTTACAAGAGGAATATTGTATGACCAGTAGCACAGAGCAGCCCTAGATCATAAATATACTACACATAGAAAGTAACAGTAACGTGTAATGGGTTAGAATGAATGGAACACATGAAGGTGGCAGTGGGCTGGTCTATGAATCTCTTTAATGAACTGATGAACTCACATAACACACATGACCCTGCACAGCAATTTACTGGGCCTGATTCTGCGGTGCACGCAAACGCGCCATTGGCCGCATCAGTGTCGGTCTTTTGTTTCTTTATGACAATGCTACAACCCATGATTTTCCTACTGAGATGCTGACTTTCTGCGACGCTAATCCGTCTCGGTGCGTCTTTAAATGCACCATCTTTAACATGGTGCCCTGTGTCTGCGCTTCTGAGAATTTGGATGCCGCCGCTGTCAGCGATATGCCCGGGTCGGCCTAGCCACCCCTTTTTTACATCCCAGGAATGCACAATTAAATCATCGGCTCTTGCGTTCAAATTCGTACTGCTGCGTCACCTGGCGATAACCATTGGGACGCACACGCAATACGACTTGGAAACAGGCGTAGTGCTTCCAACATCGGCCAAATGCGTGAATATTACCATTGCGTGCGGTTGGCGTGCACCTCTGCAGCAGGCCCTTTGTGTGGCGTTACATACTGACAAGGTGCACTTGGGTGCTGATTTGCATTTTGTTTTCTCTGGCAGAAAATCTTAGTGATGCCAAACATGGACGACTTGTTATTTCCAATCATGCAGTCTGGAGTGGATAGCCCCCAGCAGGCGCAGACAGAACAATCAAAGCCAGAATCGCCGTGAGATCACATGGGAGAAGCGCCCTGCGTGGTCCTTTAGTCAAGCAGTAGTGAGGGGACATGCATGAACGGTTCCAGGACCAAACTGGGGAGTTCATCTAGACAAAACAAAACAGATGACAGATGGCAGATGATGGATTGTTATCCACATGATCTATGGAGACAAAACACTGTCAGAGCTGGACTTCAATAACATGGCGCCAGGAACCAGGACACATCTGTACTTCTATTCATAATTCCACACAATCAGATATATGGACATTTATACTCAGTGTATGTTCTTTTGGTCCAGTGTTGTAACATTGGCTACAGATATAGAAGTCCTACTTACAGTATGTAAGTATTAGCTCAGCTGCTGTGTTGCACTATAAAGTGATATAGACCTTGTGATGCCAGCATAGTGAAGGTAGTCATTATGTGCTCTGATGACAATGCAGCCTTTCCCTCCCATTTAACTAGAGACATCACTGAGGGAAAGGAATACTTTTTACTAGCGTCTATTGACCACGGAGGCATGAGGCTCTGCCCCAGAAGGTCCCTGTAATATATTAGTGTGCCCAGGGCCAGGATATAAAGCACATACTGCATATTGTCTTCAGTTACTGTTAGTGGTAGTAACAGCACATGATGCAGAGGAAGGGATGTCCCTTATAGAATCACCAACACAAAGCGACTGTGTTCAGCATATAAAGCAGCATGACTTCTGTTTTCCTCTGCCAGTCCCCTGAGATCAAATCCCGCCTTTGCATATTGGAGGTGGTAATACGTGCATATGAGAGGGGAAGTTCTGGACAACTGGAAACCCCCCCTAAGTGCGTGGAGATGAAGATCAGAAGGTTGTAAAACAAGCTCTTATATGACTCCATTACTACAAAGTCCAGTGGTTGATCTCCTTCCAGGTAAACCCAGGGTGAACCCAGGGTAAGTGCCCCTTCTCTCCTTTAGTACAATGGTCCTGCTGCCTCATACCTCAGTGATATCAGTGGTAATTGCTGAATTGATTTGCTGTATTCTCATGAACAAATGGCTGCACCCATTGTGTGCACATGTACCTTTCATGGTTGGGTTATTTAAATCTGGAATAGCAGAAACTCTAAGCAATAACGTATCATTTTATACAATATAAAATACTCATAAAATCCATTGCTATTCCTCCTACCAAACCCATCAATCGTAATGGTCAGACTCCTTCAGTCACTTAAGCACATACATTTTTAAGTAGTCAAGCAACTCTTTGCCCTCTGTCTGTCTGTATGTACTGAATAAACAGGCCTCACCCCCCTGCGTGGTATGACTCATTTCTAAAGGATTCCATGGAATGCAGTTATTTGGGGTTATGTAATAATGTAGTGCTATGGGCAGGTAAGTGTGGAAGGAGTTAATCAATTTGCCAGATGCCCAATTTAGTTATGTGTGCCTTTCGTTAAAAGTACTGTTTAGGTTCTTTAAAATAAATAAAATTTGGCCATTAATTAGCCCCACCCTGAAGGATTCCATTATTGCGTCACATATATGACACTATTACAAATGACATTATGAGGTAACTGATAACATTACATAGAACAGTATAACAATCATTAAATCGTTGACACAATAACAGTGTTTCCCAAAATCAGCCCCTAGGGCACCCTAATGCTGGCCATAGACCTGCACGATTTCGGGCCGATTGCCCGATTTTCGATGAGTCTTACGATGAATCGTGTAGAAATCGTGTATTTTTAGAGTAGGATACCGCAGCTCCTAAAACAGATCGTATGATCAGATGTGCAGCCCATATTATCCATCGTATCGCGTGCAGATCGTACCGTTTATTTTGTGCATGCGATGCATCGTGCATCCATTCATGTCATTTCAATGACTTCTCCCTGACGAGCGCGTGAGGCACACGATCGATCGTACGACAGATCGTGTGCAATGAGATACAACAAATCGTGCCGGCGAAGTGCCAGGGAGCTCCAGGGAATCGTATGTGAATCTTATCTTAAGCTAATCGTGCAGGTGTATGGCCAGCATAACTGTTCAGGTTTTAAGGCTAACCATGCTTGAGCAGAGGTGCCTTAGTTGACTTATTTAGCACCTCGTGATGGGGAGAGCCAAGTTGGACAGGCGAAGAGGAAGAACAAGAAGGTTCTTGGTGGTACTAGTGGTATGGCAGCTGTGTAGCAAGCCGCCTGCAGACTCCAAGATTTGAGGTGAGTAGAAGTCTGAATGCGCAATGAGAACTGGGGGCACTACATGGCATAATGAGAACTGGAGGCACAACAGTGTAGTATAATGTGGACTGGGACATTGTGTCGTCACTGGGTTTGGCGACACCCAATGTGTCAAATAAACCCCTTGTGCATACGCTCCCAAAAAGAGGGAGTGGCCTCACAATGAAGGGGCTTGGCCTCATGGCACGGCCCAGCATTCCTGGAGGTGCCGGGCTGCCTCCCCAGGGACTTTAGCCGCACTGCCGGCTCCTCAGTGACCAGGAGGGGGCGCTGAACATACAGTGCAGCATACGGCTCTAGGTCAATAAGGAGGAGCGAGGATTTTGGTGTCACCCCCTCGAAGGTTGACACCCGCTGCGGTCCACAGCATAACGTGAACTGAGGCACTGGCATGATGTGAACTGGGGGCAATGTGTGGCATGATGTGAACTGGTCGCTACAGTGTATTCAACACATTTGTGGTGCTGGAAGTATTGGCACATTATACTTTTTAATATCATCACCAGTATATCATGTTGACAATTTTATATGCAGGGACCCCCACAAGTTGGTTGCTTTGGTCCCCACAAGCCTTAATACAGCCCTGCCACACTGCACAGTCATCGCGAGTAGATAGGCTACCTAATGATCTTCACAGGAAGGACTGCAATAGCCGGAGCACTGTACAATGTACAATAGTGCAGAGAACATGAGTATAATCTGGGTAGAGGCGGAGCCAGCAGTGACAGGTATATTAGGCAGCAGTAATAGACAAACACCTCTGCAGAATATGTCTAATAAACAGTAGATGCAGACGAATAGTATTTGGTCACAGCAGGAATGAACATGAGAGCACAAGGTTGTATTATGGGTTCTATTATAATATAGTGGCTTGAAAAACACAGTAGGAGAAGAGTTAACACAGGACACATTGGGGAGCAAACGGGAATGGATGAGGACAAAACACGTGAGTACAGACATGAGAACGAGATATGGATCACGTGTGGGGCAGGCACTAGGCAGACATGGGGAAATATATAGGAAACATGGTATGGAAATGTTTTGTAGGGGCAGAAGCTGGCCAATGTTTTCACGCTGCGCAAGCGCGCATATGTCCTGATGGTTACCGCCGAGAGGCGCAAAACTGATTTGGACGTAGAGAGAAGCAATTTCAGTGGGCGTTTCTGGGTGGTAACAGGAAGGTGGCTAGCCAGATGCGGGCATGTCGCTGTCAGCGACGGCTTTTTTTGCAGCATTTGCACTGACGTCAGCGGCCATGTTCAGACAGAGATTCTGAGTCTCCATAAGGTTGGTGCAATGTTCAACGGCTCAATGGTGCGACTGGTGTTGTGTCTTAGTGTGCACAGCGGCAGATTAGCACAGCAGCTGGTGGAGTCTCTGTATGTAAACCATTGACTGTGGTATTACCATAAAGACACAGCCCCGCTGCGGCAAAGACACAATAGCGCACACCTCCGAATCAGGACCACAGCGGGCAAGTTCACAGAGCTTGCTCAAATACAATGGATTGCAGAAGATCATCCATTTAAGCACGTGGGCAGTGGCGTCACAAAGGGGGTGCGGGGGGTGCGGCCCGCACCTGGGTGTCACCCGCCGAAGGGTGACACCAAGGTGCAGGCTCCCCCTCAGTGACAGGAGCCGGGTGCTGCAGTTTAGTATTAAGTGCAGCACTCGGTTCCTGTCAGTGAGGGAGCCGGCACCGCACATGCCCGCGCCTTCTGCATCCCCCACCGGCACCACCCCATTGATAGATTTTGGTTACCACGGGCCGAGTTCGGGCCGCGGGACCACACCCCTCGCTCAGTGTCACGACCCTTCCTTGAAGACCAGGCCTGTGATGTCACGCCCCTCGCCTATTGTCACGCCCCACCCGAAGGCCACGCCCCCTTTTCGTCAGGTGCCGCGCGCATGGCGTCTCTCCCCGCACCGGGTGTCACCACGGGGAGAGACGCCACTGCACGTGGGACACTTGTCCAAAACACTGCGGTCAATGGGCCTGATCAGACCCGCTCGGAAGGGGATCGATGGCCGGGCAGTGCACACGTGCGAGCCCCGGAGCGAGAGAGAAATCACTCGCTCCAGCGCTCGCATCCAAAAAGGACAGTTGTTGATGTTGATCGATAGCTCTCCCCGTTTTGGTAGGTGGGCCGTGGGGGTGGCTGGCCAAACGGAGGCATTCCCAAAGGAACGCCTGCTGTTTGGGGACGTCCCCACTGACATCACGAGTGATGTCAGTGGTGAGCTTCCAGCTCTATTAGAGCAGGAAGCTCACTGTGGCTTGTGACAGATGAGACCCTACCATAAGGGTCTCGTCGCAAGCCCGATGGTCGCGACCATCATCTGGCCGCTCCCTAAAGCTGCGGGTGGTCACCCGCAGCTTAGCGTGCAGCCAGGAGGCCGAACAAAAAGAAACACGCGGCCGCCCAGATTCAGAGCGAGCGCTCGCTTTTTGCGAGTGCCTCTGAATCAGACCCAGTATTTTAAAAACCACTCGAGTTTAAAGCACTCACATGAAAGATTGTTTCAACTTGGAATGGTTAAGCCCTGCAGTTTTTTTGTTGTGTTTTTTTAATATAGTTTTATTGAAATAAGACAGGAACAAAACATGTAACATATCAGCATTGTCATTGTATAACAAAAAAAATAAAGGTCATTTGAATATACTGTAAGAATTTTATGAAATGAGACATAACTGTGGGCCTGATTCAGCAAGCAATGCAAAGGAGAGAACGCACGCAGTTGGCCGATATTTTTGTACTGCGCATGTGTATGTATCGCACTGCGCATGCCCGAACTAGCCAGTGCGATCGGGTAAGCATACACAGAATACACGCAGCGTGCCCGCAGACCCCTTCCGATATTTATTGACGGGAAGTGCAGTTTGTGGGTGGTGATAGTGGGTGACCGGGAGAACGCAGGCGTGCCTGTGCGTTGGGTCGTTGTTTTAGGGGGGTCCGTAACTAAGCCAGTGCAGCGATGGATGCAGTGATGAGACTCCGTGCACACAGGAAGTTGCCAAGATCCTGCGCGAGGTCTGGTCAACCACTATTATGCAATTGTAGTCGATGGTTCTCGATGTTACCGATGTTTACGCTATCTTGCGTACTGATCAGGCTTTGAGTAAATGGAAATGGGCGACTTAGTTTAGGGCCGGGCGTCTGCATCTTGAGCTGCTGTCTCCGTGCATATGCATTGATTAGCATATTCTCGCAGCGGACGTGTGCGCGCGTTCTCTCCTTTGCGTTCCTTGCTGAATCAGGCCCTGTGTAAGCCACTCAGAGTGATTACCAATAAAGAGCGAGGGAAATAAGAGTACACATCAAATATGAACATTGACATATAAGCCCGGGTAGAGGCGGGATGAGGTAGGTTTAATAAATCAAGCCAATCAATAACCATGCATAGACTGCTCAAATTCAAAATAGAGGGTCACCATTGGCCAAAGTTGTGAGGTTGTTTTACTACATTGCCAGTTGTACCGATGTTCTAAGAGTGGATTTAACCTGGGGTGAGAGGGTGAGGACATAAGAGAGCCATATAGAAAATATTTTTTTGCCCTACCCTCCTTGTCTGTAGACATTTCTGACCAATCCATATAGAAGAGGTGAGACAGGCATGGCAGGAGGAGAGACATGCTAGGGAAGTCAGGTGAGAGAGGATGGTCTTTTTCACAACCTACGCCACTCTAGCAAGAAGTAGTTTGTTTCGACATGTCAGAACAGGGGAAGGGGATGGGGGATAAATGTTCCATAGTGCTCATGTGTTTGTGTTATGAATCTCTGGGTAGATTCACTGTGTATGAATGGTTTAAGTAATCAGAAAAGAGGAACACCAAGGAGCTTGAAGACTGGGTAAGAAGGTAGCCTAAAGGCCTGCAGTCGACAGAAAGGTCAGAAAAATAACAAGGTAGGAGATGGCCAAGTGGTAGCCTCGAATGCTGATGTGTACAAGGTTTGAGATGTGAGGAAACGATAATTATAGCCTTGAGGTTGATATATACTTGGTTGAGGTGTGGCCTTGTGGCCAAGTTGCAGCCTTGAGAGCTGATAAGTACTTGGCTGGGATGTGGCCTTGAGGCCGAGTTACAGCCTTGAGGGCTGATTTGTACTTGGCTGGGATGTGGCCTTGAGGCCGAGTTACAGCCTTGAGGGCTGATGTGTACTTGGCTGGGATGTGGCCTTCTGGCCAAGTTGCAGCCTTGAGAGCTGATAAGTACTTGGCTGGGATGTGGCAATGAGGCCAAGTTGCAGCGTTGAGAGCTGATAAGTACTTGGCTGGGATGTGGCCATGAGGCCGAGTTTCAGCCTTGAGGGCTGATATGTACTTAGCTGGGATGCGGCCTTGAGGCTGAGTTGCAGCCTTGATGGCTGATGTGTACTTACCTGGAATGCAGCCATGTGGCCAAGTTGCAGCATTGAGGGCTGGTATGTACTTGACTGGGATGCGACCTTGAGGTGAAGTTGCAGCCTTGAGAGCTGATAAGTACTTGGTAAGAAGCGGCCTTGTGGCCAAGTTGCAGCCTTGAGGGCTGATGTGTACTTGGCTGGGAGGCGGCTTTGTGGCCAATTTGCAGCCTTGAGGGCTGATATGTACTTGTGTGGGAAGTGGCCTTGTGGCCAACTTGCAGCCTTGAGGGCTGATGTGTACTTGGCTGGGATGTGGCCTTGTAGCCAAGTTGCATCCTGGAGGGCTGGTATGTACTTAGGTGGGATGCAGCCTTGAGAGCTGATCTGTACTTGGCTGGGATGCAGCCTTGAGGCTGAGTTGCAGCCTTGAGGGCTGATGTGTACTTGGCTGGGATGCCGCCTTGTGGCCAAGTTGCAGCCTTGAGGGCTGGTATGTCCTTGGCTGGGATGCTACCTTGAGGCTGAGTTGCATCCTTGAGGGCTGGTGTGTACTTGGCTGGTTGTGGCCAAGTTGCAGCATTGAGGGCTGGTGTGAACTGGGCTGGGATGCGGCCTTGTGGCCAAGTTGCAGCCTAGATGGCTGATGTGTACTTACCTGGAATGCAGCCTTGTGGCCAAGTTGCAGCATTGAGGGCTGGTATGTACTTGGCTTGGATGCGACCTTGAGGTGAAGTTGCAGCCTTGAGAGCTGATAAGTACTTGGTAAGAAGCGGCCTTGTGGCCAAGTTGCAGCCTTGAGGGCTGATGTGTACTTGGCTGGGATGTGGCTTTGTGGCCGATTTACAGCCTTGAGGGCTGATATGTACTTGGCTGGGAAGCGGCCTTGTGGCCAACTTGCAGCCTTGAGGGCTGATGTGTACTTGGCTGGGATGTGGCCTTGTAGCCAAGTTGCATCCTGGAGGGCTGGTATGTACTTGGCTGGGATGCGGCCTTGAGGTCGAGTTGCAGCCTTGAGAGCTGATCTGTACTTGGCTGGGATGCAGCCTTGAGGCTGAGTTGCAGCCTTGAGGGCTGATGTGTACTTGGCTGGGATGCCGCCTTGTGGCCAAGTTGCAGCCTTGATGGCTAGTATGTACTTGGCTGGGATGCTATCTTGAGGCTGAGTTGCAGCCTTGAGGGCTGGTGTGTACTTGGCTGGTTGTGGCCTTGTGGTCAAGTTGCAGCATTGAGGGCTGGTGTGAACTGGGCTGGGATGCGGCCTTGTGGCCAAGTTGCAGCCTAGAGGTCTGATGTGTACTTAGCTGGAATGCCACCTTGTGGCCAAGTTGCAGCCTTGAGGGCTGTTATGTACTTGGCTGGGATGCTACCTTGAGGCTGAGTTGCAGCCTTGAGGGCTGATGTGTACTTTGCTGGTTACGGCCTTGTGGCCAAGTTGCAGCGTTGGGGGCTGGTGTGAACTTGGCTGGGATGTAGCCTTGTGGCCAAGTTGCAGCCTAGAGGTCTGATATGTACTTGGCTGCGGTGCAGCCTTACGGTTGTGATGTGGCTGAGACAGCCAGGATGAAGTAGCAAAAGTCCACTCTGATGCAACAGTGCGGCTGAGACTGCGGTGAAGTTGGTAACTAAAAGGCCACTTAGACGCAGCAATGCGGCTGAAACTGCTGTGAGGCTGGTAACTAAAAGTCCACTCAGGCACCACAGTACTACTGAGGCTGTAAAGATACACACTGGACAGGAGGTACTGGAACACACTGCGAGAATGATCTCCACACATGGAACCGGAAGACACGTGCTAAATGCTATAGCTGGCATCCGAGCAGAGAAACAGCAGAGGTGAAAAAGGAGAAGGATCCAAACAGGACAGGGCGGAGATGGCAAAGCAGCCAGGTAGAGGGACCTCATGGAGTAGCAGCCCGGCATCCTGGTCTCTTAGCAACGGGCCTGCGAGGATCGCCCAGAGCACTGTTGTCAAACAAGGCGCAGCGGCGGCTTGTGATAGTTTGTCAATGTAATATACCTATGTCATTCTAGATATAGCTCTGCACCACCATCCAAAACAACTGCACTTTGGTACAAGACCACATACGAGAGAAGCTTCAGATGTCAGACACTTAAAGCAGTTAGTATCAGAGGAAGCCCCATTAATACAGTATCATTTAGGACTTGAATGCTGATGTGTACAAGGTTTGAGATGTGAGGAAACGATAATTATAGCCTTGAGGTTGATATATACTTGGTTGAGGTGTGGCCTTGTGGCCAAGTTGCAGCCTTGAGAGCTGATAAGTACTTGGCTGGGATGTGGCCTTGAGGCCGAGTTACAGCCTTGAGGGCTGATTTGTACTTGGCTGGGATGTGGCCTTGAGGCTGAGTTGCAGCCTTGAGGGCTGATGTGTACATGGCTGGGATGCGGCCTCGAGGCTGAGTTGCAGGCTTGAGGGCTGATGTGTACTTGGCTGGGATGTGGCCTTGTGGCCAAGTTGCAGCCTTGAGAGCTGATAAGTACTTGGCTGGGATGTGGCAATGAGGCCGAGTTGCAGCATTGAGGGCTGATATGTACTTAGCTGGGATGCGGCCTCGAGGCTGAGTTGCAGCCTTGATGGCTGATGTGTACTTACCTGGAATGCAGCCATGTGGCCAAGTTGCAGCATTGAGGGCTGGTATGTACTTGGCTGGGATGCGACCTTGAGGTGAAGTTGCAGCCTTGAGAGCTGATAAGTACTTGGTAAGAAGCGGCCTTGTGGCCAAGTTGCAGCCTTGAGGGCTGATGTGTACTTGGCTGGGAGGCGGCTTTGTGGCCGATTTGCAGCCTTGAGGGCTGATATGTACTTGGGTGGGAAATGGCCTTGTGGCCAACTTGCAGCCTTGAGGGCTGATGTGTACTTGGCTGGGATGTGGCCTTGTAGCCAAGTTGCATCCTGGAGGGCTGGTATGTACTTGGCTGGGATGCGGCCTTGAGAGCTGATCTGTACTTGGCTGGGATGCAGCCTTGAGGCTGAGTTGCAGCCTTGAGGGCTGATGTGTACTTGGCTGGGATGCCGCCTTGTGGCCAAGTTGCAGCCTTGAGGGCTGGTATGTACTTGGCTGGGATGCTACCTTGAGGCTGAGTTGCATCCTTGAGGGCTGGTGTGTACTTGGCTGGTTGTGGCCAAGTTGCAGCATTGAGGGCTGGTGTGAACTGGGCTGGGATGCGGCCTTGTGGCCAAGTTGCAGCCTAGATGGCTGATGTGTACTTACCTGGAATGCAGCCTTGTGGCCAAGTTGCAGCATTGAGGGCTGGTATGTACTTGGCTGGGATGCGACCTTGAGGTGAAGTTGCAGCCTTGAGAGCTGATAAGTACTTGGTAAGAAGCGGCCTTGTGGCCAAGTTGCAGCCTTGAGGGCTGATGTGTACTTGGCTGGGATGTGGCTTTGTGGCCGATTTACAGCCTTGAGGGCTGATGTGTACTTGGCTGGGATGTGGCCTTGTAGCCAAGTTGCATCCTGGAGGGCTGGTATGTACTTGGCTGGGATGCAGCCTTGAGAGCTGATCTGTACTTGGCTGGGATGCAGCCTTGAGGCTGAGTTGCAGCCTTGAGGGCTGATGTGTACTTGGCTGGGATGCCACCTTGTGGCCAAGTTGCAGCCTTGAGGGCTGATATGTACTTGGCTGGGAAGCGGCCTTGTGGCCAACTTGCAGCCTTGAGGGCTGATGTGTACTTGGCTGGGATGTGGCCTTGTAGCCAAGTTGCATCCTGGAGGGCTGGTATGTACTTGGCTGGGATGCGGCCTTGAGGTCGAGTTGCAGCCTTGAGAGCTGATCTGTACTTGGCTGGGATGCAGTCTTGAGGCTGAGTTGCAGCCTTGAAGGCTGATGTGTACTTGGTTGGGATGCCGCCTTGTGGCCAAGTTGCAGCCTTGAGGGCTGGTATGTACTTGGCTGGGATGCTATCTTGAGGCTGAGTTGCAGCCTTGAGGGCTGGTGTGTACTTGGCTGGTTGTGGCCTTGTGGTCAAGTTGCAGCATTGAGGGCTGGTGTGAACTGGGCTGGGATGTGGCCTTGTGGCCAAGTTGCAGCCTAGAGGTCTGATGTGTACTTAGCTGGAATGCCGCCTTGTGGCCAAGTTGCAGCCTTGAGGGCTGTTATGTACTTGGCTGGGATGCTACCTTGAGGCTGAGTTGCAGCCTTGAGGGCTGATGAGTGCTTTGCTGGTTACGGCCTTGTGGCCAAGTTGCAGCGTTGAGGGCTGGTGTGAACTTGGCTGGGATGTAGCCTTGTGGCCAAGTTGCAGCCTAGAGGTCTGATATGTACTTGGCTGCGGTGTGGCCTTACGGTTGTGATGTGGCTGAGACAGCCAGGATGAAGTAGCAAAAGTCCACTCTGATGCAACAGTGTGGCTGAAACTACGTTGAAGTTGGTAACTAAAAGGCCACTTAGACGCAGCAATGCGGCTGAAACTGCTTTGAGGCTGGTAACTAAAAGTCCACTCAGGCACCACAGTACTACTGAGGCTGTAAAGATACACACTGGACAGGAGGTACTGGAACACACTGCGAGAATGATCTCCACACATGGAACCGGAAGACACGTGCTAAATGCTATAGCTGGCATCCGAGTAGAGAAACAGCAGAGGTGAAAAAGGAGAAGGATCCAAACAGGACAGGGCGGAGATGGCAGAGCAGCCAGGTAGAGGGACCTCATGGAGTAGCAGCCCGGCATCCTGGTCTCTTAGCAACGGGCCTGCGAGGATCGCCCGGAGCACTGTTGTCAAACAAGGCGCAGCGGCGGCTTGTGATAGTTTGTCAATGTAATATACCTATGTCATTCTAGATATAGCTCTGCACCACCATCCAAAACAACTGCACTTTGGTACAAGACCACATACGAGAGAAGCTTCAGATGTCAGACACTTAAAGCAGTTAGTATCAGAGGAAGCCCCATTAATACAGTATCTTTTAGGACTTGAATGCTGATGTGTACAAGGTTTGAGATGTGAGGAAACGATAATTATAGCCTTGAGGTTGATATATACTTGGTTGAGGTGTGGCCTTGAGGCTGAGTTACAGCCTTGAGGGCTGATTTGTACTTGGCTGGGATGTGGCCTTGAGGCTGAGTTGCAGCTTTGAGGGCTGATGTGTACTTGGCTGGGATGCGGCCTCGAGGCTGAGTTGCAGGCTTGAGGGCTGATGTGTACTTACCTGGAATGCATCCATGTGGCCAAGTTGCAGCATTGAGGGCTGGTATGTACTTGGCTGGGATGTGACCTTGAGGTGAAGTTGCAGCCTTGACAGCTGATAAGTACTTGGTAAGAAGCGGCCTTGTGGCCAAGTTGCAGCCTTGAGGGCTGATGTGTACTTGGCTGGGAGGCGGCTTTGTGGCCGGTTTGCAGCCTTGAGGGCTGATATGTACTTGGGTGGGAAGTGGCCTTGTGGCCAACTTGCAGCCTTGAGGGCTGATGTGTACTTGGCTGGGATGTGGCCTTGTAGCCAAGTTGCATCCTGGAGGGCTGGTATGTACTTGGCTGGGATGCAGCCTTGAGAGCTGATCTGTACTTGGCTGGGATGCAGCCTTGAGGCTGAGTTGCAGCCTTGAGGGCTGATGTGTACTTGGCTGGGATGCCACCTTGTGGCCAAGTTGCAGCCTTGAGGGCTGGTATGTACTTGGCTGGGATGCTACCTTGAGGCTGAGTTGCATCCTTGAGGGCTGGTGTGTACTTGGCTGGTTGTGGCCTTGTGGCCAAGTTGCAGCATTGAGGGCTGGTGTGAACTGGGCTGGGATGCGGCCTTGTGGCCAAGTTGCAGCCTAGATGGCTGATGTGTACTTACCTGGAATGCAGCCTTGTGGCCAAGTTGCAGCATTGAGGGCTGGTTTGTACTTGGCTGGGATGCGACCTTGAGGTGAAGTTGCAGTCTTGAGAGCTGATAAGTACTTGGTAAGAAGCGGCCTTGTGGCCAAGTTGCAGCCTTGAGGGCTGATGTGTACTTGGCTGGGATGTGGCTTTGTGGCCGATTTACAGCCTTGAGGGCTGATATGTACTTGGCTGGGAAGCGGCCTTGTGGCCAACTTGCAGCCTTGAGGGCTGATGTGTACTTGGCTGGGATGTGGCCTTGTAGCCAAGTTGCATCCTGGAGGGCTGGTATGTACTTGGCTGGGATGCGGCCTTGAGGCTGAGTTGCAGCCTTGAGGGCTGATGTGTACTTGGCTGGGATGCCGCCTTGTGGCCAAGTTGCAGCCTTGAGGGCTGGTATGTACTTGGCTGGGATGCTATCTTGAGGCTGAGTTGCAGCCTTGAGGGCTGGTGTGTACTTGGCTGGTTGTGGCCTTGTGGTCAAGTTGCAGCATTGAGGGCTGGTGTGAACTGGGCTGGGATGCGGCCTTGTGGCCAAGTTGCAGCCTAGAGGTCTGATGTGTACTTAGCTGGAATGCCGCCTTGTGGCCAAGTTGCAGCCTTGAAGGCTGTTATGTACTGGGCTGGGATGCTACCTTGAGGCTGAGTTGCAGCCTTGAGGGCTGATGTGTACTTTGCCGGTTACGGCCTTGTGGCCAAGTTGCAGCGTTGAGGGCTGGTGTGAACTTGGCTGGGATGTAGCCTTGTGGCCAAGTTGCAGCCTAGAGGTCTGATATGTACTTGGCTGCGGTGCGGCCTTACGGTTGTGATGTGGCTGAGACAGCCAGGATGAAGTAGCAAAAGTCCACTCTGATGCAACAGTGCGGCTGAGACTGCGGTGAAGTTGGTAACTAAAAGGCCACTTAGACGCAGCAATGCGGCTGAAACTGCTTTGAGGCTGGTAACTAAAAGTCCACTCAGGCACCACAGTACTACTGAGGCTGTAAAGATACACACTGGACAGGAGGTACTGGAACACACTGCGAGAATGATCTCCACACATGGAACCGGAAGACACGTGCTAAATGCTATAGCTGGCATCCGAGCAGAGAAACAGCAGAGGTGAAAAAGGAGAAGGATCCAAACAGGACAGGGCGGAGATGGCAGAGCAGCCAGGTAGAGGGACCTCATGGAGTAGCAGCCCGGCATCCTGGTCTCTTAGCAACGGGCCTGCGAGGATCGCCCGGAGCACTGTTGTCAAACAAGGCGCAGCGGCGGCTTGTGATAGTTTGTCAATGTAATATACCTATGTCATTCTAGATATAGCTCTGCACCACCATCCAAAACAACTGCACTTTGGTACAAGACCACATACGAGAGAAGCTTCAGATGTCAGACACTTAAAGCAGTTAGTATCAGAGGAAGCCCCATTAATACAGTATCATTTAGGACTTAGGTAAGAGCAATGTAACAGTTTACAATGCATTTCAGCATAGGCTGTAGAAACCAACCGTGAATTTAAGTTAACAGCAGCTGTCAATACATTGCGTAGAGAATCACCGGGGAGCTCTCCATCCCATTTGGCCAGGCTCCTTTTAGTCTATCCAGGTCTACATTTGCCAATGCTGGGAGCGACAGCAGAGGCTGGCCCCCGCTGACAATATCGCCCGCCGGACCTGCAGGCAGGTCGGAAGGACAATTTTGCTGATGGCGAATTAGCCGGTACACACTGGCCGATGTGGACTGATGACATCGTCTAGTGTGTACTATTGTGTACCCGGCTTAAGATGTGGAAAGGACTGTGGAAGAGCAACAGCGCAGTGGGGCCATCAAGCACACAAGTCTTATCAGCCTCCGTCAAAGCAGAGACCACCTTGGCAGCATAACTAGAAACTTGGAAGTAGGTGAAGAGGGTGATAGATAATGCGGGGAATTGAGTCTGAAGCTGCGAGTGCGTGTAAAGAGAAAGGGTATGGGGGGTCTAGTAGTTGATAGACCTGTCGTAGACCCTGGAGGTACCAATTTAAGACAGTCCCAGAGGAACGTCCATCCTGGAAATCTGGATTACCTGTCAACGAAAGGAAGAGAGATTTGGACTGTGCTAGCTTCTGACGTGACTGAAGCGTTCACCAGGCTTCCCAAGTAGCACGAAGCAATAGATTATCACGGAGATGAGGGAGGTGACCCACAGGGCGAGTATAAAGGAGACTTATAAGATTCATATCGGGTCTAAATGCTCGGTCTACTTCATAATCAGTGTAAGCAGCAGTTCTCTTGGTCCAGTTCAACGCATTTCTGTAGCTGGCTGTGAGGGCATAGTCCCGGAAGCAGGGGATATTCACTCCACCTAAAGCCGGTGGTTGCTAGAGCTTAAACAAAGAGAGACGTGGGCGCTTATGTGCCCAAATAAACTACCTCATAGCAGCATTAACAGTATCTGTGTGTGCATGTGCTAGGGAATATAGATTGTAAGCTCCACTGGGGCAGGGACTGATGTGAATGGTAAGATATTCTCTGGAAAGTGCTGCGAAATATGGGCCTAATTCAGAGCCGGACGCAATTAGCACTCGCTCGTCCTGAAAATAGGGGTGGATATTCAAATGAACCGTTCGCTGTTTGCGGTCTGTTCACGCCTCTAGGTCTTAACGAGCGAACAAAACTTACGGTCGTTTTTTGGGAAACTACGCCCCCTGGCCGCTCGCATCCTACGTCATGTCCGCTATTTATTAGATTAATCGAGTACATCGACCAGGGTATGAACTGCTCGCTATTCTTGTGGTTGGTTTTTGCTACCACAATTTTGCGAGCAGTTCTGGCTATTAAATAACCCAGTGACGTGTTCAATGACGCTGCTGTATTAATTATGCACACCCATAAAACGCCCGTTTTGACCTTTAAGCATGCCTGCGTTCTGATCTCCACTCCCCGTTTTCAAGCACCTTCCCCTGTTACCACCCACATACGCCTCATTCTGTCACTCAAATTATCAGGCATTCGCTATTTTGCGAGCACATGAATTTCGACCGCACTGACTGGTTCGCGCATGCGTATAACGATCCGTACGTATGCGCAGTTGGCCAAACATCAATCGGAGCGAACGAGCTGCCGCTTACGAGTGGCTCTGAATCAGGCCCTATGTGTGCGCTATATAAATAACTGGTAATGAATGAATGAATAAAGTGAAGGTCTGGGGTTTTTTTTAATACGAGGGGAAGCATTGAAAGGGCATAAAGCATCCTAGGAAAACTAATCATCTTTATCAGATGACATTGGCCCAGATACCATAGGGGAAGGTGTTGCCATGGGCTCTATTTACTACAATCCGCAATAGTAATGCAGATTGCAGTGTGATATTACCGACTGAAATCCCTTGCAGGGACAGAGCTTGCGAGAAAGCTCTGTCCCTGCGAATCCCCTCCGCACACTAGTCACGGCATCTTCGCAAAAAAATACAGTGACCAGTGCACCGCGCATGCGCCGACCGGCCGCCGCTGCTACCCCCCCGGCGCTATGCCCCACCCCCGCAATCGTGGACTCCCCCCCGGCGACCCCCCCTCTCTCTTAATTACACTTACCTGCATGATCCGGCCGCAGGTGATGTTCTCCATGCCTCCGGTCAGCTGATCTCTCATTCTGCACCATGACCCAGTCAGCTGATGACCGGGCTGCAATGCAGCATGGGAGACCAGCTGACCGGAGGGGAGTCGTCACCGGTCCATGGAGTCAGGTAAGTGAATTTTTTTTTACTATTTTTAATTTTGTTTTTGCATTGATCAGCTTGCGGTCTGTTTAGACCACACAGCTGATCACTGCGGCTGGCTCCCGGCTCTGCTCTGCCTTTTAGAGCAGAGCAGGAGTCCGGTAACCAGGGCTTTCCCCAGTATTTTTTTACAATTTAGTTTTAGTAACTTTGGTCGGATCACAGTTCCCATTAGAATTATGGGAAATACGATCTGCTTACTAAAAATAAGTGATACTTAGGGGTTGGAGTAGAATTTTAACTGTAGGTGAAACTAAAATAATATGAAAAGGGTGTGAAAACACCCTTTTTCACTTTATTTTAGTAAAAATAATGTTAATAAATAGAGCCTCATGTGAGAAAATAATTAATTAATTAAAGTAGGGAAGTTAGCATCACAAATTTGGGAGGTATGTGGAGGGAAATACAGAAGACCAAGGTATTTTAGAGGTTTAGTGGTTATTAAATCATTATCTTTCTTAGCTGTCCTCCTACGAATAATTATCTGCTCTACAAATCTCTATCCGCAAACAAACATGGCTGCTAGGCACGGAGAAAGTCAGTCTACTACACAGGTACAGGCTCACAGCTTTTAGCATGCAATGTGATAGCAGAGAGGGGGGGGACGTCACAGTACAGACAGAGCTCAGAGGGGCATTTCAAAGCCTCTCTGCTCACTACATCATGTGCCAATTGACTGTGGTCGCCATGGTAGTCCAGAATCATAAAGTAATGAAAGCAGCCTTAATATTTTTTGTATTTATTTTTTTAAATAGGAAAAATGGTAAATAGCATTATAGTCTGACACATCTGATTATTTTCATGACACAAAAAAATGAAAGAATATTATGAAAGAGAATACACCAAGGTCATCACTAAAGGGTCATTTTTATTGCCACTTGTAGACCAATAAAAACATATATGACTGCAAAATCTACAGCGTCCCAGCTGCCTCTGGTTTATCTTTTATCAGATGTTTCTTCTGGGGTCCCTGCATGGGGAAAAATAAGTGATAGAAGTTGTATTATAATACAGTGCACAACATTTTTAAAGCATATGCCAATGTGAAAATATTAACATTATTATTTTATGTCAGTCATATACTGTAACCAGAGCCATAGAAGGACGAAAATGCTGTACGCCCTGTGTCAGCCCCGCCCCATGAACATGTAACATCACAAAGAGAGGATGGGGCCACCGGGAGCAGGGATAAGCTGAGAGCCCAAAGCGTCCTAAGGATGCTCCGGTTGGTGGCTTTCTAGGCTACAGGGCACCGTTCCAGGCGCTCTGCATGCCAATTACATGTACTATGGGACAGCAATGGTACCGCCCCCTAGGCCATATGATATGGGTGCCGCTACTACTCACCCACCCCTAGATATGGCCCTGACTACAACCATCCTCTACACACAGTAAACACAGACTTATTTTTAAATATACAGCTTATACATCATACTTTACTACTCTACAGGGAACAGCCGGGAGGCTCCCGAATCTCGGGTGCTGCTTCCAGCCGTCCAAAAGAGCATTCAAGTGTCCCAGTCCTGCACTATGTCTGCCCGGGACCACCAACGTCCCAAGTGCCAGTAATCCCAGCATTGTATAGCACAGGACGGGACCATGATGACGTGAATGAGTCGTCACACCCCTGCACCGCCTACCTATGCTGAGCCACGCCCCCCCGCTGTGCCAACCTGGTTGCCCCCTCCTGGAAGTATGCTATAAATTCACACAGTGACATTACTGAGGCACATTGAGTCTCAGGGGTCTATTTACTAAGCAGTGTTAGGAGACAGGGCCTGATTCAGAGATGGACGCTCTGAAAGAGCGCTCGCTCTGAATCAGTTTTTTTTTTTTTTTTTGGTGACCACCCACAGCTACTGCGAGCGGCCAGGATGATGGTCGCGATGGTCAAGACCATTGCGACCATTGGGCTTGCGACGAGACCCTTGTGGTAGGGTCTCGTGGCCGCAAGCCCCAGAGAGCTTCTGGCTCTAACAGAGCCGGAAGCTCTCTCACTGACATCACTGGTGATGTCAGTGGGGCCGCCCACAAACAGCAGGCGTTCGCTTGGGAATGCCTCCGTTTGTGAAGCCACACCCGGCCACGCCTACAAAACGGGACGAGCTGTCGATCAACATCGACAGCCGCCCCTTTTGTAGTGAGCCACGGAGCAAGAGATTTTCTCTCTCTCTCCGGGGCTTGCGCACGCGCAGTGCGGCCGCTGCACGTGCGCAGAGCACACCATCAACCTGCTCGCGAGCGCTCAAGCGCTTGCGAGCGGGTCTGAATCAGGCCCAGAGTGAAAAGTGATAAGAAAGTGATAAGGTGCCAGCCAATCAGCTCCCAACTGTCATCTCACAGGCTGTGTTTGAAAAATGACAGTTGGGAGCTGATTGGCTGGCACCTTATCACTTTCCTATTACTTTTCACTCTGGGCCTGATTCAGACCCGCTCGCAAGCGAGTCGATGGCCGGGCAGTGCGCACGCAACTCGTGCGCGAGCCTCGGAGCAAGCGAAAAATCACTTGCACCGGGGCTCGCAACAAAACAGGGCGGCTATCGATGTTGATCGACAGCTCGCCCCGTTTTGTAGGCAAGGAGGGGGGATGGCTGGTCAAACGGAGGCGTTCCCGTAGGAACGCCTGTCGTTTGAGGGCGGCCCTACTGACATCACTCGTGATGTCAGTAGTGAACTTTCTGCTCTATTAGAGCAGGAAGCTCACTGGGGCTTGCGGGAACCAGACCCTACCACAAGGGTCTCGTCGCAAGCCATCACCTGGCCGCTCGCAAAAGCTATGGGTGGTCACCCACAGCTTAGCGAGCGCGGCCAGGGGGTCGGCTCCAAAAAAAAAACAAAACGCCCTGATTCAGAGCAAGCACGCTGAAAGAGCATCCGGCGCTGAATCAGGGCCTCTGTCTCCTAACACTGCTTAGTAAATAGACCCCTCAGTGATGTCACTGGTTCCTAGTAAATTCCTAGTGCTACCTAGTGAGCTGATAGAGCACATACACATTGGTTCAACAGCAGCCCACAAACCGGTTATCTGCGTGTAAGGTAATTGTTCTGCTTTGCATGTGCTAGTGAAATAAGTATCCATGACATATCTTAGCTTTGCGTGCACTTACCTGTGAGATGCAGCTGAGCTGTTAGTTCTGGTCTCCGGCAGATCAGTGATAATAGGAGCCATAGCCTGACTGAGGCAGTGGATGTAACAGGACTGTGCTAACCTATCAGTAAATAACCCCTGCTATTGGAAATGTTATGTAAGTGATCCAGACATTCCCTTACCATGAACGCTCTCTTCTCTTGGTCTGTTTGGAAGCACCCATGGCCAAACTTAGATGTAGTGTCAATGAATTTCAGCTCAATGGGCTCCAGGGCGCGGCGGCTCGTGTGAACCAATAATGACTGAGGGAGAGAAAGCTCAGTTATAATAAACACAGCAATCCACACATTATAATAAGAACCTCAGTGAATGCACTGAACTAATCTCACCACAACATTCAACATTTTAGTTTTGTTCTGAACCTCCTCTTTCAGGCTTGTGGCGCCACCACGTGGCACAAAATGGTCATTGCGCAGACGGACACAAATCAGGATGGAATATGGGGACTTCCTTCCTACTATTAGGAGAATGGCCAATGACCTGCCATGTGCTAATTGGTCATTATCCAACCTGATAGCATTTGGATCAGCAGCACTGCCTGTAGGGAGCCGGCTCTTTCCTTGCAGAGTACTTAGATTATTTTTAATTGCTGATTTAATAAAATTGGGGAAATTGGAGAATAAAGGATGAAGCATGTATCTTTCAGACATACGGAGCAATTGAGCCAGAGTCTCGCAGCACATGGATCGCGCCATCTGCATACAGCCATGCTTCCTACTAATGACGTAGAATGGATCGGGCCAGGTTATTGCAACCTGATCCAGCAATGGTCAATGCTCCGAGAGGGCATTAACCATTAAGCAACTTTGGGTGAGGTGGGCACATCCCTCTCACACACATAAGATTGGGATGGCCATGAATTTGACCTGTGGGTCCGGCTGTGAGCTCTTATAGCATGTGAGAAAATATGGATAAGATTGTCTGGAACCATTGTCCAGCTCAGTTACATCCTACTTCCCAGAAGTCTTTGTTAAGAAGCAGGGGTCTCCTGTGCAGAACTGGGGTGGGTTAAGGATAGGGACTACTTTGCCCAGAATTAGTCTTCTCAAATGATAAATGGTCTGTAGCAGAAGCAGAGAAAGTTTGTGATGCACGATATACATTATCCAGGACTCTGTACTCACTGTCGGACCTGGTATAGTCCAGTTACCATGACACTCACCTTCCTGAGAGTGAGAACCCGCTTCTTGCTCCCCACAACGCAGCCTTTCAGCATGACGTAATCGTTGTTCACTTGGCCGTAGTGCGGGAAACCTCCCTGCGGATAAAACGAGAAGGAAATGGGATATGGTAAAGTGTGACCCACACACAGTGGAGCTGATTCAGAGGTGGGCGCAGAAACTGATGCGGCAGCGTCAATTGACAGTGGAACATCTGCGTCTTAATGCAAATGCCGCTACAAAGCCCTTTGCTTGTGTATATTCGTGCGTCCTAATTTGCAAGAATCGAGGCGCTCAGTGGCGTCACAAGGGGGGTGCGGGCCGCATGCGGGTGTCACCTGCCGAGGGGCGACACCAAGGTGCAAACTCCCCCTCAGTGACAGGAGCCGGGTGCTGCACTGTATAATTAAGTGCTGCACTCGACTCCTGACACTGTAAGGGAGCCGGACGGCACTGCACACAGGGCAATCCGCACCTCAGGCACCCCCCCCCCAGTAATAACGGGACCACGGGGGTTTCCGTGGTCCCGTTATTACTGGGACCCTTCACATGTGGCCACACCCTGTCTGTGAGGTCACTCCCCTTTTAGGTAGCACAAGACTATGCCCCGCACACAGCATTCCACCTCACCCTGGGTGACACCGCGGGGCAGGGATGGCCATTGGTATGGTTACCATCGATGGCAAAATAGAAAGTGCCATCGATGGTAAGCAACTATGCAATGGATAACCATCGATGGCTTCACCAACCGATGGTTATCCCTGTTCCATGACTGACTGGCTCGTGGGCCAATCAGAACGGGGGCGTGGCTTCGCGGGTGTCGGGGGCAGAGCTACGCTCTGTGTCCTGACACTTTGAAGAAAAAAAAACAAAAAAAACTATTTGGTTATGTTCATCCATCGATGGAGGGAGACCATCTGTTTCTCCCCCATCGATGGGAAAAACATTTGACATCGCCCATAAACCATTGATGATTATTAATCATCGATAGTCGATAGCCATCCCTACTGCGGGGAGGGACACCACTGGAGGCGCTCACTGTCAGCACCATAGTCGCTGCGACTGCCGATGGTAATGTAACTTGCCACATGCTCAGACTACCGATATTCACCCAACTGGATAAACATTGTCACAGTGCCCATCTCTTAATCAGGCCCACAATCGGGACACGTGCATATGGCCACGTAGATGCATGTGCAGTATCCACAAACTGGCTCCACTGTGTCTGACATCGGAAATGCCTCTGACTTAGCCCCAGTGCCTCGTGCCTCAAAATGGTCACTAGTTCCTAGTTTCCAGGCACTTATTCGCCCGTTAGATTGTTACCTTGACCTTTGCACCTGTCCCCCCCCTGCTTGTTTTGAATGTATTTACTATGGTTATTGGAATAAGTAATATGGATTACTGGAATGACCAGTCTGCAAAATACATCCAAAATTCAGAAAGCGCTGTAATGGGGCAGGCACTCCTCATTCTCTACTCACCAAAGGGGTAATGGACTTGTCTGTGATATCATACTGTGTTGCTGCATTGTTCTTCACAACTTTACCATCCTGCATATGGATTCCTCTGCCAATACGATAAATCTATAGGGAAACATAGATACCTTCTGCAAGATGAGCGGTCAGTATTCCTGCTCTTGTGTAAATGTGAACCTGACATTACTTTTGGTAAGCTGCCCCTATTAATGATACTAAGTACTTTGGGCCTGATTCAGAGCCACTCGTAAGCGGCAGCTCGTTCACTCCGAGCGATGTTTGCCCAACTGCGCATGTGTACGGATCGTTATACGCATGCGCGAACCAGTCAGTGTGGCCGAAATTCATGTGCTCACAAAATAGCGAATGCCTGATAATTTGAGTGACAGGATGAGGCGTATGTGGGTGGTAACAGGGGAAGGTGCTTGAAAACGGGGAGTGGAGATCCGATCGCAGGCGTGCTTAAAGGTCAAAACGGGCGTTTTATAGGTGTGCATAATTAATCCAGCAGCGTCATTGACCACGTCACTTGGTTTTTTTTAACTCAGAACTGCTCGCAAAATAGTGGTTGAAAAAACCAACCACAAGAATAGCGAGCAGTTCATACCCTGGTCGATGTACTCGATTAATCTAATAAATAGCGGACATGACGTATGGTGCGAGCGGCCAGGGGGCGTATTTTTCAAAATTACGTTCGCATGTTTTGCTCGCTCGTTCAGACTTAGAGGCGTGAACAGACCGCAAAGTGCGAACGGTTCATTTGAATAGCCACCCCTTTTTAGAAAACGAACGACCGCAAATAGCGAGCGGCTCTGAATGAGGGCCATTGTACAAACTGATTAGGTGCTGTAGTGCGTTCATTTTCAGCAAGGTGTGTATTGCCATGTAACTAACCATAGATATATAACGCAATTCTTATTTTCTCAGTATGCATTATTAATGTACAGTATATGATTAACACTTATTTACTGTGCGCCAGAGTCAACCTGTGATACTTCTACCACCATGGTGCTGAGACACAGAAGTGCACAGGTTGTGGCCTGGATAAATAAGGACAGATGATCAAACAGGGTGTTTTACCACCTCATTGCCTGCATTCAGTGATCCCTGATGTTCTCACCAATGGTGTCCTCCAATCTCTGGCCACGAGACCATGGCCCTCATTCAGAGCCACTCGCTAGCGGCAGTACGCTCGTTCCGAGCGATGTTCGCACATCTGCGCATGCGTACGGATCGTTATACGCATGCGCGAACCAGTCAGTGCGGCCGAAATTCATGTGCTCGCAATATAGCGAATGCCTGCTATTTTGAGTGACAGAATGAGGCATATGTGGGTGGTAACAAGGGAAGGTGCTTGAAAATGGGGAGTGGAGATCCGAACGCAGGCGTGCTTAAAGGTCAAAACGGGCGTTTTATGGGTGTGCATAATTAATACAGCAGCGTCATTGACCACGTCACTGGGTTATTTTATAGCCAGAACTGCTCGCAAGATTGTGGTAGCAAAAACCAACCACAAGAATAGCGAGCAGTTCATACGCTTGTCGATGTACTCGATTAATCTAATAAATAGCGGACATGACGTATGGTGCGTGCGGCCAGGGGGCGTTTTTAACAAATAAACGAGCGTATGTTTTGCTCGCTCATTCAGACTTAGAGGTGTGAACAGACTGCAATTTGCGAACTGATCATTTGAATAGCCACCCCTTGTTTTTGAACGAACGACCGCAAATAGCGAACGGCTCTGAATCAGGCCCCATGCTTCTAATCTATTGTATTCTGAGAGCACAGGGCTCTGGTAGGAGAGAAGGGATTGTGGGGTCTATGTACAGAGGGATCTATTTATTAAGCCTTGGATAGAGATAACGTGTACAGAGATAATGTCCCAACCAATCAGCTCCTGTCACTTTACAGGCTATGTTTAAAAACAAAAGTTAGGAGCTGATTGGTTGGTACTTTATCAGCCTCCACTTTATCTCTCTCCAAGGCTTAGTACATAGACCCCTTTGGAACAGAGACAAATAAAACAGCAGTCTACTGAATGGTGAGGTGTGAAATCTGATTTAGTAAGACCATGACAGAAAATATGTAAATCCTCATTAAGTGTATTATAAATAGCTCTTCATCATCAATGGGTCTATATACAGATCACTAAGGAGGTCTGTTTTTTTACATCCATCTATCGCATGTCTGTGAATTACCTTCTTGTTGATCTCGGTGCGATGGTGATAGCCCTTCTGGCCAGCCCGGGCTATGGTATAGGAAACGCGAGCTGGATGCCAGGCTCCGATACAAGCCACCTTGCGCAGCCCCTTGTGTGTTTTACGGGGTAACTTCTTGGTGTGCCAACGCGAGGTTACACCTGAGTGTTAGAGAATAATTATACTGCTAGCAACATAAACTAGGACATCTCAGGAAATGGACTAATGCAGAGGAGGATGTCTTTAAACTGGACATTTTCTAATCATATTGCGATGATGTTGAAAGGTCTGCAGGTTGTAACCAGGTCAGGATCACTCCTTTTAAGGCTAATGGTCTATACCCCAAGCCAGTGGTTCCCAAACTTTTCGGAACCATGGCACCCTAGAGTATCAGTATTGTTTTCACGGCACCCCTAAGCCAAAAGTTTATTATTGAGAAATTCAGAACATTTTTTAATAAAGTAGTAAAGTGAAGTAAATTGTGCTGACCTGTCATCCTTAGGCTCCGTTATGTGGTGATGGACAGGTTTGCGCCTCTGTTTGTCCACATATTTACATTACATTGACCATAAATAATGTAATATGCTGCTGGACCACCAAGCTGAGGCACCCCTGCAAGTGTCCCAAGGCACCCCAGGGTGCCACGACGCACAGTTTGGGAACCACTGCCCCAAGCCATAATCGCCCCAAAACAGGTAACTTTGAACCTGAATACTTGAGTGATAAAGGGCTCTATTTACTAACATTATTTTTACTAAAATAATGTGGAAAAGGGTGTTTTCATACCCTTTTCACATTATTTTAGTATCACATGGCAATTGGAGTAGAGTTCGTAACATTCTACTCCAACCCCTAAGTATCACTTATTTTTAGTAAGCAGATCATATTTCCCATAATTGTAATGGGAAATGTGATCTGGCCAAAGTTACTAAAAATAAATTGTGAAAAAATACCGGGGAAAGCCCTGTGATAATAACGCCACCTGGAGGTGGCGTTATCCAGGGTCTCCCCCGGTTACTGGACTCCTGCTCCGCTATAACAGTCAGAGCAGAGCCCGGAGCCAGCCCCAGTAATCAGCTGTGTGGTCTACACAGACCACACGCTAATACACTGTAAAAAAAAAAGATAAAATTAAAAAAAAAAAAAAAACTTACCTGAGTCCAGGGACCGGAGTTCAGGGCTCCGGTGATGTCCTCCCTCTGGTCAGCTGGTCTCCCATGGTGCACTGGGGCCCGGTTGTCACCTGACAGGGTCCCAGTGCAGTTTGGGATGTCACCTGACCAGAGTGACAGAGGACATCACAGGAGGCCCGATAACTGCAGGTAAGTGTAATTAAGGGAGGGGGGGTCACAGGTGGGGAGGGAGGGGGGGTCCGCGATCGCGGGGGGTGGGGCTTAGTGATGGGGGCGGAGGCTTGGTGACAGGGGGGGCACGGTATTTTTTGCGAAAATACTGTGATAAGGCTCCGGAGGGGATTCGCAGGGACAGAGCTTTATCGCAAGCTCAGTCCCTGCAAGGGATTTGTAGTAAATCCCTGTGATATTGCCTGAATTCGCAATGCGAATTCAGGGCCTGATTCAGAGCCGGACGCTCTGACCAGAGCGCTCGCTCTGAATCAGGGTCGGCCTACCTAAAATTGGTGCGGCCTCCTGGCTGCTCGCATAGCTGTGGGTGACCACCCACAGCTTATGCGAGCATCCATGATGATGGTCGCGATGGTCAAGACCATCGGGACCATCGGGCTTGCGACGAGACCCTGCAGTAGGGTCTCGCTGCCGCAAGCTCTGGAGTGCTTTTGGCTCTATCAGAGCCAAAAGCACTCCCACTGACATCACTAGTGATGTCAGTGGGGCCGGACCCAGACGGTAGGCGTTCCCATGGTTACGCCTCCGTCTGGGCAGCCACGCCCCCGGCACGCCCACCAAAGGGGGCGTGCTGTCAATCACCATCGACAGCACGCCCCCTTTGGTGCAAGACCCCGAGCGACGGCTTCCCCGTCGCTCGCCGGGTCTCGCGCATGTGCACGATCTCCGTTGTGCGCATGCGCATTTGGGTGCCATCGACCCGCTTGCGAGCGTCCTCAGTCGGTAATATCGCACTACAATCTGCATTACAAATGTGGATTGTAGTAAATAGAGCCCAGCACCAAACCCTGTAACTAGTGTATTTTTAAGCATATACAGACCGAGGCGTATACATTCTGAGATGCGTGCCCTTCCACCTCTGCAGCGTATATATGTTCTGAGTTTGCCACAAGTAATCATTAATATACATGCGCAGAACAAGGAGGGTGTTTCAGAGGTGGACGCTCTTCTATTCGGTCGCAAAGGACCGATGTTTTCTGTTCTGAGCATGTTTCGGTGCTGCAATGCGCAGGTGAAGCGATGGTTTTGCAGCTTCCGTTGCATTGTGGTGTTACTCATAGTGTGATTGACATCTTGCAGGCACCTGGGGGTGGTGACAGGGAGTGTTCTAGAAAATGGAGGCGTGTCCCCGCCGTTTTGCGAGTGTGCCAAAGCCAGCGACTGCATCTTCCGATGCAGATTCACTGGCTCCGGCAGGTTAGTTGTGGTGGACATTGTGAGCCTACGTTTGAAGATGCACCATCGGATCAACATCAGGAACATCGGATGGACCATCGGACATATGATAAACCTTAAACATCTTCGAACGCAGACCTGAGAAGCCGGCGGTAGGCGTCTCATCTCAAAAGCGTTGTACACAGCAAATATCTATATGTAGTCACCTTTCATCCCCTTCCCCTTGGTGACTCCAATGACGTCAATCATCTCGTCCTGCCCGAAGACAGTGCCGACTGGGATCTGCTTCTCCAACTTCTCATGGGCCCAGTCTACCTTCTCAGCCACGGTTCCGCCGTTTAGCTGGATCTCCATCACGTGGGCCTTCTTCTGCCGCAAGGGCAGCAGCTTCATCTGCATGGGGCAGACAGTCAGACCGCTGACTCAAAGGGAAAGCGAATCAAGCTAATGAGTTCATGCGCCAGTCTCCTGCCCTTCGTCCCGCCAACGCGCCTCACCTGTGTGTGTATGATAACCCGGATGACCTTGCAGTACTTCTTCATGGCTGCAAAGTCCTTCTCCATGTGCTTCTTGCCTTCCTCGTCCTGCCATTTCTTACAATATTTGGTAAAGGCCTTTTTCTTGCTCTTATACCTGCAGGATAAAGGATATATTGTAAGAAGGAGGCCAGATGCCAGATCACTTTGTCCAAAGGGCTCTCACCAGTTCCTGTAGAAGCGTCTCCTGCACTCATCGCTAATATGCTCTGCAAAAATGGTCTTCAGACTCCGCAAACCCCGAGGGGTCTCCACGTACCCCACTATCCCCACCACAATCATCGGGGGTGTTTCGATGATTGTCACTGCTTCCACCTCCTCCCGCTTGGAAATCTCTGAGATGATAAATAAATAAATGTAATTAGTAACATAGTTGAAATTGTCTGGATAATAATATACATTAATATACATAAGGAAATATGGGGTCTATTTACTAAGCAGTGTTAGGAGACAGAGTAAAAAGTGATAAGAAAGTGATAAGGTGCCAGCCAATCAGCTCCCAACTCTCATCTCACAGGCTGTGTTTGAAAAATGACAGTTGGGAGCTGATTGGCTGGCACCTTATCAATTTCTTATCAATTTTCACTCTGTATCCTAACACTGCTTAGTAAATAGACCCCTTATAATCAAGCCTTGGAGAGAGCTTCTGTCATTTATCATGCATAGTCTTTGTAATGGCAGTTAGAAGCAGATTGGTTACTTTATCTCTCTCCAAGGCTTGATACATCTCCCAGTGTCAGAGTGGTGCATGAAGGGCCCACCAGGAAATGCAGTGGTAGGCGCCCAAGCTTAAGCCGTGTGACCAGCCAACAGAGGGGGTGTGGCCAGCCAAAACAGATGGACTTGACCAACCATTAGAGAGGACATGCAAAGAACAGGGCCCAAACGAGGTGGCAGGGGTTTGTGAGCACCACCCACTTTGATTGGCAGTAGGGCTAACATTAGTGTAGTTTCCATAGAAGCATTCATGAGCCTGCTCCACCCCTACAGGAGTGGGTGGGGCCCTCAAGCAGTGGGGCCCACCAGAGATTTCCCCAGTACCCCGGTGGGCCAGTCCAATACTGCATCCCTGAACCCTAATCTGGCACAATCTGAGTAAAATGTGAATCTAATAAACCAGTGGTTCTCAACTCCAGTCCTCAAGTACCCACAACAGGTCATGTTTTTAAGATTTCTGTCTGGGAAAATTGGTGAGATAATTACTGACCGATGAAAATAGATTAACTCACCTGTGCATGATTAAAGAAATCCGGAAAACATGACATGTTGAGGGTGCTGGAGAACTGGAGATGAGAACAACTGTAGTAAGCTATACTACTACCTTTGAAAAAAAGGGCCAGGATCAATACAAATCAGCGACATTGCATTAACGTTCAGTCATGACTAACGCATCCAATTTAGGGGGCTTGCCCACCTTCGCACAACTTTAAGTTGGATTGTACTTGCCTTCTTGCCGCTACAAATAATAACCCCTAATAAATATAAATAAATATTATATAAAGGCCTATGGGGAGAAGAACAGAAAGTGTTTAGTGTTTATGAATCACGTTGTTCCCGGCATACGAGATTTTGCTATGAGAGCATTGTAGATCTAGGACTGTGATATATCATTTTTATGTCACTCTTAATGCTCTACGTACTGAGTCCTGGTCTGTGGATCTCCCGCAGAGTGTGAGTCATCCCGGCCTTGTACCCAAGGAAGGCCGTAAGGTGGACGGGTTTAGTAGGATCATCCTTGGGCCACGTCTTCACCTTGCCGCGGTGGCGCTTGCTGCGCTTGTGGGGAAGAAACCCCAGGTGGCCATGACGTGGGGCCGAAAACTTACGATGAGACTATAAAGGATATTGGGGAGAATATGCAGCAGTTTAGTACATGCCCATTCTCATGTGGATAACAGTTGCTTTTAGTCTGTACAGTACACAGGGGTCTATGGGCATGATTCAACTTGGATCGCAGTTGCTAATCTGCACGCAATTGGCCGATTGTTGCGTTCTGCGCATGCATCGCAGTGCGCATGCGCGAACCAGCCACTGTGATCAGGACATACATGCCTACCCTCCCGGTTTTCGCGGGAGGCTCCCGATTTTTCGGGTAACCCCCCGCACCCCCGGAAGGGTAGGCATTTCTCCCGCATTCTGCCCACTTCCTAGTGAAGTGGGAAGAATGAGAATACCCGCGGCGATCGCGGGTCTCCATGTAGGGGGCGGGGCTTAAAACATGATTCTACATGAATCATGTCATTTGGCCCCGCCCCTATGCAAATTCTAGAATATCGCGTCAATTTTACCGCGAGGGGGCGGGGCTTAATGATGCGACTCATCAGGCCCCACCCCCATCACCCCCCTCCTGCTTCTCTTACCCAGGCTTCTCCCGGGAAGAGATCTGAAAAGGTAGGCAACTCTGGATCAGGACTGTGATCGCAGAGACCACGCAAACCCGTCGCAGGTGATTGACAGGAAGAGCCGTTTCTGGGTGGTGACGGGGGTGGGGGGGCAGGGTGTTGGCCAAATGCAGGCATGCCAGTGCGTTTGAACGCCGTTGCATGGGCGTGCTTAAATTATCCACTGAGATGCCATACGCAGCCTGAGGCCTCATAGCGTGCGATGAGGTTAGCAATTTCTGAGTAAGGTCAGAGCTTGTGCAAGTGTGCGTGAGGCTGCGATGGTACTCGATTGTACCGATGGTTTCTCGGTCTTGCTAAACATTACGGATGTGTGTAAGGTAAGGTGGGCGTCCTTATGTTATAGCGATGGCAATAAATTAGCATACTATTGCAGTTGAACTGTGTACGTAATCGCAGCTGCGATATCAATAGCGATCCTTACTGAATCAGGCTCTATGTACTAAGCCTTGGAGAGAGATAAAGTGGAGAGAGAAAGTACCAGTCAATCAGCTCCTGTAATTTTTCAAACACAGCCTGTAAAGTGACAGTTAGGAGCTGATTGGTTGGTAGTTTGTCTCCGTCTACTTTATCTCCATTCAAGGCTTAGTACATAATTTACATGTTGCCTATATAGTGGGGCTGAAGTGCAATCCGTTTCAAAATGAGCAAATTCTAGAAAAAAAGCGCATTGAAAAATGGTGTATTTGGGTCCACATGCAGCGCTCAGGAGCTTTTTGATTGGCAACAGTAGCATATGGGTCATGTTACAGACACTGAAGTCCCATTTGTTCCTGAGAACCATTTATTTTAAATGCAACAAACTGCATCAGGCATCTATAAAACGACAAAAACCCTAAACCAGCAGAAACAGCTCCCACATAGATTTTTTATATTTGTTTTTTTGAAAACATTTTGTACCTTTGTAACACAAAGTCATTGTTTTTCAAGATGCACTCTTACAACTCAGTGTTCCCTTTGCAAAATCTGTGTGTGTGTGTGTGGGATAGAGATATCACTACTGCTGCAAGATAATGTCTATGGGTTTGTTACATTAGGTTGCTGCACTCAAGCATCTTCCTGAGGAGAGTGTAACTTGCTGTTTCACTCAGAACCAATCAGGAAGCTCCTCAGGTGATGGCAGGGAAGAGGTGATGGTGGTGGCGTGGGGCTGGGGGATTGTGCTAAGAACCTGCACGCTGTGAAGAGGGGCATTCCAAAGCCCGTAACGCGGCTGTAAGTGCGGGCAGTCATGGAGGCCAGATTTACTACCTTACGCTAATGCAAGAATAGGTAGGTCTAACGTAATGATTTCTGCATCTGCAAGCGGAAACACGAGCTGCTTATTGATTTTACGCTGGACGCCGCAACCGTCATCATTAGCATCTGCACTTACACCGGCCACATGCTCGGCGCAAGAGACAGGCGTCCCTTCCCCGTACGCATGACTGAGAATCGCACAGAGCTTTAGATACACGCAAACTACACTCCCATGACGCACCCACAAATCAGGGAGATCACGTGCACTCGCAATGTCACCGCCTACTTGCCATTCTGGAATGTTTGCGGAAAGACAGATCGGGACAGGTTCCGTCTGCCTCGCCGTTTGGGTCCTTACAACTCCGTCCTGCTAAAATTGAAAGGCTGCAGGAGGCGTCTGAAGTGAAGAGACGCCTCCCGTCAGCATCTGCGATCCCAGCGCTGTGACTGGTTTCGCAGCATGGGATCACCATCATGACCATCGGTCGCGATGTTGTGTGGCACCAGCTAGCTAAGGAGCATGTCTTACCTTATGCAGGCTGACCGGCTTGCGAATCCAGGAAGTCTGCGTCCATAGACGCAGACCCTGGCCTCGATCCTCCCAGAAAACAGGGACCACACCCCCCCATTTCTAGGTACGCAGGGTATCCTGGACCATGCCCCTTCACTGCCCTACAAACACCTCTGCCTGTTAATCAGGGAGGCACATGGGGTTCCTGCTTGCAATCTCGCAGGACCCGTTCTGCACACACACACGCAGAACGGGTCTTGCACATGAGCAGATACCTGAGCATCTACGTGAGGATCCCAATCTGCGTCCTCTGCAGAATCAGCCCCATAGTTAATTAACTTTTGCTTTAAGTAGATTGGCATTTGTTTTTAAATATATTTCCTGTGTGACAATGTGACTCCAATAAATGCTGTCTGTGACAGCCGCCTCAGGTAACCACTTGCACTAAGAAGCAGCTTCGCCAACGGCCTGGATTTTTGTATGAATGCGCCGTTAAAACCTATCTGGTTTTCTCCGTGTGACTAAATGGCTGCTGTAGTAACCAGTGTCTTGATACATAAAAAAAAAAAAATAACACAATAAAAGTTCCATGAAAAAAAATCTCAATGTAGACTGCAATTAGGATTCTAGCAAGACTTCGGAGTCATTTTACTAAGCAAGTCGCCGTCACTTCTCAGCGCATTTAAGTGGGAAATTTAAAACGTCAATACTATTCGCAGCAAAACACTCCATGTTGTGCTTTGAGTAATATTGCCGTTTTAAATTTCCTGCTGAGTAAAAAAAAATCCCTCTCTAAAACGTGAAAGCCGACTCTACATTTTACACCGTCAGGCTCCCTCCAGTATTTAGTGAATGCATTCGCAGCATTTTGAAACTTCAGATATGCCCCTAGAAAAAGCTTTATATTCCTAAAGAAAAACTCATAAACAGGAACAGGCGAGGAAAGGCAGACGGTCTCATTTCCATTCTCATGGAGGCAATGATAAAAAAAAGACCTAAGTTTCTGTGTAGCGTAGTTCAAAAAAAAGTTTTTTTAAAAATTCTCATCTGGAACTGGTCCAACAGCTCTTCATAATGAATGCAGAGTGTAAAGAGGACGGGCGTCGTTCTGTAGTAACGCCGAGCTGTAAACTGATCCACCTGCTCCTCTAAGGTCACCAGCCTGTAAATATACCATCTTATTTATACTCTCATTGCACATGGAGTCAGGAGGACCACGTAAAACTGCAGCCCGGGGCCGTCTCATGCAAACAAGGGTGAAGCCAATCTGTTGCTTATATAAAAATGACTAGTACAAATAATATCTTACATCCTAACATGGTAAGTATATAGTTATATGCTGAGATTGCTGCCAGCGAGCCTGCCCTCTGCTGGTATTAAGGATAAATTACTGCTTTTATTGTATTAAATGCTCATTGAATCATGCTCTACAGTGGTGGGCACAGTGTCGGCATTATAGCTTTAAACATGATGCTTTTCCCACATTCTACACATCAACAAATCATACCACTCTCGTGCCTGGTATATCTTCCAATGCTTATCCAGACAAAATGAGTCCAGTCCCTGATCCATGGAAACCGGGTCACTAATTCTCAGAAACCCACACCCACTAACGAAATGCCCTTTGCTGCAAAACCTCACCCCTTTTTTCTAGTAAGCCCCACCCTCTTCCATTGAAGCTCCACCATTTCCCATGTAATGCCACCCTCTTCCATGTAAGCTCCACCTTTTTCCATGTAAGCTTCTCCCTCTTCCATGATGTAAGCACACCCTTTTCCATTTAAACCCCACCCTTTCCTATGTAATTTCACCCTCTTCCATGTCAGCTTCACCCTTTTCCATGTAAGCTTCTCCCTCTTCCATGATGTAAGCACACCCTTTTCCATTTAAGCCACACCCTTTCCTATGTAATTTCACCCTCTTCCATGTCAGCTTCACCCTTTTCCATGTAAGCTCCTCCCTCTTCCATATAAGCCCCAACTTCTTCCATGTAACCCCCCACCGGGATCACTATGATTTACCGCCGGTCACATTCTAATCCCGACACCGGCATCCCGACAGAGGAGGAAATCCCGATCGTCCTAAAGGTAAGTATAAACTAACCTAATTCTACCCCCCTAACCCTCCTTTAGGGGTACTAAACCCTAACCTCCCCCCCATGTGCCTAACCCTAACCCCCCTCTAAGTGCCTAAACCTAACCCCACCTTCCCCGCAACCTAACCCTAAGTCTCCTGGGGGGGTGCCTAACCTTAACCTCCCCCCGGGGGTGCCTAACATTAACCCCTTCCTTCCCCTATCCTAACCCTAACCTCCCGGGGGGGGTGCCTAGCCCTAAGTCCCTCCCGGGAGCACATAACCTAACCCTCCCCCCCGCGGATGTCCGCGCCCAGCTTACCTTCGATCGGTAAGCCGGATGTCGGCCTCCTGGCGTAGGTCTAGTGACAGGTGTCGAGATTTTGACGCCTGTCATTTGTACCTTGCCGGGATTAAGCAGTCGGGAAGCCCACCATCTTGCATGAAAGCTCCACTCTCTTCCATGTAAGTCCCCACCTTTTCCATGTAAGCTCCTCCCTCTTCCATGTATGCCCCAACCTTTTCAGGGTCTCCAAGTTGGGACTGTAATGCTGAAATCAGTAAATTTGCTTCTCACGCACAGAGTAGGGATGGTCATCACAAGGGGGCCATGAAATAGTGGACCAGTTGTCCAGTTTCAGCACTTGAAGAAGCACGCTGTATACAGTTAAAGCGGACAAAACTGGTCTGGTTGTTGATTAAGACTCTTTTACAAGTCACAAAAAATACGGGGCCATATTGCATTTATTTGTCCACATCTGTGGTTCTGAAACTGAGTCATCCCTACCCCAAACAGTTCATGTTTTCCAGGTTACCCAGCAGGTGCATTCATTACTCACTGACACATTTTAAAAGATCCAGAGGTGGAGCTAATTGCTTTACTTGTGCTTCTGTGAGGAGACCTGGAAAATATGAACCATTTGGGGTCCTGAGGCCCGAGTTTGACTACTTCCTGCTTTTTGAAAACTGTCCCGCCAAAACAATCAGTGTCTATATTCATGGGTTTGTGGATACTATGGGAAACACATATGGTGAAAACAGTAAAACTGAAGACAAGTAAAAAAGTCCAACAAACCAACACTATTAAGCCACTCTTTTCATTCATTCAAACTTTGAAACATTTCTCCTACAATATGAAAAAAACAGGGAGGGAAAAGTAGGGACAAGAAAAACCACCGCACCAATCCTAGGTAGATCTAAATAAATAATATGAGATCAATGTGCTCTAGCCACCTCCGACAATTATACGATTCAAAATATCACTATCAATGATGGAGTGGTGGTGCTACCCAGAGTTGTATACTACGGTTACGAAAAAACAAAAGGTTAATGGTTCAGAGCAACCAAAAACCAAAGAACTCTATATTGGCGCACTCTATAAATGCATATAAAACATAACTTTTAATATCAGAATACCGTATAAAAAGGACTTACCCAGGTATGAGACTTCCTGACCAGAAAAAGGGTGTTCAGGGTGAATAAAGAAATCTCGGTTACAATAACCCAGATAGAAAAGGGCGAAATATACAGAAAAATATACATATAGAGGACAATACAACATGAAACATGTATGACAATATAAAAACACCAGATCACAAGTTGTAGAAATTGTACTCTATGACAATATGGATGAGCAGATATATGTAATAATACCCAAATCGGGTTGTAACAGGAATAATAAAATAGAAAAGGTAAGGGGTATAAGATCCAAAACTAGGCTCTGCTGCTCCTTTCACACTCAAGGTGGAGGAAATGGAGTGAGAGATCTCCTAGTCAGGTAACCTCTAAGAATAATAGTCAACAGTGGTACTTGTCCACAACCCCAATTGTCACCCTGAGTTGTCTTGCCAAAATGGTATTGGACATCAAATGGGCGATTCGATAGGATGAAATGAGGACCACTGGGAAAGTATAGAGGAATATATTATGATTATAATAGGGTTATCTCATAAACCCAAAATAAGATGTATAGTTCAGGGGGGGCTAAAGATTCCACAACCAGGCTCTGCTGCTCAGTCTCATACACAATTTGTAGAGGAGAAGGAGTGAGAGATCTGCTGGCGTGGTAGTCCCAAGATAATATAGTAAGAGAGAGATTCCCGTCTTCAACCCCAATTTCTGCTGTTGATTGTCATGCCATAAGGCCTAGGACAACCAATGAGAGAATCCTCAGGTTGGTATGAAAATCCCTTAGAAATCGAGTAAGGAAAGGGTTCAACAATTATGATAACCACTGTTACAATGAAACTTATGCAGCTGTTTGAAATCCAAATATAATGCATCAATCCATAGTTAATAATACCTTCAATTTTAGAAAGAATGCCGATCAGAACTTCACCATGACACATGTACAATAAAACAATAGTTGGGGAATCCTATTGACCAACTCTATCCTATGATTATACGTATGCATATATGTACATACCTTAATATTGCTATAGATTCTTTATTCACCCTGAACACCCTTTTTCTGATCAGGAAGTCTCATACCTGTGTAAGTCCTTTTTATACCGTATTCTGATATTAAAAGTTATGTTTTATATGCATTTATAGAGTGCACCCATATAGAGTTCTTTGGTTTTTGGTTGCTATGAACCATTAACCTTTTGTTTTTTTTCTCCTACAATGCAAGGTTAGGTTTTTGACAACTCTACACAGCCATAGAATTCAAGGAACAAGCTAAGTGATGAATACGGGGAACGCCTCCGCAAGACTTTCCCCCTAAGTGCAATCCACACACAGAAAGAAACACTCACAATCCGCTCAACTGCTATCAAGTTCAGCAGGCGCCTCCACCTTGGCTCACAAATCCATTTGCTCACTCATAAGATCGGGTATCCAATGTCAGTGTGTGACACCACAAAACAGGAAGATAATATTCAGTAATGAAGGGTTCTCAAAGGGTGCGGCCCAGGGGTGTAACAATACATCAATACGTTAGGGGGGGCTGGCCATGTAGTTCATCCTCCAGAGGCCGGTTTCTGCAGAGGTGAGCAACCTCATGTCACACCCGGCAACTAACCTTCGGGCTCCTGATGAGCTGAGTGGTCCACCTTTAGATACTGGCACCTATGAAAAGCCGTTCCTGATGTTTTCTACCCATTGATCAACACACGTGTCATGACATCAGACTGGGAAGGTAGATGTATCTAAGCATTGGGGAGAGATAAAGTACCAACCAAACAGCTCCTAACTGTCATGTTACAGGCTGTTTGAAAAATGACAGGAGCTGATTGGTTGGTACTTTATATCTCTCCAAGGCTTAGTACATCTATCCCTGGGGAAGGGGGGGTGTATCAAACCATCTAAAGAGGACAATTGCAGAAGCTGCCCAATGTAGCCAATCAACTTCTACCTATCATTTATCATGTACATTCTGTAAAATGACAGCTAAGTGTTAACTGGTTCCTACGGGCAACCTCTTTAACTGTCCTCTTTAGAAGGTTTAATTCTAGAAGATTTACAAACATTGCAAAGCCCATTATATAATAAGTCATATGCATTGTGGATTATATGTGATCTTTATCCTAGTTGCAAATGAAATAAATTACTTATGTGTTTTTAAAAAGTTATATGTAATTACAGTCAGAGATTATCTTTCATTGTCTAGCTTTCCCCTAGATCACTTAGAGCTAATTTCTAATTGGTTGCCAGGGTTTAATCACTATAGACAGTATTACTCCTTTTTTCCTATCTTTATATAACTGTAATAATGAAACCCTGGAGGGTATTTAATAACAAAATCCTTGAGGCTATTGTACTTTTAAGAGCCATACAATATTTACTAATGTTACATTTTTTATGCCAATTTTTTCCTAAACCATGGCAGCCAATCATACACTTGATTTTATTCCATTTAATTTACCGTGAACACCTGACCCCAGCACCTGCGCACCTATATAGTCCACCCTGCGCACATCAAGATCGACCTCTACACAAGAGAAGAAACAGAAGGTCTCTCATTTTTGCCCTATTTACCAGGTGGCACTTCTCACCGCTATCAATGGAGTGCACACAGGATGGGTGAAGGGTGACAGTGAAAGATAGTGCCCTGAGGCTGATCAGACCATGCCCTAATCCTGAATACGAGTGGACTAAAGAATGACCTGTAGTGGTCACAGCAATGAGGAACGCCTTGTTTTCATGATATACCTACTTTCTCCGAGAACTTCCATTTCTACTACATCCACACAAATTACCTGCTGCCATAGGAAAAATACATCTTGCCACAAGTCCATGACTCATTAATATGAAAGAAAAGTAATAGACAGTTATTCCTACTTAGCCCAGCTATATCCAGTTGCTATGAAGAGGTTAACGGGAATCACCATGCAGTGATAGAGACAGACATACAGACCATAGAACTTGTCCGGGAGCTGGCTGCAGAGGGACAGAGGGCTTTGCCAAGTGCTCATCCAACTCTGATACTTAAGAAGTTACTGATACAAATTTAGCACCAAGCTTCATACCCTTCTATATTCATTTCAGAGGCAGGGGGTATGCTGGGAACCTGCAATATTAATCAGAGCGTTCAATGGGGGAAGGTCAGTTGCTTAAGTGCTTATTTAATCCCTGGGGGACGTTAACCTAGAAAGGTGGCACCATTCGTAGAGAGACTAATACTGTCAGAGGTTTCTTAGCATGGTAACGCCAGGATGGGAATGAATGAATGAGGGAATAAGCTGTGCTCTCCCCCTGAGTGATTTTATATTACTGGTCTTACAGGTGCATATTGTAATGTACTTATGGACTTGTATATGTGGGTAGGACAAAGGCAAATCTAAAAAAAACAAATTATCTGAACAAATTTCTAATATTGAAAAAAAAAAGGTCTCTTAAGCCATCCACTTTCTGAACACTTCAAAAATGTTCATAACCAATCAGAAACATCTGTAAAAAAAAGATTTCTAGGTATTGGACAAATTAAGGATAATTGGAAGTGCAAAGATAGCGAAATAAGATAAGCTAACAGAGGGATGCAGTGAATATATAGCTTAAGTACCTGTTTACCCTAAGGTCTTAATGCCAAGTTTGAATTAAAATGGCTTTTAGTATAACTTATTTACAAATCCTTCATATTGGACTTGATACTGTTTTAATGAATTGTGCATATTCATTTATGATCTTATTCTAAATGTTATTCATTTATTCTTTTACCTTTATGTACCTGGAGTGGAAGATATATAGAGTATCATTCACCACGCCCACGCCATCTTCCTTATAGGCAGGGTAAAGGTGCCCATCCGCTAGACGATTAAGTTGAGCGATTGAACGATAGCGATCGTTAAATCGTTTGCAAGGATGTCTAAAACAACCAGCGATGCGCGGGCCCGCTGGTCGTTTAGACATCTTTCATCATGCAAACATGCTGGTCAACCTGACGATAACGTCAGGTTGAGCATGTTTGCAGATGATTGATGAGCCTGCACTGAACGACTGCTCCTTCAGTGCAGGCTCATCACAGACTGACAAACGACTGCGCGATTACAATGTTGTAATCGTTCAGACGTTTTCATGTCTGCTAGTGGATGGGCACCTTAAGACTGTGTAGGAATACAAAGTACTACACTAGAAGAATAAGGAAGGGTGAACCAGGGCAATATATTATGATAGCTTATCCCTACTGAGCATCTTTGAACCACAATCGTTACATCCAGCGGCATCAGTGGAACGCAAGTATTGGAAGTGTTAAAGTGACGAATCATGTTTAAGCATGACTTCATTTTGAGTTCAAATGCTAAGAAGAAATTATATTCTGTGTGGGACATTGTGCCTGAGAAGGGGTTAATTCCTTATCTATCTATTCTAGCTTTTAGGAATGTATTCATATAGAATAACTTATGTTAGCCAATTAAGGCATTAGTATAGTGTATTAATTCTTTGTATTCAATTCTGATTTATATGACAGGAAAGATAAGAGATTCTATGGTCCTATTCAGAACAGTGGTGTAAAATGTCAGCCACTGTTTACTATCGAGGATTTATGTTCTCCAAGGCTAGACATAGCTAATAAATCTGTCAAGGAGATGTCGTTTAAATTTATATCTGTAGATACTAATATTCGTTTATTGATAAGTTAGACAATACTGTCATCTACTGACGATGTATCTAATGCTTGAAATATGTTCATAGATATTATAATTAGATCAGATAGGAAAAGTTATTGAGCATGTGCAGACTAGATTTCTTTGTCTCTATGTTAATTTGAGTGCTATAAAATAATCTGTCTGTCCAAAATAAAGGCAGCGTGGTTTTGGAAACACACAGGTCTTGTTGTTTCTCATCATTCTCCGGCCATAAAATGCATTGTGTTAACCGGTGGCAGTTAACACAATGCATGTGTGAGCTGTGGAGGATAAAGGGTCTATTAAGATCAGCGTTATCAGAAGTGACTCGCAGATTATCTCCTGGAAGTTCCGTTCCCGCCACCAGTGACACGCTGGCGTCACTTCCGGAACTTCCGGCCCCACCGTCTGTGACACTCTGACATCACTTCCAGCACATGACGTCCGGTCCCAGCAGAGGAGTGCCAATGAGGACAATTGGTGGTAATGGGGAGGGAGAGATTTTACAGGGTTTATAAGGTGGCCCCAGAGACTAGCATGGCATCTGCGCTTGAAGAAGGATAGTAAATCCAAAATGCATGGTGCAGACACCATGATACACGGTGTTCCTGAACTGCTCACTTGGAAGGCTTTATGCTTGTGGTGTGTTGCCGAACTTAGCCTGAATATCCGGACTTCTGGCTTCTGTACCATCTGTTTACCACAGCCAACAAGAGTACGATATAGGAGCAATCCATATCTGTTTTTTCATGTTGTTATATGCTATATTTTGAAGACACCTGTATGGATTTTTTAATTCCCTATTAAGGGCCATATTTAATTAAGTGCGAAAAGACAGTTTCTGCCGAAAAGTATCGCCGGTGATGTCATTTGGCCATGCAAAAACTTTTCCCTGTATCCAATTCCGGAAACTTTTCGCAGGTGTGGGAAGTCAAGGCAATGGACCCGGCGAAAAAGTTTCACCTATGAATAGGTGTCGAAAAAAAGTGCAGAATTGGGGTGCATACTTCCAGAAACCACCCAGCACCCTTGGGACAGTCCCCCAAAGGTAAACTGTGTCAAAAAAAGTTTAAAAAATACTTAAGGACACCCCAAAAAAGTACTTTAATTTTGGGGGCAAAAAATACCAAAGTTGGGGGACAAACTTAAAAACTAGCGAAATAGACTCCGGGGGGTCCCCAAGGATGCTCCAGGTGTTTTTAAGTTTGCAGGAGGTTGTGGCAGGTGAATTTTTTACCTTTTTGAAAACTTCACTTTAGTAACTTTAGAATATGCTAGCACCCATTTTTATGTACCCCAAATTTGCTGGGACTACTTATTTTCTGCAAAAAAACCTGCTAAATGCTATTCTTCAACACTTGTGCAAAGACGCTAAATAGCAGCTATTGAGATCATTTAAGTACCCCAAATACCTTCAGCAGGGCTATTCCGGGGTATCTATAGTGATCTCCAATGTCAGTACATCTTTTGGGGGGTGTCAGGCTGATTTCCCCAAATCTGATAGTGCTTTTCACATGTTACAGTTTCGCCGGGTCCCATTTTCCCTGATTTCTAATTGAATACGAGGATAAGCGGGGAGGAGCGTGATACTTTTTCGCATGGAAAACCAGAGATGTCGGCAATAACCGAAAAGTCCGGCATGCGAAAAGTACTGGACTTTTCGCACCTAATTGAATATGACCCTAAATGTCATTTATTTACTGCTTATTTTATGTGCATCCTAATTTACTGGGTAATTCTTCATTTGGGTATTAGATTATCCAATTGAAATACTAGAGACATCTTAATAGTTTTTAGAGCAGAATAAGGTATTCACAATCATGTGCACTATTATTGTCTTTTAAGTATTAGTGTTTTTACTTACCTTTGTGTTATACTGTACCTATCTGCTGCAGAAATTACTGTTGATTGCGCCAGTTAAGGTTTCTGTTACATACCCTCGTTTATTCTCGTTGTGTGTAAAAATTGATCTTTGTTTACGTGAGCGTGGTTTTGAGAGAAGCAGGGGGATCGCTCTACGTTACGTGCAACTTCTGTGATTTGTCCCAAGTCCCCCACAACTGAAGAGCCCATGCAGATTGGCCGCTCATGGCTTTCACCTGAAGAACTTCTTTGTCGTCGCCAGGAAAAGTTTTGTCTATACTGTGGATCACCATACCACTTCCTTAGGAATTGCAACTCATCCAGGAAACCTGACCTGTTCTGGAGGAGTCAGGTTGGGAGTAACCTCTAAACATCCTACTAAGTTGGATGGTCCAATTTCAGTTACTTTAAAAGGTCCCCAAATTTCTCAGAATCTTTTTGCTTTACTAGGCTCCGGAGCCCGTTATTCTTTAAGTGGGGTCTGCACATCGTGAGCATCATCTAGTGTTGGGGTTACCTGGTTACAAATCCATAATCCACACATCAATTGGGTTTCCTCTCAAATAGTAGCCTGGGGTCCAATCTGCCAACAAAGTTGTATGTCTACTGAATGTTCTCTTCGTGAAGTCTCTTATTCCACTTTACATAAAGCTTATCAAGAAGACTATTTTGACGTCTTTTCTGAGCAAGCAGCAGACCGTCTACCACCCCATCGACCTTTAGAGTCAATTCCAGGAAAAGTTCCAGAAAAAGTTCCTTTCATGGGCCACACCTATCCCCTCTCAGTCCCAGAGACAAAAGCCATGACTGAATACATACAGGATAATCTAAAAAAAGGATTCATCTGTCCTTCTACATCTCCAGCGGGTGCTAATACTCTATCAATATGTGGTCGTTTACTTGGATGACATTTTATTATTCTCACAAGATCCAGCAAGTCACCACCAGCAAGTTTGGGAAGTGCTGCAACGCTTACGAGTCAATAATCTGTATGGAAAGCTTTCTAAGTGCACCTTTGAAGTCTCCAGTATTCCATTCCTGGGTCATATTATTCTGGGCACTGAGTTACGGATGGATCCTGAAAAGTTGGCGGCCGTTGAGAATTGGGTTCCACCGTCCACATTGAATGCAGCACATCACTTCTTAGGCTTTGCTAATTATCACAGAAAAATCATTAAAAATTTCTCCTCCATCATGGCATTGACAAAGAAGGGTGCAGATCCTGCCCGCTAGTCTCCAGAAGCGCTTGCAGCTTTCCATCATCTTAAACAAGAATTTATCTCAGCACCAATACTTTTGCAACCTGATTTGGAAATATAATTTATCCTCGAAGTCGATACATCTGCTGTGGGAGTCGGGGCTATACTATGTCAGTATGCTGATGACAAGAAATTTCATCCTTGTGGCTTTTTTTCAAGTAAGCTCCCCAGTACGAACAAAATTGTTCCATTGGCGATCAAGAACTTTTGGCAATTAAACTTGCATTAGAAGAGTGGAGATATCTATTAGAGGGTGCCCAACACCCGATAACAATCTATACAGATAATAAAAATCTACTCGTCTACGCCTCGTTGTCTAAATCCCCGCCAGGCATGCTGGGCACTCTTCTTTACTCAATTTAATTTCAGTATCATGTATAGTCCAAGGTCTATGAATATTAAAGCGGATGCTTTTTCCGGGTCCTTGACTTCAGAAGATGATGACAACATATTTAATCAATCCTCTCACGTTTGCTACCACAACTACTACTACTACTACTCAAGCTCCCCCACCTGGTAAATACAAAGTGGACGCATGCATCTTGGTTTGCCGGGCACTCAGGAGTCTTTAAAACTTATACATTTTTGCAGCAGTATTATTGGTGGCCAACCATGAAGAAGGATGTGCAAGACTTTATCAAATCTTGTCCCACTTGTGCTCAGCATAAATCTGCTTGTGGTCCTCCTGGAGGTCTATTACAACCGTTACCTGTACCAACTCAGCCCTGGACTCATTTAGGAATGTACCTTATGACAGATTTACCTGAAGACAAAGGTTAAAAACACAATTTTAGTAGTGGTAGATCGCTATACCAAGATGGCCCACTTCATTGCTCTTACTGGGCTTCCCTCTGCTGCCAAGCTTGCCCAGATCTTCTTCTGTGAAATTTTTAGGTTACATGGTCTTCCTCTTGAAATTGTATCGGATCGTGGAGTCCAGTTTGTTGGCAAGTTCTGGCGAGCTTTATGTGCAACTATGCAGATCAAATTGAAATTCTCGTCTGCCTACCATCCACAAACCAACGGTCAGGTGGAAAGAGTTAATTAAGAAGTAAAAACCCTTCTCTGCCTCTACATAACCTCTTTGCAAGACAATTGGGTGGAGCTCTTACTTTGGGCTGAGTTCGCCCACAACTACCGTTATCACACTGCAACTAATACCCCTCAGTTATTTGCAAATGGTGGTCTTCATCTGCAAATTCCTGAATTTCACTTACTTCCGGCTACAGATAAACCCACAGCAGATATCTGAGGACATCGAAAATTCCCTCACAAGCCTAATAGGTGTCCAGTGGCCACCTTAAAAAGAAGGGGTACTGCCAGAGCACAGCACTGGCACCACCGGTGGTCTGCGTGCTTACCCGTCCATGGAGTGGGATGTTGGGGATGGTTGCAGGGTCACTCAGGGAGATCCTGCATGCAGCTGTCGGCTCTGATCTTGGAGTCCCAGCCGCCTCCCTGTTTGCGGCAGTCCCGCTGATCCACCCATGAGCACTGCCATATTGGACTGAGTCAGCTGACTCAGTTCGGTCAGTCACAGACCCAGCTCAGAGTTCCACCAATCCTGCGACTGCAGGGGGGATAAAAGTGGACTGAAGTCATGAAGCCGGTGCCTGAAGAATAGTTACTTCCTGCGGTGTGACAGTTTACACTGTTGCATTCTCCCAGTGTGCAAGTTTACTGTTCTAGGCTCCTGCGGTTCCAGCTTGGTTCTGCAATTAACTCCTGCTGATCTCAGTCCGGTTCTGCAAGTTATTCCTGGCGGTCCCAGTCCGGTTCTGCAAGTTACTCCTGTCGGTCCTAGTCAGGTTCTGCAAGTAACTCCTGCCAGTCCCAGTCCGATCCTGCAAGTTATTCCTGCCGGTCCCAGAACAGTCTTGCACGTTACTCCTTCCGGTCCCAGTCTGGTTCTGCAAGTTACTTCTGCTGCTCCCAGTTCGGTTCTAAAAGTTGCTACTGCCGGTCTGCAAGTTACTCTGGTCTGGTTCTGCAAGTAATTCCTGCCGGCTCCAGTCCAGTTCTGCAAGTTATTCCTACCCTCCTAGCCCGGTTCTGCCAGTTACTCCAGTCGGACCAGTCAGGTTCCTCCTGGCTGCATCTAATCTATCCATTGTCACTACCCATCGCCAAAGGCAGTAGTTTTTACTGCTACCCAAATCTACATAAGAAAGAGCTATATACTACCTCCACGGTTCCTGCTGCTCTCACCTGCTGACGATCCTACACCAACGCCTAAGACAGGTAACTCTGTAACACCAGCCGTGACACCACCCTGTCCTGCTACCACGAAGTTTTGCTTTATGCCACCATATAATCACAATCAAAATTTATCAGCTATGCTGCTAACTAAGCAATCCCTTGCATTTATTTGTGGAGTGTTTATAGAGACCAAGCCTATTTGAAGTGTGAATTATTTAAGAACACAAACACAGAACGGAATGGTGTCTAACACGACAAAAAAGTCACAATGCTTACTGAATAAAAATCAGAACAATCTGGCAACAGGAATACACACGCAAAACAGTTTTCTTTAAGTAATATAGGAGTAAACACAAAAACAGTCATAACACACTAACAAATCCAGCCATCTGGGGAAAGCTAGAAAGACTCAACAATTCATCCGTAGAATGACTAAGGCCCCAAGAACGAACCATTTTCAACATTAATTCCATGATTTTTAAACTGTCTCTCATTTATTTATATGGTGTCACCAAGTGTCCGTAGCATCACACAGTGAAGAAATACAGTCAAGCACAACTATTAGGAATGAAAGGTACAAATAGAGACAGTACAATGGGAAAAAAAAGGCTGTGAAATATTTAGACAACAGAGTGACAGTTAAAACAGCATCACTCAATGAACTATACTTGCCGACTTCCTGGCTGCCAGGACTGTTCAGTGGGCAGAGTGGGAAAGGGGGGGTCACTGGAAAGTGGGTGGGTGTGATACCATCTTAAATTGCATTATCGTGGTCCCACCTCCCACTAGACAATGACGCGATTACAGTTGTTGTGAAGCTGGGGGTGAGGCCGCAATTTTGCAATTCAACGCAAATCTTGTCATCGGCATCCCAGTCCACCCACTTTCTCTCGATAAGTGGGAGGCTGCGGGTGAGCGGCAGACTTGCCCACTCTTATAGGCGTCCAGGTGCGCCACACGATTTTCGAGAGCCTCCCGGCGGTCACGGGAGTGTAGGCAGATCTGTTGTGGACTTTTCATCGATTTTGCCACTGAATTTAACTCAACAATTTTTATAAAGGTAAAATCAGTTTGGTTTCGCTCATAAATAAAAAAAAAAATCGCTGAAAACTCTACACTTGGCAAATTAGGGGCTATTACATTTGGTCCATAATCTTCAGACCTCGTGATGGTATGAAAAGGAGGCCTCCTGAAGCTGTGCCTTTGTATTGTCACTGCCCTGACTGTCTCCCACTGCAATGACCTCTAAGAAGTGGAAGGTAGTGCAATTGTTTTAGTAAAGGAAAATTCCATAATGTGAGATGTGCAGGCGTATAGGATATCCCTGCAAGCATAAAGAGACAAATGCAAGTGCACACTCTAACCATGCTGAACCTAATAATATAACTGCTAAATAGCATCAAAGAGGTTCTTTGCATAATAATGGCCATAATTATGGGCCTGCCCACCGCGTCCAGGTGACCTCTATCAGGCAGGTCCCTAGCACTCCCATGGAACAAATATAGGGCACGGGACCCCCCAGGCCAACCCAGCAGAACCGCCCCATGGCATCACACTAATGTGAGATTTAAAGTGGGTTAAGGAATAATAAAGGAAGCCTATGTGTTAAGTCCTACCTAAGTAGGAGGTTATAATAAAAAGTGTATAAAGTGCTACATATATAAAAAACAAACTAAAGAAGTGAAAAAGTGTACATTGTGATGCCATGAAGCAGTCCAGCCACACAAGCCCAGAGAGCCCCGCACCCCAATACCAGTCCCAAAACTGACACAGCATATATATATAATAGGTCTTACCCACAGTGTGCCTCATTACATGTGCAGTCTTGAAGTGCAAGGACTCCTTCCTAATTAAAAACACCCTGGGACAGGTGGGAGGGGTGCTAATCAAGGTGGGAGGAGCCTCGTCCTTCCAGTGTACATACATACACACAGTACAAATACATAGGGAGAGTGGCCCTAGATTGCACACCCTAAGCACAATGTGAGGTGCTACCTGCAGGTAGCACCTCACATTGTGCTTAGGGTGTGCAATCTAGGGCCCCTCTCCCTATGTATAGGATATCCCGAATGGTTAACGACGTCCCTGGAGTGTAGTCCCATGGTCAGAGGTTCAAGAGACCAGGGTAAATGATGAGGCATAGACATCCTGGAAGACTTGGATCTCTGAGACGTGATCTGTAATTGCTGTGATCCTGTAAAGCTTCGGCCAGAATTGACTCTTGGGGCCTGATTCAGAGCCGGACGCAATTAGCGCTCGCTCATCCAGAAAATAAGGGTGGCTATTCAAATGAACAGTTCGCTATTTGCGGTCTGTTCACGCCTCTATGTCTGAACGAGCGAACCAAACTTGCGGACGTTTTTTGGAAAAATATGCCCCCTGGCCGCTCGCATCCTACGTCATGTCCGCTATTTATTAGATTAATCGAGTACATCGACCAGCGTATGAACTGCTCGCTATTCTTGTGGTTGGTTTTTGCTACCACAAATTTGCGAGCAGCTCTGGCTATAAAATAACCCAGTGACGTGGTCAGTGATGCTGCTGTATTAATTATGCACACCCATAAAACGCCCGTTTTGACCTTTAAGAACGCCTGCGTTCTGATCTCCACTCCCCGTTTTCAAGCACCTTCCCCTGTTACCACCCACATACGCCTCCTCCTGTCACTCATATTAGCAGGCATTCGCTATTTAGCGAACAAACAATTTTCAGCCGCACTGACTGGTTCCCGCATGCGTATTACGATCCGCACGCATGCGCAGTTGGGCAAACATCGCTCGGAGCGAACGAGCGGCTCTGAATCAGGCCCTTTGTTATTTAAAATGAGTTGAGTGGCAAAACACATCCCATCTGTGCAGCAATGTTTATCATTTGGGTTTCTGTAAAGTTGGGCATATTTTTTTCCACATATTTTCAATTATCAATAATAATGATAATTAATAATACTACTATAATAATAATAAGCATAATGGTACTTGTGTACTTTACGGACTCATTGCAGAGAGAACCCAATGAATGTTTTAAATGGTACTTGTGTACTTTACATACACAAGTACCGAAAGTTGTCCCCACCTAAAGAAGAAAGTTGTCCCCTCGCGGCTTCGCTGCTCTCGCCACGCTTCGGGCTCGCCACAAGGTTATATTCCCCCTCTATGCCCACTTGGATGGTAGGGAATGACGCTGGACACTGGCTGATGACGTCAGGGTCCTCTCCGTGAAGGGAATTTAGACATTACCATGATTGATAATAATAATGAGTGCATACCTCCCAACATTTGAAAATCTGAAAGAGGGACAGGCTGTGCACCGAAAGCGGGCGCGCCTGAAAAGGGGATGTGGCTTATGAAAAGGGGCAGTCAGATAAAAACGGGGCGGAGCCTCGCTGCTTCTCCCGTTTTCGGCACTTTGGGGGCATCCCCAGGCTCTCCCTACATGAGTGAACAGATGCCGTGCGCATGCGCACGGCGCGTTCGGTAAGAAATCCCGGCTGCCGCATGGCCGGCAGTTCGATTCGCTGCAGCCCGACAAAAGAGCAGAGCCCGGCAGCAGAAGGCCAACAGCGCTGGAAATCCCGATCGTCCCTAGGGTAAGTAAAAACTAGACTAACCAACCCCCCTAACCCTCCTTAGGGGTGCCTAACCCCCCCCCCAAGTGGCTAACCCTAACCTCCCCCCTCTAAGTGCCTATCCTTAACCCCCCCTTCCCCTAGCCTAACCCTCCCGGCGGGGTGCCTAACCCTAAGTCCCCCCCCGGGTGCCCTAAACCTAACCCTCCCGGCTGTCTGCTCGCGGCGAACGGCATCCCTTCGATCGGGATGCCGGGCGCCTGTCTCCCGGTGTTGAGAAAATGACAGGCGTCTAGATTTTAGACGCCTGTCATTTAACCCTATCCGGGATTGAGGATTCGGGAAGCCGGCGGCCGGTATTGCGGCTGCCGGCTTCCTAAACGTATCCCGCACACGGCATCTGTACTCCTCCTGCACACCCTATGCAGAGCAGCGGTATGTGCTCTCCCCAACTTCACCCCCACTGCGGGACACTGCGGCCAATGGCAGGACAGCGGGACAGTCCCAGAAAAACGGGATTGTCCCGCTGGAAACAGGACAGTTGGGAGGTATGTGAGTGTAGGACACTTGGGTTCTCTCTGCAATGAGTCCGTAAAGTGGGTTCTCTCTGCAATGAGTCTGTAAAGTACACAAGTACCATAATAATAATAATAATAATAATAATAATAATAAATCATACAAATTGTATCTCTAAATTTCCACTACAGGCTGCAAGCGCAGTCTGTAACCGGCTGTCATGGGAAGGATAGATGTGGTGCTCCCCCTGCTGGAAGGACACTCCAATTTACACCACCACTTCACCACAGAGCCACCATCTGAATCGAGGCTTGAAACGCTATCCACCCGATGATTGGATGGACGCCACCACGTGACTGGAATAGCTGCCCTTGGCGCCTGTCTCCCTTGAAGGTGCCCGAGTGGGTTTCGTGGGAGGGGGGGGTGATCCGTGAAGTCATCGCCTGGTCACGTGTCAGCAGACGCTGTTAGTCTCACCACCTCCGGCTGCTTTGTGCCCAAACCCCCCCCCCCCCTGTAGGCGGCAGCCGCGGGGTCCTGCGCCGCCATCTTCCGTGTGACAGGGGTCGTCGGGGTGACCTGTGCGATGCCGGACAAGGATGTGTACCCGGAGCCCCCGAGCCGTACCCCGGCTCCCAACAAGCTGAGCGGCCTGCCCGATCCCGCCGCGCTGGTGTACAGCGTCTTCTACTATGCTGTGGACAAGCCGGTGACAGCCTTCCACGGTGAGTGTGCTGGGGCATGCTGAGACCTGTAGTTCCCCTGCTGGACCATTGATGGGGTCAGTACTGCAGCATCATATAGGTACACACACACATTGCTGGGAGTGGTATATACGTTCAAGATGCCGGCGGACACTATACTGGACTGACATACCGACGCCTGAATCTCGACTCCCGGCATAATGCCGACACCACCATCCAGAAGACATCAGGATAACGATGTTGGGCATCACGACCGCCGGCATTCTGACTACAAGTATGTGGGTAAGTATCACACAGCCCGGGGATGGAGGGGTTAGGTTTAGGACCCTCCCTGGGTGGGTTAGGCATCCCCCCAGGAAGGGTTTAGACTCCGGGGAGGGTGCGGTTAGGCACCACCGGGTGGAGGTTAGGCTTCGGCACCCCCGGGGAGGTTTAGGGTGCGGGCAGTGGGGCTTAGGGTTAGGCACCACCAAGAGAGGGTTAGGGTACTTACCGGCCCCTGTCGGGATAGTGCAACATTGGGATTTCAGTGCCGGCAATTCATCTGCCTGCATATCATACCGATTCCCTGGGAACACCTTGCCCAGAGGAAGCGAGGAGTGCAGCGGGGAATTAGGACCTCATTCAGAGTTGGTCGTAAGCGGCCGCTCGGTCATACGCATCCGATGTTTCCGAACCACGCATGCGTACGGTTAGCTGTGCGCATGTGCGTACGAGACCTTGCGATCCAAAATGCTGTCGATCGTATGGCATAAGAGCAGGAAGTGGCTTCCGAGAGTTGATTGACAAGAAAGGCCGTTTGTGGGTGTTGACGGGGGTGGTGGTCTAAAAACGCATGCGTTCCTCAGCGCTTTCAGGGCGTTTCAGGGGCGTACATAAAATACCTGCTACGACCGACATAGAAGGCCGGAAGTAGTAAAACGTCACTCTGCGAGCAGGTTAGAGGACTGGCTGATCGTACAGCTTGAGGTTGGGTATGTGCTTTCTCAAGCCCCAGAGTACAGTCGTTACTATCGAATGTGACTGATGTTATGTTTGCTGTTTCTATTTTGTGCCACACAATGCAAGCAGCTAATAATCGATTGTTGAAGCTAATAACACTGCTAATTGGCTTGTAATTGATTCAGTTGCGTTAGCATTAGCAAATAATAAGAATTAATAAATTTCATGGGGATGGCTTATTATATGCGATTTTTTGTTAATTTTTTTATGTAATTTGCACACAACACAAGCGTCCGCAACCAGCAGAAGAAAATTAACATACAGCGACTGACAACGATTGCCTCGATCGCTAGCTGCTATCACTCGTTAGCTAGGAGGTGCTTTGTTCATGTATGGGCGTCACTTTGTTACGATCGCCCGGCCGTGCGATTGTTTTTTCTTCTGATTCTCGATCGTTAGGCGTACGACCGACTCTGAATGAGGTCCTTAATCCCCCCCCCAAACAGGCCGGGGGCAGAAGGGTAGAACTATGATATATATATATTCCTTATTATGAACAGCGGCACTCCGAGGTTGTACAAAGTCAAATGTATTTAAGACATAGGGGCATATTCAATATGGGGCGAAAAGTCCATTATCGGCGATGACGTAATTTTTAGCAATTTCAGTTATCCCCATATTCAATTTCAAAGACTTTTTGCTGGTGCGAAAAGTCTTTGTAAAAAAAACGGGGATAACGTTACTCCATGTAATACATGGCGAAAAAAAAGTGCAGAATTGAGGTTTTGGGTTCAGAATAATAAAAAAAAAAGTAGCCTGCAGCCTTTTCAATGTCCCCCTAAAAGTAATCTGTGTTAAAAAAAAAAAAAAAATAATCCTCAGGACACCCTAAAAAATGTACTTAAATTTTGGGGGCGAAAAAAAAATATTGGGGGACAAAGTTCTAAACCAGCGAAATTGACTCCTGCGGGGTTCCTAAGTATGCGGCAGCTGTTTTCTAGAATGCGGGCTGTAGCGGCAGGTGGATTTTTGAAGAATTGTAAAAAATTACTCTCCCTCAGAGATGACGTCACCCCATTGACGGCGCCTGGGTTACCCGGGTAACTGGGGAAGCGGTCCGGCATAGAAATGTGCTAGAGAAAAAGACACCAAGTATACAAATGTCCCAGAGTTTGGCAGAAAACATAGTGTGAAAAGAATGCGAAAAAAGGCTTACAGATAAACTGTAAGAAGTATAAAAGGATATGTACAGTGCATCCGGAAAGTATTCGCAACGCTTCACTTTTTCCACATTTTGTTATGTTACAGCCTTATTCCATAATGGATTAATTCATTTTTGTCCTCAAAATTCTACACACAAGACCCCATAATGACAACGTGTAAAAAGTTTTTTTGAGATTTTTGCAAATTTAATTAAATAGAAAACTAATGCTGCATACACACGTAACGATTTTGTTAATGAGCGTTTTTCGTTCAGTTTTTCCCTTGAAAAAGAGAACGATTTTTTGAAGTGTAATGAACGATTTTTTTCAACGATGAACGAAAAATGTTCCTTCCCTTAATGAAAATCGTTAAGTTGGTCAGTCTGAAATGGACGATAAACTACAAACGGGAACGTGCATGAACGATTATGGTTCATCGTTATAACTTAGAAACTGAACGATTTTTTTAACTATAACGACGTCGTTATAGTTAAATCGTTCAAAAAATCGTTACGTGTGTATGCACCTTAAGAAATCACATGTACATAAGTATTCACAGACTTTGCCATGAAGCTCAAAATTGAGCTCAGGTGCATCCTGTTTCCACTGATCATCCTTGAGATGTTCCTACAGCTTAATTGGCGTCCACCTGTGGTAAATTCAGTTGATTGGACATGATTTGGAAAGGCATACACCTGTCTATATAAGGTCCCACACTTGACAGTGCATGTCAGAGCATAAACCAAGCATGAAGTACAAGGAATTGTCTGTAGACCTCCGAGACAAGATTGTCTCGAGGCACAAATCTGGGGAAGGGTACAGAAAAATATCTGCTGCTTTGAAGGTCCCAATGAGCACAGTGGCCTCCATCATCCATAAATGGAAGAAGTTCAGAATCACCAGGACTCTTCCTAGAGTTGGCCGGCCGTCTAAACTGAGCGATCAGGGGAGAAAGGCCCTAGTCAGGGAGGTGACCAAGAACCTGATGGTCACTCTGTCAGAGCTACAGCTTTCCTCTGTGGAAAGAGGAGAACCTTCCAGAAGGACAACCATCTCTGCAGCAATCCACCAATCAGGCCTGTATGGTAAAGTGGTCACACGGGGGATGCAATCGGGAAGCCGGCTGACGTAAGCCCGACAGCCGGCTTCCCGACTGCTTTATCCCGGCGAGGGTTAAATGACAGGCGTCTAAATGTAGACCCCTGTCATTTTTCCGATGCCGGGCGCCGCGAGCGGACAGCCGCAGGGGGGAGAGGGTTAGGGCTCCCGGGGGGACTTAGGGTTAGGCAACCCCCGGGAGGGTTAGGGTTAGGCTAGGGGGAGGGTGGGTCAGGGTTAGGCCTCCCCGGGGGGAGGTTAGGGTTAGGCACCTCCCCGGGGGACTTAGGGTTAGGCAGCGGGGAAAGGGGGGGTTAGATTTAGGCACTTAGAGGGGGTTTTAGGGTTAGGCACGGGGGGAGGTTAGGGTTAGGCACCCCTATGGAGGGTTAGGTTAGTAAGTACTTACCTAGGGACAATCGGGATTTCCAGCGCTGTCAGGCTGCCGCTGCCGGGATCTCTCCAGCTGTCTGCCTCATGGTGCCGGGATTAGAACTCGCGACCAGCGGTACTTCATACCGCTTCTGTCTGATGGAAGCCACTCCTTAGTCAAAAGCACATGGCAGTCCGCCTGGAGTTTGCCAAAATGCAACTGAAGGACTCTCCATGACAAACAAAATTCTGTGGTCTGATGAGACAAGGATTGAACTCTTTGGCGTGAATGCCAGGAGTTACGTTTGGAGGAAACCAGGCACTGCTCATCACCAGACCAATACCATTCCTACAGTGAAGCATGGTGGTGGCAGCATCATGCTGTGGGGATGTTTTTCAGCGGCAGGAACTGGGAGACTAGTCAGGATAGAGGGAAAGATGAATGCAGCAATGTACAGAGACATCCTGGATGAAAACCTGCTCTTGACCTCAGACTAGGGTGACGGTTCATCTTTCAGCAGGACAACGACCCTAAGCACACAGCCAAGATATCAAAGGAGTGGCTTCAGGACAACTGTGAATGTCCTTGAGTGGCCCAGCCAGAGCCCAGACTTGAATCCGATTGAACATCTCTGGAGAGATCTGAAAATGGCTGTGCACCGACGCTTCCCATCCAACCTGATGGAGCTTGAGAGGTGCTGCAAAGAGGAATGGGCGACACTGCCCGAAGATAGGTGTGCCAAGCTTGTGGCACCATATTCAAAAAGACTTGAGGCTGTAATTGCTGCCAAAGGTGCATCAACAAAATATTCAGCAAAGGCTGTGAATACTTATGTACATGTGATTTCTTAGTTTTTTTGTTTTTTTTCAATTAAATTTGCAAAAAACGCAAACTTTTTACACGTTGTCATTATGGGGTATGTGTGTTCCATTTTGGAATATGGCTGTAACATGACAAAATGTGGAAAAAGTGAAGCGCTGTAAATACAGGTTAAATGAATAGATACATCAAAGGAAGCTGAATGTAATTAACTATGAATTCTCCAAATCTAGAGCTATAGTAGTATATGCATAATGAACATTGATCACTATATTTAGGTCCAATCGTGTTGAATCTATCGCATCATAAATCAGATCAATAAAGACTAATACAAATAATAAAGCAGAGAAATGAAAAAATTAAAGCAAAACTGAAAAACACCAAAAATGTAAAAAAAATGAAATATAAATATATATATATATAATGGACCTGTAACCAAAGGTGCGCACTGACATGTGTGAGAAAAAGGTGTCGCCTAGCGACGAGTCCTATCACAAATAGGGAAAAAATTATACATGAAGCAGTGCAATCCTATATTAATCCTCTTTGTAGTTAGAACACGTTCCAAGTCATTTTCTTGTTTAAACCATTAGGACTAATGGTGTTTAAGGAATTCATCCATCTTGCTTCTATTTTTAAAAGTTTATTGACCCGGTCCCTGTGTTTTTGGTACATGGTCAATTACTATATGATTTAAACTAGAGCAATCGTGCTTCAGTTCAGCAAAATTTCTTGCCACAGGTTGACCGGAATCTTTACCTCCTGGAGTCGCTTTGTTGGCTGAGCGCTGTAAACCCATCCTCTCCCGCAAGGTCCTCGTGGTTTTCCCCACATAATACAGTCCACAGGGACAGATGCTCAGATACACCACATATGATGAAGTACATGTCAACACATGTTTGATGTTATATTGCCTTTCCATCTGGGGATGCTTGAAAATGGCTATGCCCACTTGGATGGTCGGGAATGACGTTGGATGCTCACTGATGACGTCAGGGTCCTCTCCGTGAAGGGGATTTAGACATTACCGTAGCACGGTATATTGCTGAACTAAAACACAATCTCTAGTGTAAATCATATAGTAATTGACCATGTACCAAAAACACTCAGAAACGGGGATCAGGACAATAAACTTTTACAACTAGAAGCAAGATGGATGTATTTCTTAAACAGAATTAGCCCTAATAGATTAAACAAGAAAATGACTTGGAACTTGTTCTAACTACATAGAGGATTAATATGATTCATGTATAATTTTTCTCGATTTGTGATGGGACTTACTGCTAGGCAACACCTTTTTCTCACACATGTTTAGTGCGCACCTTTTGGTTACATATTTGATTTTTCAGTTTTGCTTTCATTTCTCTACTTTTTATTATTTTTATTGATCTGATTTATGATGTGATAGATTTAACACTATTGGACCTAAATATAGTGGTCAATGGGCCTGATTCAGACCCACTCGCGAGCGGCTGTCCGCTCGCAAGTTGGTCGATGGTGTGCACTGAGCATGCGCACGACGGAGGGAGCTCCGTCGTGCGCATGCGCGAGACGCGACGAGCGAAGGACTTTCCTTCCCTCGTTGTGTCTGATCAAAGGGGGCGTGCTGTCGATGTTGATTGATAGCACGCCCCCTTTGGTGGGCATGCCGGGGGCGTGCCTCCCAGACGGGGGCGTTCCCAAGGGAACGCCTACCGTCAGAAGCCGGCCCACTGACATCACTAGTGATGTCACTGGGAGTGATTTTGGCTCTGATAGAGCCCAAATCACTCCGGGCCTTGCGGTTGAGAAACTCAACCGCAGGCTCCGGCTCGCAGTGGCGATGGTCAAGGCCATCGCGACCATCAACCTGCACGCTCGTATAGGCTGTGGGTGGTGACCCACAGCTATACGAGCGTCCAGGAGGACGCTCCATTTTTATGGAGGACGGCCCTCATTCAGAGCGAGCGCCCTGCTCAGAGCGTCCGGCTCTGAATGAGGGCCAATGTTCATTATGCATATACTACTAGAGCTCTAGACTTGGGGCATTCATAGTTCATTACATTCAGCTTCTTTTGATGTATCTATTCATTTAACTTGTATTTACATATCCTTTTATACTCCTTACAGTGTATCTGTCAGCCCTTTTTTTCTCATTCTTTTCATGCTATGGTTTCTGACAAACTCGGGGGCATTTGTACACTTGGTGTCTGTTTCTCTAGCACATTTCTATCCCAGAACGCTTCCCCAGTTACCCGGGTAACCCGGGCGCCGTCAACGGGATGAGGTCCTCTCTGAGGGATGCGGCGGCTCTGTGTACTTTCCATGTCACTCACACACTTGCGGGCTTCTCCACCTATTTAAGGTAAGCATTTGGTTTTATATATTTGTTACTCACCTTGACAAAGGGGCGCGCGAGCCCCGAAACGTCGGCCTTTTTTTGACTTCTGTCTGAAATGCATTTTGACTTTGTACAACCTCGGAGAGACGCTGTTCATTCTAAAGCTACATTTCTTGTATATACAGGAGGCTCCCGAGGGATTTATTACAGTGGTTCCCAAACTTTCCTGAATCACGGCGCCCTAGAGTATTGGCATTTCTTCCATGGCACCCCTAGGTCATAAGTTTCTTACTGAGAAATTTGCAATGATTATTAAATGAAGTCAGTGTTCTCCCCAGGCTGCTGTTTGTGGGTGCACCACCCGGCACTTTGGGAGCCTGCGAGTGGTGACAGTATCTGGGAGCTGTATAACAAGGACCAGATCCTACACACTTTGCAGCTTTTTCATAATCAGACGACTGGGCCTCTAATAAGAAGAGGAGAATTAATATATACAATGTTATTTCAAGTTTAAATCCTTACAATGTTTTAAACCCTGACCTTATATTATTGCTATTGTTAAGGCCCCCACCCGGCTACTTCTTGATGCCACCCGGCTGGAAAATTTTTCTGGGGAGAACACTGGAAGTAAATTGGTCATCTTTAGGTTCAGTAATTGGGCCACGTCACCCAGTTTAGAGCCACTGGCCTAATAAACACTTAGGAAAATAGATGTAAACCAATCATGTTAGTACATAGGGGTGGGATAGTCCCCACTGAGCCCATAAATACATAAAATTGATGAGATTTGCATGGACGGGAACCTCTATGCACGCTCATATGACCCTGTTGGCATGCAAATATAAGTTAAATGCAAGGCCGGGTATGCATGGTCAGATAAATTGTCAGACTGACGGACATTCTGACTGTTTGAAAGCAGCGGATATCGTGGCCACACGGTGTGAGATATTTTACAGTGTATGACCATGCGGTATCTGCGTTCTCCCCCCCCCCCCCCCCTCCCTGAAGGAACAGGGGAAATGTCGGGCACTGCCAGATGCGGCCGACCAATGATCGGATCAGTCGGGCATGTTGGAAGAATTCACATGCTCGACCTTCTGATCATCGCTGATCGGTCGTGGCCATGCATTACGCAACTATCGTCCCCATCCGCCGCGCTGATTTTATATAATTTCTCATACTTCTGTTGGGTGTGGTATAAGAGATTGTCTAACTAATTTTTGTCTATGTCTAGATCTACCCCAGTTGTTAGACAGTCAATAGATTGACAGGTACAAAAGGTCGACGGGTACAAAAGGTCGACACACTAAAGGTCGACAGGGTCAAAAGGTCGATATGAAAAAGGTCGACACATTTTTAAAAATGTTTTTTCTGTGTAAATACCTTTCGGACCCTTGCGGGCTCGCTTCGCTTGCCATGCTGCGGGCACGGTGGCTCGCTTTGCTCGCCACATGGATTTATTCCCCCTTCATGCCCACTTGGATGGTAGGGAATGACGTTGGATGGTAGGGAATGACGTTGGACACTGGCTCATCTTAAGTGCCTAACCCTAAACCTAAAAAAAATATTTAAAAAATCATGTGTCGATCATTTTTGTGGCGACCATTTTCATGTCGACATTTTGGCCCTGTCGACCTTCTTACATGTCGACCTTCTTACATGTCGACCTTCTTACATGTCGACCTTCTTACATGTCGACCTTCTTACATGTCGACCTTCTTACATGTCGACCTTCTTACATGTCGACCTTCTTACATGTCGACCTTCTTACATGTCGACCTTTTGTACCTGTCGATCTATTGATTGTCTAACAACTGGGGTCGAGCTAGACATTGTCTAACAACTGGGGTCGAGCTAGACATTGTCTAACAACTGGGGTCGAGCTAGACATTGTCTAACAACTGGGGTCGAGCTAGACATTGTCTAACTAATTTTTGTCTATCTACAGTCCAGCACCCCACTTCTGTTGTGTCACAAGAGATTAATACTACGGTGCACCATCTTATTTGTTTCATTGCTATGGTAATTCATTTAAAAGGTGCATTAAAGTATTTTCTGTGTCCTGTGAGTCCATAAAACACAAAAAATTAGGTTTTAACTAGATTGATTTTTGCCCCCAAGTTATTTGCTATTAACTATTATTTGTTATTTTAACTCTAAGGGAGCACCACCGACCGTTTGTATTGGATATTAATTACTCCTGTTGGTCTGTATATATAAATTGAACAAACACTCATACTGGTATATATGGTAAATTATCCTAAAAGGGTGGGACCTGTGCCGTGATAACATTTTTATTTATTTAAATAATTTCTCTGTGTCATCCGCCTGTCGCATGACTGTAATCGTACCCTTACAGATTGGATGGTACGTCAGCGATCAAATAGAAAGACTTATTACTATCATCGGGAGTTCTCACGTGTTCCCGACCTGTCTCAGTGTTTAGAAGACGACTATTTGTGCCACTACGAGGCGGATATGCAGTGGAGAAGGGATTTGTAAGTATCTCTGTTAAAGGACCTTCTAACCCTCCTCTGAATTTCTGCGTCCTGTTACAAATACACTTATACCCCTTTTACACCGGAGCAGGATTGGATTCCTGGATGGAGTGACCCGGAAATCCAACCCAGGTAATTTGCAGGGTTTAACACGGGAGAAACCCTGCAGTGTGAACGGCGCGCTCTGGGTCACGATGACCTGGAGCGTGCCGCATGCCGGCCGATTGGTCCGGCTTCAGTGACGCTTGGAGATGACGTCATCTCCAAGCGTCCACTTCAACGCTGGAAAAGCCGGGTCTATGCAGACCCAACTCCGGTGTGAACGGCGCCGACTCGGGAATATCCTGGGTTGGCGCCGGCTAAATTCCGGGTCTGATCCAGATTGGAACCCTGTTCCAACTCCGGGTCAGACCTGTAATTTATTTGTAAAAGTGGTATAAAGATGATGATCGTACAATACGTTCTGGATGACCTTTAGACACTATACTCATAGGGGGAATTCATTTCTTTTATTGGGCACCTTAACTAATGGCTGCCTGAAGGAGCAATTAAATTGTTGCTCTGTTTGGGCTCTCGTGCAGCGTGTGTGTGTGTACGTGTGCGCCCAACAGCATCGGGTTTAGCCGCGCAAAGTGGCTAAACCTGTCTAAAGTACTGCTTTGGGCGCCCCCCGGAGGCGGCAAGCGGAAATGCGTCTACCCTCGGCTATGCGCATCCGAACGGAGCAACAATTGAATTGTTCTGTCGGGCGTCCATATAAAAGAATTGAATCTCCCCCTTAAAGTAATTACACTGTGTGCCTAGTGACTTCTTAGCTGACCAATGACTTATTTTTTTTTTTTTCATCTTTTTTAAGCCTCGTTGATAAGGAAATAGTCACAATTATACGCGACCGATTTATAGCGTGCAGGGAGCAAGAAGGAGCCAATGCTGATCAGAACTGTGCCCAGCTGAAGGAGCAGTACGCCGCTGTGTGCAAGGGCTACAAGGCTAGATGTAAGATATTTATTATCCATATACCCTGAATACATAAGAAAACGATTGGCAATGACCAATGTTATCAGCTTTTTGCTCTGACTCCTGTAACCTATCTACTTGTGAGCTGGAGGATTCATATTATTGAGTGAGTTTGGAAAGGTAATAGTCTGGACTCTCACTTTCCTAATCGGTATTGTAAGATACTACTTTAAACAGAAACAGAGCAGCGATCATTTTATGATTTTTTATTTATTTATTGAACTACTTTTTGCGGAGTTTAAATCAGTATCAGTCCCATGAACACTAACTTTTATATATATATATATATTTACAGATCACTGTGGCACAGTATAAGAAGCAGCTTGGATTTTAACTTTTATTCCTAGTTTGTGTCTTCAGGCTGCTATTGTTAATTTATATTTCTGCATGTGACTACCATGGCAATCACAGTCACATGTTAGTGAGAGGTTTTGGAGTACTCTTCTGAGCTTTACCACCTCTGTGTATTATACATTTCCCCCTTCCTCTGCCATCACATGACATCACAACAGTGATGTTTTGTATGAGGACAGCTAAGAAAAATGATTATATCAGATGGGTCTTAAGCTGCATACACTCGGTACGATCTGCACAACCAACGATCTCGCTGAACGATTTCCCTTTAACTTTCTGTAGTGCAGGACAAACGATATTGGGTGCACACACTGACAGATGTCTATGATAGATATCTTACAGGGAAGTCATCCTGCCACATCTGTGAACATGCAAATCGTGATGCAATCGCCAAGTTAGCCTGGACGACCATAGATATCGTTGTCGTCAATGCGGGAACGCGCATCGTTGGTCGTTTGTTGCATAAAATGAACGGTTTATCGTTGAACGTTATCGTTCGGAAATGTCATACCGTGTGTACGCACCTTTACTTGATATTTAAAGAAAAACAGTTTGGATTGTTTCTTTTAAGAAATGGGAAAAGTATGTGCCCACCTACTGATCCTCTAAAAATGTTTATTTCCCTTTCTCAGATGAGGACCTGGGAGCTTTTGGCAATGCCAGGAAATGCCTCATGAAGCAGAAGGAAAGGATGATGGCGGAGAGGAAAGCCGCTGCTCAGGCGCAGGACTAAATGGCGTATTCCCACCCCCGTACTCTTTCTCGTTACTTGTCTTGTGTGTCAGGACGGGACACTTAGAACTTAACAGTTTAATAAAAATTATCTATGTACCAATATTGTGTGTTTTTATAGAGACAGGACATGGTCCACTCCACCAGCCCTGCTATGGGCACTATCAGTCATGTATAGAATAATGTTATTCCTGGGACATTTCAGGATTACGAATGGACCTGCAGATACAGTGAGCGCTAAGTACGGTATGTTGGTAGGTATCCTAACCTCCCCACACCCTAACCCCGCTGCTTACCTTCGGGATGCCGACATCCCCATTGCCGGGATATTGACCGTATCTCGTGATGGGGACTATACTTGAGAATGCAACTTATCAATTGAAAGTCCCTCATGTTTTAATGATGTCACTAGCTACCGGATAATTCACAAGATGGTTTTTGGTACTTCTTACAATAGAGACAGAACGTATTGCTGGACATTTGGAAGGCATTTTCAAGCAGTGATCTCATGGAAAATTAGGTGGACATTTTGTTCAGAACAATGGCAGGCTGTAAGAAACCGTATCATTTACCTTTTCCCCTTGGTTTGTTTCTTGAGACTGCTATTCATGACTTACAAAAATCTGCAGTTCCATTTGGCTACCATGGCAAACAGTCGCATGATGCTTTGGACAACTCCGACGATCTGGTTTTCACTGTGGCCTTCTAACAACTGCTTGTTACTGGCAGCCATACTTGTTATATTCCAGAGAGATTTTGAAATGGAGATGGATTTGAAGGATGACAGCTAAGCAGATGACTGTCAGATACATATGGAAATGGTATATAACTTGCTTTTTAAAGGAAGAAAAAAAATATAAATAAATCGACAGGTCATTTATCAAAGCCTTTCTTTGGTACTGCTGTTTTACAAGAGGGAACATGTTAGGGGCTTTATCTTGACAGGGTTGATAGCTCTCAGAAAAAATTGTATCCCCTGCGCACTCTCAGGAAGGTCGCTTATACCAAAGTGATAGATACCAGATCACATAAACAAGTACAATAATTAATAAAAAAAAGGTTCAAGCGCTCTACCTCAGAAAGGTACCATATATCCCAAATTGATTGGAGAGAGATAAGTAATTAGGTATATGGACAATGCTAAATAAATATCTAAAATATAGTGAAGTATTTGAAGAAAATATTTCCTCTCGATAATTTGACCGAAGTGACTTTGATGTAATCCTACTTAAAAAATCACGTTTCAAATCCAAAGCCGAATCCTTCAATGTAGATGTAATGTTCAACACTTTGTGTCCCTTAGTATGCTGTTCCTCTTGCAGAAATCATAACTGGAAACACATCCATAGTGTAACACAGTATAGTTTTTTATTTCAGAATAAAAACACAACAAATGGCGGAGTACCAAAGGAGTCCATTTTTTTTTTTTTTTATAAGGTACAATTCAATACATATATGGGAAATTTATGTTAGCGCCCCCTACTGAGCTATACCTTCTCTCAGGATCAAGGTTTAGCTGCCGCCACATGCTCTACCACTGTATTTCAAGCAGCACTAGGTCTATTTCAAGGTGTAGATGTGTGCTTGAGAAGGATCAGGTATTTATAAGAGCTTAAAATCCCCACCCACTTCCTGTTACACGTGGGCGGGCATAAGCATAGTCAATCTAAACACAAATAAATGGAAATCAAATTCCAACTTGCAAAGATAAATTCTGGAACACTACTGTTGATGTGGTTCATTCCACCAAATGGCAGCGATCATAAGTTCCTTAGCCAGCTGTGTATGCTAAATTACTACCGTGCATTCCACAGCCTGTCACCTCCTGTTCCTGAAGATGGCTGTATTCCTTATCGGATAACACCGTCGTGTGCTCCAAGATGTGGAACGCGCAACGTACGTCTGCAGGAAGGGACGGATGAGTCAGTGATGTGCGTTCCACCGCATAAAGCTCTCCGCTGAAACTTGTGGATATCTTTTTGGTTCCTTATCAACATAGAGGCCCTATAAAATGAGTTAAGGTAAACTTAACTTTTAACTCTTTTGTTTTTCAAAGTCCACAGGGAGACTTTGGTGTGTAGGTGGTGGATGAGGAATCCGGGCACCACGCAGTTAAAGCTTTCAGCTCCCAGGATGCACTTGTCCACTCTCCCTATTCCCCGCCCCCGAGCCAGAGGTACCTCCATTTGTGGCATGCCAAAGGCCGGAGGAGGATAAAAGACAGAACAAAGACTGGTACACACAAGAATCACACTCTCACAGAGAAGGAGACGGAAAACCGGTGACCAGAAATATAGCCCATATGAAGCCAGGTGTGTCAGGGCGGGTGCCCTGTGGACCCCATGGACTTTGAAGAAAGAGAGTTAACAAAGGTAAGTTTTACCATAACTCATATTCTTCTTCAGGGTCCATAGGCTCCACAGGAAGACCTTGGGGATCTCCCAAAGCAGTACTTTAAGGGTGGGGACACTCCTGTGCTGAGAGGAGAATCCAGCGCCCAAAGGAAGCATCCTGAGAGCTAAAGGTATCAAATGCATAGAACCTCAGAAATGTCTGGACAGAAGACCACTTGGCCGCCCTACAAAGCTGAACAGCCGAGGTGCCACGGTGAGCTGCCCACGAACCCACAGACCGAGTAGAATGAGCAGTAACAGAAACCGGAACAGGAAGGCCTGTCTGCGTGTAAGCCTGTGAGATAGTCAGTCATACGAAGCCATCTAGCCAATGTTTGTTTATTGGCCGGCCATCCCTTCTTGTGAAATCCATAGAGCACAAATAAGGAGTCTGATTTCCGAAGGGAACTGGTACGGTCTACATAAATTTTGACGGCGCGGACCACATCCAAAGAGGCCTCACCTGCCGAGAGGTCCGGTGATTGAAAGGCTGGGATTATAATTTCCGCATTAATGTGGAAACTAGAAACAACTTTAGGAAGGAACCCAGGGCGAGTCCGAAGCATAGCCCTGTCCTGGAGAAATATCAGAAAACTGGAGCAACAGGAAAGCTCCCCTAACTCTGACACCCTCCTAGCGGAGGCAATAGCCAGAAGTAAATGAGTCTTAGCTGTTAACCACTTGAGTTCCAACCACTTGAGTTCCACCGAATCTAGGGGTTCAAATGGAGGACCATGGAAGGCTTGAAGAACTGCCAAATCCCAAGGAGCCACTGGGGGGACAAAGGGAGGTTGAATCTGGAGGACACCCTGGAGGAAGGTGCGGATATCCGGTAGCGGAGCAATTCTACGCTGGAACCATCCTGACAGAGCAGGGACATGCACTTTCAGTGAGACCAGGCAGAGTCCAAGGTCCAATCCAGCTTGAAGGAAGGCCAGGACTCTGGAAATCTTAAACACCTGGGGGTTGTAATTTCTGGGACGACACCATTGGAAATATGTATGCCACACTCTGTGGTAGATCCTAGCAGAAGTTGGCTTATGTGCTCTAAGCATTGTGTTGATGACAGGGCTAGAGAATTATTTGGACCTTAGGAGGGATGTCTCGAGCCACGCCTTCAAAGACAGATGATCCAGGTCCGGGTAAAGGCAAGGACCCTGAGACAATAGGTCCGGATGTTGATGCAACAGGAACGGAGTGTTGATGGAGAGACTCTGAAGATCTGAGTACCAATGACGTCTGGGCCAAGCTGGAGCCACCAGCAGGACAGTGCCTCAGTCTTGTTTGAGCTTCCAAAAACTCGAGGAAGAAGGGAGACTGGAGGAAACAGGTGCGCAAACTGGAAGGCCCACTTCACTGACAGTGTCCACCAAGGTTGCCTCGGCATCTCTTGTTCTGGACCCGTAGATTGGCAATTTATGATTTGTGATGAGGTCCACCTCTTCGAGACCCCCATTTGTCCACTAGGAGTTGAAACACCTCTTGGTGAAGAGATGGGATGCACGTCGTGACGGCTGAGGAAGTCTGCTTCCCAATTGATAACTCCCGGTATGAACACTGCAGAAATGGCCAGGAGATGACACACTGCCCATGTAAGAATGCGTGACACTTCTGTCATTGCTGCCCGACTTCGAGTGCCTTCTTGATGGTTGATGTAAGCCACTGTTGTGGCGTTGTCGGACTGAACTTGCACGGGTTTCCCTTAAAGTATGTGTTTGGGCAGTTTGAAGGCCCTGTAAACAGCCCGAAGTTCCAATATGTTGATTGGTAGAGTTGCTTCGACCGCTGTCCAACAGCCCTGAAAGTTGTGCAGACCGGTCACTGCGCCGCAGCCCCGGAGACTGATATCCGTTGTTAGGATTATCCTGTCCGGGATAGAAAAGGGGCGACCCTTGGTTAGATGAGATAGCAGTAGCTACCAAGACAGACAGACGCAACTCCGGAGAGAGCACCATTGTCTGAACTTTGATCCGATGGGGTAATCCGTTCCACATGGAGAGGATCAGCCATTGCAGAGGCCTGGAATGAAACTGAGCGTATTCCACCATGTCGAAGGTGGACACCATGGATCCCAGAACCTGCATCACTGAGTGGATTGACACCTGGCGACTGTGGAGGCATCTGCGTACTCGTAGTCTTAATGTGAAGATCTTGTCTGAAGTCAGAAAGATTCTCTGTTGAGAATCCAGCAGGGCCCCCAAATGCATCATCCTCTGTGAGGGATTCAGGGAGGACTTTTTCCAATTGATTAACCACCCATGTGCTTGTAGAAAAGCAATTGTTGCAGATGGCGGTGGAGCACTTGTGGAGACCCCGCCAATAGCAGGAGGTCGTCCAGATATGGTAGCAGCCGGACACCCTGACTCCGTAGATGGGCCACCATGATGGCCATAACTTTGGTAAATACCCGTGGAGCTGTGGATAGACCAAAGGGTAGAGCCCAAAATTAGAAGTGTTGCTGTAGTATAGCAAGCCGGAGATCACGCTGGTGAGAGGGTGTTATAGGTACATGTAGGTATGCAGCCTAAATATCCAGCGATACCGACAGGTTCCAGAGCCAGGATGATGGAGCGTAGGGTTTCTATCCTGAACCTTGGCACCGCGAGGAATTTGTTCAGGGATTTGAGGTTGAGGCTAGGCTGATGAGACCCGTTTGGATTTTGAACCAGAAAGAGAGTAGAATAATAATCAGTCCCTTGCTGAGAAAGTGGGACTGGCACAATTACTGCTGCCTGGAGCAAGGACTGTATGGCTTTCTGGATCTGTAAGGCCTTGTTTGGGTCTGAAGGAGGACTTGTGTAGAAAAACTGGTGGGGAGGCCGTCGGAGAAATGTGGACATACCCGGGAGAGACCACTTCTCTTACCCAAGCATCCGTGGTGGTTTGACACCAGCACTGGGAGAACTGAAGAAGTCTGCCTCCCACTCTAGGATCCCTCAGAGGGAGGCCCGTCCAGTGGGGCTGAGGGTTTAACCTCTGATTTAACAGCAGCAGGCAGTCTTGTGCTCCATGCCTGTTTCTTGGGTTTGGCAGCCTTCTTGGAAGCTGTCTAGGAAAGGACTGTTCTTTGGGCTTTCCTTGGGGATGAAAGGACCTAAAGAAGGAGGTTTGAGGCTTTGAAGAAGCAGATGCTGAAGGCAGGAATGCCGATTTCGATGCTGCCAACGTGTCAACAATCTTGTCCAGGTCTGGGCCAAATAAGATCTCCCCATTGTAGGGTAAGCATTTCAGGCCTTTCTTAGAATCAGCATCCGCCCACCAAGAGCGCAGCCACAGGGTACAGCCGAAACGCTGGAGCTCAGTAGACTGGCATTTAATGTAGCCTCTCCAATATATGCAGTCGCATCTCGAATGTGACCAACCAATGACACCTGATCCCCAGGAACTTCTGAGGGAAAGGAATCCTCAAGTGCATCGGTCCAGCTCCCTATAGCTTTAGCTACCCAGGAGATAGCCATGGACGGGCGGATAACAGCCCCTGAAAGAGAGTATATAGATTTCAGGCAAGTTTCCACTTTCCTATCTGTAGGATCCTTTAAGGAAGAAATGGAAGACATAGGAAATGTAGCACTTCTTATTAAATGTGTAACATGAGAATCCACCACAGAGGGTGTTTCCAATTTTTTACAGTGAGCCTCAGGAAATGGGTAACATGAGGCCAAACGCCTTTTGAGGTTGATACCTCTTACCAGGCTGCAGCCATGTGTTCAACTAGCTGATCCGACCAAGGGAATTCTACGGAAGTCACCCTTATTCGTTTGAACGGAGGGTGCTTGGATTGAGGGACTGGCTCGTCATCCTCTATTACTATGACGGATCTGACAGCTCTCACCAAAGCAGTAATATCAATTTTAGACCGAGTCTCCACCTCCTGCAGAGGGGAGTCGGGGTTAGAGACATCAGCAACCTCTCCGTCGTCAGATGAAATCTCAGACTCTGAGAGCTATGCGAATTGTGATGACAACACAGGACGCTTAGCAGGCTTTAGGGGTTTCTCACCCTGAAACATGGTCTGAAGAGCAGTAGAGGAAGCCCCCAGGCTCTGCACTGAATTAGAGAAAATGTCCACCCATGGTGGAGGCACAGAAGGAGTCTGCATAGCTGGAATCTGTTGTGGTAATCCCTTTTGGGGTGTCTGCTGTGGTAACCCCATAGGTGAAAAATACAGCCAGAACCACTAAGCGGCCCGAGATGGAGGCCAGGACCTGGGTAAAGGCAGCCCAAGGTGGCTCCTGTACAGGTGCCTGGTGGATTATAACACCTCACACATAACCCATCCTGAACCAAATCATCCTCGCTTAAACCTGCAGCATATAGTCTACAAGATTGCAGAAGTGTGCTCGTTACCCACACTATGGCACTGGGTATAATGCAACCATGAGTATGTAGGATACCAGTAGATGAGCAATATACTTGTCCTGCCTGATGCTTGGGTAAGCTGCAAGAGGCTACAGCCTAAATATGGCACAGTGCAATGCACAACTGTATGTGACAAACCTCACAAATATATGTGTAGTTCTATAGATGTGAGATATAGGAACCACCCTAACTACACCTGTATTAGGGCAGAGTGAGAGAAAAGGTATTGATATATGCTGACAGTAGAAAATAGACACAGACAGGCAGCGCTAGCATAAGTCACACACAATGCAGAAATATAACTGCAAATTGGCACTACAATCGACTACACAAGACTGTCTGGTAGGCTATAGCGATACATACGCTGACTCCAGGGAGAGGTATGCAGGGGGACTGGACCTCGCATTACCCCAAGAGCTGCGACTGTGCAAATGACACTAAATGGCCAGCGGAGACCTCAGAGGGGGCATGGTTGGAGAACAGCTCAGAGAAACGAGACCTCTGAGCTGAGGGGAAGGGCCACTTTTAACGGGGAAGCTCACCTCCCTTAGCCGATTGTTTAACCACCGGGACGGTGGTTCCCGCACCATATGTACCCTGATGTTGTAGTGGATTACGGTGACGCTGGAGCCTGTGTCCACACTTAGCACCTCCGGCCTGTCCCCTGAGACCAGAGGTATGACTGCTAAAGCACGGGGCACCGCAAGCGATAACCCGCCTTACCTGTCCCCTAGCGTTCGGCTTGCAGTCTGGGTCCGTCCACACGGCCGGCTAGCAGAGACCCCGGCATGCCCACCGAAATCCCAGCCTGAACTAGCATTGCGGCGCTGGAGGGGTGACGGAGCAACCCCCTCCAACCGGGCACCAATGAAACAGGCTCAGGGTATTAGAAGAGTGGACAAGTGCATCCTGGGAGCTGAAAGTTCTAACTAAGTCCACCTACAGTCCAAGGTCTCCCTGTGGAGCCTATGGACCCTGAAGAAGAAAGATCAATTTATCGGGACTTCATATTTATATAAGTTAACTCCCGATAAATTGTTCTATTTTATAGGGCCTCTATGTTGACAAGGAATCAAAGATATCCACAACTTTCAGTGGGGAGCTTTATGCGATGTACAGGTGAGTGCTGGAACGCACATCACCGTCCTGGCCCCGTCACCGACTCGTCCGGCGGACGTACACGCTGTGCGTTCCACAGCTTGGAGCACACGACGATGTTGCCTGATACGACGGAATACAGCAGTCTTCAGGAACAGGAAGCGACACAGTGCGTTCCAGTATGTAGTATTTTAGCATATACAGCGGGCTACGGGCACTTCTGATCGCTGCCGTTTGGGCGAATGTATCACATCAACTGTAGTGTTGCAAAATTTGTGTAAGTGGGAATTTGATATCCATCTATATAACATGTAACAGGAAGTAGGTGGGGATTTTAAGCTCTTATAAATACCTGATCCTTCTCAAGCACACATCTACACCTTGAAAAAGACCTAGTGCTGGTTGAAACACGTTGGTGCAGCATCTGGTGGAAGCTAAACCTTAATCCTAGGAGAGAGGTGGTACAGCTCAGTAGGGGGAGCTAACAAATTTCCCCTATATGTATTGAATTGTTCCAAAAAAAGGACTCCTATGGTACGCAGCCATTTGTTGTTTTTATCCGGAAATAAAAACTATACTGTATTACACTATGGATGTGTTTCCCCTTTTGATTTCTGCATACATCTACATTGAATGATTCAGGATTGGATTTGAAACGTGACTTTTTAATTTGGATTACACAAGTCACTTAAGTCAAAATTATCGAAGGGAAATATTTTCCTCAAATATGACTATTTTATATAAGTATATGGAAAATGCTAAACAAATACGCATCTTCTAGTTTTTATCTCTCTCTCCCATCAATTTGGGATGTACTGTATGGTACCTTTCTGAGGTAGAGCGCTTGGACCTATTGTTTATTAGGGTTGGATAGATCTCTCTGGATCTAGCTGGATTACCAGACACTGGTTTGGATCTGGAAGATATGCTGCGATGGTGAGTGGTCTGGAGCAGGGGAATCACAACTCCAGTCCTCAAGTACCACTAACAGTTCATGTTTTGTGGATTTCTTTAATCATACACAGGTGGTTCAATCTATTTTCCTGGCAATTATCCCACCAGTTTCCAGAGGCATAAATCCCCCAAAACATGACCTGTTGGGATAACTTGAGGGTTGAGAAGCACTGGTCTAGAGATTGAGGATTCTTATGCTTACACTTAATCCTTTCCTGAATCTGTTTGTGTAGAGCAGGGGTGGGGAACCTTTTTTCTGCCAGGGGCCCTTTTGGTATATATAACATTATTTGTGGGCCTGGTGCAGCTCGCAGCTCCTCCATGTGACATCACAGTGGCGGGGCCACAATTGCCAGTGATTACAGCAATGCCGGAGCATCCTGAGGATGCTACGGGGAGCTGTAAGGGCAGCGGTGTTGAGCTGGCCACACACTAGATCAACTTTCATCCAACTAGTTGATTGGTTGGAATGAAAATCTGGTAATGTATGGTAGTAAATGATGATCAGCAATTTTCTCCTAAATGCCAGAAAACAAATGAAAATGGTCATCAGACAAGTTTGTTAAATGTTTGATCTAAATAGTTTGTTGAAACAGTTTTTGTCCATTTTCTGGCATTTGGGAGCAAATTGCTGATTGTCATTTGCCTTCATACCTTACCAGATTTTCATTCCAACCAATCAACTAGGTGGCTGGTTGGATGCAAGTTGGTCTAGTGTGTGGCCAGCTTAAGCGTCCTAAGGCCACTACAGGTGGCACTGCTGTATAGATTCTGGCTGCAGGGTGTCATTCTAGGCCCCCTGCTAGCCTGATAAGGTTAGCAGAAAAAAGCTCAGAGGGCCAGACCAAATTATTCCAGGGGCCTTATATGGCCTCCAGGTCTGAGGTTCCCCATCCCTGGTGTAGAACGAGGATCCAGGGTTGTGGGCACTTTAAATGTTCCTTCCCCTCTATCCCCAGCAACTAAAGGAACGGAACCCCACAGGACAGGATAGAAAGCCCTCCTACCACATCAACAGCAAAATGTGTTAAAAGGGCAGTGTTTCCCATTCAGACTAATACCCCTTTTACACCGGAGCTAAAACCCGGGTTTTTGAAGGGTTAACCCGGGCAGCTCCCTGGTGTAAAAGGGCAGAGGGTTGGATCGCCGGGTCGAGTGACCCGGCAATCCAACCCAGGTAACTAGCAGGGTTTAACATGGGCGTAGCCCGTGAAACCCTGCTATGGGAACAGCGCACTCCGGGTCACGATGACCTGGAGTGCGCTGCTAGCCGGCCGATTGGTTCCGGCTTCAGTGGCGCTTGGAGATGACGTCATCTCCAAGCGTCCACTTTCACTCCGCAAAAGCCGGGTCTATGCAGACCCGACTGCGGTGTGAGCGGCGCTGACTCGGGAATATCCAGAGTCAGCGCCGGCAAAATTCCGGGTCTGATCCGGATAGGAACTTTGTTCCAACTCCGGGTCAGACCCGGAATTTAGGTGGAAAAGGGGTATAACTAAAACATCACATCTACTTCAAACTTGTTCACAATAGGTCATGTCAACAGGCTCACACTATGCTGTACAGGATCTGAGCCCCTTAAGGTACTTTTCTAGGATGGATTTGCAGTGGTGAGAATTTGGCTTAGTCATAATTAAGGTCTCCTATTAATGTGCAACCACAGTGCTCATAATGAGACAGGATGTTATTGAAACCACTGGAGATGTCAGTATTACGGGCTCACACTATCCATTCACTGGCAGCTTGTGTCTCATACCTCAGTGATATCCAAGTGAAGTGGTTCCCAAACGCAGTCTTCAAGGCACAGTAACAGCCCAGGTTTTAAGGTTACCCCCACTTGCCAGGGGTGCTTATGAAGAGCCCCAATGCTAACGGTCATGGGACTAGTTTTTCCTGGGGTTTTTTCCTGCAGTAGCAGCTTCCAGGTTTTCCCCCACACCGTTTTTTTTTTTTTTTTTTTTAAACACTGCTGTACAAACCCTTGTCAAATAGGCCATTTTATTCATCTTGCGTGTCAAATGCAACTCCACTTTTTAGCATTCCCAGCAGACTAATGGTTAGCATTACTGCCTTACAACACTGAGGTTGTGGGTTCGATTCCCACTACACCCCTGTGTGGAGTTTGTATATTCTCCCTGTTCTTGCATGGGTTTCCTCCCACCCTCCAAAAATATACTGGTAGGTTAATTGGCTCCCAACAAAATGAACCATAGTGTGGGGATAGGGAATATAGAGTGTAAGCTCTACAGGGGCAGGGACTGATGTGAATGGCCAAATTTTCTCTGTAAAGTGCTGTGGAATATGTGCGCTATATAAATAACTGGTATTAAATAAATACTCCCTTAATACTTCTATGCTATATACAGTGTAAAAAATAATTTTCTTGATTACTGAAACTTGCAGACCGTAACACACAAGAGCAGTCTCAGCAGTACAGGGGCACACGAGACAGATGGGAGTTTTCTGATTCGGGAAGTGTAGATCCCACACTGAACAAGGACTGCCCAGAAGAACCTGAACAATACAGGGGGGGATACTTACAGGGCTGCTATGACCACTGATCTGCCCTGACCTAAAACAGCTATATAGACGGGCTCATCTGGGCACCCAAGACCGCTCTATTATGCCCCCTAGTGGCCAGGAAAAACAAACATTACTGTGGAGTATAAATGTCTGCTGAGTCAGGGCTGATGGACAGTCTGCTGCTGCGCACTCTGATGGAAGAAAACAACCAAAAGAATAAAATAAAATCAGCTTTGGGGTTTTTGCTAAACAGCCCCCCTGCATAAACAGTGACCCGATTCCAGCCAGGCACCAACTATAACACTGAGATGCCTCTGGCACGGGGCATAGGGAGGATGGACCAGTGCATCCTGGGAGCAAAAGCTTTAACGGCGTGGTGCCCAGGATCCAGATCCAACCTACACTCCGAGATCTCCCTGTACAGCTTATAGAAAATTAATTTTCCACTACCTTGTAAATTTTACATCATAACACTTTGGGCAAAGGAAAATAAAAGCCTTACAACAAGTAAAGTTAAATTTTTCGTTTAATTTCCTGATGACAAAACACTTAGGAGGTGGCAGGAACAGCGGCAGCCTGGGTCCTCTGCACGGACACCCTGGTGTGAGTCTTTGCTAGATGGTCCGTGTACTCCTGGGGAGAGAAGAGAGGTGGAATATTAACACGTGACTAAATAGTGAAAAAGCAGAGACCACGTATTCGGCTGGACAGGAAGCGTCCCAGATTTACCTGGTATGGAGACTTGGTGAATACGGTTTCCTTCCACAGGTCAGGGGTCAGATAGCTGTAGGTTTTGGAGATGGCATCAAAAGTGGCTTTAGCTGCAGAGAAACAAAAAGCTGGTTATATTACCGCCTACACCCCACATGCTGCGAGCCTATTATAACGTCCTGTTATAGAGCCTCATTCAGGAACAGCATGGCCACTGTGCTACCAAGCTGCCGTGCATATTTAGCTCCGTTGCTATTTCTCCCTTATAACGACAGTCACACCATAGACACACGTGTGGCTGAGCAGAGCAGGGAGATTGGGATGTAATGTAACATAATGGTCCTTACTGGCGACAATGTACGGGGGAGCCATCTTTACACCCCTTCTCTATTCCATTAAGGCAATTGTCCACTATTGAACACTAGATTAATTGGTCGACAATCCCACTGCACTCTTTCTAGAACACTGGACAGATGGAATGCTTCAGCCAGTGAAAGCTGATGTATTTGTCTCTAGTCACAACAGTTATCAGCCAGGCAATACCTAGATTGCTGCTATACATTGAGACCACTTACCAAAGTTACCCAGGGTAGCAGTGCAGCCCCTGGCTGACGTGTAGCAGTCATCAATACCAGCCATCATCAGCAACTTCTTGGGGACAGGAGCAGACACAATACCAGTACCCCTGGGGGCTGGAATTAGACGCACCAGTACAGAACCACAACGACCAGTTACCTGTATAAAAGGAGGACACCACCCCAATTAGAGCGTTCTATTGTACATTTATATCGCTCAGTACTGCATACAAGTTATGACTATACACATGCTTGCAGCACCCAGTAAATTTCTCACCGACCGCACAGGAACAGCGCCACTCCGAGGCCAAGGAAGCAAAGTGCACTAAGGAAAACTTTTTGCAATAGCTCACTTCCAGAATCCAAGGCTGCGGCCTGTATGTGGAGCCTCAGACAGGAACAGGAAGACCATATGCATAGGTCAGCCTGCCGTGCATATGGAGCTCGTTACTCTGCCTCTCTTATAACGACAATTACACCACTTTACACATGTAATGATCAGAGCTGAGAGACTGTGCAAGATTTGGGATGTTCTACCATTAGAGAGACTAGAACTGTATTTCCTTCAATCACCATATAAATATATATATATAAATATATATATATATATATATATATAGTTCTAGAACAACCTTGTTTGGAGGACTGTGCTAGTAATGCCAGTTATACCCTACCACAGTGCATCCTATTAGGGACACGGGACTGTTAGTGGAGAGGGAAAGATGGCATCAGATACACTTACAGAGGATACCCTGTTTGCCAACATGTTAAGGCAGTGCAGTGATCACCCATATTAACTGTTGCAATAGCTGACTTATTTTAACCATAAGTGATTTATCTACTACCAAAGCTCTCCTGTCAATCCGGGTGTGTGATAATACTCTGTACAATAGTATAGTGGCATTGACTATAGCCAAGAGACCCTCAGGGCATAACTAGATCAAGGAAGGCCCTATAAAGACTGCAAGCAAAAAAAGGTAGGAAAATAATTCCCAAGCTTGCACAGGGGATAAAGTCAGACGTAATGTATATATATTTGCTTACGTACACAGCATTAGCCCCTTTAACGGAACAAACCAATTACTCAAAGTGCCTTTGTACAAAAAGAAACTCCATGAAACCTACCTTGCAAGGCACGGTGTGCGGCTTGCCGATTTTGTTACCCCAGTAGCCTCTACGAACAGGTACGATTGAGAGCTTAGCCAAGATAATCGCCCCACGGATAGCGGTGGCTACTTCTTTGGAGCACTTCACACCAAGACCTACGTGTCCATTGTAGTCCCCAATGGCCACAAAAGCCTAAAGGAACAAAGAAAAACAAGCGAGACATTATTGCGTTGCCTTTTTACGTCCTCTGTAGGAACCTAATTGAAGCTGGTAGCGCCAAACCGACCTTGAACCTGGTTCGCTGTCCGGCACGGGTCTGCTTCTGTACAGGCATAATCTTCAGCACCTCGTCCTTCAGAGAGGAGCCCAGGAAGAAGTCGATGATCTCAGACTCCTACAATAAAGAGCCCAGTATTAAATACAAAACAAAGTATTCACTTTGGTTTAAAGCCAGTTTTGGCTTCCTTTCTGAACTACAAGTCCCAGCATTATTGTAGGCACACTGGTGAGCAAGTTTGCTTAAGCATGGTTTATAGCAGTGATTGGCAACAGGCAACCTGTGCTGATACATAATTAAATGTGTCTTTCTTTGATTAAATATTTTAGCTAATTACAGATATTAAAACGTAACATGCAGTCCTTATGAAGGTCAGTAGGCCGTCCATGAAGTGCATCAGGTTGCCTGTCACTGGGTTACAGCATTACTAAAGCTGGGTACACTACACAATGGCACACCCAGCCGACACGATTATTACGCGCACCGTACACTGCACGTTGCGGGGTATGACGGCACGATGTATAGTTCCATACTGCATTTAGCAGCATCACTTCATTCATCGCAACTGCTGTGCAGCAGAGCAGATGGGACAATGCGATAAACACCACGTGGGCAGTGCGTGTGATTGGGCACACACTAGTTGATCCGCATTGGAACTATATATATACATCAAGCAATGAATCGCATAGTGTGTACCCAGCTTTAAACTGAGAAAGGTTACATTACGCAGATCATGACAGACAGGAAGCCAGGGTAACAACCAGCCATTTTCTGCCCCCTATAGGTGATTAACACTTCAATATCAGAAGCAGGGATTGGCACATGGGGCATTAAACATTTTTTCTGTAGGAATCCCCCAAAATCAGGAATAAGTATCCCTACGATGTATGTACGGGGAAATCAAAGCCCTTATAGGTTTCTATGGGGGATACTAACTAATTTACTAAGCTCTATAATACATAGTCTTCTGGTGCTAGGCCCACATCTGTAGAAGGTATTCGCTCACATTAGTCCTCATCAGCCCTCACTAGCATATTGTGCAGCCAGACAGCCGAGCGTGATCATTAGGCTGACCGGGGCTTGTACCCAGAAGAAAAAACAAGAGATATGGTAAGAACTTACCTTTGTTATCTCTGTTTCTACGAAGTCCATAGGGTCCACAGGGTTGACCTTGGGGTATAGGTTGGGAACCAAATCCGGGCACCACGCAGTTAAAGCTTTTAGCTCCCAGGATGCACTGGGTCCACTCTCCCTATAACCCCACCCCCAAGCCAGAGGCACCTCAGTTTGTAAGTAGCCAAAGGCCGGAGGAGGAGAGAAAAAGAGAGAGAAAACTGGAACACTCAATAACCATACTCACCGAAATGGGAGACGGAAAACCGGTGACCAGCCACACAGCCCATATGAAGCCAGGTGCGTCAGGGCGGGCGCCCTGTGGACCCTATGGACTTCGTAGAAACAGAGATAAAGGTAAGTTCTTACCATATCTCTTGTTTTCTACTTCAGGGTCCATAGGGGGTCCACAGGGTTGACCTTGGGGATGTCCCAAAGCAGTTCAACCAAGGGTGGGGACGCTCCTGTGCTGAGAGGAGAATCCGTCGCCAAAAAGGAAGCATCCTGAGAGGCAAAGGAAACCAATGCCTAGAACCTTAAAAAGGTGTGGACAGAAGACCACGTGGCCACCTAGTAAGGCAAAACAGCCGAGGCGCCACAGCGAGCCGCACACGAGGGTCACATGGCCCGAGAAAAAACAAGCATCAACAACAGGAAGGCCTACCCATGGGTAGGCCCCTGAGGAAGACCTACGAGGCCATCCAAGTCAACATTTGGTTATAGGCCGGCCATCCTTTCCTGTGAAAACCAGAAATCTCAGACCACCAATAAGGAGTCCGATTTCCATAAGGAACCTGAACGGATCACATAAATCCAAAGAGGCCAGACCACAGTCAATGAGGCCACACCAGCCGAGAGGACTGGGGACAGAATGGCCGTACCATAAGTTCCAGAATAATATGGAACCTGAAAACCACTAAGAAGAAACACAGGGCGAGAGCAACTCCCACCCTCACATGATGCCCTCCAGAAGAGGGAGCTACATGAGAACGCTCCCAATTCAGACACTCTCCTGGTTGATATAAACACCCTGAGAGAAAGAGAGAGCCTAAGCAATAGACCATGTAATGGCTATCACAACCAGCGGTTCCATTGACTGTCCCCGGAGGTAACGAAGAACCACTACTTACTCCCAAGGAGTCCCTAGGGAGGACAAATGGAGGCATAATCAAGAAAACACTCCAAAGGATGAACTGGATACCAGAGTGAAGCAATTCCATATCTTAACCATACTGACAGTGTAGAGATCCGCACTGTCAGGAAGACCAGGCCAAGTGTGAAACCCAAGCCAGCCGGAAGGAATGCCAGAATATCTGGAAATCCTGGACACCGGAGGATTGTATCGACAGGTACAATACCATAAGATTTATGGCTGCCACAGTTTGTGGTAGGTCCCAGCAAAAGCTGATCCATGTGCTCTAATCATTCCAACGATGACAAAGCCAGGGAAGCCGTAAGACCACTGTAGGGACGCAGTCAAAGACAAACGACCCAGGTCCAAGGCAAAACCAAGGACCCTGAGACAACAGGTCCGGGCAGTGAAGCATCAGGGATGGAGTATCGATGTAGAGACTCCGAAGATCCAAGTACCCCTGACATCTGGGGCAATCAGGAGCCACCAGCAGGAAAGCATCTCCGTCTCGATTGAAAACACTTCCAAAGACCTCGAGGAAGAAGGGAGACCGGAGAACACAGGTACACAAAGTGGAAGGACCACTTCACCGACAAAGAGTCGCTGAAGTTTGCTTCAGAATCCCCAGAGCTGAACTGTAACACCCTAGTGTGATAAAGTCAGAAGGCCATGAGGGTCACCTCAGGGGGGCCCCCCCTGCTCACCAGGAGATGAAACCTCTCTTGGGGAAGAGACTAGTCCCCGGGATGCACGTCGTGACGGCTGAGGACTCCCGCTTCCCAATGGAGAGCTCCTGAAATGAACGCTGCCGAGATGGTCGGGAGGAGACCCTCGGACTATGTCCGAATATGTGACATACCTGTCATTGCCACCCAACGAACAGTGTTGCTAAAAAGGAAGCCACTGTCCTGACCCTGTCGGACTGAACCTTTTCAGGTTCACCGGGAAACAAGAGTTATGCCAGAGTAAGTTAATTGACAGGGTGGAATCGACAGACGTCCAACTGCACTGAAAAGGATTCGGTCCAGACACTGTCCCTAGCAAAGAAAACCCTGGACGAGATGGCCATAGCCACCCGGACAGGGACCGACTTGCCTCCGGAGAGAGCATCATCGTTTGAACAGTTATCCGACAGAAAAAACTCATTCCATCTGGAGATGAGCCAATTATGGAAAGGCCTGGAATGGAACTGAGCCCATTCCACCATGCATCCCAGAGTGTAAAGACATCTGTCGACTGCGCAGACAACCATGTACTCCTAATGGAAGAGAGGAGATTCCGTCTTACGCCAGAAGAATTCTCAGATTCTGAGAATCCAGCAGGGATCCTAGATGAAGAATACCCAGAGAGGGATGCAGGGAGGACTTTTTCCCCGTTGATTAAACGTCTGCACCCTGAAGAAGCCACAGTCATCCTGACCTGGCCGTAAAGTACCCCGGTGATCCCGCTAAGAGCAGGAGGCCGTCCAGGTACAGGAGCATTGGGATATACTGAACAGAAGAACTGTCAGAAAATCCAAAACGCTGGTAAACCCCTGTGGGGCTGAGGACAGTCCCAACAGGCAGAGCCCGAAAAATTGTAAGTGTTGCTGTGATACAGCAAACCTCAGCCCATGCTGAGGAAAGGTCTCTGTAAGTACCCGTAGGCACGCGTCCTGTATATCCAGTGATACCCTAAAGTCCCCAGGTTCCAAACATCGTATGATGGAGCATAGGGATTTCCTCCTGAGCCCAGGTAGCTTTAGGAACTGGTTCAGGGAATTGAGACAGAGAACAGGCCAAAGAGGACCATTCAGCCACCGCACCAGAAAGAAAACAGAACAACCAGTCCCTCACTGAGATAGTGGGGATGGCCCAATTAGCTCCGCTTACCGCAACAACTGCATAGCTTTCTGGATCTGTAAGGCCCTTGTAAAGAGGGCGTACCCTCCTACCCACGTAGCCGCGGCAACTTGACACTAATACCGGGCGAACTGAGAAAATCGGTATCTCCCAGTTGTAGGCCTGTCCCGTCAGACTGAAGAGATATCCGTAGGTTCAGAAGCAGGATCGGCTGGCAGTCCAGGCCTGCTCGGTACTGGATATGTCGGCCCTTGTAGATGCCGACAGTCTACGAAGAAACAGACCTTTAGGCTGACCGAGAGGACAAAAAAGACTTAACAGACTTAGTCTGAGGCCTTGTAGTGTGCATAGCTGAAAGCGGTAAACTTGTCGTTAGTAATACTGCCAATGTTACTACAATCTTGTCAAGGTCAGGACCAAACAATATCAACCCTAAAGATGGTATCTGCACCTCTGCATTCTCAGAGCGCAGCCATAGGGTATTACGGAGGATACAGTCGCAGCCGGAACTCTGAAAGTTAGGAGACTGGTATCCAATATAGGCATGTCCACCTATGACAACTGCATATATTACATGAGCGACCAAATACATTTGAACCCCCGACGTGTTGGAGGGGAAAAAACGTTACAAATGCATCAACCCAATATGCAATAGTATTAACCAACCATGCTATAGCCATGGTAGGATGGGTAACAACTCCCGAAAGCAAGTATACTGATTTCAGGCAGAGTTACCACCTACGGATCCGAAGAATCCGACCACGCAGGAATGGGAGGCGTAGTAACGTCTGTAATCAGACGAGTAACACGCCCATCCCCCCCAGGAGGGGCTCGTGATGCCCTCAGGGAATTTGGGACAGGAGGCCAAACACTGTTGTAACACCTCCTATCTGGCAACAGCCAGAGTCCCGCTATGCGATCCACCCGCTAGTCAGCAACAGGTAACCCGAAGGCACGCAATACTGAGGGTGTATGATACAGGTGCAGGTCAACATTCACTCTAACCAGAATGGACCTGCTACCAGCCCTAAAGCAGGGATAATAATACCTGAAATAGGCTTCCCCCCGTGTAAGAGGGAAAGAGCCCCGAACAGTACCCAGTTCACGGCAGAGCCAACTGGGAAGTAACCACAGGGCGTCAACCACGCCAATTAGCGTTTCGTAGAAAACGACATCCACCCAGGGTGGCTGTTGTGGTAATCCCTGCAAGGGGAATGACAGACTATTGTGGCACCAGGGGGAATTCATATACTGCAAAAAACCCCTGCAGGGAGCGGTAGTCTGTGTCACAGGGGAAGAGTGCAAGAAGCTGCGAGATACCCTGAGATGAAAAGGGCAGTATGGTGAAGTAACCCCAAGTGAGGTACAACAATGGGGCCCGCCCGGCGATCCGCAATTGAGAGGATCCCGAGAAAACAAACCGCCCAAGGGGGTCGTGAAAGAGGCCGGCACCAGATGACGCCACATACAGAACCCTTTATGAGTCAAATCCTCCGCACTAACACCTGCAGCACATGACTTGCAGGATAGTAAAAATGGGTGCAGTATAACGCTCTATCTCCTGGTCAGACATATCTGACCCATCTTGGCGGAAATATTAAGCAGCACTATACTGGTCCTGACTGATGCCAAAAATAGCTGCAGGGACCCATTTTCAGCGTATGCAACACACAGTTCCATCTAAAATATGGCAACGTGCAGCACGCAACAGTATGTGACAAACCACACAAATATTAACAAGTATATAAATGTGAGGTCTCAGAACCACCCTAAGTACAGCTGTATTAGGGCAGATAAAGAAAAGGGATAGATATACACTGACAGGTGAGAGAATAAAGTACAGTCAGCACTAGCATAAGTCACATACAATGCAGATATATACATATATACATAAACATGTCATATAATATACTGCACTATTACACTGCATTCAACTGCCCAGATTCAGTGTCTGGGAAGGCTACAGCGCTGTGTACACTGACCTGATGGTGAGGTACGCAGGGGGACTGGACTCACTGCCATCCTGAGAGATTTCTGCTGCACCACAGAGATAAAATGGCCGCTGGAGACCTCAGAGGAAGCGTGGCCCGCGGAGGAAGCAGCTCAGCGACGCCAGACTATGGATACTGAAAGGCGCGCTGAGCTGAGGGGAGGAGCCGCTGTAACAGGGAAGGCTGCCTCCCCTGGCCGGCTATTAACCCCCGGGACGCCGGCTCCCTGCACCGATCGTTAAGTCCCTGGTGGTCTAGTGGACACACGGGGTATGGGGGGCCCGCCGCCACTGCCGGCGCCTCCGGTCTGTCCCCTGAGACCGGAGGCACAGGACTGCATTTGAAATGCGCGGATCACCGCAAGCGGTGATCCGCGACCTTACCTGCTCCCCGTGGATCCGGCAGCAGTCCTGGGCGCCCGCAGAGTCCGGCTAGTACAGACTCTGGGGTCCCGCTGAGATCCCCAGATCTGTACTGGCGTCTCAGCGCCAGCGGGGTGACGGAGCGGCAGCTTAGACGTCCTATGGACAGTCCGACGCTGCCGCTCTGAAGAGTCCAAAGTCCATGAAAAAACTTTGTCCCTAAAAAAATAAAATAAGCTTAGGGGCTGCTAATCAGCTCCCCCTGCGCTAACGGTGACCCGACTCCGGCCGGGCACCAACTTAAACTGAGGTGCCTCTGGCTTGGGGGTGGGGTTATAGGGAGAGTGGACCCAGTGCATCCTGGGAGCTAAAAGCTTTAACTGCGTGGTGCCCGGATTTGGTTCCCAACCTATACCCCAAGGTCAACCCTGTGGACCCCCTATGGACCCTGAAGTAGAAAGTGGTAGCGTAAGCCCTCACTACTTCTAACGCTTCACCTGGACAAGCTCGTACTTGAGCCCATGTCCTGTCATTTTTGGTCAGTTCCACAATTTTATTATTTCTTATCGCCATGAGAGGAGTCGGTAAGAAATCGTAAAAAATTAATAATGGTAAATATGCCCCTAGGAGGACAGAGGGCACTTTATTTTGGAATACATTTGAAGCCTATGTAGACCACTGTGCTATGGAAAACACCCTTTTATCTTATGGGAGCCATTTAAAGTGAATAATGGCTGCGAGCTGCAGGTGGCTCCAACTGTTTCCCCAGCACCTTGCTGCAAAACTGCAGATTTTGCATCACAAGTCACAAGGGTATGCAGGGGAAACTGCAATATTACATACTGTAATACCCAGCAGCGTGCTGATTCACGCACAAAGCCGGAAAATTAATCAGCCCCATAAGAGTTCTTACATGTCTAGTGTTCACTCTAGCTCCGGCGGCAGGCAGGGCGCCGGAGTTAGAAAGGGGACTTCTGTGACCTCGCCCAAAAAGGGGGCGTGTCCATAAGACACGTCCCCTTTGTGTCAGTCTTGGGGCGTGCCCTGCACTTACGGACACGCCGGTCAGCCCCAAGCGCTGCCAACAGGGAGAATAGATGCTGGGCGCATGCGCCCGGAGTCTATTCTCCGGCGTTGACCGGGTCACCCTACTTTTCCCCACCCGCGGGACACTGCAACCCACGTGTGAAGACGGCACCCGCAGGCTGTGAGGGCAAGGCGCTTGTTGCCTTCCAGAAGGAGGGCAGTACGCCACGCCCCGCTAAACCACCTTGCTGGAACGCTACATGTCCCCATTATGTCCAGGAGTCTTAGGTAAACAGTCTGCCTGCATACAACACTGCAGATTAAGTGCATCTGTCCTACATGGACCACAAGATACAGCTCTGACAATAACAGTAGGAGGGGAAGAAGACTCACCTTGATGGGCAGGGAGAAGAGGTAGATCTCTTCCAGAGACTTGATCTTCATGTCTTTAACCAGGCGGCCGAGCTTGGTGACTGGAACCCACTGTGTAACACAAAACCATCCACTTTAGAGGTGCAATGCTTATTACACAAGCCATGCTCATACTAGAGGTCAGTGGGGACAGGCAGCCATTGGATAGGGAGGAAATGTGCATGTTCTACTTATTACAGGTTAAATGACATATCACTAATTATATGGCAGCTAATGTAATAGGGACATTACAACAACCTGCATAGGGTAAGTTACAATAGTACGGGCTGCAGTACATACTGTCAAAGGCTAAGCAACAGTGTGGTCTATTTACTAAGCCTTGGATGGAGATAAAAATGAACTGAGATAAAGTCCCATACAACTAGCCCGTCATTTTTCAAACAGCCTGTGACAAGGCAGTTAGGAGCCGATTGGCTGGTACTTTATCTCCATCCAAGGTTTTGTACATAGACCCCACTATGTTACGTTTCACATCAACAGCATCAATGCATGGTCAGGGCTGATAACGGCTGTCGTTTATATAACAGCGGCCAACAAGTATTCATGTAACAGAGCGGGCTACCAGGACACTAGACTGACATACTCACTTCTTTATCATCGGCCTTCCCTCCGCGGGCACCACGGCCTCTTCCGCGGCCCCTGCCTCTACCACGTCCACGACCTCGGCCCCCACTGCCGAAGCCCCCGCGAAAGCCTCCCCTATTACCACCGGCGTCGTCCGCCATTTGCTGGAAAAGAAAAAAAAAATTAGGTAATGACCTTAATATCAGATCATATGGTACAGTACCCCCTAGCGGGATATAACTATAAACTGATCTATAATATGCAATTACCCCATGTATTACCCTCATACAGCACTGTAAAACCATTGTGGCACATTATAAATAAGTATTGCACCCACCTAGCTGGCAAGACCTAGAGCCCACCCATCCTTATTACAGCCCTGGGTCCCAGTGACAGACCAGCCTCCATATAACAGGGATGACACTTCATACCCAGCTGCTACGTAGGGAGCAGCACGTAAAACCAGGAATAGTGTCCCTATAACAGGCCTGGCCAACCTGTGGCTCTCCAGCTGTTGTGAAACTACAAGTCCCAGCATGCCCTGCTACAGTTTTGCTATTAGGGAATGCTAAAACTGTTGCAGGGCATGCTGGGACCATAGTTGCCAAGTCCGCTTATAACAAGCGGAATTGGGCTGGTTTTTTTCCCCAGTTGCTTGTTTTTTTTGGATGGTTGCTTGTTTTTGGGCTTATTTTTTTTTAGGTAGCTTGTTTTTGGGCTTGACAGCCAGGTCCCACTACTAAGGTGAGCAAATGTTATATAGTTCCTTCACCAATCCATTTAGGTTTAGCTGTCTGTATGTATATCTCTCTGTATATGTAGTTATATAGATTTGGTTAATTAGAATGACTCCTTTAAACGATGAATAGAAGTTACATTTTCCCCTATGTCAGTTATTTTGTTGTGATGTTTGTTTAAATGACTTGTCCTGTACTTTACCACGCACAGAGGGTCCGACTCACCAGTGCTCACTAGTTTGGGAATCTGCGCAGGACCCATTCTGTGCATGTGCAGAACAGGTCCTGCTATATCACACAGGCACCTGTATGCCTTTGCCTGATTGACAGGCAGAGGAGTTTGCGGGGCGGAGGCAGCCTGAGTTCCTGGAAACGGGGGCAGTTGCCCCTGTTTTCCAGGAGTGGCAAGTCTAGGATCTGCATCCATGGACGCAGACTTCCTGGCCTTGCAGGATGACAGAACACGGCCAGCTTTAGCTACCGCAGCCTGACCAAAGGTGCAACCATCGCGATCAATGGTTGCAATGGTGATCCCAGACTACAACCTTGGTCGCAGCCTGGGATCGCAGATGCAGCAAGGAGATTTCAGGCACCTTCTGCTGCATTTGCATTTTAGAAAGGACAGAATTAGAGCTGCTTGTCCGGCTTTGCAATTCCATACTATGCTGAATCAGGCCCCGAGTGCCCTGCGCTTTACTTCACACAGTGGAGTCTATTCGTAGAGCAGGGAAAAGCCGCTCTTGGCAAATATTTATATGTATTTTAATAAAATGAACAATAAATAATGTTTGTGGTTTTTGTTAAATTACCCCCACCCCCGTACCCCAATCTTACGTTGGGCTTATGTTTTGGGCTTTATCGGATTGGTCTGGGCTAGTTTTTCACTCAAGAGTTACTTGTTTCTCATTTCAGAGTTGGCAACAGTGGCTGGGACTTGTAGTTTCACAACAGCTGGAGAGACACAGGTTGGCCAGGCCTGCCCTATAGCTATAGAGGAGAACGGGACAGGGCTCTATACATATGGGGCCCCGGGTGCAGCAGCATTACGCTATGGAGGTGACGGCCAGGCAGACAATATACCCCCAGATAGGCCGCACATCGCACCGGGGGATCTAGCGTCACCCCCTCACATAGATACTGACAGGAGAAGCTGCCGGGGGCCCCATGCGCTGAGATGGGCCCCTCAAGTACCCACCAACAGGACCCCCGGCCACGGATGCCCGTGGATTTCCCCCACCCCAGCCGCCGTCACTTACGTGTCCACACTCAGAGGTGATCAGAGGCCGGGCGCGAGCAGGAGCGGCGCTTATATACCCAGCCAGCTATCGCGAGAGGAGCGCCCGGGAACGTGTATAGTGTGACGGCGGCTGTGCTGTATGCGGCATGCGCGTTCCCGGGCCCCGCCCGACTATATAATGCGCTGCAGCTGCGCCCGCCTCCTTCTTTATTTCCGTCGGGCTGTTAAGGTGAGTGTGAGCCGTGTGTGTGCCCGGGGAGGGTGGTGCGATGGCATTATGTTGCGGCTCAGGAGACTACACATGCAGGGTAATGGTCAGCAGGGTCAGGGGGCTGAGCGCTGCAGTCACTGTGGATGGAGGCTGGTCACCTTTTATGACCACTTTGGTTATTAACTACTTTTATTTTAGTTCTGGAGCTTTCTGCATAGTTGTACTTATTACACCTGTGATTGCCGTGCTGTATACCACCCATATACAGGCTGGGGGAGGGGGGCTACATATGGGGTAGTGGTCTGGTGTCGTCTTGTTGCTGCAGTGAGTGCACTATATATGGTATGGTGCTGCCAGACTGCATATGCTCAGTGACTGCCTGGGGTGTCCTGTGCCAGCTACATGGTGACTGGCAGTGTGCATGCATGGCCCCCTTTGTTACTAGGCCCTGTTCCTGTTACAACACTAGATTCTCAGTTCTGGGAAGAACTCTGTGGCCTCAGACACTGCTCCAGTAGCTGTTCTCACTTAGGGCTCTATTAACATTGTTTTTACTAAAATAAAGTGAAAAAGGCTGTTTTCACACCCTTTTCACATTATTTTAGTATCACCTATAGTTATTACAGGGCAATTGGAGTAGAATTTGTAAAATTCTACTCCAACCCCTAAGTATCACTTATTTTTAGTAAGCAGATCGCATTTCCCATAATTGTAATGGGTATTGTGATCTGGCCAAAGTTACTAAAAAACAATTGTGAAAAAATACTGGGGAAAGCCCTGTGATAACGCCACCTGGAGGTGGTGTTATCCGGGGTCTCCCCTGGTTACTGGACTCCTGCTCAGCTCTAACAGGCAGAGCCCGCAGCCGGCCCCAGTGATCAGCTCTGTGGTCTAAACAGACCACAAGCTGATCACTGCAAAAAGAGAAAAATAGTAAAAAACTTACATGAGTCCAGGGACCGGTGGTCGGGGCTCTGGTGATGTCTCCCCTCTGGTCAGCTGATCTCCCAGCCTGCACTGGTGCCTGGTCGTCACCTGACCAGGTCCCAGTGCCATATGGGATGTCAGCTGACTGGAGCCACGGAGGACATCACTGGAGCACTGCTGACTGCAGGTAAGTGTAATGGAGGGGGTGGGGTCTGTAATTGCAGGGGGTGGGGCTTAGCGATGGTCGGTCGGCGCATGCGCCAGCACTTGTCACTGTATTTTTAGCGAAAATACTGTGATAAGTGTGCGGATGTGATTCGCAGGGACAGAACTTTATCGCAAGCTCAGTCCCTGCAGGGGATTTGTAGTAAATCCCTGTGATATTGCCCGAATTCGCAATGCGAATTCACTCGGTAATATCACACTACAATCTGTATTACAAATGCGGATTGTAGTAAATAGAGCACTTAGTGATGTGCTGGGACCCACTTGCCTGAATATCAGTCTTGTTTTTGTTCTACATACAGTACCAGTCATAAGTTTGGACGCACCTTATTATTGAATGGTTTTTGTTTATTTAAATTATTTTCAACATAGTAGATTAATACTGAAGACATCAAAACTATGAAAGAACACGTATGGAATTATGTTGTAAACAAGTGTTAAACCAATCAAAATGTTTTTTTTTTATTTTAGATTCCTCAGAGTAGCCCCCTTTTGCTTGGATGACAGCTTTGCACACTCTTGGCATTCTCTCAATCGGCTTCATGAGGTCGTCTCCTGGAATGGTTTAGAATTAACAGGTGGGCCTTGTCAAGAGTCAATCTGTGGAATTACTTGTCGTCTTAATGTGTATGAGACAATCAGTTGTGTTGTGCAGAGGTAGGGTTAGTACACCGAGGATACTACTATTTGACTACAGTTGTAATCCATATTATGGCACCAACCACTCAACTCAGTAAAGAGAAACGACAGTCCATCATTACTTTAAGACTTGAAGGTCAGTCGATACGGAAAATTTCAAGAACTTTGAATGTATCCTCAAGTGCAGTTGCAAAAACCATCAAACGCTGTGATGAAACTGGCTCTTATGAGGACCGCCCCAGGAAAGGAAGACCAAGAGTTACTTCTCCTGTGGAGGATAAGTTTATTAAAGTTACCAGTCTCTCAAACCGCTACTTAAAAGCACCTCAGATTAGAGACCACATAAAGTCTTCACAGAGTTCAAGTAGCCGACAAATCTCAACATCAACTGTTCAGAGGAGACTGCGTGAATGCTGCGAAGAAGCCACTACTGAGGATGAAAAAGTAGAAGAAGAAAATTGTATGGGCCAAGAAATAAAAGTAGTGATTTTGTGAGACGCAGAGAAGGTGAGCGGACGGTTTCCGCATGAGTGGTTCCCACTGTGAAACATGGAGGAGCATAGTTGTACTTACACCTGTGATTACCGTGCTATATACTGCCCATATACAGGCTGGGGGGGCTTCATGTGGGGTAGTGGTCTATTGTCGTCTAGCTGCTGCAGTGCACTATATATGGTATGGTGCTGCCTGACTGCATATGCTCAGTGACTGCCTGGGGTCTCCAGCCAGGGCCGCAACTAGGGGGGGGGGCTAGAGGTGCACGTGCACCGGGAGGGAATAGTGGGGGGGTAAAAATGCAGACTCTGCTATCTGAAAATGGCTGCCGCCGAAGAGGAGACTAATGCTAGAGGTCCTTACTGGACCTCTAGCGTCTGTCTCTTCCTAGCCGTCCGCATGGACTCTGCTGAAAACGGCCATCCAAAAATGGCCGCCGCCAAGGAAGAGACAGATGCTAGAGGTCCTACTGGACCTCTAGTGTCTGTTAGCAGAGTGCAATGCACACAGCGTTCCCAGAAGTGCCAGGAACGCTGGCGCTGCAGGGAGAGGATGCTGAGAGCTGCATCTTCTCCCTTCAAACCCCCCTGGCAACGAGCATAAACCCCCCTGGAAACAAGCATGGAACCAGGGACGTCTGAGTAATGCACTACCTTATGGAGGAGCAAGGACAAAATCCAGGTACGGGAAGGGAGGGGGACGCAAAATTGCTGCCTTGCACCGGTTGACAGATATCCTAGTTTCGGCCCTGTCTCCAGCTACATGGTGACTGGCAGTGTGCATGCATACCCCTCTGTTTCTAGGCCCTGTTCCTGTTGAACACTAGATTTACAGTCCTGGGAAGAACTGTGACCTCAGACACTGCTCCAGTAACTGATCTCACTCAGTGATCTGCTGGGATCCACTTTCCTGAATGTCAGTCTTGTTTTTGTTTTACATATCTGGCACAGACTGAAAATTACCTCTGGCATCTCCAGTAGCCTTAGGTAAGATACCTGTGCCTATATGGAAGAGGAGCATTAAGCTTATTACCCATAACCCTTGTGTGTGCGTAATGAGACCCGTGTTCCTACACTTACATTGGGCTGTAGGGCTGGTGTCTGCCTCGTCCCTGCTGCAGAGTACAAAGGATCTGACTAATGTGTGCTTTATTTTAGGCACGGCGTGATGACTGTACACCATCCAGGAAGCTGAACTGGTGACATGCACAGCCTGATTAGTGTGAAGACTGATTGCTGGATGTAAATCACTCTAGCTTGTATGAATGCTTTAATTAAAGAGCGACTTCAGGGGCTTTCAGACCTTTTATGGTGAACAGAAGAGATGACCTAAAGGTATTTATTTTATTTTTAGTTTTCCACTCTGATATTTAGATTTGATACATCTCCCCCATTGTACTTGCATTCCTTCACCATTTGCTGTATCTAGCTAGGATCTAATGCTGACCTATCCCCCAACTCCAGTGGTGCTTCATGCTCTGCACCAGGAGCCTGTACTTGTATAGAAACTGTCCAGGTTAGAATGAAAATAATCCTTACATTTATGTTTTACATGTTTAGATGGTCCATAAGCTAACTGCTAAGAGCACTTTCTATGCTGTCCAGTCAGCTTATATTTGGCCTAGTCACCCCCCCCCCCCCCCCCCCCCCACCTACCAAAAAGTAAATCTTCTTGTGGTAGACTGTTGGCAGTGATTGTCTGGCCCATTCAGATAAGTTGCATATACATGTGCACTGTATGTGAGATCATGTGAGGTTTATGTACTGAGCCTTGGAGAGATAAAGTACCAACCAATCTGCTCCTAACTGTCACTTTCCAAACAGCTTGTAGGAGCTGATTGGTTGGTAGTTTCTCTCTTCAAGGCTTAGTACATAGACCCTTATGTCATTCATAGATACTGGCAGAATGCTCCACCTTAATGATTAAATCCCCATTACTAGAAGCTCCGTCAGCTTGATTTGATTTTATGGGCACAGGGAGCGACTGTAGGCTGCTTTTGAGGAAGAAGCGCAGTCCCAAACCACTATTTGAGTGGTTTGCAGAATTTCAGCGCAGGAGATGATCTCTGGAAGACTAGGGACGCTGTGTCCAATCTAAACTGATAGTCTTGAAAAATAAGTGTTAGGGCCAGGTATGAGAAGGTCATTTTGAAATTTTGGTAGTTTTAGGAAAGTTTAAATCTCTTGGTTGAGGACTTAATGCTTAATGAGGTCTATATATGTTGGATATTGTAAATGTGTTCCCTGTATTTTCATTTCAATAAAGTTTTATTTAATATACAAAGCAGTTGTGGTTTTTATTGTATACTGTGATGACAGTTCTGCTTACCTTATGGCTTGGAGAGATGTGTGGGGCAAATCTGCATTGTGCACCTCTGCGCACCCGGTCATCTCTCCTGCCCATGACCCCATGTGTTAACTGACTCTGCCCATTTACAACACACAAATCTTTACTGAATGGTCTGTGTATCCAGCACAAGCCAGGCTTTGTGTGGGATGCCAGTGTTTAGCATAGCTGCTGACCAGCTGAAAGCGTGGGAGAGGGGGATAGGCTGGCCGTCACAGGGGTAAGCTGTCTGCACATGATCTGTACCATGAATGTGACATGGATCTGGAAAGAGCGAAGCGGCAGATGGCTGCAGGACAGGACGCGATGGTAAGTTCAGCTGTTTGCTGCTGCTCATAGTATAATGCATGGTGCAGAGGAGTCTGGGCTCTACAGTGTGGTCTGAAAGAAATACTGGAGATGGGAAACTTTACACTGGAGTATTAATGGGAGAACGTGTGATACAGTACTAGATGGGAGCTCTGGCAGTATGGGGAATTGACCACTAATGCTGGTATGTAAAGTGCAGGTTCCATAGGGGGTCTTGTATGGAAGAAACTTGTTTATACAAAACGGAAGCACTGTGTGAACATCATATTAAGTCATGGCACTTCCAACCTCTAAAATGACCTACATTCTGTCAAATGAAATGAGGACTTTACAGCACCAAATAAAAGACACTTATCTTGTACTATTGGTAAATAAGAGTAAGGGCAGACTGACTGTACATTTCGCAAATGTGAAGACTAATTATAAAACCATATCTTGACGCCTAAGGGTCAATCCAATTAGCCGCGGGTGTCAGCGCGGCAATAGCCACGCATTAAGGCAGCCTAAATTCACTCAACTTCAAAAATGAGCGACGTTGGGCGGGATTTCAAAATGGCGGTGCACTTGCTGGTGTGTTAACGCCACAGCTACTCACCCTTTGTAGCTAATTGTATTGACCCCCTGGTGTACTGATTGCTGCTTATCCTAAAGTGGGGGGGGGGGGGCATAGATTGGTGGAACCGCTTACTGTGCTGTTATCCCAAGTTATACACTGTATATGGTTTGCAACGTGACTTAAGAAGCCGCTTGTGGATGAGCCCTGTGAAGCTGATGCTGTACCTGGAGTCTCCTTTACCTGTCTGGGTGGTTTACAAGCACAAATAAGGGGGGTGGGGGGGAGCATTCTCTATGTAAGAGAATTTATACATCTAGTCTTACACCAGTTCTGCAATACCAGCTATTTGCTAACTTGGCCTTCTAGTCTATTCTGCAACTTATAATAAACAGTCCTCTTTGGAGCAGGTTCCACCAATGAGGAGTCAATAAACCATTAGTTCATTGGATAATTGTCATTCCGTTTCATCTGTATAATGTAGAAGACCGTCAGATACATGATGTATAAAATCTGCATAAGCTTGTAAGTTTACGTGGGTTTTATGTAATTCTGTGCCACACACTACTACCTGTCTTATGTTAGATGTGATATTGCAGTGAGACAGTGTTACTGGAAGCTGCTGGGATGATACGTCAGCTGGCGACCTGCTGTGTAAATAAGACGCAAATTAAATATAAATGTTTCTTGTTTTAAGACCGGAGATGGTTAAAGCTGAAGGCCCCCATACAGCAGCAGTGGATCGGACAGATCCCCAGATGCCGAAGTTGGGGCATCAGTGAAATGAAACGTAGATTTCCCTGATTTGATGATCAAAATTTGATCGTGAGCAGCAAAACCGGGATTTTTAATATGAATTTCACAGATTGCCCGACAGGTCAGCATTTCTGGTTGGATCGGTGAAACTGCTGCCTGATGTATGGGGCCCATAAAGAAAATAAACTTGTCTAGTGCACTTTATAGATTTTATTAGTGGCCTAACATTAGATCAGGGTTTCCCAAACTCTGCCATTACAGCCCAGGTTTTTAGGATATCTCTGCTTGAGCAAAGGTGAAAATTAGTCAATTTGATTTAACCATCTGGACTCAAGCATGGATATCCTTAAAACCTGGACTGTAATGGTGAAGTTTGGAAAACCCTGCACTAGATAAAAGAAGATTGCAGTTCTGCATTCTCTTCTACATATTGGACTATTTTTAATTTTTTTTAAATAACAGCTTTATTCAGCAACTAAAACGTGCATCTACAAGGTAGGGGGTCATGACACCTGTTTTATAAAACAATCTAGAAAACAATGTACAGGTGACTAGCACAGTCCAGCAGCAGAGGTATTGGTGTTAATGTAAAATTAATCTCATTAAGTGTCCCCAGATGACGACTGTGGGGTTTACTGTAGGAAGAGCAGCAGTTGGCACGGTATTGTGGCATGTGAATGATTGTGTTGCCCAATAATAATTAGACTGGATTATCAGACATGTTGGTAACTGCAGCCGGAAGATGCCCGTCAGCCTGTGTCTGTAAACGTCCTCCAGCATCACCAACAGGTCACAGCTGCTCCAGAAGTGACCCCGGTTGTGTGACTGCCATTGCATCCAATTTGGCCAACTGTATATGTAGCGTAATTGGACATTGAGCCTATTGTTTGGTACTTGGACTGATTGCTGCGTGTTAGATCAGTATTCAGTCCTTGCATATAAACCAAACCCTGTGCACCCTACATCAACAGGGTTAGTAGGTGCTATGCTTTCTAGCAGGCCTAGGGGTACTGCCACTAGATGCAGATGGATTGGAGCAGCAGGTTACATAAACTTGGAAGAATTGGTGACTCTGAGCACTAAAGTAGATGGAACTAGTGAAGACTAGAGAATTTTAACAATGGGCCTTATTCACAGTTAGGAGTAAAGCTGGGTACACACTATACAATACAATGTAACAATACATCCCATGCACTGCGCAATCCATATTATAGCATGGCGTGGTTCATTGCATTGTACCATCGGCTGTGCAGCACAGCCAATGGGACGATGTGATGAATGCTCAATCGGATGTACACACTATATAACCCATTCGATAGATCATTCTGAGGCGGATCAGGTCGATATATCGTACGATATATGTTAAGGGGGGCATCTACTAGACCAGCGGTTCTCACTCTGTCCTCAGGACCCCACACAGGTCACATTTTGCAGGTCACCCAGCAGGTGCACAGGTGTAATCATTACTCACTGACACATTTTAAAAGGTCCACAGGTGGAGCTAATTATTTCACTTGATTCAGTGAGGAGACCTGGAAAACATGCACTGTTTGGGGTCCTGAGGACCGAGTTTGAGAACCTGTGTACTAGACTATTTCTACTTCAGGGTCCACAGGGTGACCTTGGGGGTATAGCTGGATCCTCGGGCACCACGGAGTTAAAGCTTTTAGCTGCTCCCAGGATGCACTTGGGTCCAACCTCCCCTATACCCCGCCCCCGAGACACAGGCACCTCAGTCGGGTCACCCTGCGGGGGGGGCTGCAGGAGCAGCCCCCTAAAGCTTTTTATTTAACTAGGTTAAATTTATTTTTACTATAGTTTTGTTCTCCAGAGCGGCAGCGCTGGGCTGTCTGTACAGACGCCCACGCTGCCGCTCCTTCTCCCTGCTGGCGCCGCGACGCCAGCACTGAACTGGGGATCGCGGCGGGGGAAGCCAGAGTCTGTACTAGCCGGACTCTGGTTTCCCCCGGGACTGCTGCCGGAAGACGCCGGGGAGCTTAAGGTAAGCCGCGCACCGCTGATTAGCGGCGGTGCGCGGGTAATGCCTTTTATATGCAGTCCCATGCCCCCGGTCTAGGGGACAGACCGGGGGCGCTAGCGGTGGCGGCGGGCCCCCCCTCTATCGGAGGCATACCCCACTAGACCACCAGGGTAAATTAAGCGGCAAGCGGGATGCCGCAACCTTGGGGGTTAAATATGCTAGCCAGGGGAGGAAGCCTTCCCTGTCATTGGCTCCTCCCCTCAGCTCAGCGCGCCTTTCAGCACGGAGTCTGGCGTCGCTGAGCTGCAGATTACTCGGCCACTCCTCCTCTGAGGTCTCCAGCGGCCATTTTCTTACTGGCAGCGCAGATCTTCAGGGAGCACGCGGACCGGTCCCCCTGTGTACCTCTCCCCCGACAAGGACAGTGTACACAGCACTATAGCCCTCCCAGACACTGAATCTGGGAGGTTGATTGTAGTGGAAAGGTGCAGTGAGTATAACTTCCTGCATGGTATGTGACTTTTGCTAGTGCTGCCTGTCTGTGTCTTTTTTCTACTTACTGTCAGCCTGTACCTATCCCTTTCCTTCTCCTACAAGCCCTACAGGTGTGCGGGGGAAGGGTGTTTCTACTGACCTCTCTTATATAGATCACGTATTTGTGAGGTCCGTCACATACAGTTGTGTGCTACACGGTGCCATATTGTGGGCTGTTGTTCAGCACACTGGTGAGTGCGCACGTTTTCTTCCTAAGTCATGTCTGAGGAGGAGATTGAGCACTCCGGGGCTCCGGCATTGTTCTCCTGCAGGCGCTGTTCTGCAGGAGTGGATAGGGAGGATTTGTCACAGGATGGCCTGTGCGGACGGTGCCAGGCGGTCCCTGGTACGTCTAAACCTCCCATGTCGCAAGAGCCACCATGGGCGATGTTTTCCCAGGTGCTGGTGTCCATCGCGGACCGTCTGTTGGTCCCGACTGCCGCCCCTACTAGGGCGTTGCCCCAGCCTGCCATCCCCTATTCCCCGGGTGTCCCACAATTATTGCAGACTCCCTCGGGTTCTCAGTCTGTTGGTCCCTATGCGGGGTTGCCAATGTATATTCAGTCCACCCCTGTGGCACAGCCGGCTGTGGTGCCGTTTCAGGCTCCTGTGACAGCTCCTCCACCCTGGGTGGATGTGCTTTCCCACACTGTCCAAGATTTGGTGGCAGCATCTTCGGCTTTTCAGTCGATGTTGCGCAGTGACGTGCCCTTCAAGGCGTCTACACGCTCAGTCATGGCACAGGCTGCGCATCTTTCGGATTCTGAGGGGTCCTCGGATGATGGTGAGGTGCAGGATGACTCAGCCTCAGATGCCTCAGTCCAGGAGGTAGACACTAAGTCTTCCATCAATGTGCGGGCTCTGGTTAAGGTGGTGCGGGCCATTCTTCTGATTGAGGATGAGGCACCCGCTCCCAAGTCAAGGTATCCTAGTTTTAAAAAAGCTAAGGTTACTTCTACAGCGTTCCCCTTGTCTGATCAGTTGACTGATCACATGGCGGTGGCCTGGCAGACGCCCAGTAAGCGTTTCCTGCCACAGAAACGCTTGGCGTCCAATTATCCATTCCCGGAAGCGCATTGTAAGAAATGGGAAACTCCGCCTGCAGTCGATTCCCATGTAACACGCCTCATCAGGAGTGCTACTTTGCCATTGCCGTCTATATCCTCGCTGAAGGATCCTACGGACAGGAAGGTGGAGACTTGTCTAAAGTCTATTTATTCTCTCAGGGGCTGTAGCCCGGCCGTTCATGGCCATCTCCTGGGTGGCCAAGGCCATTGAGGGGTGGGCCAACGCCTTGGAGGACACGTTTACGGATGAATCTCCGGACGTCCAGAGGGCGTTGTTAGGACAGATGAGAGATGCCGCCTCCTACATTGTAGAAGCATCTTTGGATGCTAGCCTGTTGACCTCGAGGGTTTCGGCGGCAGCAGTGTCTGCTCGTAGATCCTTGTGGTTGCGGTCTTGGAGAGCAGACGCGGATTCAAAGAAAGGCTTGGAGGCCTTACCTTTTAATGGGGAATTACTATTTGGTCCGGACCTGGACAAAATAGTAGATACCCTGGCAAAATCCAAGTCAGCCTTCCTCCCTTCCGCTACTACACCTGCTAAGGTCCGGAGCTCGGCGTTTCGTTCCTTTCGGGTTCAGGGCAAGGCAAAGGGTCAGTCCTTCCCGAGGCAGTCCGCACCCAAGACCGCCTCAAAGCCAAAGAAGCAAGCCTAGAGTGCTAGGTGCCCTTCTTCCAAGCCAGAAGATAAGCCTTCTGCGTGATGGGACGGGCCTCCCTCTGGCACAATACCACCACGGATGCTTGGGTGCGAGAAGTGGTCTCCCAGGGGTACGCCCTGTCTTTTCGGCACAGGCCGCCTTGCCAGTTTTTTTGCACAAGTCCTTCTTAGGACAAAACCAAGGCCTTACAGGTTCAGGAAGCCATAGGGGCCTTGCTGACGGCGGGGGTCATTATACCCGTACCACAGTCTCAACGTGGGATGGGGTATTACTCTACGCTGTTTCTGGTGCAGAAACCCAATGGCTCTCATCGCCCCATCCTCAATTTGAAGTCCCTGAACAGGTTTCTCAGGGTTCCCAAATTCAGGATGGAAACTTTGCGTTCCATCATACTGGCGATGGAACCGGGGGGATTATATGGTCTCCCTGGATATCCAGGACGCCTACCTCCATGTGCCTATAGCAACATCGCACCAACGGTTTCTGCGGTTTGCTATTCTCCACAACCACTACCAATTCAGGGCTCTACCCTTTGATCTCTCCACGGCACCAAGGGTATTTACCAAGGTGATGGCGGTCATGGCGGCTCACCTTCGGAGCCAGGGGATACGGTTGCTACCGTATCTAGACGACCTCCTCTTGCTGGCAAGCTCCCCAGAGGTACTGATCCAGCATCTCCACCTGACGGTCGCTTGTCTACAGGCGCACGGCTGGTTGATCAACTGGAAGAAATCCTCCCTCATCCCATCACAACGGATGGTTCATTTGGGGGCCCTGCTGGACTCTCGTCAGCAACGGATTTTTCTGACTCCAGAGAAGGTCTCCTCCTTACAGCTGCGGATTCACAGTTGTCTGAGCAGTGGCAGAGTGTCGGTGCACTCAGCGATGAGAGTTTTGGGGTCCATGGTGTCGGCATTCGACATGGTGGAGTTTGCCCAGTTCCATTCCAGGCCCCTGCAGGGGTTGATTCTTTCGGAATGGAACGGATTGCCACACAGGATCCGCTCTCAGATGCTGGTGTTGTCCTCGGAGGTGCGTCTGTCCCTAGCCTGGTGGCTGCAGACAGCTCATCTCCTAGAGGGGCGCCCCTTTTGGATCCCGGAATGGGTTCTGCTCACGACAGATGCCAGTCTCCGGGGTTGGGGGGCGGTGACAGGCTCCTTGTCACTTCAGGGTCGTTGGTCGGCGGAGGAAGCGATTCTTCCCATCAACATCCTGGAACTGCGGGCAGTATACAGAGCCCTGCAGTCGTCCGGCACCACTCTTCACGGAAGGGCCGTTCAGGTGCAGTCAGACAATGCCACCACGGTGGCGTACATCAGTCACCAGGGAGGGACTCGCAGTCGAGCTGCGATGTCGGAGGTGTCCCGCGTCCTGGCTTGGGCGGAGCGCTATCTTCCAGCTCTCTCTGCAGTTTTCATCCCAGGAGTCCTCAATTGGGAGGCAGACTTCCTCAGCCGTTACGACGTGCATCCCGGGGAATGGTCGCTTCATCCAGAGGTATTCCAACTACTCGTGGACAAGTGGGGGCTGCCAGAGCTGGACCTGATGGCGTCCCGTCACAATCACAAGCTGCCTGTGTACGGGTCAAGGACAAGGGACGCAGGCGCAAGTCTGATAGACGCGCTGTCGGTGAAATGGCTGTTTCAACTGGCTTACTTGTTCCCTCCGATATCTCTGCTGCCTCGGGTCCTGCGCAAGTTCAAACAGGACAGAGGCACACTGATCCTGGTGGCCCCAGCGTGGCCCAGAAGGCCGTGGTACTCCGATCTGTGGAGCCTGTCCATCGACGCTCCGTACCTCCTACCTCAACGGCGGGACCTGTTGTCTCAGGGGCCCTGTCTTCACCCGGATCTGGGTCGACTATCTTTGACGGCGTGGCTCTTGAGACAGCCGTCCTGAGGTCTCGGGGCTTTTCTAGCTCCGTTATTACCACCATGCTGAGGGCGCGCAAGCCTGCTTCCGCGAGGATCTATCAGAGTGTGGCACACTTACTTTCAGTGGTGCGAGGCCAGAAACTATGATCCCCAGGTGTTCCGGGTTTCGCGTATTCTGGCTTTCCTTCAGTCGGGTTTGGACTTAGGATTACGTCTTTCTTCACTGAAGGTACACGTGTCTGCTATGTCGGTGTGGTTCCAGCGCAGGATCGCTGCTATGCCGGACGTACACACCTTTTTCCAGGGTGTTTTGAGAATCCAGCCTCCCTTTGTGCCACCTGTGGCCCCGTGGGATTTGGCGGTGGTTCTTCGGGCCTTACAGGGTCCTCCTTTTGAGCCCTTGGAGTCAGTGGAGCTCAAGTGGCTAACTTTTAAAACTGTTTTCCTCTTGGCAATTGCTTCTGCCAGGAGGGTTTCAGATTTGGGGGCGCTTTCTTGTCGTCCCCCTTTTCTGATTTTTCATCAGGACAGAGCGGTGCTTCGCACTCGTCCTGATTTCCTGCCTAAGGTGGTTTCCAGGTTCCACATTAATCAGGAAATTGTTGTACCAGCCTTTCAGTCACCTGATCTTTCGGCTGGGGAGACTTCCTTAGACGTTGTCCGTGCACTCCAGGTTTATATGAGCCGGACTAGTTCTGTGAGGAAGTCGGATTCTTTGTTTATCCTCTTTGGTTTTCACAAGAGGGGTTGGCCTGCCAACAAACAGACTCTAGCCCGTTGGCTTCATTCTGTTATTATTGAGGCTTTTATACAGGAGGGTTTACCTGTTCCAGCCTCTGTTAAGGCTCATTCCACTCGGTCCGTGGGCCCTTCTTGGGCTGCTAGCCATGGCGCCTCTGCTGTTCAGTTCTGTAAGGCGGCCACCTGGTCTTCCATTCAGACCTTTTTGAGGTTCTATGCGTTTGACACCTTTGCCTCTCAGGATGCATCCTTTGGGCGCCGGGTTCTCCTATCAGCACAGGAGCGTCCCCGCCCTTAGTTGGACTGCTTTGGGACATCCCCAAGGTCACCCTGTGGACCCCTATGGACCCTGAAGTAGAAAACAAGAGATATGGTAAGAACTTACCTTTGTTATCTGTTTCTACGAAGTCCATAGGGTCCACAGGGCACCCGCCCTGACTCACCTGGCTTCATATGGGCTCTGTGACTGGTCACCGGTTTTCCGTCTCCCATTTCTGTGAGTATGGTTCTTGTGTGTTCCAGTCTTCCTTCTCTCTGTTTCGTCTCCTCCTCCGGCCTTGGCTGCTTACCAACTGAGGTGCCTGTGGCTCGGGGGCGGGGTATAGGGGAGGTTGGACCCAAGTGCATCCTGGGAGCAGCTAAAAGCTTTAACTCCGTGGTGCCCGAGGATCCAGCTATACCCCCAAGGTCACCCTGTGGACCCTATGGACTTCGTAGAAACAGAGATAACAAAGGTAAGTTCTTACCATATCTCTTGTTTTTATCTCTGTCCAACCTCTAAACTATTTTCCCTTGAAATTTGATCTTCCACTCTGAACGATTTGCAAAAGATCTAACGATAAACAATGTCGTTTCAATCTGTGATCGAGAGCTTTCAGCTATAGTGGGTTTGGGAGCGTCAGGGAGTGGTTCATCGTTTGATTGTTCAGCGTGAACGATGTGTAAGCTATCTCCAAGCGATATGAAAGCAATCAAGTGAAATTGACCTGCATGTTCAGTCGATGGAGGAGACGATCAAGCGAGCAGGGGGAGCGTGCATCGTACATCGTTAGAAACAATTACTGCACGATTTGCAAACGATTTTTAATAGAAAAAAACTTTAACTATATCGTTCAATCACATGCTAAAATCGGCTAGTGCATGCCCCCCATTATACTCCTTTTACACCAGAGCAAAAACCTGCGTTTTTACTGGGTTTGCCCCGGTCGCAGCTCAGTGTAAAAGGGTCCCTGAAAAATTACCTGGGTCAAGTGACCTGGCAATCCAACCCAGGTAGCTACCGGGGTCGGACCCAGGATGGACAATGGTGCAGTGTAAACGGCACAATCCGGGTTATCCGACCTGGGTCATGCCTAAAATGAGCTGATTGGTGGGTGTGGAGCAGTCACCTCCCACTTTTTATGACCTCACAAGTTTAGCAGGGCAGCCCCAGGTTCAGTGTGAACGGAGCTCACCTGAGAATAACCCAGATTGATGGTGCTTTGTAAACTGTGTCTGACCTGGGTTGGAACCATGTCTGAAAACCCAGGTCGGACCTGGGTTTTTGGTGGAAAAGAGGTATTATAGTACAGTGGTTCTCAAACTCTGTCCTCAGGACCCCATACAGGTACACAGGTGTAATTATTACAGGTACACAGGTGTAATTATTACTCACTGACATGTTTTAAAAGTTCCACAGGTGGTGCTAATTATTTCACTTGTGATTCTGTGAGGAGACATGGAAAACATGCACTGTTTGGAGTTCTCAGGACCAAGTTTGAGAACCTGTGTATAGCCAGCTTAAGAGCAAAGCAAAAGTGGAATTTGCTTCGGGAACAAACCTTGCTGCAATACAAGGGGGTTTTGCATGTAGTAAACACTGGGCAGCTTTGAGTTTTCACTGAAATGTAGAATTAATCTAGGACACGCCACTTAACGGTTATGAATCTCTACACATTGCCCCACTGACAGTGCAACATGGTTTTGGCAAGGTGCAAATTGCTCCTTTATCTTGCACTTGCTCCACTCTGGATAAGGCCCTATATTGGCCTCTAACACTACTGTAATGTGTGGGTTGCCCAGTAGGTGTCACCAACAGGCAGATGAAGGATAGAGGAAGAATTTAAGCTCCTTCCGTCTCCATAAATAGGAACCAGCTTCCCTGATCTAAGCCTGCCTCAGACCATAGCTCAATGAGGACTCTGTCAGTGTATTGCTACCGGTGGACCTGTTTTAACACCTTGTTTTGTCATGACTCCAACATATTAAGCTTGAAATTACACTGGCAAGTATGGGGAGCTGTAATCAGAACCAGGTCATGGTTTAAGGATTTCCAGGACTATTTCTGGTGGTAATTATTTCACATAAAGGAAAATGTGCATAAACATAACCTGCAGTAGTGGGTATTTAGGGACCAGAGCACATAAAGTCTGTCCATAGCAACACGCTGGAGTCACTTACATGACTGGGATTGGTACACTATCACCTCTCCAGAGATCACAATCTCTCGCTATGGGGCTTATTTACTAATGATCACATTTTCAATGCAATCTGGGTGCGGTATTAGTGCCCATGATCGCATATCGGTCAAAAGTATCACCGGGCACCCACAGGTGGCAGGGTCTCCAAAAGGAGCCCGTCCCTGCGATGTGCTGGGAGTGAAGTTACCGTGTCAGCGGTCTATTTACTCCATTGCCGGTACACCATCGCATGCATGGTCTACAGACCACGCATGTGCCATTGACGGGGGAGGGTTCCTACAATCAGCTGACGCCATCTTCAGATGGCGGTATCTGCGGGGGTTGATCTCCAGAATGCATTGCATTCTGGAAGTTGGTAAATATGGCAGCATCGCATCCCCCATAGAAATGGGGGGTTGCGGCTGCCGGCGGGAATGGAGGGATTGCAACAGGTATTAGAGATATCTGCTGCAGTCCCTCTGTCATACATACTAAATATTTGCGGTTTCCCCCCGAAAATTAATGTTTTCGGGGAATAAACAACTAATATTTATTGATAAATGGACCCCATAACTCCATCAGAGAATACACTTGTCTTTTGGCTTGTGGAATGCCCGGTCTTGCCTGGCACTGTGGCCCTAACTGATTTAGGGAAAGATGTATCAAACCATGGAGAGAGATGAATTGCCAACCAATCAGCGCATAGCTGCCATTTTAGTCTGTTTTTGAAGAATGACAGAAGCTGATTGGTTGGTACTTTAACTTTCCCTATTCTATTTCTCTCAAAGGTTTGATACTTCTCCCCCCTATCTTCTCTCCACATAATAAGGACGGTATGGATATAAAAACTGCCTGTCTATGGTTTTAGGGCGGTGGATATGATCTAGATCTCTTTGCGGAGAATCCAGACGATGATCTCCTGTGCTCGATATGCCATGGTGTGCTGAGGTGTCCCGTCATGGTGTCATGCGGTCACATCTTCTGCAGAAAATGTATTTTACAGTGGCTGAAGAGGTGAGTTGTTGGGGAGAATGGTGACTGAATACACACTTATACCCTTTTTACACTGGCCAAATAACCCGGGTGGAAAAGGGGCCAGGGTTGGGTCTCCTGGTTGAGTGATCTGGCAAGCCAACACGGGTAGCGAGCAGGTTTGAACAAAGGAAAGAACCGTGTAACCCTGCAGTGTAAATGGGGGGCTCAAGTCATCCAAACCGGGCCCCGTTAACATCCTACAGAGAGCCGCTAACATCGGTGCTTGGAGATGATGTCATCTGCAAGCGCCAGTAGAGGAGAAGCCTCCACAATAAAACGGGTCCAGCCTGCGGTGTAAATGGGTTTCAAGCCACTGTGACGGCTTGAAACCCGTGTTCAGTGACCCAGGAATTTGCTGTAAAAGGGGATACCCACTTACATCTGCCCACCATCTACCACATATGTCACAACTGCCTCGCCCGTGTAGATTTTACACGCAATACAAGACTTTCATGGCTCTCTATAACTGTCCGTCCTTGTATCGTATGTGTCCTGTTTGCCTCCCATGTCCCTTGCGTGGACCCCTTCATGACTGTCTGTGCCATGATCCTCATGTATTAACGATGGGCCTTATTCAGAGGTTGACGCAAGCAAAGCAATGGATACAAGCCCCCTGTGTTTTACTTATGCGCCTGCGTCCGAGATGCACTGTGTGCGCACGTCCTGCTGGTTACCGCCGTCGGGCGCAGATCAGAGCTGCATGGAGATCCGTGCAGTTTAGATAGGCGTTCCTGGGCGGTGACGGGGTGCCTCGAGTCAGAACGCAGCTCCACCGACACAGGCAGCCAAATACCGTCGGACATTCTCAGCTACCCCAAGTCCAATGGTGCGACCGATGTCTGCTCGATCTTGCGCCTGTGTGCGTCCCACGGCGGATCTAAGCTGTAGCCGGTGACATCTCAATAGACAGCCCGTCATAATTTGGCAGAAGCGGCAGCTGCCTAGCGTTCACCTCTGTATCAGGCCCTATTCTCTCTGCATTTTATGAACATGGGAAAGCAAACCGGGTAGATTTACTAAAACTTCCAAATAATGAAAAGTGGAGATGTTCCCCAGAGCAACCAACCAGGTGCTAGCTGTCACTTTCTAAACTGCACTGAATAAATGATAGCTAGCATCTCATTGGTTATGAAGGGCAGAACCTCTGTCTTTCAATTTTGGATGTTTTTAGTAAATCTGACACTTATCCCTCAACACAACAACATTGGCGTCCTCCTAATTCAGTGTGCGGAGCAGGATAAACACGTTCCCCTGCACTAGGCAAAGTGTAACAAGTGACTTTACACCTGCTGTAAGTGCTTAAAAGAAAAAGTTCCACTATGACCTCAGGGTCCGCCACCAATACATACTGATAATGTGATAACGAATGTAGTGAAGTAGCTTCTGGTGACCAATAAGCTTAATTACAGGTTATTTCTAGTTAAGATGAGATTTTTACCTGACATCTCCCCTCCTGAGTGGATGTATCCATTTGCCCGTATAAGAGCAGGGGTTATATTTACTAAAGTGAGAGTTTTTAGAAGTGGAGATGTTGCCCATACAATTAGTTTCTACTTAACATTTAACTAGCACCTTCTAGAAGATACTAGCTAGAATCTGATTGGTTGCTATGGGCAACATCTCCAATTCTAAAAATTCTCACTTTAGTAAATATAGCCCCAGGTGCACAGCTCTGTGGGAACGCACCCTTCTCAGCGTTGAGGCAAGAAGTTTGGCGACTCTGGTGGGGGGTGAGTTATCCCGAATAACAGAAGTTCCTGGCATGGTTCCACTATGATTTTATTAAAGGGAGGGTAGATATTGGGTAAATTTTTTAATTTAGCTGGAATTAAAAAAATATTTGCCAACCCACAATTTAGGGCCTGATTCAGAAACATGCACTAATGCCACCGTAAACTGCGTTTTTAGCCGACACTTCCTCTACCTCCCCCAAACGCTCCCTGACTGTCAATCACACTGCGAATAAATGCTTGTTGCGAGCGACTACGGTGATGGACTTTTGACGAATGCACAGTGCATCTCAGACGCATGCGCAGACGGCTGATTATCGCTTATCTGAGAAAACATTGCGTACAGCTCTGAATCTAGCCCTTAGTGTAAACAACATGTAGTCACCTTGATGGAAAGCGCCCTCTTGTGGAGGCAGGGTGCATGCCAAAAGGCCCGGAATAGTAAAGTGGGGGTTTTGTTGGGCCACCTAGCACAAAATAAACAGTAACAAGTGATTTCTCTCCTCAGACAGCAGACCTGTCCATGCTGTCGGACGGAGGTGAAGGGGAAGCTGTTTGTACCCATGCACAAACTGAAGAGAAAAATCAACCGCCTGCAAGTGAAGGTAATGGAGTGCTGGGGTGACAAGGCACACCGAAGACCAGGGCCTGATTCAGAATAAGGCACACTAGTCATCTGCCTATAGACCTCTGCAGGATTGGGGCACCCCAAACATACCTGCATTGTCACCGTGCCTATCGCTTTATTGCATACCACCACACTAAGCAGGGATGTCGGAACCATTTTCTGTTGGGCGGGGGCAACATAAAATCATTCCTCCCCTCGCTCCCCCTCCAACATCAACCCAAACTGGAGCAAGAAACACCGCCGTGTCCATGGAACCGCACTTCCGCCCTCACATACGGCCCGGGTCAGGACTGGAAGAACAGCGGCCGCGGGCGGTTAGGGGCTGTGCTCTGCTGCGCCGCACGGAGGAGGAGAAGGTGTAATGTGCGGTGTTTTAGCCGTGCAGTCTATTGCTGTAAAGTACAGCCTCTTACCGTCCACGGGTGGCCTGGCGCCTTTCAAATGTTAGGGGGGGGCGAGCCGCCCCTCGTTCCGACGCCTATGACACTAGTGATATCGCGAGGTGTTTTGGATAGTATTTATAAACCTTACTTATTATAAGAAGAAATGGAATAATTCACAGCAATACCAACTTTAAAATAAATGACAATGTTTTACTTAAAAAGCAAATCAATTCTACATGCACCACTGTATTACTGACAAAGCAGACTTATAACATAAAAATCATTAGTTCAGCAGCAGTGACAAAATGATTATTTGCAATGCCGAGCATAGACTCCCAAGGTGACAGCCAGCCCTGTTTATACTTACAGCCCAGCGCCCCGCGACTCTCTCCACCTACGATCTCTCCTGCTCATCCCGACTGGCCGACCCCTCCCCTTTTTGATCAATCTTTTATACTTTTTTCCTCTCTGCTACTGACATATTATAAAATAGCGAATATTAATTAATTAAGTCAATATTCATGCGCACTAAACATTTCACTGATAATATGTTTTAATCATAACAAAACCTATAATCTCCTTTCTATGTTCTCAAAATACTGGTGACCGCATATAGGCCAAGGCTATCCCGATTAGCTGCCTCCTTGTTTAGCCAGATCTGAGACCTACTGTCTCCTAGTCTGTTCATATTGAACTAATGGAGCGTACACACGGTCAGATTTGTCAGATGAACGATTGAACGATTTTACCAAAATTTTGAACGATTTTTGACTGCATTAAAATGAATGGAATCGTCCAAGTCTGACTGCAAACACATCAGATGTCAGATATCGTTATCTGACAAACGGGAACGCGCATCGTTGATCGTCCATCGTTCAGGCATGTCAGATATGTCAGATTTTCCTTCAGATATGAACGACTGAACGATTTTTAAATCGTTATCGTTCATATCTGAAGGAAAAATCTGACCGTGTGTATGCACCATTACCATGATGCTGTCTTGCTAGTGAAGAAATAGTTTTCCACAGTTCTGATTTATACCTATTTCTGTAATAACACTTATACCTTTTAGATTAAACAATAATAACTGTTGCTACAGACACACACCTGCCTACTTTATGTAGAGGGTAAACCTCATCTCTAGACCTGAGGCCATTCGACACATGTGACATCCTCTGCAACTTACAACTAATATATATCCTGAATCATTTCTATATACTCTTAATTGCAATAAAAAAAGACATAAGCATGCATATATTCGTGAGTTGCTGAAGGAATATGTACGGCCACATATTCCGGTTTTATCACTAGGTATATTGTATCTAAGGCCATGCACGTTGACTAGTGCTGTGGGTTTATGCTGGCAACTGCCCATATGGTGACATAGCTAAGAGTCTGAGGTGCCAGTGACTTCTAGGATTCATCACAATTTAGGGTTCTGCATGCCAATGAAAACATGACACGTTCCTCGTCTTTCCCACTTTCCATTTGGCGGCCGTCTGCAGCCATTCATCAGAGGCATAGCGCCGGGGGGGAATCAGGGCAGATGGCAATGACATTATTCATTACTATGCAGCCTACTGCATAGCAGCTTTACCTCCTCTCTGTGCTTAAATCCTCTGCCCCATCTGAATATTAAATATGGCACTGCTCTGTACAAGAAAATCTTAGTACATAGTATCTTTAAAATCAATTTTGGTATCTTGAAGACAATTGTCTCTCTGACATCAAGATTTTAAGTATTAAATAATATAATATACTGCAAGAACACAGGGCAACTAGAAATTGATTAGAAAGTAAGCTTGGTCCTAAATAAGAACTTTCCCTCTTATAAGCCACCCCTGGTTAACACCTCTATGACCAGATGAATTGCAAAGGTTCAGCATCGATTTCTCCGGAAATTAGTTTAGAATTTCTTAATCTATCCAAGAAAATGTTATGTTATTGTACAGGACATACAGCGGGATCCTTTTGGCAACATAAAGAAATAAATGGATTTTTATTTTACATACATTAAGGAAAAATATCACCAAAAATAGGAGTATTCATATGTTTTATATGCTGTCACAGGCACTAGAGGCATGGTAATAATACTTAACTAAATCTGTCAGGATTTTGACTGTCGGGATGCCGCTGTTGGCAGGGGCGTTTTAGGAGAGTAGGGGGCCCGTGTGCACCCCCCGTGCAGGGCCCCCTCCTCTCTACCTGGTGGCCGGCAGCCAACTGACGTGGCTGGCCAGCCACCGGAGCATTAGTAGACTCCGGGCACTAGAGTGTGCCCGGAGTCTACTGCACATGCTCAGAACACCGGGAAAATGGTCGCGGCTGCCATTTTCCGGTGTTCTGAGCAGCGCTGTCACCCGAGGCAGGACCACGGACAGGTAAGTTTAAACTAATATGGGTGCAGGGTGTGCGGGGCCCCCCTGGACCCGGGGGCCCGTGTGCCCCGCACACACTGCACCCATTATAGATATGCCACTGACTGTCAGTATTCTGACCGTCGGCATCCCGTACCCAACCTGATATATCTATTCCATACACAGCCAATTCAGTATATATTATACAGGACATGAACTCGTCCATAGTCCATACATTGTAAAATAAATAAAATATATAGATTAAATCAAAGGTCTCTGTATCTCCACTACAATTTTTTTAAAATATTTTTCTTACCATATATTCAGAGCCAGATTTTAGGCAGGGTCAGTGGTGGAACATTGCTGGGCCTGTTTGTAATGGGGCCCAGTTGAGGTCACCCCTGTCATAAAAGCATAGCAGCTGCCCCTTCTGCTTATGTGTGGGTCAGTGCACAGTGAATCCTCAATGGGAGCGGGAGCCCCTGGAGGCTTGAGTAGTACTGCCAAGCACTCAAATTTTGCAATGATGCCCTGCTAGGCAATGCTACATTCCTGGGTGGGGCAACAAGGGTTCACACAAACTAATTGATCCCATGCCACCCTCATCATTGCGCTGCAGCTGCGCTCTCAGAGAGGGGAACTTGGGTCAGGCAAAAACTTCGGACAATGATGTGTTATGGCAGGGACCCCTGCAAGTTACTTGTCCTGGGGATCTCACAAATCTTAGTCCGGTTCTGCATGTTTTCGACATTTCCTGGGTTAGAGGCTCCTGTCATCCCTGTCTAAACAAAACCGCTCTTACTTAGTAATAATACTATTCATTAAAGCACATTAGTCAACACACACCTATTTCTTTCATTGACAGTGTCCTAATGAGCAAAATGGCTGCCCAGCCCTCTTTCCTCTGTCAAGGAGCGAAGAACATGCTGAAACCTGTGCGTTTGGTTTGGTGGGTTGTTCCAATGACGGATGTCCAGCCCTGGTCTTACGGAAAGACATCTGTGACCACAGCCAGACCTGCGAGTATTGGCGCGAGATGTGCCACATGGGATGTGGAACCTTGCTCAGTCCTGCAAACCGCGATGAACACAACTGCTATGTGGAATTTAAAGAGACCTACAGGAAACAGCTGCACAAGCTCCGTCAGAAAGCCAGACGGATAGAGAGTCTGTCCTCCCAGATGGGCAGACAGATACAGCTGCTCAGTGAAGGTCTAGAGGGCGTTCCAGACTCAGTTAGTACAGTCCAGGTGGAATAACTAATACAAATGCTACACAGTCAGTGCAAAGGGACTTCATTGGTATGACTTTTAAGGTTTATATTTATTTATCAAAGGGCGGGGAGGGGCGAGACTATTGCCAAAATGCCGTGATTTTCTTTCTATTTATCTGAGTGTCTATATTTTTAGATTGCAAAATACCACACATGACTAATATATTATTTTTATTATTCTATGCAGAAAGTTAATTTTTTTATTTGAATAACATGATCATGTAAATATTTGTAATAAAAATATTGATTATTTCATTTGCATTGGGTCCACCAAAGTCTATGTTGTATTATAAATTTAGCAAATCTGATGTCTAACAACATTTATATTTTTTGAGGTTCATTTTTAAAATAGGTGCAAAGTGGGAATGTTGACTTGGGTCATTTTGTCATGCACCACTGACACAGTGCCCTGAGCACTTCAACTAGCCAAGTTCTTTGCACTTAGTCATGAGTGACGTTAAGACACGTGTGGATAGTCCTTATGGCCACAAAGCTCTCTGCCCTATCCTAATGTCTCTCTTGGGTCTTTACCTTAAAACTTTCTCGATTGGAAAATTAGGCCACATCGTAATCTTCCTAAACAGCTGCCAGACGCTCCTATTTCACCATTTATATTGAGACAGTCCCCATTTCCAGTGGGACCACACATCCTTTGACTGACAGGACTTGGCACTGGCCCACAAAAATCAGGATTGTTTGCAGGTATATGGGTCTTGCATTCAAAGGTTTAGATACATCAGATCACAGATTAGCCCATGGTAGATCAGTATTACTGTTCTCTGGGGGGGTGTATGAATGCACCAGCTGGATTGGCTGCCTGGGTCTGTCCAATCCAATGTCATACAAACTCTGCAAATGTCCCTGGTTACAATGACAGCAGGAGCCTGAGAGAAAGTCATTGCTAAATCCCTTTTAGGAATATATCTGTGTAGACATTGCATTATGGAATCTACTCATATGGTGCCCATTATTGCCCTGTGAGTCTGGTAACTGGCATTAGGTAAAGAATGCAGACTGTAGGGGGCAGAGTGAGCATACCAGAGACCAGTCTATCTGCCACTCCATGTTCTCCATCCCCACTGACTTTCTCTAGTTATTACATTTTCTATATCTTTCTAGTGCTGGCCGCTGACAGAGCCTCCATGCCACAGTGCCAGTGGGTTACATGCTTCTAAGTATTAATGTTCACACCTGCTTTCATAATGATATATTTTGTAACTTAAAAATTCAACCTCAAAATTAATAATCTTGATTTTATGGCCAATGGTTTCATGTTTCATTGTGATCAATTTTGCATCACACGATTAGAGGAATTAATTTATAATTATGGATGATGGATAATATACAATGACTGGGGCTTTAGAGGTGAATGGTGTCTACTCTCTGCAATAGGCGCCTGCTGGGGTGAGCTTTTGATTCAGTCTCTGTCCAATAACAAGGATGGGTGTAGCAAGATGGCGTCGCGCGCCGTCTTTTCCTCGCTGTTATGTGACGTAGAATGTCCGCGCCGGAAGCGCAGTGGTTCTCGCTGCTGTACGGAACACATGGGCTGTCGCTCTCGGCGTGTGTATGGGACGCAGTGGCCAGTGGACGGGATAGAGCATGGCGGCCTCCGCTGTACAGTTCAAGACCAAGTAAGGGTGGACGGGGGAGGGTCCATGATATAGTCGGCTGCAGCATTGTCAACAACCCCTGGACAGCCTGTGGCTCTCCTGCAGTATTTGAACTACAAGTCCCAGTATGCCCTGACAACCTCGGGCTGCTGGTACTTGTACTGTCACATTAGTTCTCTCTCAAGTTCCAGTATGCCCTGACACATAAACATTTGCAGCCTCTAGTGCCATTGACTCACATTGTGATGCATTGCTCATACCACCACCAGGGATGCAGTCAGGAAGCCGACGGTCGCAATGCCGACCACCGGCTTCCCGACTGTCTAATCCCGGCAAGGAACAAATGACAGGCGTTGAAATCCCGACGCCTGTCAGACCTACGCCGGGAGCCCGACACCTTGCCTACCGATCGAAGGTAAGCTGGGCGCCGGTCGCAAACAGACGCCTTGGGGGGGGGGTGGTGGTGGTTAGGTTAGGGGCTCCTATGGGGGACTTAGGGTTGGGCACACTCCCCGGGAGGTTAGGGTTAGGCTAGGGGAAGGGGGGATTAGGGTTAGGCGCCCACCTGGGAGACTTAGGTTTAGGCTGTGGGGAAGGGGGGGGGGGGTTAGGCACTTGGGGGGGAGGTTAGGGTTAGGCACCCCTAAAGGACTGTTAGGGGGTAAGAAAAGGTTAGTCCAGAGTCCTGGGACTCTGCTGGATCAGTAATACAGGTCAGCATTCTAAATGGGGGAGGGGGTATGAGTGAGAGGACCACTCACAAGTCACAGTCGCCCTCCCCTTATTTTTGACATGGGCTGTCCAAGTAATGAAAAAATAGCTGCACAAACTCAGTTTAAAAAATGGGGGTAGAATCGCAGTGCACTAAACTCGTGTTGAATGGGGCAAGAAGCGATAGGGACACCACAAAACTAGCGCTGAGCACACCCAACGCCAGCAAAAAAAAACATGAGTAAGTTCATTGATGTCCATTGTGAAACCTGTTCACGTGTGTTAGGCTGGCGATGCTTCTAAATGACTGTTTCAGTCCCAACAGGTACAAAAACCTTCAGGAGGGTATAGATTAATTGCAGCGTAATATATTAGTGATGTGTAAATGTTGATGATGATGCACAGAATTTTATTGTCTGACACTTTTCTTCTTTATAGATAGCTTTGCACTGTGCTACAAATAATAATAATAGCATACCCTCCATCTATACTGTTTTAGCCGGTAAAGTACCGTTCTTTGATGGTTTGTACCTGCAAACGGGCTGTACCGTTTTGTACAGGGTGGGTACAATCTCCTGACTTCTTTAGCAGCGCTGCTTGGACACAGGACTCCCGCAGCGCTGCTGAGTGACAGGTGGCTCCGTCCTCCGTGGTTCTCTGCACTGACGCTGACCTAATGACGTCATTACGTCAGCGTACAGAAGGGCAAGGCAGTGTACCAACCAGCGCCAGCTGCCTTCAGTGTACAGTACCCGTGGACATGCCCACTTTATCCATGTCTTTATATGTGGCCTCGCCTGTGTACCGGATTTTAACTGAGAAATGTTGGAAGGTATGTAATAGTACCAACCAATCAGCTCCTAACTGTCATTATTCACAGCCTGAAAACTGATAGTATGGTTAGTACTTTATCACTCCCCAGTGCTTAGTGCATCTTCCCTTTGTGGTCACCAGATGAGAGCTGATTGCTGTGAGACACACTTGTTATACAGACACTCATCATCTGCGTGACTAAAACACAGAAACGTGAACGTGCTGTTTTATCTGTTGCACCATTAGTAGCCACTTCTCAGTAGTTAAAAGGACAGAACACACTGACAAAGATTGTTGCTTATGACATACTATTTAAAGCAGTGGTCGGGGAACAGAGGTAAATTACTCCACTTGGGGTAAAACTGAAATTCCTGGGGGTAATGGATGCAGGGCTGGAGGTGCATGTGAACCGGGTGAGCCGCTGCACCCGGCGCCGCAGGGAGGCTCTAAGCCGGACGCCCGCTGAGATGTTATTACTAGCGGGCACCCGGCTCCTTCCCTGCAGCGCTGCGTTAGCCGGAGGCTGGAGTTCTCTTCTGAACTCCAGCTTCCGGCTCTCTCCATGCGCACTATGGGAGAGATGTCATGACGTCTCTCCCATAGTTACGAGGAGCAGCCGGGCGGACAGGACGGCGGCGGATGCAGGAGCGGCGATTAAGGTACGTTTTTTTTTTTCTTTGTACAAGCGGCACTACAGGGGCATTATATGGGGGCACTACTACATGGGCATTATATGGGGGCACTACTACAGGGGCATAACTATGGGGGCACTACTACAGGGGCATAACTATGGGGGCACTGCTGCAGGGGCATAACTATGGGGGCACTGCTACAGGGGCATAACTATGGGGGCACTACTATATGATTTCCTTCCTTTCAAATCAAGGGGGTAACGTCGGCGTATCTAAATATATTTTGGGGTAAAAGGTAAAGTTCCCTGACCCCTGGTTTAAAGGGACACAATGAGACTGGAAATGTAGAGTTAATCTGGGCTGATTGCTCCAGAAGTCAGTGAAATTGGCCACTTTTTAGTACTTGGAACTGTTATCAAACTAATCGCTGGCTTCTCTAAAACTGGCCAAGCCATTTGGACACTTTATAGTGAATGTACGCCTCACTTCATATTACACCACAATACATCGGAAGTAAAATTCAACCTTCAACTAATATAGAATGCCTAAAATATTTATGCCCAAATGACCATTTTGTGGTTTTAAAGTCCCTATTGTACATCCTCAGGTTATCTAACGGGGACTGTTTTTTGTTTTATCAGGCTAGGAAATAGATTTAAGAAGTTGTTCTGTGTAAAAACATGAAACTAAAATTAGCCAATGAGCTTTTGAATAATGGTGCTCACTTTGTATTAGATCACTCTACATACATCAGCCAGCGCAGACTATAATGAACGTCATTAACGCCATGTTTCTTTTTTCAGCTATGCCGTGGACAGAAAAATTGAAGCTTTCTACAAAGGTGGAAAAGTTCAGGTATTTGTAACTAATTTCATTTGTTCATTTCGTATTTGCTGAATTATTTTAACATTTCCGTTGGGAGTCTCATCTTGTTCTGACGGGCGGCTAATTTTGTTGTATATCAGATAAATAAAGATGGGACTCACCTGATCTGTACCTGCGGGAATAAGCTGAATGTTCTGGAAATCGCTACTGGAGCTGTGGCTCGTACTATAGAACAGGTAAGGAATATATATATATGTTGTATGTAAATAAGTATCATTATTGTATTGGAATACTGAATACCTGTTCCTAATTCTTAGGATGATCAGGAAGACATCACATCTTTTGCACTTAGTCCAGACGATGAGGTGAGTTACCTGCATTCGGTTTCCTACCCTAAGATATTTTTAGTCACGTTTGGTGAAGCCAATTCTTTTATGCTCTGGCCAATCACATTTCAGTCTCTGTTTATTCTGCAGTTTTAGTCCACAGGTTGCAGAGTTATCGCTTTCAGGAGATAAAGTTACAAGTCTGATTCTATCATTCAGGCTCATGCTGCTTAATGTACATTAATGGGTGGGTTTGGCTTTCAGCAGGGTCCTCAGGCTGAATCCATACTTTAAGACAAAGTTCCGTTACATCTTTATATGAGTTTGTGCAGAAATTTTTTCAATTAGCTGGATCAGAGCTCTCCAGCTGGGCTTGATGTAAGGACTTTCTGCACAGTTCATAGACTCTGCTGAATGGCTTAATCTTTTCGCCAGACAATCAAGCAGCTATGTGCCCGCTCTTCATGGACATTCTTCTAACCTGGCACGACCAGAGCGAACTAGAATTATGGCATTTAGTTATTTGAAGAAAACAACCCCCTCCCTCACCACGTACTTACCATCTAGCCTTGTCTTGTCATTTTGTATCCTGCAGATTCTGGTAACCAGTAGCCGTACCCTACTCCTTAAGCAGTGGCAATGGCAGGAGGGCACCTGTTCTCGCACATGGAGAGCCATCCATACAGCGCCAGTCTCCAATATGACCTTTGATCCCACCTCTACTCTACTGGCTACAGGTAAGTGATTATTAAGATGTATTATATATAGCCTTTTTATCATGTTGATTATTTACATCAATCGTCAAACTTCTGAGCATCCTAAAGGCACTCTGGATTATTTGCCTGCTATAATGAATGCTAAACCTATAATTTACTACAATGTATTGGGAGTGCTGTGTCTTCTGCTATAAGGAAGGGTCTGACTGCTGCTCTGCTGAGTTTACAGATTGCATTTGTCTCCCTGTAGGAGGATGTGATAGCACCATAAAGATTTGGGATGTCGTCAAGCAGTACTGCACCCATAACCTGAAGGGGTCGTCCGGGGTAGTCCAGTATGTATTCTCTGCCAGGGGCTGCTGTTCTATGACATGTAGAAGATCTAACATTAATGGCGTCCTGCACTTTGGGGAAATGTTGTTTTGACATTTGAACTTCTTATTGTCCCTCCTCCCTGTAGTTTGGTCGCCTTCCATCCTGACATGTCCCGTCTGCAGCTGTTCTCCTCCTCCATGGATTATAAAATACGTATGTGGGATCTGAAGTCCAGCCAATGCCTGTGTATTCTGGAGTCTCACTACAGTGCAGTCACCTCCCTCTGCTTCTCTCCCGACGGAGACACTATGATCAGGTAAGTACAGGATCTATTTTGTGACCTCTTGCTGGATGGTCGGCCAATGGCCTAGATTAGCACAGATTTGTTTTTATGATTGCTCCTACACAGCCCTCCTAAATTTTATATTAAAGGGTTAGTAAGATCTAAAATACAAGTTAATTGAACATGAAAAGCATCTGGATACATTCAGCAATATGTACAAGTTTCCATACTTTGGGGGCGATTCAATTAAACGCAAATTGAATAGCGCTGGGAGCTATTCAATTCAGTGCGCTGTTTGGTTGGAGAATACCGGTTATCGTGCCTTAACAAGGGTGTTAAGGTGCGTTAACCATCATTCTCTGACCAAAGTGCCGGGCGCGCGGCTGTCAGAGCTGCGCTATGCAGAAAAACAGCTGCGTGCCCAGCACTTTGGTCGGATTTCTCCCCGCATCCCCAAACAGCTCGGTGTATTGAATAGCTGCGGGAGCTCCTTCCCGCGGCTATTCAACATCGCGTTGAAATGAATTCCCCCCTTTGACAGAACTTTAGGATATTTGGTATTCTATCTGATCTTATTTGCAGTATTAGGAGCTAACACACATAATAATGCTACATGTAGCACATTTATATATTAAGTAATTTGTGTTGTAACTTTAGAGGTTCCTTTTATAGAATTCCACCCCCACGTTTTAATCCCAGGCCGTTACCCCTCCACTTGCAACGGTTTAATTGCAGTCAGTATCTTCAGTGATCTCAATGCTCAGGGTCAATACTATATTTACGTGGACCATTTGTGAATATGGTGATGTTCTAGGGAGAGATTGGCAACACGTGGCACCAGCTGTTGAGACCAAAGTCCCAGCTGAGCACAAGTCGCCTGTCTCTGCCCTAGAGAAAACAGTCACTTTTAGAAGCGCTCTCCAGATTCCCCAGCAAGGCAGCTCCTGAGAGATCTCTGGCAATGAGACCACATACAGAGCGGTAATTCTTTCCCTGGTTTTCAGTTCAGGCCGGGACAAAATCTGCACCGTGTGGGATCTGGTGACTAGGGCCTCTAAGAGGACCGTTCCGGTGTACGAGGTAAGAGAGACTCCTGTCCTGTACATACGGTGCCTGTAACTGCGACATGTGCAACATCTAATTCTCTCCCCTGGCAGAGCGTGGAAGTTGTGCTGCTTCTCCCAGAGTCCCCCGACGTAATTGGCAGAGAGCAGAACCCAAAGTCTCTTCTCTTCATCACAGCTGGTAGTAAAGGTGAGGGTCTGCCCCTTGAGCTGCAATTTTACCACTTTAGTGATTGGTATTCAGGCATGAGAATATAAACAGATTGCAAGCTCTTCTGGTCAGGGACCTTTTAATGTTGATTGATCCCATTAGATGGTTAACTCTCGAGTTCCCACTTCATATATCAGTGCTGCCTTTTATGACCGCTAGTGTACGATGCTGGTATGTTATATACTTCTCCATTTATCTTGTATATAGTATTATGCTTAGTTTCTGTACTCTTGCCTTTTGTGTTTTGAGTGTCACACATTTTTGTGATTTTTATATCCTGAGATATGTGACATTACATTTATTCCTTGTTAACTTTGCATGGACCAAAAATGTATTTATAACATTGCTGTAATAAGCTAATTGCGTTGCTTGTCCACAGGCATTGTACAGGTGTGGGACGCAGCCACCTCCAAGTGTGTGTTCAGCCAGACCTTGCCTCACACCAGTAAGAAGGTCTCGGAGGAAGAGAGCGACGAGCACAGCCTGATACACTGCCTGCTGCTCCCTAACCAGCAGGAGATGGTCACAGTGACAGCAGAACACAACATCGTCATGTATGATCTCCACAAGCTACAGCTGAAAAAGCAGGTAGCACCACAATGCTGGAGGCTAAGAATTACTATATTTAAATGAAGGACTTGTGAGACATCCATTGAGTAGGCCGGACCAATATTCTTGGGTATTAGAACCTCCGTGCTTCAGAGATGTTCCTAGTGAACTGATAGGTTGCATTCTCTGTGATGTCACTGGTCTCTAGTGAGTTTATAGGCTGCTCTCTGTGATGTTGCTGGTTCCTATGGAGTTCATAGGCTGCACTCTTGGTGATGTCACTGGTTCCTAGCAAACTTACAGGCTGCCCACTCAGTGATGTCACTGGTTCCTAGCAAACTTACAGGCTGCCCACTCAGTGATGTCACTGGATCCTAGCTAAATTATAGGCTGCATACTCAGTGATGTCACTGATCTCTAAAGAGCTGATAGGCTGCCGTCTCTAGTGAGCTGATAGGCTGCCCTCTCTAGTGAGCTGATAGGCTGCCCTCTCTAGTGAGCTGATAGGCTGCCCTCTCTAGTGAGCTGATAGGCTGCCCTCTCTAGTGAGCTGATAGGCTGCCCTCTCTAGTGAGCTGATAGGCTGCCCTCTCTAGTGAGCTGATAGGCTGCCCTCTCTAGTGAGCTGATAGGCTGCCTAGACTGTTTCCTATCCGCTCACTAGAGAGGGCAGCCTTTCAGTTCACTTGGAACCAGGGACATCTCTGAAGCACTGAAGCTCTAAATACCTATAAATATTGGTCTAGCCTATTAAAAGTTTGTGTCACAAGTCCATTTCATTTAAATGTGGAAATTGGGCTGCATTCTCAGTGACTTCACGGTTTCCTAACTAACAGATAAGCTGCATACTCGGTGATGTCACTGATTTCCACGTTTAAATTAAATGGACTTGTGACACAACCTTTTAATAGGCTGGACCAATATTTATTGCTATTTAAAGCATTCTCAGTGATGTCACTGAACTTAAAGGGTGTGTTTTGAAAATTTGTCCTGTCACACAAAATGACTGCCTCCAGTGTGAAGGGTTTACTTTAAAGTGCAACAATTGAATTCCAGTCAAAACACAAGACACCTTCATATGCAACAATTTCATCACTTAGTTGTTATCTGTGTATGACTATAGATAGTGATGTCTGTGACCTATATAGACACAGCTGACGTTCACGCAGCTCGGCAGGCGGTCACTAATAGTCTCGTTTCTCAGTTTGCAGGTTATAATGATGAGGTCCTAGACGTGAAATTCTTGGGTCCTTCTGATTCTCATGTCGTCGTGGCCACAAACAGCCCCCAGCTGAAAGTATTTGAGCTGGCGACGTCCAACTGCCAGATCCTGTACGGGCACACAGGTAGGTTTGGTCTATGTCACGTCTTCCTTCTGTGACCTAACACAGCAGAGTGTTAAAGTTCAACTAAAATATATATTAAAACGGAAAAGATCTCGTATTTATAAACTGCAGGAAACACTGGGAAGGCATTTTGGGAAAACCAGTGCAGAGGAAAATTGGATTTAATCATAGCAACCAATGATATGTTTGCTTTCATGGTCTAAACTCTGCTATAAAAATGGCTGCTAGAATCTGATTGGTTGCTATGGGGAAACCTCACCAACAATGCTTAACTGGTTCAGCCATTTATCCAGATAATGACCTATTTATTTTGTGCTCCTTGGAGTTGGAGTATGAACCCTCTGCTGTAGAATTCACTTACCCAGCATTGTTTTTGTTTATAAACCTTCCTCTAGTGCAGTACCGGAATGGGCCACATGGGGGTGCAGTTTGTCTTTCACTATACCTTCTATGTGATCGCAACATTCTAGAGCATTTCACCTCCCAGTCTGCAATGTCAGGATCTGCAAAACCTTACATACACCTGCCAATAAAAACTCTCCTTGTTCCTCACATTCTAGAGACTGTTCTAGCCCTGGACGTGTTTAAGAAAGGCCTCCTCTTCGTCAGCTGTGCTAAGGTATGTCTGCAACACTACAGCCTACATACACAACCTTAGCTGCTGTCATGTCATCAGGCAGTCTCCTCAGTTAAATGATAAAGCGATTTAGTTACTTTTTACATCGTACAGTGCTAAACTCCATATAAGTCGGCACCACCCAGTTGTTATTGACCTCACACTTCCATTGCTGGAAATGTGTTATAATGCACACCCATCAACTGAGAATAAAACATTGAGGGAATCCATTAGACTGCTATCTGATTCGACTTGCAGAGTCCCTGGTCTGTCTTTCCCAGCTGTCCGATCTGTATCCCAGGGTGTTAGGTGCGTCCCTGTAGCTTGCAGGCGCGCACGGAGGGGGGGTTTCTGAGTGCCCAGAAACCAGGCCCGCCGATCACCAAGTATAGTGCCGACCGTCCCCACCCCTAAAATGCGGGTTTACGAAAGTTGAGTTGTTGCCCATAGCAGCCAATCAGATTCTAGCTGTCATTTTCTAGAAGGTCCTGGATAAATAAGTAGAATCTGATTGGTTGGTATGGGCAACATTTCCTATTTTGTAAACCCGCATATACAATTGTGTGTGGCAAAAACCACCCCCCTACCCCATTTAGGTGATTCTACTGGAAAAGACGTTGGTGTCCTATAGGGGAAAACCTAATCTCGAATAATTTTTAGTCGATAGTTACCCCTTTCCTGCAGCACCTCGACTTGAGGTCCAACAAGATCCATGTATATAAAGCCCTCTGTATCCCCTCTTTTATAGGACCGAACAGTCAGAGTATGGAGGATGAATAAATCCACTGGCATGGTGAAATGCGTAGCCATGGGCGGTGGTCACACCAATGGTGTCGGGGCAATCTCCTGTTCAAGGCAAGTTATTCTGTGTGCCTGGAATCTGCAGGTAATGTGTAAGTAGGCAACGCAGCTTTTAAGATGTTTGAACATTCTCTACAGTAATAATGGCCACAAACTACTCAGCCGCTTGGTATTATGGGGTCTAGTTACTAAGCAGTGTTAGGAGATAGAGTGACAAGGTGCCAGCCAATTAGCTCCTAACTGTCATTTTTCAAACACAGCCTGTGAGATGACAGTTGGGAGCTGATTGGCTGGTACCTTATCACTTTTCACTCTGTCTCCTAACACTGCTTAGTAACTAGACCCCTATATATGTAATGCCATTTTACGTGCAGTCACTGCTTTGTGAAACCAGGAAGAAAAAAAAATAGGATTTTCTTTTCAGTAATCCCAAAAATTTGCAAACCTCCTCCCGCAAGTCTTTTATTGCTTTTACACTGTAAGTACTGCTTCTGGCCCTGTGTGTTTTGTGTGCAGACATGCCTCACCTATTGTTGGTGCACATTACAGAGATACACAAATGCACGCAGAAGGATAGCTGAGTTACCAGGTACACACACAGAATGCACATACACCGCTACTTATCCAGCCCAGTTGCAGTTGGCTTTATAACGTGTCCCGGATTAATTCAGTCCTATGGTGTCTTTAGATTAATTGCTGTCCTTTGTTTCCTCAGGTTGAAGGTGTCCTTTTTAGTGAGCGGCAGCCAGGATTTCACATTGAAGATCTGGAAGCTTCCCGAGTCCATGTCTAAGCCAGCCAAAGGCCAGGTCTCTGGGCTGGAAAGTTTGTTCGCTAGTTCTACGGAAAAGGGGCACGATAAGGTGAGACGTGTTCTAGCTCCCAGCGCACAGATCACAGCAGATTCCGGGTCCTCTAAGTGACTGTTCACAAGACTCTTATTCATAGTAAAGATCTGATGTGTGAAATATCTCACTGTCAGACTCTTATCTTGTAGGCTAGATCTGAAGGTGCACAAGCACGTCCTATATATGTTTAGCTACAGTGCAGTATAGAGAGTGCCCTATGTTATAAGGGTCACTTAGTATTTTATATATATTTTTTTATGTTCTCTTATGAATTATTACTGTATAAGATGATATTCTGTATGCCTGACCTGCGAGAGGCGCTGTTCGTCTCTGTCCTATATACAGGATATCAACAGCATCGCAGTGTCTCCCAATGACAAGCTGGTCGTATCGGGGTCTCAGGATAAAACAGCCAAGCTTTGGTCGTCGTCAGACCTTTCCCTGATTGGCATCTACAGGGGGCACAAGAGGGGCGTATGGTGTGTGCAGTTCTCACCGGTGGACCAAGTTGTAGCCACGTCATCTGCCGACGGATCCATCAAACTGTGGAGCCTACAGGACTTCAGCTGCCTCAAGGTGATTAAAAAAACGAAAACAAAACCTCATTCCTTCACTTATAACGGGGCTGATTTATAGTACATACCAAAGTCCAGTGACATCGCAGCTAAACTTTTCTGTTGGTAGAGATTACTGGTAGGTGCAGCGCTTAGCAATGTATGCGGTGTCCTGGTGTAACTGTGGTAAAACCTGTTCTTGTGGTAACGGGGAATCTGAACATAAACTGAAATCAACATTTATTAGCCATAATTTCTTCTACCTCTCACCATTGTATAATACAATGCTACTGTTACACTCTGTAGCAGGGATGGGGAACCTCAGGCCCGGGGGCCGTATAAGGCCTGTAGAATCATTTGGTCTGGTCCTCTGAGCTTTTTTCTGCTAGCCTCATCTGGCTATCAGGGTGCCTAGAATGTCGCCCTGCAGCCAGAATCTATGCAGCAGTGCTGCCTGGAGTGTCCTTAGGACGCTTCAGGTGTTCACACCGCTGCCCTTACAGCTCCCCAGAGCATCCTCAGGATGCTCCGGGCATTGCTGTTATCACTGGTGATTGTGGCCCCGCCCCCATGTGATGTTACACGGAGGGGCGTGGCCTGCACCGGGCCCATGCATACTGTTGCATATATTAAAATGGCCCTCGGCAGAAAAAATGTTCCCCACCCCTGATCTATAGTATATTATATAGTTGTATGATTCTATTCTCAAATTTGGTCCTCACGGCTTGCTAAGGGGCAGATTCAGGATATCGTGTTACCTCTCTGTGCCTGATTCCTGCTCGCAGCCTGTAAGCAGAAATCAGCTACCATACTGGGGTGATCAATGCACGCCCAGCTCCTGCTTAACTGAATCTGCCCGTAACAGTCCAGGTTTTAAGGATAGCCATGCTTGATATGCACATCATCAATATATAGATTTTATTTTGCCTTTTTAAATAGTCCAGTCAATACACTTTACATAATAAGGAGCTATTGAGAATGACATGCAACACACAGAACAGAAGAAGCTGGCTCAGTCTTATTGGGGGTTCTCCAAATTGAAGCACAGTCCTATTCCTTACGATAACTATTCTCCCAGTGTAGCATGCTGTGGAAAACAGGAGTTTTCTAAGGTGTTGGGAATGAAGGCGTGTACTGAATGTGAAACCGGATTGGCTGGCTGTCCTCCCATTCATTCAGATGTCTTCATTACACTACTGATAGGTTTCAGTTACTCTCTCACTCCAGTCTAGTAAAGTATTGTAACCAATCAGAGAGTTAGAATGCTCTAAATGCAAATGTAGCAGAAACACTTGTCAATGTAACAGTAACAAAATATATGCAAACCTCCACTACATTAATGTATCTGGGGTTATTTAGTGTCTACTTTTCCCCTCTACAGACATTTGAGGGACATGATGCCTCAGTCCTGAAGGTCATATTTGTGAGCCGAGGAACGCAGCTGCTGTCTAGGTAACTACTGACCGATCTCGTCCGTTCACCCGCCTGCCCGAACTTTGTCATCATTAATCAGATTTTCCCTATTCTGTCCCCAGTGGCTCCGATGGCCTGCTGAAGCTTTGGACCATAAAGACCAACGAGTGCATCAAGACACTGGACGTCCACGAGGACAAAGTCTGGGGTCTGCACAGCAACAAGCCGGACAGTGCCCTGGTTACGGGGTCCGCAGATTCCAGCATCGTTCTGTGGAAGGTGAATATATCTCTCTGCAGCTTTGCTGTGCAGAAACCCTCTGCCCTGCACTGTGTAATGCGGTGATGTCAGAGGTTTGTGTACTGAGCCTCCGCCTGTAACCGATGATTGCTTTGCTCACAGGACGTCACCGAGACGGAGCTGGCGGAGGCGCAGGCAAAGCAGGAGGATGAGATCCTGAAGTGAGTAGTGCCATAGGCTTGTCTATATCATAGAGATTGCGCTGCGTGCTATCCTGACATCCTCTCCGTTAACGCATTTCGTCCATTAGACAACAAGAGCTGTCCAACCTCCTGCACGAGAAGAGGTTCCTGAAGGCGCTGGGCCTGGCTATTGCCTTAGACCAACCTCATACCGTGCTCACGGTTATCAAAGGTGACCAACCCTTACGGCATAATGTGACTTGTTTCAGTGAATGCAGCATCTGTCCACTCAGCCGCCTCTGTCGCTAGGATCTATTCCCCCAAATGAGTAACAGTCTAAATTTACTGAGTTAGATTCCACTCTTACCCCGTCCTGTCTGTACTAATAAAACATGCTCATTAGAGTGTAATGGTGCGTACACACTGGGCGATTAAAGTGGACGACTGAACGATAACGATATCGTTATCGTTCAGTCGTCCACTTTATCGTCCATTTTTTACACCTGAACGATGATGCGCGTTCCCGCGGGTCGTTCGTCATTATCGTTCATCGGGTTAACATGCAGCCCAACCTGACGACGTCGTCAGGTTGCTGCATGTTGGGGAATGGGGGAGAGAGCCCGGCGCTGAACGATATCGTTAATGATATCGTTCAGCGGCTGTGCTCAATGTCATGAACGACATTGAGCACAGCCTGTCGGGGACACACTACACGATATCGCTCAGGGAGCATATCGTGTAGTGTGTACGCTCCTTAACTGTATCTCCTATTCTTAGTATAAGTGCAAGTAACAGAGGCTGGGCTTTTCTGGAAACAGTCAGGTGTTGCCCCCATCACAACACCCTCTCCTCCCTTTGTCGCCTCCGACCCTCTTCTCCATTTGTTGCCTCTGCCCGCCTCTCCACCCCTATTGTCTCTACGCACATCATTCCACTATGCTCCCCCTTCTTAACGCCACAGGTAGGCCAAAGCCACGTACACGAGGTGTGCGGAAGCAGCAGGCTTTACTTCAAAATGTAAAGTATCACTAGTATGAAGTACAAAGCTCGGAGTGTTTTTTGCACTTAATATTGGTGCCGCATTAAATTCTGATCTTAAACCTGGTGAGAAGCGGTGATTATACAGCTCTGGATTAGCAGCAACGTTCCAAATTCCCCAGTTTACTTCACCCTTCATGGCGAGGCTGTGACCATGTGCCCGCCATTGGTATCTGGAAATGACAGAAAACATTGTATTTTTTTTTTTTATTTTTTTTTAATTTCTCGTTCTTTGAAATACTACACTAATAAGAGTTGTAAGAGCAATCCTTTACTATTTGTGGTGGCTGATCCTCCTGTAAACCACACTGCTAACACTCTATGTTCCAGCCATCTTACATGAGCCACAGGGAAAAGAGGATCTGGAAAAAAACATCTTGAGGTTACGCCAGGACCAGAAAGGTAAATGAGTGATTTTTCACACCCTATGGCGCATCAAAGTCCCTGATACATGTCCCCATCCTGTCACTGTATCTATCATAATATAAAATGCTGATAATTATTACACTTATGATGAATTTCGAGTGTAATATTTTATAGTTAAAAGGGAGCTGCTGGGTTTTTTTTTTTTTTTTTTAAATGTGCCCATTGTCTATAAACAGTGAAAGCACCAGGTGTCAACCTATATTCATGAAAATGCAAATTATCTGTTCATTAAGGACTACTGTTACCGCTGAGGCATCTTCTCTTACTAGAGAATTCTGGATAATACCAATCTATATTTTGTAAAGTACTAAATACCCTTTAAATGGTCGCTCCCTTGTTGCCGTCAGAGTCTATCCTGAGATACTGCAGCGTCTGGAACACAAACTCGCGCAACTGCCATGAAGCTCAATGTGTGCTAAATATCCTCCTCACACACGAGCCTCCGGATACCCTGCTCCAATACACCGGCATCCGGGGCACCTTGGAGGCACTCATACCTTACACAGGTGAGTTTAGCAGGACCGGGTGGTGACGGATTGCGAAACGCGCATAGAGCATGTCTCAGCCATGGTCCTTACGTGACTTCTTATTTTTCCTTCCAGAACGACACATGCAGAGGATGGGGAGGCTGCTGCAGGCCTCCATGTTTGTGGATTTCATGTGGCAGCACATGAGAATAACTGATTTACCCGTGGAGAAGGACAAGGCGGCCGACCCTTTTCTCAGTCTGGATCTGACCATCCAAGAAGACACCAAAGCATGAGGACCATCCCTCGCCGTTTGTCCAGGGGCATCTTTGGGCACCCCCTCGTCAGCCTCCTGCTTTACGTAACGCGCATTGACCGCATCATTCTGAGCAGATCGTTTGTGCTTACTGGATGCCCGGAGGACTTGGGGTGCCCTTATTTACCCGTCTGGCCTTGTAGTGGACCATTCATCGGCTTCTTATCAGACATTAGCAGAAAGTTGGACATCTCTCTGTTTTTTTTGTAACAGATAAAAACTATTTGTACCAAACGTTTTCGAGTTACAGCCGGTAGGGTGATCACTGCCTAGTCCTACGACAGCTGTGTTCTATTCCCACCCCATACAGATGAAGCAGTCAGTAATAGGATGCATTATCTGCTCTTACTGACAGCTGCATCCCAGGAATTCATTTTTGCTACGTGGAGTCTGGGCCGTCAGCCATCTGACAGTCAGAAACTCTAGTGATACAAAAGCTCTGTAATAATAAATTAATGTTTGTACATTTTAGAACATTTCCTACAGTGTAATGTGTGTGGGGGAGATTTATGTTGTGGAACCCATAGGAGAATAGTCTGTAGTATAATCCGGAATGCTTTCACGTCACCAACGTGCGCAGTAGGAGCTGGAGTGCACGTACACCCCCATCTCCTAATGGCGCTCACTGCAACAACGAGACAACCTAAAGCAGAAGATGCCCGATGTCACAGGTATCCGCAGCCTCTGTAAGCAGACGGGGGAAGATGCTCGAGCCTCAGTGTCGCAGCTGGGGGGCTGTGTACACAGTATGTGCCGCACAGAAGAGCTAGCGACCCGGAAAATGACCGGTCCAAAATGCTAGTTTTTAATTTATTTTAATAAGATTATGTGCTGCTCCTGGCTTGGACGTAGGTTACACGTGTCCCTCGTCAGGTCCTAAGATTTAATAACCCAGGTAGTATAACCTCATTGTTCCACTGGGGTGCAGTGAAATGAATGCTGGCCGTATGGTATAGAATTTGTTCCCAGCAACGTTGCTCTGTAGCTAAGGATTTCGTGCAGAGTCTGTGACCTGATATTATTTATGGTTGGTTTAAGCTGCATACACACGTAAAGATTTTCTGTCCAACCATCCAACTAGTTGATTGGTTGGAATGAAAATCTGGTAACGTATGGGAGTAACTGATCATCAGCAATTTGCTCCTAAATGCCAGAAAACAGATGAAAATGGTCGTCAGACAAGTTTGTTAAATGTTTGATCTAAACAATTTGTTCAAACAACAGTTTTTGTCCATTTTCTGGCATTTGGGAGCAAATTGCTGATTGTCACTTGCTTTCATACCTTACCAGATTTTCATTCCAACCAATCAACTAGTTGGATGGTTGGACAGAAAATCTTTGTGTGTGTACCCAGCCTAAGTCTGAGAAGCTTTAGGAATTCCTTCTAAAATACGCTCCAGGTCGCAGGGCATTATTCACCACTATCTCAGCAATTTGCTGTCCGGGCTGGGCGTGTCTCTGGTTACATTGCTAATGGGGGTTCCACCCTCAGATGAAGTTGCTGTAGCCATAGTACATACCAACCTGCCATTGTCTGTTAATGAAATGCTTTTTATTTCCTCATTTCCATCTGGACTTTTTAGCCATGTGATTCCATACATTTTCTATGATTATTTTCATTTTTTTTTTGTGTAAACTGAGTTTTTTCTTCTTCACTTTGGATGAACCATAAGTCCCAGCTAGCCACTTGTGGAGTGGACAAGAGCGCTGCAGGATTGGTTATGCCCAGGAGGGGAGGGGGGGCACTGCACATTTATTTCTGAGCCATACTCTACTGGGAAAGAAAGCCCTGGTGCCAACTGGCCTGGGACTGGATGGACTCATGGTGGGGGTACACACATGCTGCAAGGACCCCCTCTATGGATCCGCCAGGCTTTTCCCCTGAATTTGGGGCAACCAGTACATGCAGAAGTAAGAGGACAGTGTCCATCTACTTCTGACCTCAGGGTCATTCAGGTGGGTGGGGTCCAGTTTTATGATTATCGTTTCAGGCCATTCCTTTTTCATCCATCTGGGAGATGCCATTACTTCTGGGTTATGTGTAGTCGGACACTAACTAATTAAAAACTGGCTCCCACACCCAATATAATCCCTCCACTTCCACCCTAAACTCAGCCTTGTTGTTATTGCCTTGGAGTAAGGCACTGGCTAGGTCCTAGCTTTTAGTTAGGTTTTATGTTTGGTTTGGGTGCTTAGTTCCTGGCGATAAGTACTAGCAGAGTGAGGAGTTATATAGAATAGAGGTTTGTGTGAGTCCTGTATCCCACTCTAAAGACCGCTCCCTGAGAGAGTCACCAAGCTACATAATCCCTGGGTCTCTCTCCACGCCAGACACACATCTAAGGGGGCCGCAGGCAAAGAGGTAAGCTTTTTACAGATGTTGTTGCCTTTATGTACTGCTTCCCGGCACACAGCTTGTGAGCATATTGGCCGGCTTTGTTATTACTCGCATGCACTGTGGAGCCAGCATGTCTCGCATCTCCCCGAGGCTTCCACAGCACCACGCCACTTTCAGTCCCCTACGATTTCCTTGGTGGACCGCCGGAGGGAATTACAGCGCTGCTGGCTTTTGAGAAGAGAGGCTTGATTACGGCCCGCGGGTAGTCCTCTGCGAACGCCGGAGGCTATGATTACATCAGGTGCCTTGAGTGAGCAGGACGCCATGCCTCCCCCAGGTATTTAATTGGCAGCAGCTCACGCAGCTGCAAAGCCATGCAGCATAACATCTGAGAGCTGCTGAAGTTCTGTGTGGAGGAGCTTACAGCAGATACAGGGGGATGGATGTGTACTAACAAGATAAGCAGTTCACCAGGTTAACACTCCTACTAAGTAATAATCCTAGTTATTTCTGGGCCTATAGTATATAAACAACTTTTTTTACTGCACTGTTTCCCAGGAATTTAGGCATTTACATACTGTGGTATATAAGATTTGTTTACCTTTTTTGTTTTGGACTCTTAGAAGTCTGGGGTTTTTTTTGCATTTAACAGGTGTGTGCATTAGAGTCTTAATTAGCCTCCTTGATTTTTGCTATTCAGTCAGTGCTACACTTTTCTCATAGGAAATTTAGGAGGCTACAGTCAGGTGCATAAATATTGGGACATTGACAGAATTTTCATATTTTGGCCTCTATTCACCACCACAATGGCTTTGAAATGAAACAAACAAGATGTGCTTTAACTGCAGACTTTCAGGTTTAATTTGAGGGTAATTACATCCAAATCAGGTGAACGGTGTAGGAATTACAACAGTTTCTAAATGTGCCTCCCACTTTTTAAGGGGCCAAAAGTAATGGGACAAACTAAACAATCCTAAATCTAACTTTCACTTTTTAATACTTTGTTGCAAATCCTTTGCAGGCAATTACAGCCTAAAGTCATCACCAGACGCTGGGTTTCATCCCTGGTGATGCTCTGCCAGGCCTCTACTGCAAATGTCTTCAGTTCCTGCTTGTTCTTGGGGCATTTTCCCTTCAGTTTTGTCTTCAGCAAGTGAAATGCATGCTCAATCGGATTCAGGTCAGGGGATTGACTTGGCCATTGCATAACATTCCACTTTTTAGCCTTAACAAACTCTTTGGTTGCTTTTGCAGTATGCTTCGGGTCATTGTCCATCTGCACTGTGAAGCGCCGTCCAATGAGTTCTGAAGCATTTGACTGAATATGAGCATATAATATTGCCCGAAACACTTCAGAATTCATTCTGCTGCTTTTGTCAGCAGTCACATCATCAATAAATACAAGGGAACCAGTTCCATTGGCAGCCATACATGCCCACGCCATGACACTACCACCACCATACTTCACTGATGAGGTGGTATGTTTTGGATCATGAGCAGTTCCTTTCCTTCTCCATACTCTTCTCTTCCCATCACTCTGGTACAAGTTGATCTTTGTCTCCTCTGTCCATTGGATGTTGTTCCAGAACTGTAATGGCTTTTTTAGATGTTGTTTGGCAAACTCTAATCTGGTCTTCCTGTTTTTGTGGCTCACCAATGGTTTACATCTTGTGGTGAACCCTCTATATTCACTCTTGTGAAGTCTTCTCTTGATTGTTGACTTTGACACATATACACCTACCTCCTGGAGAGTGTTCTTGATTTGGCCAACAGTTGTTTTCCGTGGTCTTCCGGGTCTTTTGGTGTTGCTGAGCTCTCCGGTGCATTCTTTCTTTTTAAGAATGTTACAAACAGTTGATTTGGCCACACCTAATGTTTTTGCGATCTCTCTGATGGGTTTGTTTTGATTTTTCAGCCAAATGATGGCTTGCTTCACTGATAGTGACAGCTCTTTGGATCTCATATTGAGAGTCGACAGCAACTGATTCCAAATGCAAATGTCACATCTAGAATCAACTCCAGACCTTTTACCTGCTTAATTGATAATGAAATAACTTTTGAGTTGATAGTCCCATTACTTTTGGCCCCTTAAAAAGTGGGAGGCACATATAGAAACGGTTGTAATTCCTACACCGTTCACCTGATTTGGATGTAATTACCCTCAAATTAAATCTGAAAGTCTGCAGTTAAAGCACATCTTGTTTGTTTCATTTCAAAGCCATTGTGGTGGTGAATAGAGGCCAAAATATGAAAATTATGTCAATGTCCCAATATTTATTCACCTGACTATATGTATTGGTTAGACTTGTCTTTCTTTTTCAGTATGGATAAAGCCAGACAAGGGTTCCAAAAAACAGGGGTCATACTTGTTTAAAATGTGAGAAAAAACTTGCCAAAAGGTACTGGCTTTAGGGTTGCTCTATGCTGGTTGTTCACAGGGGTATTCATTACCGGGACGTTCGGCTGAACAGCCAGTGATGCAAGGTCTATGGTTGAGGCCATATGTGAATTACGTCATTATCAGCCAAGCTCCTCCTTCGTCTGATCCCTCGATAGACCCCAGAATATGGGACAGTGTCTCGCTCAGATACCAACGTCCCTAAATAAAATGGTAACGTCCGCAGGGGGCACAGCCACTAACAGACTTTCAGGCCATTCCTCAGTCGATTTTCCTGGAGAAGAGGCTTCAGCTACTTGTATTATGACTGGGAAGACGCCTCTCATGGGTGATTCCCATTCTGATTCAGGAGTTTCTATGTTGATAGGATGTGGTCAGGAAGACTTTGCATCTACAGGAAGCAGCTATTCCAGAGATTAGTTCAGTTTCTTTCTTTAAATGTAAGAAGAAACGTATCTTTTCCCAGAATTTTCACATTTTGAGGAAATCTTAAAAGAAGCCTGGTTAAAACCATATTCCGAAAAAAAATTGTCTCTCTATCCTTTTTCGGAAGAGGATACTCCTATTGCTAGGTTGGTCAGGAATACTGTTATTCCCACAACACAGTCTGTAACTTCTAAAGATCCTATGGATAGAAAGAATGAGGCTGTATTTAAATCTTTATTCACTTTTTTCAGGAGTCTCGCTGCATCCAATTCTGGCCAGTGCCTGGGTGATTAAGGCTATCAACCCCTGGATAAACCAGATGATTACTGGTTTTCAATCAGAGGATGTGTCTGAAGCTAGCTCTTTAGCTGATCAGATTCTGAAAGCACTAACCTATGTAGGTGACTCTTTTTAATAGATATTCAGGTTCAGGCTGATATTTCAGCTTTGGCCATTTCTGCCAGGCGTTTGCTATAGCTTAAAACATGGAAGGCAGACATAGAATCCAAGCATGCTCTAGAGGCATTTACGTTTTTAACTAAAATTATTTCTCAGGTTACAGGAGGAAAAAGTCCCTAACTTCCTGTAACTACACCAAAAACAAAATCTCCTAAATTTCGTTCCTTTCGGACTCAAGGCAGGGGTAGCTGTCAGGCTGTCAGGGGTGTATCCCTGAAGAGGGACCTTTAGGGGATGTGCTGTCCTCGGCACCAGTCGACTTGCGGCTAAGCCAGCAGGTCAATCCACATGACTGTCACGGGACTGGGACCCATCCTCTGGCTTACTCAAATTCTGGGAAACTTGGATTCAATCCAATCCGGATTTTTGAAGGGTCCTGTTCCAAAAATATTCTTTTCCACTCTTCTCCCTGTGGATGGTTGCAGAAAGGCGGCTCTCATACAGGCAATTTCTGCGCTTCCGATTCTGGAATAATTATTCCGGTTCTGGTACTACAGCAAGGCCTGGGGTTCTACTCCAGTCTTTTCTTGGTAGACAAACAAGACAAGTCATTTCATCCCATTCTCAACCTCAGGAGGTTAAATGCTTATCACCATTTAGAAAAATTCAATATGGAGTCAATAAGGTCAGTCATTTGTTCCATAGAGGAAGAAGAATTTCTGGCCTCCATAGATGAATATCAGCTGAGACTGATGAGAAACACATGTAGAGAATATCAGATGAAACTTATGAAAGAGCACTGGAGATAAGAACAGAGTGGAGCCTGGAACAGTACTTCAGCGAAGCAGCAACTGGAAATAGAGAAGTTCAGGCAACTTCCTGTTCCTGGAGTCCTGCTTTATTTCCTTAGGTAGCTGGTCATTGGACGAGCGAGTCAGCTGAGAGACCACAAGGCTATCATTGGAGGAAAGTCTGGTCAGGTGAGAGAGACAACATGGCTGGGCCCATGACTGCAGCCGTGGGAACTCTCCAATGGAGAATCACATGGAAGTCTTCACTGGCCCAGGGGAGAATACTCAGCACGTCACCTGGCGTCTGACCACACGGCTGATCAGGGGAAGCCGATGCCGCTGTGAGTAATGGCCAATTCCAGGCCAAAACCTGACAGGACCATTGTCACCACAGATGCCGGCCTAACAGGCTGGGTGGTGGTGGTTCTACACAGACACAGGGTCTTTGGTCTTTCCATCAATATACTGGAATTAAGGGCAATTTGATAAGCATTGATTCAGGTTCAATGCCATCTAAGGAATCCAGTGCGAATCCAATCAGACAATTCCACCACAGCAGTTGCTTACATAAACAAGCAGGGTGGCACCCACAGCTGGCAAACAATGAGAGCAGTTTCTCACATCCTTCATTGGGCAGAAAATTTGGGCTCCAGCTATTTTGGCAATTTACATTCTGGGAGTGGACAACTGGGAGGCTGACTTCTTAAGTTGCCACAGTGTGCACCCAGGGGAATGGGAATTACACCAGGAGGTGTTAGCAGAAATAGTTGCAAGATGGGGATCTCCAGATATGAATCTAATGTCTTCTTGTATGAACGGGAAACTTCCATGGTACGGTTCTTGATCCCAGGGATCCTCAGGCATTGCTGGTGGATGCCATGACAGCACCTTGGGTGTTCCAGCTGGCATATATCCTTCATCCTCCGGTAATGTTATCAAAGGTAATTCAGCAGATTCGATCAGTGGCACGACTGGTCATTCTGGTGGCCCAAGACAGGCCCCGCCGTCGTACACAATTCTCATCATGTTGGCAGATGTTCCATATTGTCTGCCCCTGCATCGGATCTGTTACTTCAGGGTCCATGCCGTCACCACGATTTGCCTCGCCTGGCTTTGACTGCATGGTTCTTGAATCCAATATTTTGAGGGCCAAAGGGTTTTCAGAGTCTGTGGTGAAAAACATGATGCAGGCTCGCAAACCAGTTACTTCCCAGATTTATCATCATATATGGAAGATACATATTTCTTGGTGTGAACAACACAAGTTCAAACCTGAAAGGTCCCGTGTACTGTATCTCGTCTCTTGTTTTGCAAGAGGGGTTGGTTATGGGTCTTAGATTGTCCTCTCTTAAAGGACAAATTTCAGCCCTGTCGATCCTGTTTCAAAGGAAATTGGCCACCATTCCTGAAGTTCAGACCTTCTTGCAGGGGGTTCTTCGTATACAACCTCCTTATGTACTGCCTGTTCCTCCTTGGGACTTGAATTTAGTTTTGGAGGCACTTCAAAAGGCACAGTTTGAGCCTTTTTTCAAACTAGAATTGCAATATCTTACTTTTGAAGGTTGTTACCCTTCTGGTCGAGGCAATGGCTAAAAGGAAATCTGAGTTAGCGGCTCTTGTAAATCTTCGCTTCTCATTTTTCATGAGGATAAGGTGGTGTTACGCACTAAACCTTCCTTTCGGAAAGGAGTCACTTCGACTCCTTTCCGGTCCGGCAACATCATCTTCACTCCAGCTGTTTTCTACTTTGGAACCATGCCAATTGCTACATTTGCATATCTAAATCTAGGATGCGACTATCCATTTGGAGGCTGGTAAATACCTTACAGCTGTACATTATTCCGGATTTTATTACTGAGACAAATGACTATTAGATAAACAGTCATTCACATGCTCACCCAGATTTTCTTATATATCTATGTGAATATTGAAGGAACTACCTATATATTTCACTATTCCAGCAACTACAATTTGAAATTGTTTATATGCAGCTCATGTTTTTTATGGGACCAACTATTAGTTGATACAATTTTTATTCTAGTTTGTTCATGACTTATTAAATGCTTTTGATTACTTCAACCAAGCCGTATATTGTGTTTATATTGTATTTATATGCCGCTGTATATACAGTCAGGTCCATAAATATTGGGGCATTGACATAATTTTCATATTTTGGCCTCTATTCACCACCACAATGGCTTTGAAATGAAACAAACAAGATGTGCTTTAACTGCAGACTTTCAGATTTAATTTGAGGGTAATTACATCCAAATCAGGTGAACAGTGTAGGAATTACAACCGTTTCTATATGTGCCTCCCACTTTTTAAGGGGCCAAAAGTAATGGGATAAACTAAACAAATCTAACTTTCACTTTTTAATACTTTGTTGCAAATCCTTTGCAGGCAATTACAGCCTGAAGTCTGGAACGCATAGACATCACCAGACGCTGGGTTTCATCCCTGGTGATGCTCTGCCAGGCCTCTACTGCAAATGTCTTCAGTTCCTGCTTGTTCTTGGGGCATTTTCCCTTCAGTTTTATCTTCATCAAGTGAAATGCATGCTCAATCGGATTCAGGTCAGGGGATTGACTTGGCCATTGCATAACATTCCACTTTTTAGCCTTAAAAATCTCTTTGGTTGCTTTTGCAGTATGCTTCGGGTCATTGTCCATCTGCACTGTGAAGCGCCGTCCAATGAGTTCTGAAGCATTTGACTGAATATGAGCATATAATATTGCCAGAAACACTTCAGAATTCATTCTGCTGCTTTTGTCAGCAGTCACATCATCAATAAATACAAGGGAACCAGTTCCATTGGCAGCCATACATGCCCACGCCATGACACTACCACCACCATGCTTCACTGATGAGGTGGTATGTTTTGGATCATGAGCAGTTCCTTTCCTTCTCCATACTCTTCTCTTCCCATCACTCTGGTACAAGTTGATCTTTGTCTCATCTGTCCATAGGATGTTGTTCCAGAACTGTAATAGCTTTTTTAGATGTTGTTTGGCAAACTATAATCTCGTCTTCCTGTTTTTGTGGCTCACCAATGGTTTACATCTTGTGGTGAACCCTCTATATTCACTCTTGTGAAGTCTTCTCTTGATTGTTGACTTCGACACATATACACCTACCTCCTGGAGAGTGTTCTTGATTTGGCCAACTGTTGTGAAGGGGTTTTTCTTCACCAGGGAAATAATTCTTCTGTCATCCACCACAGTTGTTTTCCGTGGTCTTCCGGGTCTTTTGGTGTTGCTGAGCTCTCCGTTGCGTTCTTTCTTTTTAAGAATGTTCCAAACAGTTGATTTGGCTACACCTAATGTTTTTGCTATCTCTCTGATGGGTTTGTTTTGATTTTTCAGCCTAATGATGGCTTGCTTCACTGATAGTGACAGTTCTTTGGATCTCATATTGAGAGTCGACAGCAACTGATTCCAAATGCAAATGTCACACCTAGAATCAACTCCAGACCTTTTACCTGCTTAATTGATAATGAAATAACTAGGGAATAGCCCACACCTGTCCATGAAATAGCTTTTGAATTGATAGTCCCATTACTTTTGGCCCCTTAAACAGTGGGAAGCACATATAGAAACCGTTGTAATTCCTACACCGTTCACCTGATTTGGATGTAATTACCCTCAAATTAAATCTGAAAGTCTGCAGTTAAAGCACATCTTGTTTGTTTCATTTCAAAGCCATTGTGGTGGTGAATAGAGGCCAAAATATGAAAATTATGTCAATGTCCCAATATTTATGGACCTGACTGTATGTCCTACATCAGGGCCGTAGCTAGGGTAGTGCGGCCGGTGCCATCGCACAGGGCACCACAGGTCAGGGGGCGCTGTTTGGGCCTGTCAAATTTCTGTTTATTATCATTCTCACTTGTAGCTTCCTTTTATTTCATCCCCAGCATCTCCTGGCCTCCCCTATCTCTTCCCTGGCCCTTCCCCATGAGGCCATTCCCATTTTTTGGGTGCATTATGTCCCTTTGAAAAATGAGGTGGGCGCCAAAGCTCTTTCAGGCACAGGGCACCAAAAAGTCTAGTTACGGCTCTGTCCTACATCTATATCTAACTCTATTTTCCAATTGGTTTAACTTACTTCACAAATAGTGGACTTGATAGCGCGGTTCTACATTTTGATCCTCAGAATGCTCAAGTTATCATGGGTTTCTTCCCACAGCACAAACATATACTGTATTTAGCTTCCCACTAAGGGCCGTATACAATTAGCGGCGAAAAGTCCAAATTTTCGGAAAAGTATCGCAGATGACGTCGTTTCGCCAGGCGGAAAGTTTCCGCCTTATTCAATTCGGAAGACTTTTTGCGTACGCGAAAAGTCAATGTAATGTAATCAGCGGAAAAGTTTCGTTTATGAATAGCGGGCAGAAAAAGTGCAAATTTCGGAAGAAAAACCCTGCACCCTAGGGACAGTCCCGCAAAGCTAAACTTTCAAAACATTTTAAAAAAAATACTTTAGAACACCCCAAAAAAGTACGTTCATATTGGGGGTGAAGAAGTTCAAAGTTGGGGGACAAACTTAACTAGCGAAATAGACTTCTTGGGGGTCCCCAAGTATGGGGCATGTGTTTTTTTGATTGCAGGTGTTTGCGGCAGGTGGATTTTTTACGTCATTTAAAACATCACTTTAGCAACTTAAAAATATGCTAGCCTCCATTTTCATGTACCCCAAATTTGCTGGGACTACTTCTTTTCACCAAAAAATGCTGCTTAATGCTATTTTTCACCACTTGTGTTAATGCGCTAATTGGCACCAATTGACACAATTTAAGTACCCCAAACACTTCATTAGGGCTAATCGGGGACATCTATAGTGATCCCCAATGTTAGTGAATCTTTTGGGGGCAGTCAGACTGAGTTCCCCATTTTTGACAGGACTTTTCGCCTGTTTGGGTTTCGCCGGGTGCCGTTTTCGCGTCCTTTCTAATTGAATACGGCGGATAGCGGGAGCGTGCACGATACTTTTCCACATGCAAAACACATGATGTAGGCGAAAAGTCTGGCTTGCGAAAAAGTATCGCAGGTACGAAACTAATTGAATACGGCCCTAAATTGGTGTGCGTGTACATATATAAACACCCGTGCATGGGATTGTGAGCTACACCGCACATGATTTACATGAATAAACATTCACTGAAGGTAAACTTGCATGAGACATTAGTGCTTTGTAAATGATGGGTGACCAATATAACCCTTGCTTGTTACTCAAATACCTTTGTATCCACTGACTGATGGTTTCATGAGTGTACGCGTCACCCGATAACCCGCGCCTTTTAGATTTAGAACATTCATAAAATTAATAACTTGCAGGAAATGGACTTCTGTATATTTTATATGTTTAATCATTTCAGATTGGAGCCAGTCATCAAAACTTCACAGTATAAATTACCCCAAATCATTATTCCAAGTATTTCTACATTTCAAATGCAGGACACATTCTGGTCTGACCCACCAACATCATCTGTTTTAATTCTACCGTTTTGGAGGCAAACACATCATGTGTTATAGGACCATTTTGTGAATATGGCTCATGAAATTGTAGACAGAATATAATTAATAAATAGTAAAAAAAAAAAAAATAACTCGAACGTGGATTCATTAAGTCTTTAAAAGTTTTTCAATGGTCAACTCTCCCAGGAGTACGCTGCTTGTGGGTTTGGACCCTGGTTCCAGAATCTGGTTTTGGGGTCCCCCTGATTGTTAGACATTCAATACATTTAATTAAGAATCGTCTCTTTAAGGGTCTCAGAATAGTGAAACACAGGCACATGGGGGGTCCAGCTGCCAGAAGTTGAGCAACAGTTGTCTAGACAGGCAAAGCCACGGCCTCTTTTGTCTGCAGGGCTCTCTTTGTCACTGTAGTGCACTTGTGCAGTATTTCATGTTGTTTGGGTCGTTTAGGGATCTGAGGAGTCTCTTGTGCAAGATGGAGATGCGGGTACTTAGTGGGCGCCTTAGTTCTGCTAGAAACACTTTCATCCACGTCTAATCCAGCTACTGACGACTGCTTCCTTGGAAGGGCCATGGGCAGGTTTTGCGTCGGCGGTAGAGCATCAGCGGTGGAAGATGGCGCTCTAGTGGCTTCTATCTTTAGAAGCTTTGGCGTCCACTCAGTTGCAGAGCTGTCAGCTACCTCCCTTGGCTTTAATTCGGGAAGAGCGGCTTGGAAGCCATATTGGTTTGTTGATGGCAAACCACAGATTGACCTGGACTTCTTTCTGTCTAGTTTATTTTTATTTTCATAACCGCCAGTGTCGGGCACACGGTGCTCCGCATCGTCTCTCCATGTCCCTATTGAACTGCTCAACTCCATTGTGCTGGAGGCTTTATACAGATTTGATGCATTAGGTGAGTGTCCGGGATTCATCAGGAGCTGAAGCTGGTGACTGTTTCGGTATGGCTTCAAATACATAGCTGGGACAAAGCCTGTTTTTCCGTTATACCTGGAAGGAAATGAAGAGTAGGCTGAGTACGCTGCTGTGACAATAGAGGAATGTATATCCTGTCAAAACGTCATTTTTATTTGTCCATTTCCCTACTGTTCTCACTAAAAACTATGACCCCTATGTACTAAGCCTTGGAGAGAGAGATAAAGTGCCAACCCATCAGCTCCTAACTGTCATTTTTCAAAGAGCCTGTAAAGTGATAGCTAGGAGCTGATTGGTTGGTACTTTACCTCCGCCCACTTTATCTCTCTCCTAGGCTTAGTACTCATGGGAGGGCTTTTTAATAAGTTTTGTTCCACTTTAACCCTCTCCCTAAATATTCCTACCTGATCAGCCACCATCCATTGTTGGATTTCTCAATGACCTCAACCAGGACACCTTTAGTGATGGAGACTTCGTCCGTGCTCATGGCTTCGTAGGCCATTGCTGTGTAGTAAAGGATTCCTGGTAAAGAGACGTTAGGTCATTATACACTTGGATACTTTGAATGCTTTGCCGGCTATGTACAGTACATGTCAATGCATGATGGGTGTGCTACGGCTCTATGACACCTATTAGAGTAGACGCAGGTCACCTCTTACCCTCGTCATCTGAGTCTGTTCCAGAGTCTGTGTCATCTCTCATCTCTAGAGCCCGGAGGAAAGGAGCTGGGAACCAGGCCACATGTTTCTCTTCATTCTCCACCAGCCACCAGCCTGAAATGGAAACGTGGGCATTAATAGAAGCTCTGAGTAACCTCATTGCCTATATCAGTGGTTCTCAGTACTCAGGACCACACACAGGTCATGTTTTCCAGGTCACCCAGCAGGTGCACAGGTGTAATCCTTACTCACTGACACATTTTAAAAGATTCACAGGTGGAGCTAATTATTTCACTTGTGATTCTGTGAGGAGCCTTGGAAAACATGCACTGTTTGGGGTCCTGAGGACTGAGTTTGAGAACATGTGGCCTATATGATACCAGCTGATTGGGTGGAAAGGGTGGACCGTCTCTCACCTGAATTTTCCTTAATCAACACTCCCAGATGCTCGTTGCGTCTTATTTTGAAGGGGCGGTTTTTGGTGTCTTTGGTTTCATAGTCCTCAATACACACGTACATCTGGGACACAATAGGTTCGGAAGCTGGGGCCTTGGGTAGTTGTCTTGGCTGTTCTCTTTTCTGTTGTTCCCTGACGTCTGATGGCATAATCATTAAGCTGTAACCAGATAGTATAATCCGTTCCATAAATACAAACGGCATAACACATTTTTCTCTAGAACCCCTTTTTAAATCCTAAAGGAACATTATTTTCCACTTATTCAAAGAATAATAATCTTCTTTACTTCTATAAAATACATTGTGGACTGACCAACACTGACTTAGGCATTTAACAAGCAGTCCAATCTTAATTAAATTCCTGCATTCAGAATTAAATATCAATTTGCTCACTAGGGGCATGGCTCCATTGTGTAAACAGTCTGTACATTTATTTTGTATCCCTAGCTATAACTAATGCAGAGAAATTATAGCTTCAGAAAAAACTAATGCACATTCTATGGATGTTATATTTTCTTTATAAATTGGTTATTTCCATAATTTTGTAATAAGGCATGGTGAAATTGCACATTAGCTGTCAGTCAGGATTTACTTCAAGGGAATCAAACACCATACTGGCCTGTTCTATACATGTGCAAACCAGCTCTACCCTAACTAATTATTTCCTGTAGAATTAGTTGTTTGTTTGTTTTTTTTCCACTTAAAGTCTTCCGGTATGTCCAGCAGTTCATGTTGTAAGGATTTGCTACAGAGCAGAGGTGAAACTACTGAATTGAATTTCATTTTTGTATGATTATTGAAATCCTGAAAACATGACCTGCTGTTGGTACTTAAGGACTGGAGTGGGGGAAATCTTGGATTAGTAAACCCTCCTTCATTGCATAGTGAGGTTTTCAGGGGACTGAAGACAGACCTGTTTTTGGGAAAGCTTGGATTAAGGTCGCTGCTTGTGGGAGTGAAGAACGACGTCACCACCTCGCTTTGAGATACTTTGCTGTCTGTGTTCAGCAGGTCCCGGGAATAATTCTCCAGTAGGCGCAGTCTCGCCATGAAACGACTGGTATTGCGGTTAAGTCTGAAGAGCGGCACGTCTACAGGGAGGAGAATATTGGCATGATTAAGAGGTGCGGCCGTAAAGGGAATAACATCCCTGTTCGTAATTGCATCAGTGGAACTGGTTTTACATTTTCATCTATAGGGGAAGTAAATAGCAAAGCACAATGTTTGGATATAATTATGACCTTAAGTGCTTGTTGTCAGTATGACGGAGAATGACAAACTATTACCACTAAATGCAAGACTTTTGTTTCCCAGCAGCTGTATAAGGTCACCAATGGCTGAAATATCTGAGAACAGGTAGAGTAACATTTCCAGTCTACAAAACTTACAGTATAAGTGACATTAGTCTGTGAAAATTAGATTTCTCTCTTGCAAGTCTGTTAAGGATCAGCTACAGTATATGGACGATATTAAATTAACCTTTAATCAATTACACACCATGGGTATAAATGACCAATGTCTTCCTATGGAGCCACCTCTGATCTAACATCCACCTTAGGTCAGTTCCTATCTCGGTGCCATTATTATAGGTTTGAGTCTATGGGGCAGATGTACTAAGCTCTGAAAAGTGATAAATTGGACAGTGATAAACTACCGACCAATCCGTTCCTAACTAATTTTTCAAACACGGCTGTGTCTCTGGTAGTTTATCACTTTCCAATTTATCACTTTCCAGAGCTTAGTACATCTCCTATGTCCTTAAAACGTGTTAAACCTGCACTTATTAATCACTTTGTATTTACACATTTCCCCACCTCCCAGGCCTAACATTATTTCTGTAGATTAGTATCTAATTACTAGGCTGAGGATCTTGCCGGAAAAATGTTGGTTGTGGAGATAAAAATCTGTTTTAGATGATTTGTGAAGAGAATATGTCACAGTTTTGTACCTATGAATGGCTGATTTGTATAGCAGCACTCATTTTCTGCTTAAGGGAAAACAAAATGGGTGTTTTATGCAAAATTCTCAGTCTAGTAATTACAGAAGCAGCAGAACAGGTAAAGTTACATTATTTCTCTGTAACAAACATTTGGGAGGATCCCACTTTACTGTACGAATATTATATTTAAGAATTTTTTAACATTGGAAAAATATATACAGGTTAGTGTCCTGTAAATAATATACTAGAAATAAATAAATGTTTAACTTTTTTCTTTTTCTGATTCTGAGTTGGACGCGGCTGCGAGTTTTTGTGGCTGCACGTCTCCAACTTTTTGCAAATGAACACACTAAAGGGAATTAGCTTTGCAAGAAATACTGAGACCATGGAGTTACTTCATAGGGGTGGTGGCCATTTTGAGTCATCAGTACCAGGTGGGGCAGCCATTTTGGGCGCACTGCATAGGTTACAGAGGACAGGACGGCCAGTCCATAGAAGGGCATCACCCAATGGGAGATTGCAGAGAGGGAGAGAGAGCAGTTGATGTGGGAAGACAGTAGGTGGCAATATCAGCACAGAGTAAGCAAAAGTATAACTGAATTTAAGCAGAAATAAATGATCGTTCTGAACTAGTATGTTGCAAATGGTACAAAACAGGGGTGTGTACTTTGCAAGTGGGGCGTACAAAGTACATAGGTGCATGTCAATCACAACTGCGATTTTGTGCAGGGATTTTCATGCACGCGCAGTAGCAGAAACATCGCTCGAATCTGAAAAACATCGGCATTGCGTGCAACTCAGAACCAGGCCTGTGCACAGTTAGGTCAGTCTCAGCGATATATCTGCCTTTATTCATTAGCCCGACTCAGGCTACGGACCTGGGGACTTTTTTTTTTTTTTATAGTGTAACACAGTGATGTTTAACCTGCTGCTCTTCACCATTGCGATCTAAAAGCTTTTATGCTGGGACTTGTAGTTCCACAACAGTCGAAGTTACTCATGTTCCCTACTTCTGGTGTAACACTCTCCCGTTTGGCAGTGATGGGTCATTACCTCTCAGTTTAGGGATCATATTGTCTGATTTCCGGAACAGCCCAGACTCCAGAGGGAACTTCCTTCTCAGCTCTCTCTGTGAGGTGAAATAAACCCGGGACATAATTATCCATCTATATTTATATTAAACCAGACTGTTTCTTTTTTTCAATACATATTTTTTATGAATTAATATGGAACTGTGCATATTACTTATTCTTCTGCAATAAGATTAAATATTTTCTAACAAGTATTTTATACTAAGATCCATTCAGCATTCACTTAAGAATTAAGAGAGTGGTTATCTTTGAACGTGGGTGGTGCTATGTACTAAATATACCCAGACTTTGTAATGGTAGCATTACTGCCTCACAGCACTGAGGTCGTGGGTTCGATTCCCACTACGACCCTAACTGTGTGGAGTTTGTAAATTCTCCCTGTGCTTGCGTGGGTTTCCTCCGGGTACTCCGGTTTCCTCCCACACTCCAAAAATATACTGGTAGGTTAATTGGCTCCCAACACAAATTAACCCTAGTGTGTATATGCATGTGTATGTGTACATGTGATAGGGAATACAGAGTGTAAGCTCCACTGGGACAGGGACTGATGTGAATGGCCAAATATTATCTGTAAAGCGCTGCAGAATATGGCCCTCATTCAGAGCCGTTGCTCTGAGCAGAGCGCACACTCTGAATGAGGGCCGCCCTCCATGAAAATGGAGCGTCCTCCTGGACGCTCGTATAGCTGTGGGTCACCACCCACAGGCTATACGAGCGTGCAGTTTGATGGCCGCGATGGTCTTGACCATCGCGACCATCGAAACTGCGTACAAAAGCCTGTGGTTGAGTTTTTCAACCACAAGGCTCGGAGTGATTTTGGCTTTATCAGAGCCAAAATCACTCCCACTGACATCACTAGTGATGTCAGTGGGCCGGCTTCTGATGGGAGGCGTTCCCGTGGGAGCGCCCCCGTCAGGGAGGCACGCCCCCGGCACGCCCACCAAAGGGGGCGTGCTGTCAGTCAACATCGACAGCACGCCCCCTTTGAAGAGACACTACGAGCGAAGGAAAATCCTTCACTCGTCGCGTCTGGCGCATGCGCACGACGGAGCTCCCTCCGTCGTGCGCATGCTCAGTGCAGAACATCGACCCACTTGCGAGCGGGTCTGAATCAGGCCCTATGTGTGCGCTATATAAATAACTGCTAATAAATAAATAATACCTTAGTCTATTGGCAAAGAAAATTCTGTGTCTGTCGAAATGTTCTAGTTATCCTTGTTGCATATAGCAATGCTTAAAAAGGCAGTGACTAATGTTGTGTGACAGAGTTTCAAATAAATATGGCAGTAGTTAGTGTGCAACTTTAAAATTATGTACAAAGCTGTACTGACTTATACATGATAAAACTGCAGACATATCTTCTCTCATTTAGATTTTGGAGCGTAAACATATATCAGGATATAAAATAGAAATTTGTTTAAAAGTCCATTGGCGCTTCCTTTTGTTAACACCCTGCTGTTATTTCTCCCATGTCCTCAAATATGCATGTAAAGGAAACAATGATAAAAACTACGTATTATTACATGGATACATAACTGCAGTGTGTTAACAAAAGAAAGCGCAAATGAACTTTTAAGCAAATTTCTATTTTATATCATTGTTTTGCTATCTTTTTATGGTGATACATTAGTTTATTGTCTGGGAAAATTCTTTCCAGTACAAATTGATCGGTTTCTTTTCTTATATTTACATTGATCAGGCTGATAAGTTAAGCTCATAATATGTATTTTTTTAAGATTAAATCACACTCACATCCAATTTCTTGAATTCTCCAAACTTCCGGTAAATCATTATATCATTTTGGTCAGACCACAGAATAGAAAAAATGTTAATCTGTCAAAATAAAGGATGAAAAATATTGTTGACAATTTACCCAATCCAGTAACAAACACTACAATTGTTGCCTAACAACGCAGCAAGTACTCCCACCAGTCCCAGATTTTCCAGGACTATTCGAGGTCTTATAACTGGGAAATTATAGCTTGGGAGGGAGGCTTGGTTTATAGTAAAAATTCAGACTACTGGTGTTCTCCAATAACAGATTTAGGGGCATATGTATCAAAGCTTGATGGAAGATAAAATTGTGAAATATTATAGCACCAACCAATCAGCTCCAAACGATCATTTCTTAAACACAGCCTGCAAAATATAAGTTAGAAGCTGATTGGTTGGTGATATACTGTATATCTCACAATTTTATCTCACGTCAAGCTTTGATAGGAAATATAGCCAATTCAGAAAACTGATAGGAGTTATATTACTTCTTAAAGGATATCTTATTATTTTATTTATTTTAAACCTTTATGTTTGCTACTGCAATTTACTGGAATAAATCTAGACATTTGAATAAGACTTCTGCCTGAAATTCCCTGCTGACAACTCACAAACAGACAGCCGTTGCTATTTGAAAGAAAAGACCAATGGCCCCTACACACTACACGATATTGCTAAAGATTTGTCCGATTCCGAAGCATCGTCAATATCATGCAGTGTGTATGCACTACATCGTGTAGCGCGCATCTACCATGGGGTCGTCAGCTGCATCGCCTGATCTTTTATACATGCAGGAAGATCAGGTGATGTGACTGACGATCCCGGCATATTGGGCGCTGGATCGCCCAGTGTGCGGGGACCGCCCGATATGTCGGCCTGTCGGTGCTGGGAACGTGGGTCACATCGCTGGGTACACAATCGTTAGGTGTGTGCCCAGCTTCAGTCTAGCAACATCTACAACTGAGGAAACAATCAAAGCAGTCTATAGTCTGTTTCTATGGTTACATATGTTGCTAAATAAGGTAAATTCCATACATCTTATATGTCCAATAGAAGCTACAGGGCATATTGGAGTTTTCAACAGTTGTGTTTCAGGCTAGCCAGCAAAATAATTCTAAATAATCAACAACATTTTTTAAGCAAAGTTTTGCCGCATATATGGTGAGTAACGGTATGAAAATTTGTTGACATGATCATACGGTTCTATATGACACTACCTTTAGTCTCCCATGTTGTAGTACACCAACAGCTTTGGCTTCCAAGGGATAGCGCCCACTCCTCGCCTGCTGGGGCATCTTGCTGGTGTCCGCTGCGTTATGTGTTGATAGAAGACAGTGACAGCTCGTATTTATCTTGTTCCAGTAGGACAGGCTTCCAGTTCCTTCCTCAATCATAACTCTGTGTCACTCACAATGGAAACTCCTAGTATTTCAGGTTTTACACCTCTCTCACAGGGAACATAGGAATGCAGAATACAGGTTATTCCCCTTATACGCCATTGTGTAGTTTCCTGAAGAGCACAGAGGTCCCCAGCTGAATGCGGTGCAAGGACATACAATCCTCAGCAGGGCTTAAACATGACATGAGCGCGGCTGTTTATCTATGCTTTGTTATCCAGTTACAAGGTGAAGTTGATCCTCCATTGTAGCTTTAGGAATGTAACAGTAAGAATCGAGACGTTGGACACAAGATTGCTTGCTTGCCATTTTGTAGATACTGGCGCGTTTTTTTTGGTAAAGTCTGATTCACTTTAAGCTCTTCGTTGCTAAGGCTGTGGTTTCCAAACTGAGTGCCATGGCACACTTAGGGGGGAATTCAATTAGCCCCGATAATTTTTTTGGCAGATAAAACGGGACTTGCCACCTTTTTTGACCTTTGGCTATTCAATTAAAGCCCCTTTTATCCGACTGAAATATTACCTGTTTTCATTCAAATACACACAGGACCTGTGATAAGTTCACGGACCTATGTGTTTGTGTCGCCAGCTTCCTGATAATCGGGTCATCATCTGGGATTTTTTTAGGAGCATGCTGAGCTCCTAAAAAAAAATCCCCAATAAGGACTGCCGGTGGCCGCGCTTTGGGGCTAATGGAATAACCCCCGGGGGATCAATAAGCCGCAGTAATTGAATGAGTTTCTCAATAAGAAATTTTTGGCCTAGGGGTGCCGTGGAAAAAATTATACTCTTGGGTGCTATGATTCAAGAAAGTTTAGGAACCACTGTGCGAAAGCACTTTTATCATCCCTGTGCTGAGCCTATTTTGACACTTTTGGTCTCACCACGCTCCAAGATCAATAACAGTAATTTTCCTGTTCAGTGATGCCTTTGTGTTTTTTTTTTCTTTCTTTTTTTTAGAAGACTTTGCATTTTCAGAAATACCGTTTCTTTAAAGCACAAGACTATAAGGCGCAGGCGTTTCCAGGAAGTTAGCACAATAGTGGAAAATGGATTGGAGTGGATGGTTTTAGTCTGCATCTCCTTATGTTCATATTGAAAAGGAGAAAAGGTCTGGGTGAAGGCACTATGGGGCCTATTCATCATCACTTAATTTTTTACAAAGGCCGGTGAAAATTAACATTTTCACCTGCAATTGTAAAAATTAAGTGCTTGGGCCATTCATCAATAAGGTAAAGCAGGAGGTATCACAGATATCACCTACTTACCTTCCTCTTGCGGAATGGCCCGCTGTCCCCATACACTAGTATCACAGATATCTCCTACTTACCTTCCTCTGGCGGAATGGCCCGCTGTCCCCATACACTAGTATCACAGATATCTCCTACTTACCTTCCTCTTGCGGAATGGCCTGCTGTCCCCATACACTAGTATCACAGATATCTCCTGCTTACCTTCCTCTGGCAGAATGGCCGCTGTCCCCATACACTAGCATCACAGATATCTCCTACTTACCTTCCTCTGGCAGAATGGCCGCTGTCCCCATACACTAGTATCACAGATATCTCCTACTTACCTTCCTCTTGCGGAATGGCCCGCTGTCCCTATACACTAGTATCACAGATATCTCCTGCTTACCTTTCTCTAGCGGATGGGCCCGCTGTCCCCATACCCTAGTATCACAGATATCTCCTGCTTACCTTCCTCTGGCGGAATGGCCGCTGTCCCCATACACTAGTATCACAGATATCTCCTACTTACCTTCCTCTTGCGGAATGTCCCACTGTCCCCATACACTAGTATCACAGATATCTCCTGCTTACCTTCCTCTTGCGGAATGTCCCGCTGTCCCCATACACTAGTATCACAGATATCTCCTACTTACCTTCCTCTGGCGGAATGACCCGCTGTCCCCATACACTAGTATCACAGATATCTCCTACTTACCTTCCTCTGGCAGAATGGCCGCTGTCCCCATACACTAGTATCACAGATATCTCCTACTTACCTTCCTCTTGCGGAATGGCTCGCTGTCCCCATACACTAGTATCACAGATATCTCCTGCTTACCTTCCTCTTGCGGAATGGCTCGCTGTCCCCATACACTAGTATCACAGATATCTCCTGCTTACCTTCCTCTGGCAGAATGGCCGCTGTCCCCATACACTAGTATCACAGATATCTCCTTCTTACCTTCCTCTTGCGAAATGGCCCGCTGTCCCATACACTAGTATGGGGACAGAATTCATCAAGCTCCGAAGAGCTCAATTGTGGTAGCATTCACCATCTTCAGATGGCATTTGTTATCACTACCCGCTCCTTCCCTATGGGAAGGAGTCCTGGGTCGCGAAGATGGATCCTTTTGGATCCCTCCGCCGCTGTCCAGCTCCTTCCGCCAGACGTCGGGGCTCTTGTTCACATGCGTGACCTGTAGGTCATGCATGCGCACTGCTCTCAAGAGCAGTGAAAAGATTCCCTGCTCCGAGAGGAGCAGTGAAGCCGCTTGCTGGGACAGCTGATTTTTGGATCAGCTGTCTCAGCGCCGGAGCAGTGATGAATTACGCCGGCGTCCACGGCGAGTCAGTGTGTTAATTATAGGGGTCTACTCGGACCTCGATAATTAACATCATGAATAGGCCCCTATGGGCCTTATTTATCAACGAATTTTATCATACGCAATAAGTGGTAAAACTCGTAGTGCCTGATAATGATGCTCCAGCCAATCAGCTTCCAACTATTATCTGTTTGAAAAATGACAGTTGGGAGCTGATTGGCTGGAGCACCATTTATCATACACAAGAAGTTTTATCACTCATTGTGAATGATAAAACTCGTTCTAAATGAGGCCCTATCTTTGATGCCTTGGAGTAAGTGTTTGCAATCGCCAATATTTATTTACTAGAAAAAAGTTGAACAAACAGTTGAAGAGATTGACACTCCTTTCTGAGTACCTGGCTGCTGGCCTCCCAGCATGGATAGCACCCCAAGAGCTGTAGCTTCTGTGTCCAGTGTCGGTCTCCCTGCCCCCCAGTACATGTCGTTATGGAGAGGGAGCCAGGTCAGGAGCAGCCAAGCTCCAGGACAGTGCCGAATTAATAACAGGACGGCTGGGGCAATCATCTAGGGGTCCCTACACATATCTACATCACCAGCGTGGGGGGCACTGTGGCTTAATGTGAACGGGGGTGGGTGGGGGGGCACTACAGTGTGTTTAACACATTTGTTGTTCTGGGAGTAATATCGCCACCACACCATACATGTAATTGTATTGGTAGGGACCCTGTACACACCGTAATCTGCTCTGCTGCAGGGTGCCGTTTCAGACACCCACGTGCCAGAGAAAGGTGCCATTCATACTGTGCAGTCCCCTCAGCCTTGTGCCCTGGGTGGAGACATCAGATGACTTACCGGACAGATTGGATAGTAAATACATAAACTCTGAAAACATTCATGTTTTAGTGTAGCATCTCCCCTTAAAATTGTTTTTTGTGTTTTTTTTTTTTTTAAACTGCCTCCTTTGTGCTCACATAAATATTGTGGGGTTTATTTTCTTTATCTAATTGTCACGACTGGTCATGAGACAAGAAATAAAAAAAGAAACCCTAATTTGTAAGAGGGGGCTTTCCATTGTCAGACAATGGTTTTTAAAAATAAACCAACATGTTTTCTTGTTGCTGTCGCTACGTTTTTTCTGAGCCAGGGGCATAGAGCGGCAGCGGGCATCACACTGCAGTACTAGAAGGAACCACACCAATCCTAGCGCCAGTGGTCCGTGGGTTTTCTTATAAGCTCCCATCTGTACGCTTGGTTTCATAGCTCACCATTAGTGCCCCTTGCACCAACCCTATCCCTGGTGCCAAACATCCCTCTAAAAACACAACCGTAAGTACCCATACGCATAATTCTGCATAGCCTGCAATTCCGTCAGCACACCCCCTCTGAGCTTATCCTACGTGCAAGTGCCCCTTCAGCCACAAGTGGAGAGTCACAGGTGACTGTACATTGCCCCCTGCTGCGTACTCTTAGCACCGGAGCGCGTCATAGTGCGAAAACCAGCAATTCACATCAGCAAAATACAAATCAGGCGCAGACGTCTGCATCAGGAGGGGCTCATTCACACACATGGAAGAATGGGGGGAAAAAAAAGCGTTTTGTTTACTAAGCACTTTTGATGCGTTGCCCTTCTACCAAATACAATTTATTGATCTGTGAGCGTGCATTAATGCCTGAGATATAGGTCATTACAATTTTATAACGCAGCATGGGAACTATCCCCTAAGAAATTATTCATCCTAATTGAATGCAGTTTGTTTGTGTTAGCGGGTGATAAAAACACATTAACAGGAATGAACACGCCCAGTATAGTACAAATTAAGCAACTATGTAATAATTCTGCAGTGCCCTATGCTCTAATGATATTACCACACATAACCTCATTTGTTGTCTTTCTGCATTAACTAAACATGAGATCTGACACACGCTCTGTATGAGTAATGCCGGTTGTTAAACAATTAAGGACACAAGCAATGGTTAGCAATCCTTCCGTGTACGCAGATCTATATTTAGGGAATGATCCCGGTGATAAATATCTCTTTATTTACAAGTGCAACTTCCTGAACCATAGACATAAACAGAAATTTCAGATATTGCTACTTTTTGTTCTTACTATGAGAAATGAACACACGCAGAAATAATTGCAGTTCGGTTGTATAATATTAGAAAAAAAATCCGTGGCGCAAAGCATGAATTATTTAGGCGATGTATAATCAACAGTGAAATATAGACAGTAAATTTATTTACATTTTTTTTCAAGTTTACAAAGGAAAAACATGGCCACTGCAATACGCCAAAGGTTACACAAGCAGACGTGCATAATTAGACATTACTGGGTCCAAGGGGGGCGCACACTGCACACCCTACACCCATATTTTGTAATACCTCTCCGAAGTCCCGCGTTGGGTATCGCAGCCCTGCACAAAACACCCGGAAAATGGAGCGTTCTGCGCATGCTCAGCAGGGAAATCGAGGGGAAAATGACAGTAGCGCCATTTTCCCGAGAAGCGCATGCGCAGTAGACTCTGGGCACACAATAGTGCCCAGAGTCTACTGCAGCGGTCAGTCTGCTGCAGGCCGCCAGGGAGAGAAGAGGGGGCCCCCAAGGCGGGGAATGCACACGGGCAACCTCCTCTCTTAATACGCCCCTTAGGGGGCAATTCAATAGTTTTTTTAAGGCGCCATAATTAATGGACGTCATTGTTGCAGTTCAGTTGTTTTTGTGGGTCCATTAATTATCACTCTTGTCGCACCTAATTAGACTGAGTTTGGCATTTTGGGTGCCCAAAACCAGGGCTTATGGCATATTTCTGCTCCCCTCCTCAGGCGTTGCTCATTTCTGCTCGCCTCCTCAGGCGTTGCTCATTTCTGCTCGCCTCCTCAGGCGTTGCTCATTTCTGCTCGCCTCCTCAGGCGTTGCTCATTTCTGCTCCCCTCCTCAGGCGTTGCTCATTTCTGCTCGCCTCCTCAGGCGTTGCTCATTTCTGCATGCCTCCTCAGGCGTTGCTCATTTCTGCATGCCTCCTCAGGCGTTGCTCATTTCTGCTCGCCTCCTCAGGCGTTGCTCATTTCTGCTCGCCTCCTCAGGCGTTGCTCATTTCTGCTCGCCTCAGGCGTTGCTCATTTCTGCTCGCCTCAGGCGTTGCTCATTTCTGCTCGCCTCCTCAGGCGTTGCTCATTTCTGCTCCCCTCCTCAGGCGTTGCTCATTTCTGCTCGCCTCCTTCAGGCGTTGCTCATTTCTGCTCCCCTCCTCAGGCATTGCTCATTTCTGCTCGCCTCCTCAGGCATTGCTCATTTCTGCTCGCCTCCTCAGGCGTTGCTCATTTCTGCTCCCCTCCTCAGGCGTTGCTCATTTCTGCTCCCTTCCTCAGGCGTTGCTCATTTCTGCTCGCCTCCTCAGGCGTTGCTCATTTCTGCTCGCCTCCTCAGGCGTTGCTCATTTCTGCTCCCCACCTCAGGCGTTGCTCATTTATGCTCGCCTCCTCAGGCGTTGCTCATTTATGCTCCCCACCTCAGGCGTTGCTCATTTCTGCTCCCCACCTCAGGCGTTGCTCATTTCTGCTCGCCTCCTCAGGCGTTGCTCATTTCTGCTCGCCTCCTCAGGCGTTGCTCATTTCTGCTCGCCTCCTCAGGCGTTGCTCATTTCTGCTCGCCTCCTTCAGGCGTTGCTCCATTCAGGCAGCTATCGCGCGTAAATGGAGTAACTACTGAAGTAAATGACAAAGAACCTTGGGGAGCACAGTTCTGAGCATGTGCAAAAGTGTGATTTTCAATAAATAGCACTATAAGCACACTAATGTTTTTTATTGACTGAGGAAGCCGCTGAAAGGTTGTGGAGACGGGAAAACGCGTATTACCACTTATAAGATACCAGCCGTACTCTGCTCATTGACCTGAGAACCGCTGCAGGATAAACGGATGATAAAGACATCTCCAGATATGGCTGCCTGAGAGCAATTTACAACAGCCGGTAGGATACATCCATTCCAAAACTGCAAACTCCGGCACTAGAGTGTGGTAAAAGCTTGTTTAATGTTCATATTTTACTAATATCACGGCCATGATGGACTGCTAACCCATTAAGCTAATATTGGGAACAGAAACACAATATATATATATATATATTTTTTTTTTTATTATTTTTTTTGTTTGTTTTGTTTTGTTTATTATAAAGGAGACCAGAATTGTAACTAATATTATATGCTCAACAATTGCTACACATTAGACATCATTGTGTCTGCAGCATGTTTCTCCTTCATCCACTAGGGGACACTGGCGTTCAAGACAGTGGGGTATAGACGGTGGTAGAGCAGAGCCTGGCACTTTAAATAATTCTGAAGTGTGACTGGCTCCTCCCCCTCTATGCCCCATCAGCCCCAGTTTTTAGAATGTGCCCGAGAGAGCCGGTCACATAGGGCTGAGCTCCAGCCCACACTTAGTATTTTTTCTTTTATTTCAACTTTATTTTAATTTCTAGCTTTCACAAAGCATTGAGGACAGGCTGACAGAGTACTGCGTCTGTCAGCCTGCTACATGGAGGCATCAGGAGACCCGCCTCCACTAAAAAGAGTGTGTGTCGGAGTCCCAGGCACCCTGGCAGTAGCTCAGGGAGGACACGCCACAGCTTAATATAGAGGCTGTGTCCGTGCTTCCGAATGCCTAGCCGCAGCCCTGATGCCAGCAGTGGTAAGTATAGCTCTGTTCCCCTTATGGGGAACGGAGTTTAATCTGCGGCCCCTCTGCCCCCTCCCAGGCTCAGGTGGTATATACTGTAGTATAACCCCTCCTGGAATCCTGTTATAACGCCGCTAGCGTTGTTACAAGGGGCGGAGGTACCGCGCATAGAGCGCGGATACATGTACAGGGAGACTGTTCAGACAGTCTGTAATGTTGCTGCCTAGCAGCATGCCTGATCCCTGCACGATGAGCGCTGTCTTACTTTATAGAGCCTGACAGCGCTCTGGTTGCTGCTCTCACGAGAGCCGAATCCTCCCTCTGCTATATCCCCATGGGGAGGGAGCCTGCCGCGACCCGCTACTCCCATAAGGGAGTCTACATTGCGCAGCAGCGCGGCTGTTCCCTGCCGCGCTGGCGCTTGAAGAAGCACTGGGCTTCTGCAGGGGGAGGAGCACAGCCGCCGGAGAGTGATGCTGTTATTCACAGCGCTCTCGGCTGCTGGTTGCGGCGCCGGAGATTGCACCGGCGCTGGCTACAATTGGCCGCATGGCAGGGCTTAGGGAGCTGCTCAGCGCGGGTTGTAGAAGCGCTGGCTTCTGCACACAGCCGCCGGAGAGCGAGGCTGTTATTCACAGCGCTCTCGGCTGCTGGTTGCGGCGCCGGTGCTTGTATGAAGATGCACCGGCGCTGGCTATTACGTTCCCGCTCCCCCACTCGCATTATGCCTGCTATACCAGCCATTGTTTGCACCCCGCCCGCTTATTGATAAGGGGCGGAGTCTAGTCCATGCTGGCGTGCACAGATGCCGCCATTACCTCCAGCGAGTATTCTAAAACAGCATATGCACCTGCCTTAAAAGGAGCCGGGGCTTATTGCCAGCATCTCCTGCATCCTCACTCTGGAGTTCTGTGGGGGGTGCAACCCTTAACAGGGTTGTGGGTTTTTATTCCCAGTACGTCCCTAACTGTTTGGAGTTTGTATGTTCTCCCTGTGCTTGCATATGGCCTCTTCCGTTTTTTTCTTTACTTAAACCTACAGCACCTGGTCTTATTAGGTTTAACGGCACAACTGTGGAGTTTGTAATTTAACCTGCAGTCTTTATATAGATTCTGGCTCTGCCTCATCTCTGTTATATTGCACGTCGGTAGTTCCCCTACGGAACTGGGTAGTGTACTGGTTTAATATTATATTTAAAAAAAAAAAAAAAAAAATGAAGCACAGGGAGGAACATGCCACAGGCTAATATAGAGGTTGTGTCCACGCCACTTTGCCCACCACATATCTATCAGCGCCTACGGCCACACGCCCGATCTCGTCTGATCTTGGACGCTAAGCAGCGCCAGGCCTGGTTAGTACTTGGATGGGAGACCGCCTGGGTATACCAGGTGCGGCAGGCTTATTACATTGAACATCTGGGGCAAATATGCTTGATGTGTAACAGAATAATGCAGTGTGTTTCTTCCAACTATAGCTGCCAGAGATCACTCTGCCTAAATGTGTATAGTATGCATAGTCGGGCCACTGTTCTGGCTGCTGCCAGAAATTACGGTTATTGCATATATGTAACTCAAGGTTACAAAAAGGGTGCGTCCCATCCTCAGGCTTATGCCTCACATTGGCTCACCTTAACAATGAGCCGTACTCTTCTCATGCATATATGTGGCTGCACATATGTTAAATCTCAACAGCCTTCGGTGCTTACCTTAGAAGGTATGCATCTGTGCATCTATAAGGATTTATATCTTATTTATTCCCTTCGGCAGCACACACAACACGAAGTAGTAACATATGGCCGTTGTGGTGGTTGGCATTGCTGTCTCGCATCACTGAGGTCATCTTTTGATTTCCATCATCTGGAGCCAGAAGGGCACACCTGATAAGGCGAGTACACCGGTAACGGAAGGGTCCCAGGATGGCAATCAGTCTGGGATAGTACGTTGCTAACATTTCCTGCCCCAACGCCGTAGCAGAATGACAGCCACGCGCGGCACATGAGCAGTCTCCCTGCGTGGAGGTAAGCCACATGTATGTATATACTTGTATTTTAAACTAAACCCGGCGTTAAGACCTGGGGCTCAGTTCCTTCCATGGCTCTAACTATTGCCCATGTTATATTTTTCTAATTATATCGTCACCTACTAATCTTGTATGTAGGTACGCGTAGGCATGTGGGGATTTGTGTGTGTAATATATATATATATGTGTGTATGTGTGTGTATATATATATATATATATATATATATATTTTGCTTCTTATCCTTACCATTAAAGCAGGGGTAGGATATGTTCTTCTCAGTTTTATGTCTGATACCTAGCATATTTAAAGAGGATGCTGCGACGAGAGGCTGGACTCTCGTGATCCGGTAGTTTGTTCTATAACTCCGCTTAACACCATCTCTCCCTAGGGATTGGGTGGTGTGTGTGTATATTATGTATATAATTATGGATATGTGTAGGTATGCCTATACTTCCACAATCATTAAGGTACATATTATTCCACGTCTGGAAAGCTGCCAGGGTTTACCAGAAGCTGTCTGTTATACATATTATGTGGTGACTCTATAGACTAGAGTCATGTTCTGCAGCTTACATAGGATAGTCACAGGCTCCTACGGCATTGCTTCTAGTATGGACTCTATACATGTCCTGGGGCCTTCCTGTATGTCCACACATGTATATGTACTTACACCCGCCTCGGGTTATAGTCCTGTTTCCATCAGTCTATATCTACGGCGTCCACTTCGGGGGACCTATTAATTACAACTACACTCTAGGGCGCACTTAGTAACCAACTTGTAAGACACTAGAAATGCAGTGTGTGTATATATAGATATAGCATGCTGATCTCCTATTGCGGGATATATATATGTGTGTATATGTATGTAGCGTGCTGATCTCCTGGTGCAGGAGTTTGACAACTGACTTACTATGTCGGTACTAACTCTTCCTTTCAAAGAGTTTGCCTTTTCATGCAGCTATGTTTATGTGTGTGTATGTGTATATATACTGATATATTCCCGTTCCTTGTATGAATTTTCCTAATAATTGGAGAAATCTGTTTTTGGCCCTGTCTGGCGTTATCACTACATATATATATCTCTTCTTACTTGGGATAATTAACGCATTCTATGTCTATGTACAGGTACCTTTCCCAGTATCGATTCTGGTACTTTATATTATTGTCTTGTCGCATATCTCAATAAAATGGGTATCTGATGGTCCCTTGGGTACATTTCCTATCAGTACATAGAGAATCCAGGATCTATTCCATCCTCATGGCTTATTAGTTAATTTACATGAGGCCTAGGGCCACCCGCCGATATAGGCAGGGTCTGGCCTGAGTTGTATCAGATTGTGGGCGTAATACACACTTCACCATTATAAGTGTTAATGTAAGGATACACTAGCAGACCCTTTTTGGGGTATGTGTAATCTCTATATGGATACATATCCCTAATGGAACAGGCTCAGGTATAGCGTCCTGTTGTACGGCCTTCTTGTCTCCACTAACAATTTGCTAGTTTCTACAGTATTTTCTTCTGCAGCATCTCCAGACTGAAGTCCGTGCTGTAGAGCATTGATCTTTGCCCACTGAGGCTACTCTCTGTACCTGTCGTGGTGGGTTGCTGTGAGATGAATAAGGTCAGTGACATTCTACATAGCGTCCAGAGGGTTTCTGGTCGCTCACAGGTAAGCGGGCTTACCCCACTAATACCTCGGAAGATGCTTCCTTTTCATGCATCCTGACATAGCTGTTATTCTATCTTACGCACCCTAGCTGCTGTCCTAGCAGCCTTCAGTTCTTTTAAATCAGTTGGCTGTACACTTTAGAGCTTTCCTGGTATGTAGGTGCATAGTTGTAACATTGAGATTTGTGACCCTATTCTACTGGAATCTGTTGGGTTTATGGACTGAAGCGCATCTATGGGCTAATGCACATTTTTACTATAAAGTGTGACAGTCTCTATGTTCCATACAGGGGGCCTGGTTTGTTTCCTGTTCAGTATCTGTTGATAAATTCAGCACACTGACAGGTACCTGAATGGTACCTTCATAGTTGTCCTAGTGCTTTAGCCTTGCGGATGGGATACTTCCCTATATTGGTAACTCTCCCTGGGTGGAGGTGGCATCCGTGCTCTTTTTCTGCTAAGGGTATCCTGGGTGTTTTCATACTATGTTCAGGCCAGTAGTTGGTACTGATTACACTCTACCATCATGTAGGAAGTTGTCTGCTGTTTGACAGGAGGGGTGGTACTACCGTCTGACCCACTGGAAGGAATTGTAGTCTCAATCCTCTCGTATCCGCCTCATGCCCAGTGGGATCGCCACTCGTTGACAACTTCTATGGTCTAAACCTTACACTGGTTACCAACCCTTTAGTAGTTGGACCTCGAGAATGGTTCAGGGCGACTGTTAGGTCGTGACTCTTGCCTCCTTGTTTGCTTGGTTAGGAGTCTGTGGACGGGTTCAGCTCCGTCTCTGTATATTGGTATCATTATACTTTTATCTATATGATTGATGTCCCGCAGTGCTGGGATTCTGCTGTCTGAGACTGTTGCAACTTCCTGTAGTTGTCGCTGGTACGGTTTTCTCGAGTTTTGTTCTCATGTTACTGCCATTCTATGGATTCTAGTTGGGGTTTTTCTGCTCCCAGCGGTCTTGCTTGGTCTGTTTTTGGCTGAGCTTACGGTGTTCTGATGCTTCTCATCTGCGGCTACTCTCTAGCCGTATTCCATTGAATTTACGCTGTAAGTTGTGGAATGTCTGTGACTGTTCAGCAAGGAGCTCTGATTGTCTCCTGGCTCTACGACATGCCTCCAGTCTTGGGCTGTCCCTGTTTCGGTTGGCCGAAAGGTCGGCAAGTTCTCCGCGCTTCCCACCCGGGAGGTTGGCTTTGGGACGTCCCCACTGTCTTGAACTCCAGTGTCCCCTAGTGGATGAAGGAGAAAACAGGATTTTGGTACTTACCGATAAATCCCTTTCTCCGATTCCACAGGGGACACTGGACGCCCGCCCAGCGCTGCGTTCCTGCCGTTTTGTTGGGTCCTTATCTAGTTGTGTGACTGCATGTGTTCCCTGCAGTGGGTTCCTCTGTTCTCCTTCAGTCGGTATTGTTCCGTTCTGTGGTCTTCTCCTTACCGTCTCCTCTCGGGCTCAGTTCTTAAAACTGGGGCTGATGGGGCATAGAGGGGGAGGAGCCAGTCACACTTCAGAATTATTTAAAGTGCCAGGCTCTGCTCTACCACCGTCTATACCCCACTGTCTTGAACTCCAGTGTCCCCTGTGGAATCGGAGAAAGGGATTTATCGGTAAGTACCAAAATCCTGTTTTCCAAATCGCTGAAGTGCTTGTCTTGGAGAGCAGAACTGTTGCTAATACTATAAGCTCGTTAATTGCTGCATTTTTGAAACGCAATGTGTTTGTTGCATGTGTTCATAAGCTGTTGAACGCTTAACTTAAAGGAAACCTGAACTGCTGCTAATAATATATGTCTGCTAATTGTGTCACTATTAACATCACTGTTTCTGCTGTGAGTATCTAAAAACCATTGTAGGGAGGAGGCTACATACTGTATGCTGCATGTGTTCATGAGCTGCTGAATGTTTGTCCTAAAGACCTGAACTGCTGCTAATACTGTATATGTCTGATAATTGTTGTACATATCTAAAAATCATTGAAGGGAGGAGACCTGGATTACAGACATCATATGAGCAGAGCAGGAGTCCGGTAACCGGGGGAGACCCTGGATAATGGCACCTCCAGGTGGCGTTAATATCACAGGGCTTCCCACGGTATATTTTCACAATTTATTTTTAGTAACTCTGGTCGGATCACATTTCCCATTACAATTATGGGAAATGTGATCTGCTTACTAAAAATAAGTGATAATTAGGGGTTGGAGTAGAATTTTACGAATTCTACTCCAATTGCCCGTTAGTAACTTTAGGTGATACTAAAATAATGTGAAAAGGGCGTGTAAACACCCTTTTTCACTTTATTTTAGTCAAAATAATGTTAATAAATAGAGCCTTAAGGTTTAGGTTACAGCTTTTTTGAAACACATTTTGTGCATTAGGTTAAGGTGGGTGGACATTAATTCTACTTAGAAGAGTACTAAGGGGTCGATTCAGACCCGTACGCTAAATTGCACTCTCTTGCAGCTAAAAGGGGCTGGGTATGCACATTCCGCGATCGCACTGTCTGGTGAGAGCGACGGCAGAGCGAACGAACGCCGGTATATAGACGCCCACTTTTCTTTCTTAACACACGTTGTCTCCAGGAAGTGTATGATCAATCAGTAACATCGAGAGCCATCGGAGCTGCACGCAGCGCTTGAGGTAGACCCTCCCCCATCGCAAGCATTGCGATCACTGCAGGCTGAAATACAACCAAGTGATGTGTACAATGACGCTTCCATGCTAATTATGCACACCCATAAAATCCTGTTTTGACACCCAGATACGCCTGCATTCGTAGCACCACTCCCCCGTTCACAAGCACCTTCCCCTGTTACCATTCACAAACAGCACTATCTGTCACTCAAAGTAGCGTCCAGTCTGTGTACTACGAGCTCCAAATTCCTGGACGCAGTGACTGGTTCACGCATAGCGTGCATCCGCGGCTTAGCGTCCGAGCCTGAATCAGGCCCTAAGTCCACTGCTCTATATAAATATTCACATGGCCTAACATTGTTTTGTATATGTATATTTTAATTTTAATAAATATTGGAGTATTTTGTCAGCTGATATTTTAGAAGTGATATATCAATTAACATTAAAAGGAAAAATAAATGGAATTTTACTGTTTGTCAGTTTGGGTATCTCCATTTTGTGGAAGCAGCAGGCAAACAGAAGGTTGCACTGGAAGTTAAATTGGCGCCAGGTATTCATTTTTCTGTTCAACTATTGAATTACTCCGTAATTATGTCCGATTAGCCTTGCTCCTCCCATTACAATTTTGTACAGAGTAGTAATTATTCATGATTAGCCTAGCTCCTCCCATTACAGTGTGTTTTTTGTACAGTATAGTAATTATGCCTAATTAGCCTAGCTTCTCCTATTACAGTTTTGTACATTTTGGTAATTATGCCTGATTAGCTTAGCCCCTCCCATTACAATATTGTACATATTGGTCATTATGCCTAATAACTTAGCGCCTCCCATTACAATTTTGGTAATTATTCCTGATTAGCCTAGCTCCTCCCATTACATGTGTTGTTTTTTTTTGGTACAGTATAGTAATTATTCCTGATTAGCCTAGCTCCTCCCATTACAGTGTTTTTTGTACAGTATATTAATTATGCCTGATTAGCCTAGCTCCTCCCATTACATGGGTTTTTTTGGTACAGTATAGTAATTATGCCTGATTAACCTAGCTCCTCCTATTACAGTTTTGTACATTTTGATAATTATGCCCGATTAGCTTAGCCCCTCCCATTACAATATTGTACATATTGGTCATTATGCCTAATAGCTTAGCTCCTCCCATTACAATTTTGGTAATTATGACTGATTAGCCTAGCTCCTCCCATTAAATTTTTTGTGCATATTAGTAATAATGACTAATAGCCCACAGTAGCTCCTCTGTGGCAAATAGGCCCTCTCAGAATATGATATTGTATGATGTATTCCGGAGAAGTTCCCAGGGTCCTTCCTAATTATAAGATAAGATCTACCCTCTGAGGAAACCGTCATCAGATTTAGATGGAGAAATGCGTCAGTTTACAGTGGACCTTTTATGCTTATGGACTTGCACATTGACCGGTATATGGCTTATGTCACACGACAGCTGAACATTGAACCCCACTATATCGGGTAAGAAGCGAGCTGTGACACTTTAAATCCACTGCAGTGTACACGGAGTGGCCACCTGTTAACTGCAGGATACATTGTAAGCAGGAGAACAATCTCTCTCTTTCTGGCCATATACACGTTTGAATTGCCAGAAGTGGCCAGCTGGTCTTTATTACAAGGCAGCATTAACATCGGCATCCACTGAGAGCAGCAGGCATAAGACACACTCCCTGCTGTTACAATGCAGTGACATTTGGAGTTAGGAACAGGACCGGTGGACTTACCTTATAGTTAGGAAGGACCCTGGGAACTTCTCTGGCTTCAATTACCTATACTTGTTTTTGATACAAAACAGAAAAGAAATATGCCCGCGCTCGGTTTTACCCATATTATACATGGTACCAGCAGCATGGCAATATTAATGCCATATATGTATACAAAACAGAAAAACTTTTGCTATCGGCACTAACAATAATATACTGCAAATTTATGTGTGTGCAGCAAATAAAACAAAGGGGATTTTGTCATGATTTGATCAAAGCATTTAAGCCTGCAGCCCAGCATCAAGGGACCCCATTTTTCTGCAGGTCCCTAACACTAGCATATATGCCTAGCACAGCATTACATTGCAGTTAAATGTACTCACCTCCTAGATACAGAGGGACACATCTATACAGGGCTGGCTGTTAGCCACACCCAACTAGGCCTTTTATAGCCTTAACTGAAAGCTGCCATGATAGCACAAGGCAAAAATTTTAAACAAAACAGAAAAGAAATATGCCCGCGCTCGGTTTTACCCATATCATACATGGTACCAGCAGCATGGCAATATTAATGCCATATATGTGTACAAAACAGAAAAACTTTTGCTATCGGCGCTAACAATAATATACTGCAAATTTATGTGTGTGCAGCAAATAAAACAAAGGGGATTTTGTCATGATTTGTGCCTACAGCCAGTCCCCCTCCCCAACCCCGAGGACTAATTAGGAAATTGGAAGTTTCCAATTAGCTTCATTAGTCCATAATTACTCACCTTCTATAGTGCTGTTCTCTGCATCCAGCGTCGGAAGCCGGGTTTTCTGCAGCAGGGTGAGTATGTCAGTGTGTGAGTGTTTGCTATTGTTTGTAAGCAGGGCTGCCATCAAAAATCGTGGGGCCTGGTACTGGCAAAATAGGCAGGGCCCCCCTCCCCCTCGGGATGGATGGAGCAGAGGTGTGGGGGTAGGACATCAATTGGTGCGTGAACCAGTTTAAAAACTGCTATAAAATTCACACACACACATATATATATATGACCCACATAAAATACACTGTAAAAGCCGGATCCACATACAAAAGCCAAAAGAAAGGATAAGTGTATGACACAGGACAGGTAAAGGCTGGCTGGGCAAGGGAGGGGCGGGTGACAGGGTAGGCTGGCTGGACTCGGGGGGGGGGGGGAGGGGGGGGAGAGACTGGGCAGAGCGGGGAAGGCTGGCTGGACTGGGGGGGGGAGCAGGGAAGGCTGACAGGACAAGGAGGAGGCACAGGGCATTGAAAGCTGGCTGGAACAGTGGGGTGGACAGGGAAGGCTGGCTGAACTATGGGTGGGGGTACAGGGCAGGGAAAGCTGTAACGAGGGGGGGGGGACAGTGCAGAGAAGGCTGACTGGACAAGGGGGGGAGGCAGAGGGCATTGAAGGCTGGCTGGAACAGGGGGATGGACAGGCTGGCTGAACTAGGGGGGGTAGCACATGTCAAGGGTAGGGAGTACCGAGGTAGTTGTATGTTCTGCTGGCTGCTTTTGAAGTATGGAGAGAGATGGGGCCCTGGGTGGCAGCGGTGCTGCGGCGGCAGCCAGGACGGATGCTGACGTTTGCTGAGCCGGCCCTGACGGCATTTAAAATTTATTGCTGCTGGGCCGCGAGCCAGTCACAGTGAATAAGGAGCGGCCGCTACGGCCGTTCCTGATTGGCTGCCATTCCGCGAGCCAATCACAGCTCGTGGATCGGCAGCCAATCAGGAGCGGCCGCTACGGCTGCGGCTGCCCTGCTTGCCTTGTATCTCCTGTTCCTCCCTGTCATCACTTGCTGCTGCAGCTGCGCTGCTACTCGGGCCCTCCTCTCTATCCCCTCTCTTCAGGCTCGGGACTCGAGGCCCAACGGTCCCTCCCTGATGGTGGCCCTGTTTGTAAGTTTGTGAGTGTGTGTGTGTATGAGTGTTGTGTGTGTGTGTGCCCCCCATGTGTCTATGTGCCCCCTGTAATGGGCGCTGGGAGAATGGTTTTTTGATATACCTAGGAGTACCCTGTTATAGAGTCATAGGAGGGATTCTTTTATTCTTGATCCAGATTGTTGTATCTGTGAGTCATCCCGGGATCGTGACATCCTCCTGTTACAATTTTGTATATTATATTGGTAATTATGGGCCTGATTCAGTACGGATCGCTATTCAGCTTATATGCACGCAATGTAGTTGTTAATATCAGCGGTGATATGTAAATGTTTGCATTCGCAGCCTGACATCAGGATGCCCACTTCCCCTTACTTACATCCGTATACCTGGCCAACAGAGAGAAACAATTGGTAACATTAAGTAACAATGGACCCATACGCACAGTAAGGCAGGTCAGACCTCACTCAGGAATTGCTTACTTCAGCGCACGCTAGGAGGCCTCAGGCGGCATCTGGTATCGCAGTAGATAATTTATGCACATCCCTGCAACGGCGTCCCAATGCACTGGCACGCTTGCATTCGCCCCCCAACCCGTCACCACTCACCAACAGCACTTCCTGTCAATCACTCTGCCATGGGTCTGCGTATCCTCTTTGATCGCTGTCCCGATCACAGTGGCTAGTTTGGCACACGCACTGCGATGCATACATATGCGCAGTACGCATCAATCGACCGATTGCGTGCATATAAGCAACTTCGTTCCTTGCTGATTCAGGCCCTATGTCTGATCAGCCTAGCTAGCTCAGCCCATTACAATTTTGCACAGTGTAGTATTTATGCCTGATTAGCCTAACTCCACCCATTACAATTTCGTACAGTGTAGTATTTATGCCTGATTAGCCTCGATCCTCCCATTACAGTTTTGTAAATTCAGTAATTGACGCCCTAATTAGCCTAGCTCCACCTATTACAATATTGCAAACTGTGCTCAGTATTCATTATACTGAGAGTATTCATTATAATGAGAGTATTATGTGGTGTTTATCACTATATCTTTGTATCTGCTTGATGCCTGATCTTTTGTTTCTGAGAATGGATCTCACTTTAATGTCAACAATGATGGAATATTATATTGTAGAATGCACTCATCAAATAGGCTAATGGTTTTGTAGAATATACATGTGGGTAGTATATTTTAATATTTCTATATATACCGCAACAAAGGTTAAAGTGGGTCTGAACTGGACGGAACTGCATTCTTTCAGTTGCATTTGGAGAGTCACAGGGAGGATAGCATTGGAGGGGTGCAAGGGGATGGCATCGGAGAGATGCAGGCACTGGAGAGATGCAGGGGTGATGGCACTGGAGAGATGCAGGGGTGATGGCACTGGAGAGATGCAGGGGTGATGGCACTGGAGAGATGCAGGGTGGATGACGCTGTGGCGATGCAGGATGATGCTAGTGAAACAGGAAGATACTGATGAGGAGACACATGATGGGTATGCTGTTGGAGTGACACAGGGGGTGGCACTGAGCAGACATTGGTGAAGCTGGAGAGTCTCAGGGGATATGGCACTGGAGAGTTGCAAGAGGGAGGGCACTGTTGAGATGCAGTGGGGTGCCGCTTTAGAGATGCTGGAGGGATGAAGTTGAAGAGATGCAGGGTTGGTTGCCGATTTAGAGATGCTGGCGGGATAATCCTGGAGAGATGCAGGGGGGGTTAAACTGAACAGATGCAGGGGAATGATGCAGGAGGGATGACGCTGGAGAGATGCACGGAGGATGACGCTAGAGAGATGCACGGGGATGATGCTGAAGAGATGCAGGGAGAATGATGCTGGAGAGATGCAGGGGGATGATGCTGGACAGATGCAGGAGGGATGGAACTGGAGAGATGCAGGGAGGATGATGCTGGACAGATGCAGGGGGGATAATGCTGGACAGATGCAGGAGGGATGGAACTGGAGAGATGCAAGGAGGATGATGCTGGACAGATGCAGGAGAGAAGGAACTGGAGAGATGCAAGGAGGATGATGCTGGACAGATGCAGGAGAGAAGGAACTGGAGAGATGCAGGGAGGATGACGCTGGAGAGATACAGGGGGGGATGATGATGGAGAGATGCATGGGGATGTTGCTTAAGAGATGCAGGAAGAATGATTCTGGAGAGATGCAGGGGGATGACGCTGGAGAGATGCAGGAGGGATGATGCTGGAGAGATGGCATTGGAGAGATGCAGGGGTGATGATGCTGGAGGGGTGCAGGGGGATGATGCAGGGGGGAATGGTTCAGGAGAGACGTAGCAGGATGGTGTCTCTCCTGGAATGTTTGATCAGAGAAGTTCACATTTTGCCTTGCCCAAAAACTTCTATTACAGTGTATTATCTGGTCATATATCTGCTATGCGCTCATGAGCGGGTCTGAATCAGGCCCTATGTACGAACATGAACCCAGAATTGGCGTATTATGGGACAATTCCATAGACCAGGGCTTGACAAATTTTTCTAAAACCAGGATGAAAGTGTAGGAGCCAGACCCCCCCTTCCCTCAGGGCAGCATTACTGAGCACCTACGCCCTGGGCAAACAACCCCCATGGCCACACCACTAACGGGGTACCCCAGGTAAACCACCCTCCTACAGCCACATTACTGAGCAGCTAACCCCCCTCTCCAGGCAACCAACCCCCAGAAAGACCACCCCTCTGCAGCCAAAAACCCCGGGCAATCAAAGACACCGCCAGCAGTGGCCAAACTAGAGAGTGGTGGGTCCAGATGCAAGAATATGCTTTGGGCACCCCTATGCAGTTCCCCCGGTAGTGGTCCCCCTATGCAATGCCTGCAGTTGTAGTCCCCCCTATGCATTGCCCCCAGTAGTAGTCCCCCTATGCAGTGCCCCCAGTAGTAGTCCCCCTATGCAGTGCCCCCAGTAGTAGTCCCCTATGCATTGCCCCCAGTAGTAGTCCCCCTATGCAGTGCCCCCAGTAGTAATCCCCTATGCAGTGCCCCCAGTAGTAGTCCCCACTATGCATTGCCCTTAGTAGCGCCCCCCTATACAGTGCCCTAGTAACACCCCCCCTTAAACAGTGCCCCAGTAGCGGCCACCTCCCCGTACAGTGCCCCCAGTAGCGGCCACTCCCCCTATGCAGTGCCCCCAGTAGTGGCCACCCCCCTATGCAGTGCCCACAATAGTGGTCCCCATATACAGTGCCCCCAGTAGTGGTTCCCCTATGTAGTGCCCCTTTAATCAGTGCCCCCAGAAGTGGTCCCCCCTATGCATTGCCCCCAGTAGCTGTCCCCCCAGTAGTAGTCCCCCCTATGCAGTGACCCCAGTAGTAGTCCCCACTATGCATTGCCCCTAGTAGCGGACCCACCCTGTACAGTGCCTCAGTAGTGGCCCCCCCATACAGTGTCCTCAGTAGCGACCACCCCCACCTATACAGTGCCCCACAGTGTCCACAGTAGCAGCCACCTCCCCCATGCAGTGCCCCTTACACAAACACAACCACACACACACACAAAACAACTTACCTGATCCCCCGCTCCTGCCGACGACCGCCGCTGTCCCCTCCTCCAGGCCCGCTCTGCACTATGGGATTGACATCATGACGTCTCTCCCATCACCTGCTGCGGGGTGAGCCGGAAGGCGGAGCTCACGAGTCCCCCTCCGTGGACAACGTAGCAGCCAATGAGAGTCAGTCTGGCTCTCATCGGCTGCTATAACAAACATACAGCCGCCGCTAGCGGCTGTGTGTTTGCTACTCTGTAGTATGGACCACGCTCGCTGTCTGCACTACACGGCGGCCCGGGGTTTGCTGAAAATCTGGTCGCCAGGCAGCCAAATCTGGTCGCCATGGCGACCTGGGCCCCGGGTTTTGTCGGGCCCTGCCATAGACAGTGCATCAGATCTGCTTGAGGAGCTCCACATTTAACACACACATGTGACGTGGAGAGACCTATTAGAAACCTGTGTGGAGATAGATAGGTTCTATGGAGTTTGTTGAGAAACATCTCCGTGTATATTACAGATGAAAAAGCTCTACAAGACCTATAGTGAGCACTGAGTAGGTCATCAATTTGTAAACCTGGAATTTGAGATGGCCAAACTGACATGCCACGTTGAGATTTTTTTTTTTAAGTATTCAGGGATCTATTTACTAAGCCTTGGATGGAGATAAAGTAAAAGGAGATAAAATACCAGCCAATCAGCTCCTAGCTGCCATGTCACAGGCTGTGTTTGAAAAATTACAGTTAGGAGATGGTTGGATGCTACTTTATCGCCACCCAACGCTTAGTAAATAGACCTCTTATTATTTAGCACTGGATAACAGTGGTATAACTGGATCGGTACCCCTTCATCATTGAAGGAAAGTCTGATTTTTCATGCCCCTTCCCCATGAGGCCACACCCCTTTTTCCGGGACACGTCTTATATCCCTATTTGAAAACTTGAGAGGGGGGGGGGGGTGTAGCCAATGCCCTTCCTGGCACAGGGCAGCAAACAGTCTAGTTACGGCTCTAGGATAAGGAGTATGACTGCTGAGCGGCCTATGGGCCATTAGTGTTAAGGAAGGAGGGACGAGTAGATGAGCCCTCCTCTTTCACACCTTTAAGGCTAATGGGGGGCACTGAGTGGCAGTGAAGTGAGGGTTAGAGAAAGGGGATAGCCAGGGGGCTTCTAGGGAGGGAGGACGGAGGCTGAGGGTTTTTAGGAAGGACGGGCGGAGGCAGGCAGCATTCCAGCTTGGGACTTTTGTACGATTCTAGAAACTACTGCACATAGCACAAAGTACATGAAGCATACACAGATAACATCTGCCTCCCCCCCCAGCCATGTCTCTTAATTTGTTTAGCAGAGTGACAGAGGCCTTGGGGTAAATGTGTTTTGTATTTTGTTAAGCAAAGTGCATTTATTAGGCAATAGTGAAGTCACAGGTCTCTCGGGACTTTTCATCAAGCTGACATCTATTTATGTTTCCTGGGTCCTGGCAGACAGCGTTGTGCAACTGAGGCCATCTCACCTGACAGCGGCTCCTTTGATCATTGTTTTCTCTGGACGGTTTTCCAACAGTTGGTTAAATTGCTGAATAAAACATTTATATCCTGGACATGTAAATAAACGTGATGGCTATATACTGTGGTTTTGCCTTTGATAAATCCGGTGGCTTGTAACCCGCCCGTTGACATGCCAAATAAATCACTGCTTGACAATCTCCCTCCAATGGAACGCTGGGTCTGATTCAGAGCTGGACGCTATTTGCGCTCGCTCGTTCAGAAAAAGGGGGCGGCTATTTAAACGTTCGCTCTTTGCGGTCTGTTGACGCCTCTGTCTGAACGAGCGAACAAAACATGCGGTCGTTTTTTGGATCATATGGACATATGTCATGTCCGCTTTTTATTAGATTAATCGAGTACATCGAACGGCGTCTGAACTGCTCGCTATTCTTGTGGCTGGTTTTTCCTACCGCAATCATGCAATCAGTTCTGACTAAAAGACAACCAAGTGACGTGGTCAATGACGCTGCTTTATTAATTATGCACACCCTTAAAACGCCCGTTTTGACCTTTAGGCACGCCTGCGTTCTGATCTCCACTCCCCGTTTTCAAGCACCTTCCCCTGTTACCACCCACATACGCCTCCTCCTGTCACTCAAAATAGCAGGCATTCGCTATTTAGCGAGCACACGATTTCTGGCCGCACTGACTGGTCCGCGCATGCGTACTAAAACCCATACGCATGCGCAGATGTGCGAACATCGCTGAGAACGAACGAGCGGCCGCTTACGAACGGCTCTGAATGAGCTCCACTATCCCCAATGGCAAATTATTAAGGAAAATGGAAATAGCTGCCAAAAAATAATTACTGACTATTGGGAGATTTTCCCTTTAATACGCAGTGATTATATTGATTTTTGAGGTAGCTCCTGGAGCTTGGGACTTGTTGTCCCGCGCGGCTCCCCGCCCCCTTTTTGTCTCACTTATTTTTCTTTTTGCATTGGTTTATTATATCTAATGTCTCTTCATACCAATTAATTGTATTGATTTATCATTTTGTGATGATTACTATCCCACATATTATAGATATTGATTGGTAATTATCTCAGTTTATAACTGAGTATATTTTGTCTTTTATCTTTTCGTTATGAGACATAGGGCCTGATCCAGACCCACTCGCGAGCGGCTGTCCGCTCGCAAGTGGGTCGATGTTATGGACTGAGCATGCGCACGACGGAGGGAGCTCCGTCGTGCGCATGCGCCAGACGCGACGAGCGAAGGAAAGTCCTTCGCTCGTTGTGTCCAATCAAAGGGGGCGTGCTGTCAATGTTGATTGACAGCACGCCCCCTTTGGTGGGCGTGCCGGGGGCGTGCCTCCCTGACGGGGGCGTTCCCACGGGAACGCCTCCCGTCAGAAGCCGGCCCACTGACATCACTAGTGATGTCAGTGGGAGTGATTTTGGCTCTGATAGAGCCAAAATCACTCCGGAGCTTGCGGTTGAAAACCTCAACCGCAGGCTCCGGCTCGCAATTTCGATGGTCGCGATGGTCTCGACCATCGCGACCATCACAATGCACGCTCGTATAGCCTGTGGGTGGTGACCCACAGCTATATGAGCGTCCAGGAGGACGCTCCATGAAAATGGAGGCCGGCCCTCATTCAGAGCGTGCGCTCTGCTCAGAGCGTACGGCTCTGAATGAGGGCCATAATTGTCTATTTCAGCTATGCAACTGTATTATTTGTATACTACATTTTGTAGCGTTGACACTTTGGTGCTTTATACAAAAAAAATTTTATTGGAAAAACAAAACAAAAATTACTGAATATTTCCCTACCCAACAGTAGGGAAATATTCAGTATTATTGTGTGTCTTACAAGGAATGTTTCAGAATAAATATCTCTTAAATCATAAAAAAATGCAGCATGGATATATCTGTACAGCCATAAGTGGATCCAGGGTGGCATGGGGGCATGTAAGTGCCCTCACCCCCTGTAGTTTCTACCAAAATGCACTAGTTTTTGTTGAAAGGAGATCAGCAGCACTCTCTGCAGTCTTTGTAAGGTTTGATGGAGCCGGCTGGTACTACGAGTAGGATCCTCTACGGCTCTCACAGTAGGTCCGTCCTGTAACATGCCATACTGCGCCTGCCGTGCAATGCCGTGTGCTCTTACCCTCCGGTGTCCTATGTATATAGACACATCCGGGGCTCCCTGTACCCTGCTACTGCTAGTAGGGCTGACAATCTTCTGTCCTGTATATCACGACCGCTTAAGTGCTCCAGCACCCCGCTGCCTTCACAGTAAATGTGCAGCCTGATCGTACAACGCCCAGCAACCTCTGTAATGTTCCAGGCTCTCACACTGTAATGCCACTACTGTTTTATCCTCTGCAATACCACTGTGTGCATTACCTGCATTAACCAAGTATCTGCTGTTACCAATAAACCCAATACCCTGGTTAAGGACTTTCTGTGTGGTGCGACAGTCACTTTCACATTTGCACTTATTGTGATCATCGTCCCAATGGGCTACAAATATTTTAAAAGTTCCGGCAGGCCCCTCTGTACTCATTTCCGCAGTCTGCGCACCACTGCAGAGTAGACAGCCGGCCACCGTCACTCAGAACAGCCAGCAGGAGGATTCTGTAATCGACCTGGAGACGACCCAAGGCATGGCAAGCAGGTAAGTTTGCTGGAGGGGAGGATGTGTTGCGAGGTGGGCAGTGAAGAGGGCAGTATGTGCTTTGAGGCGGGCAGTGAAGAGAGAATATGTGATTCTGTGAGGAGGGTCAGTGTGTGCAGTGGGGGGGGGTCAGTGCTGGGAGGGAGGCAGTAGGTGCTCTGAGATGGGCAGTGAGGGGGTCACAGTGTGTACTGTGAAGGGCTCAGTGTGCTGTGGGGGATGGGGCGCAATCAGAAAATCAGAAGCCCAGCATCTAATGGTTGCCGGGCTTCTGACATCAAATCCAGCGAGTGTCCACAGTTGAAAAAACAGCCAGCCATTGGATGAGCATCGGAAAGCTGCATCCGATGGCTGGCAACCATCGAATTCACGCTAGTCTATGGAATAAGTACTTCCATCAAATCGGAAACATTGATGGCTGCTAACCATCGGCTTCCAATGTCCATCCCTAACGCAGGCTGCCCAGTGAGTCTAGTGACACTGTCAAAAGGTGCCTGGCCCATTTACCTAAAGCATCATTAATGTCATGACACTGTCCATGGAGAGGAGCCAACAGGAAAGTAAGAGCACTGAGAAGAAGAGAAGCACAATATAGGCCTAAGGTTAGTACTGCAGGGGAAGCAGTGGGGGGTGGCTGGGGAGAACTGGGCTAGAGATATGCGTGGTTCTCGGTGTGGGGCTTCCATTCCAGCAGAAAAAGAGCAATAGCTGGTGCTAATTGGCAAGTACTTAATAACTGGAAGCAGGAAAGTACTGTGTGTGTCAGGGGAACTCAAGGTGATATATGAATATGAAACACGGAGGTCAAACTTGCTGGTTCCTATCTGGCTGCTATTTCATGTATGTGGAATCCCCATATAACTTACTAAATACACTCCAGTGCAGGAATCCACACCCCCTTTTTGTGAACTTGTAACTGTCAATACTTAAGGGGCCTATGTGTCAATAAACGCGGCACTGCTGAGATTATTAACCTGCTTTGCAACATATATTTTCATTTTGTATGATAACAAAGTGTAACTTGCTGGGACATCGATAGCGGTTACCCAGTCAGTTACTTCATGGCATATTGGAGGAGTCTTTCCTGGGAATCTGGCAATTTGCATGAGCACAGTGTCAGCTCCCGCAGCCGGTTCGAGGCTACGGGAGAGGTATTGTGAGAATTCTCTCCTTTATTATTTATTTTATTTTTAAAGTTTCTTATATAATGCAGCATATTCCATTGCATATTACAATTGGAAACGACAATATTAGAACAAAACTGGGTAGTAACAGACAGACATGAAGGTAAGAGGGCCCTGCTCACAAGTTTACAATCTATAGAGAAATAGGTGTGGGCAGTTCTGGAATCTGATAAGCTTGTCTGAAGAGGTTTTTTTTCAGGAAATGCATGAAGGTTTGGAGTCTAGAAGAAAGTCTTATTGTGCATGGGAGGGCATTCCACAGAGTGGGTGCAGCCTGAAAAAAGTCCTGTTACCGCGCATGGCAACAAGTAATGCGTGTGGATAAGAGACGCAGATCTTGTGCAGAGCCAATCTGGCCATCGCTCCTTCTGGCATTTGCCAGATGTGCAGTCCGACCTGTTGGGCTGTCTGGAACCACCAGCAGTGCTACTGTGCACAGGAGTGCAGAAAGTGGGTGTCTTAGGGCTTGCACATCCCAACGCAGGTGTCTACACTGGTGGAAGGCTGAAACTAGCATTTGCATATTACCGATGGCGCGACTCCACTGTCAAACGCAAGTGTGGATGCAGCATCGTCCGCATATGAATCAGGCCCAATACATTTTTCCCCCCCTTTTTAGAGATGGACTGGTGCTGAAGGAAGAATCATTGAAGATACTTATTTAATAATCCCAGAAGTAAATAGTAGACGTTTACATCATAAGTCAGCTATATATATCGTTGTTAATTCTGGTGTTAATGGTTAGTGAAACACTTGAGAAGCTCCACTTTCTGATACCAACTCTCTATTTGTTACCGGGCCACCTATACCTTGATAAAGACTGGACACAGTTGAAGCGCGTTGGTGGAATAAGAGGACTGCTATCATTGGGGACCCTGGAAGGTTAACCATCTGAGCTGGAGGTGCTGTAACCCGAGATTTACCCCTTCATGCTGTTTTGAATGCCTTTACTAAGGCCCTTCTGGTTCAAGTGACGTTGGAACCGTTATTCAAAGACACTTTCCTGGAGGAATGAAGATTGTTTGATATTGGACTAACAAAAAGTGTGCTAGTTTTCTGTCCTGTTTTCAGATTTGATATCCCAATAGTGGGAGCGCTTATTCACTTCTTTTTGTGTTTATACTGTTCATGGGGATGTTGTGGGATCCTATGTGAGTTAAGCTGCACCTGTATCTTAGCGCAGAGAGTATTTATTTTTATAGTTATGCTAGCTGGAGTACCCGGTGTTGCCCGGGATTTTAAGAATGTTTGTTTACATATCATCCTCCAACAAACCTCTCCTTAGGCAAGTCTCACGAAAAGTGTGACAAACCTCCCCATCCACAGTCCTAAGGTCTTCGAAGGAAGTAGGACCTGTAATGGTGTAAAGCAAACTTTGGAGATAGAAGCATTTAAAATTTGTCAGATGTACAGTGTAAACACGGCCAAGAGCTTCTGTTGCTCTGATACAAGGATGACTGTGTACTTACTGGTTGCTGGATCGCACTATGAAATGCACAGCAACTACTTCCAGTTCCTTGTGCAGCTGTTTCCGGCATTCAGGGTTTTCACGGTGTATAAGATTCATCCAATCGGTTTTACCCTTCAGGGGCTGACAAAGGAATGAACCGGAAGTAGCCTCTGTGTGTTCCATAGTGCGGTCCAGCAACCAAGGAGGTAGACAAAGAAGTTTGGTCGCCACTGTTGACACCATCTAGTTGTGTAAGCTCATGCATGAGCAAGTATAAATAAAAATTTGTGCTGCAGAACTGCGTTTTTGCATCCCAGTATAGTTGCCATCTTTATGGGCCTGATTGTAAATTAGATGGATCTCTCCTCATGGATGCAGATATCAATTTTTACCATATTCATACTCATAATAAGCCTGGCTTAATATCAATAGTGGTTATAAATTCTAGAGATGTGTGCCGACCCTCGTGTTTTGGTTTTGGATCTGAATCTCCCCTGGTTTTGGATCTGAATCTGGTTTTGTTTTTGGATTTTTTGGTTTTGGATCTGGATTTTTTCTTAAAATATCATAAAAACAGCTAAAATCACATAAAATGGGCCTGTTTTTGTTCCTACAGTATTATTAACCTCAATAACTTTTATTTCCAGTCAATTCCAATCAATTTTGACCACCTCACAATATTATTTGCTTAATCTAGTTAAAGCCAAAAGGTTGCATCCAGCTAGCTGGCTGACTAAGCTAAGTGACACAGTGGGCAGCACTAACATGTGGCAGTTCAGCTTCCAATTTCCAACACAGATACAGTGTGTTATACAATGTGGGTTGGATACACCAATAGTGCACTTACTGTGACAGCAGTTTCAGCAGAGCAGGGTTGCTGACGGTGTCCTCAGTACATGAAATGGCGGTGCTGGCAGTGTCCATAGTGCAGGGTACCGGCGATATCTTTAGTGCAGGTTTGTTGGCTGTGTCAGCAGCGCTGGGGTTGCAGACAGTGGGCCTGATTCAGACCCGCTCGCGAGCGCTATGCGCTCGCAAGCGGGTCGATGGTGGCCCAGTGCGCATGCGCACAATGGAGCTGGCTCCGTCGTGCGCATGCGCGAGACCCGGTTAGCGACGGGCAATCCGTCGCTCCGGGTCTCGTACCAAAGGGGGCGTGCTGTCGATGTTGAGTGACAGCACGCCCCCTTTGGTGGGCGTGCCGGGGGCGTGGGAACGCCTACCGTCTGGGGCCGGCCCCACTGACATCACAAGTGATGTCAGTGGGAGTGCTTTCGGCTCTGTTAGAGCCGAAAGCACTCTGGGGCTTGCGACAACGAGACACTACCACAAGGGTCTCGTCACAAGCCCGATGGTCTTGATCATCACGACCATCTTCCTGGCCACTCGCTATAGCTGTGGGTGGTCACCCACAGCTATACGAGCGGCCAGGAGGCCGGTCAAAAAAAAAAAATAGGCCAGCCCTGATTCAGAGTGAGCGTTCTGTCAGAGCGTCCGGCTCTGAATCAGGGCCAGTGTCCTCAGGACATTGAAAGGCAGTGCTGCGGTGCTGGCAGTGTCCTCAGTTAAGGGAGCCGGCGATGTCGGCAGTGCAGGGGTGCCAGCGGTGTCTTTAGTGCAGGTTTGCTGGCTGTGTCAGCAGTGCGGGGGTTGCTGATGGTGTCCTCAATACGTGGAATGGCAGTGTCCTCAGTGAAGGGTACCGGCGATGTCGCCAGTGCCGGGTACCAGCAGTGTCTTCATTGCAGGTTTGCTGACTGCGTCGGCAGTGCAAGGGTGTTCTCAATGCAGGGTGCCATCGGTGTTGGCAGAGCGGGGGTGCCAGCGGTGTCCTCAGTGCATGCGTGCTGACAGTGTCGGCAGTGCAGGGGTGCTGGTGGTGTCCTCATTGTGGGAGTGCCGGCAGTGTCGGGGTCACTAACTGTGTCCTCAGTACGTGGGGCAACATTGCAGGGGTGCCGGCAGTGTCGGCAGCTGTGGTGTCGGCAGCGGGGGATGCTGCCAGTGGAGGTGCCGGCGGTGTCAGGCAGCGAGGGATGGCAGGCGCCATCTTCTTTTGCTTCCTGTGTGCATATTAAATGGGCTTAACGCTGATTGGCTGAGAGCCGTGACAGACGGCTCTCTCAACCAATCAGCGTTAAGCCCACTCAATACAAAACCTCGCGACCCGACAGCAGCATTGCGATGTTTTGCCTTAGGTGAGGGCTCTGGGGCAGGCAGGGAGATCAGAGCTTGGCTCGGATCGCCCCGGATCCCTGAAATTCAAACCCGCTCATCCCTAATAAATTCATACAGCATTTAAAAGGTACTGTAAACTCCATGTGAGAGCCACAGTAAATGATGTTCAGAGACTTAGATTATATGCTACAGAATAAAATTCCATAATTCCTTAGTATGTAGCAAAGTGCATGTTATAAAATCAAATTATGAAATTAAACAAAAATAACATTTTAATATTTTTATTATTGACCTTGCAGATGGCCCAAGAAGAATGGTGTCCAAATCTGCATCTAACAATAAACCAAACAGGGCAATGCTTTTATTCTTCTTTGGTGTTTTAGGTGTAGAACCATGAGAGATCCTGGCTTGTAAACTGTGGGCTAAGGGCCTGATCCAGACCCGCTCGCGAGCGCACAGCGCTCGCAAGCGGTTGATGGTCCCCGACTGCACATGCGCTGCCTCCAGCGTGCGCATTCGTGATACCCGCACTGTGATGGCAGCTACGTCACAGCGGGTCTCGCTACAGCGGCTGTCGATGGTGATTGACAGCTCGCCCCGTTTTGTAGGCGGGGAGGGGGGGTGGCTGCACAAACTTAGGCGTTCCCTTAGGAACGCCTGCCGTTTGTGGGCGGCCCTACTGACATCACTAGTGATGTCAGTAGTGGACTTCCTGCTCTATTAGAGCAGGAAGTCCACTTGGGCTTGCAAGAGCTGAGACCCTACCACAGGGTCTCCTCGCAAACCTGATGGTCACGATAATCGCGACCATCGCCAAGCTGCTCACAAAATCTGTGGGTGGTCACCCACAGCTTAGCGAGCGACCTGGAGGCCGAAAAAAAAAAAAAAATCCCCGCCCTGATTCAGAGCGAGCACTCACAAACAGCGAGCGGCTTTGAATCAGGCCCTAAATCCTTTTCTAATTCCGTACCTGACCTGTAGAGGGCGAATGCTATGCAAAAATTGTGTTTTTTAATTATTTAAAAATGAACAGTAATTAATTTCGATTTCAATTTTTTTTAGTTGCATCCGCCATGTTCTAATGCATTCTTATGTAAAATGTCACGATCTTGGCTTGTAAACTGTGGATTTGTATAGAAAGACAGACAGAAGGACAAATTTTCACTTTTCTTTAGTCGATAAAACTGCCCACCATTTATCCCCATAATTATGGGAAGATAAGCTTTGACAGTTAAAGATTTCAGGTAGAAGAAAGGTGATAGTCCTTGAAAAGCCACGAGACAATGGGGGGCATAATTTTACTCCTTCCTTAGCGTAGGTTCAGACATTTTGTTGAAGCACAGCCATCCTGGTTATGGTGGTGCATCTAGAGTGTATCTCCTGCAGTGAAGGCCTCTGGGGCACAGGTGGTGGCGTGGAGACACCATTATCTGAAGAATCAGAGATTCGTGGCGATGAATGCGTTGAATCAAATCCAGAATCCGCCCTATCCTTTCCTTTCATAATATCAGCTTGGCTTGCTATGCAATCCTCCGTACACAGGTCGTGGCAATCACGCAATACGGTCTGTGTGTGCGGGCCTACAGGCTTCTCTGTTACCAAAGGAGTACTCAAAACCCCAATGTCTTTCTTGCACCACTCTACAAACACCTTGCCTTCTCTGCTAGACTTGACCAAATTCTGATCAGATGAGTCAGATAGGGCTACGAGACCAGTCAAAGATCTAGATTTCATTCTCTGTAGTCGGGGCCTGTGGTTGCCGGCCACCCTGGCTCCATTGTGCACCTGGTCCAGGGTAAGACCATTATTGATATCTAGATTGCTTACAGCCTTGAAAATATTGGGAGTAGAGCCAAATCTATCCTGGTTGAAGGTGGCCTGCAAGTTCTGGTGAGGATTTTTGTATGGCTTGAGGAACATTGACGGAACATATCCAAATCTTCCATTGTAACTAGGGGAGGCAGAAAATATCACTTTGTCAGCACTTACTTATCATAGAACATAGATGTACAAGTATACAAAGATGAATAAAGCCATAAAAATAATATCAAACGTAATAAAATAACAAGCTGTATTGTGTCAGCACTTTGAGTGGAGCAAGTCCTGCAATGCCTCAGTATTTAACCAATCAGAATTGCCAACCACACGAGAAATAATTTCTTTAGAATAGTTTCCAACTTTGCTTGATTATTATTATTATTATTATTATTATTATTATTATTATTATTATTATTACTATTATTATTATATATTTTTTAAAGGCATATCCTGGATTTTTTTTTTCACTATGAAATTTCCCTATTTGTCAGTTATACCCAATTGCACATTAAGGGGCTGATTATCTGTCACAGGGATCGCTGTTCATGAACGCAAATGGTGAGGTTGTTGCACAGAACGCATGTGCAAAATCTAACTTACGCATATTTGCATATATTCCTGTTTCTGATGTGTCTCTTGCACCCAGCATGGAGCTGGTGCACGTGCAGATACTAATGATGGCGGATGAGGCGGCCAGTGCGGATTGGCCAGTCAGAAAATAACTGCTAAAATGGCGGTTTAACAACCGGAGATTAGTACATTTCCCCTGAGGTGTTATGTTATTGTGTGCGCAAGCCCCACCCACTCACCTAGCTTGACCAAAGGCGCTTTTTCCTGCTTACCTTGGGGGTATACGCAGGGTATTCACATAACTCATTCACTATAGCCGTGATACATTGGAAGATGTGTTTTTAGACTGTGTGTGTGTATATATATATATATATATATATATATATATATATTTTTTTTTTATTTGCAAAAGCATGTGGAGGACACTGAGACTCACAAGACTATATACATATTGGTACCTATTTTTTTCTAAAGCCACATCCCTGAGAAAGTAGTTTATGATGAAACACATTGGTTTGCTATAGGTGGCTGAGCTACCACAATGACACCAAGGCCTTGTACCCCGGAGATGGGGATTATGGACTTGTAGATAGATACCACATCCATCTATCTATCTATCTATCTATCTATCTCATATCTATCTATCTATCTATCTATCTATCTATCTATCTATCTATCTATCTATCTATCTATCTAATGTCTATCTATCTATCTATCTATCTATCTCATATCTATCTATCTATCTATCTATCTCATATCTATCTATCTATCTATCTATCTATCTAATGTCTATCTATCTATCTATCTATCTATCTATCTATCTATCTATCTATCTATCTATCTATCTCATATCTATCTATCTCATATCTATCTATCTCATATCTATCTATCTAATATCTATCTATCTATCTAATATCTATCTATCTATCTCTCTCATATCTATCTATCTATCTATCTATCTCATATCTATCTATCTATCTCTCTATCTAATATATATCTAATATATATCTATCTCATATCTCATATCTATCTAATATCTATATATCTATCTATATCATATCTATCTATCTATCTATCTATCTATCTATCGCAATGTCCCACGCTGGTCAGATTTTACAATGCGTCCCTGAAGCCGCTGTCCATGACTGTGCACAGTTTTCCGTTGGCCACAGCAGTGTTGCGCGTTGAATGTCTTCCCTGATGCTGTGCTGTCACAGTACACAGTACACCCTTGAAATTGTTGCATGTAAAAATCCAGATTTCGTGTTGATTTTGGAGACCTACTGTCAAGCCTCATTTAGGGGTCTATTCAGCAACAGTGACGATGTTGTCCAGAATATTATATTCAGCAATATTTTGAGCAGGGACAGTGGTTGCGGTAACGCGCTGTCCCTGCGATGTCACAGAAGGGATGTTTTCAGGATTCTGTAAACAATCCCTTATGTTTGTTCCTCTGCACATGCTCAGTCATGCACTTGGGAACAGTCTCCGTCCCTGCTTGCGGTGACCGCTGACGGGCTAAGTACAGCTTCATCCTGTCTGAACTGCTTGACACGTGTATACAGGCTTTATACTAGCCTGTATACATGTATATTTATGTGCTTTTATATATAACATATATATATATATATATATATATATAAATGTTAAATATAATCGCACATAAATATACATGTATACAGGCTAGTATAAAGCCTGTATACACATGTCAATCACTTTCGGCAGGTTTAACCTGCTCTAATAGGACTTACCTGTCGGTGACCACCAGAAAACCAGGCACGGAGACTGGGCAGAGTTAAGAAATGCTGCAGGGACTTATGGGAAAATTTCCCTCTGTTCCTGCAGTTTTCGAGAAATGTAAGAATTTTCCTCCTATAACGCCATTCTGAAATGGCGTTATATAAAGGAAATATTTTTGGAGTGATTTAACGCGTTTTGCTTTGCTGAATAGTAAAAAGCGTTAAAGCACTGTAGAGATCAATGGCTGATCCCTACAGTGCGGTAGTCAGCGAGATGGGAATCAATGGAGAAGATAATTGCGTTATCTTCTCCATTATCCCATTGCTCAATAGGGGATTTACATAAAAAAATACGGAAATCATAGTTTCCGTATTTTTTATGTAAAAAAAAATCAATGCTGAATAGACCCCTATAAGTTGCTTTAATCGTGGTACGCTGCCATCTTCACTGCGAATTATACGACAATGGACCGCAGAGGTCTCTGCTTAGATATAGTACTACAACTGCGGAATATATCACCCCAGTTAATGTGGGGATGTGGTGGCATGTACTGGGAGTGGAAGCGGCTGTCTCAGTTTTCCTGGCACGGGTATATATATATAGTAGCAGGCATATAATGACATTCTTTGCTTCTCTCACACTGACTTACCACTTGTCACCCATGTTACCTGTGCTTGTGTCCTCTCAGCAGAAGGATTAAAGTAAACCTGCCATTGTAATATTTATGACTTCATTATTCAACGCCATTCTCTCTAAAGTTAGCGCTAAACTTAATTGAAACCTCTAAAAATCCCCCATCATTCTGTAATTTCCCATGAGGCAGTTTCTAAACGTGTAATGACGTTGGTAATGTGAAAAAGGGTCCAACAGGGGTCTGAAATGTTTGATGAATTATTACTTGAGCAAAGCATGTACTGCTGAATACTGGAGAGTAACAATGGGGGAGACTAAGGGGTGGGCGCAGGGAAGCCGCCGGGCACAGCGGCCGGTGGTTTCCCTCTGCGGCATTAGAATAAAGAGCAGTAGCAGCTGCGATAAAATACGCCGCCTGCTACGACTATAGTGTGCACCTATGAATCATCCCCAATATGTCTTAGGGGTCTATTTACTAAGCAGTGTTAGGAGACAGAGTGAAAAGTGATAAGGTGTCAGCCAATCAGCTCCCAACTGTCATTTTTCAAACACAGCCTGTGAGATGACAGTTGGGAGCTGATTGGCTGGCACCTTATCACTTTTCACTCTGTCTCCTAACATTGCTTAGTAAATAGACCCCTCAATGTCCTGGAACTGCAAGGGCTAACTTACACTTCCCATATGAATGGATCAGTGATTATGAGATCACAGAGGAGCTCTTACCAGATGAGCCACCACCCAATATCAGATTCTTCAATCACTTCCACAACAACCCCGACTTGAAGAGAGACTTCATCTGAGTTCTGAGCCTCGTATGCCTTCTCTGCATAGTAAAATGTACCTAGAGAAATGATATGTTACATATTACATCATTAGAAATGTAAAGTGACAGAAAAAAAAGAGCACAATGGGCCTGGGGGCGGGGGCCAAAACTGATGGGCCGGCCAGTTTAACTTTTTGGGACTGCTAGCACTGACTTCTCTTACCTCGGGGTCCTTCATATTGCTAATATGGGGGGTGGGGCAAGCCTCTCATTCAGTTCTATTTTCATCCCTACTGACAAAGTTATTCTAGAGGTTGGTTCAAATGTCTCCATACATAGGGGGAACATTCAGTATATAAGGAAAGGTAACACTTTTTTAATGAAATGTAACTTTATTCATTAAATATGTTCTATATGATAATTCTGAAAACACATACGGATGTGACTCCCCCATTCCTGGTGAACTCGCGTTGATACATCTGGCGTTGTGTGTGAAACTGTATCTCGTATAGGCTACTTTAGGTGATTAATGTTCCGTATCTTTTCAAAAGTATTCGTAGAGGGTGTCTGCGTTTTGTGAATAAAGTCCATTGTAAATAAATTTACAGTTTGATCAAAGTGTTACCTCTCCCTGTGTGTGGATTTTCCATACTGTGTATGGAGACTTTTTGACCAACCTGTAGTCTAATTAGAGCCAGGAGCAATTATAAAGTAGGGATGTGGTCCTGATAATGTGAAACAAGCTGTGGCCTTTTAGTATTATAGCTATGTGTGCTGTACGAGGATTTGCCCTTTGGTAGAACCCTGGTCATGGGTAAAGGCCATAAACCAGAGGTTCCCAAACACAGTCCTCAAGGCTCCCCAACAGTGCAGGTTTTAGTTATATCCATGGTTGAGCACAGATGGTTAAATCAAATTGACTGAGATACTAATTAAGTCACCTGTGTTCAACCATGGATATCTCTAAAACCTGAACTGTTGGGGAGCCTTGAGGACCGCGTTTGGGAACCTCTGTCATAGACCTTAAATCCTAGCTGTTATATCCAGGAATAACCTTCTATCAATATGCTATGTGTCTGGCTAATATTAATGAGAGCTGGCTGGGGTCTTTGTAAATACCATAAGGACTTATAAAGTAGCAGCAGGACTGTAGTCTTATGGGGTGGGCATATAATGTGCTATGTACACGTTTTAATTAACCTTGGAGTAAGGGGGTGCAATATGGTTACAGGGAATGGTAGGATGATGGCTCTGCTGTATATTCCAAAACCGTTTGAGAGAAGAACTACATTGAGGACATGTGTGAAAACTTCCATAGGTTACTGTGTATCAATATCAACCAGTAGCGGATTTTACCCTCCAGTAAAATTCTCCACCTCACACCTTCCCCAGTAAGCCCTGATCCCGGCAGCATTTGCTGGCAGTGAAGGAGTGGACGGAGATGGCCCTGGAGCCTGCCTGCAGCAGATATACCGACCCCTAAATATAAGTAGTGGCTTCTTCCTAATGGAAGCTCTTAGTGCTAATCTCATACCAGGCTGCCAGTCCCAGAGGAAGGAAACTCCTCCCCCTGGGACTCCCAATCCAATGTGCGATTAGCAGCACTAAGAACGCCCAGCAGGAAGCTCACACTGCTAACAATTGGCTTTACAGTGCTTCTAGGGGCTGCAGACTATGCAGGGCCGGATTGATGGCCACATGGGCCTGGAGCTGAAAATGACCAAAGGGCCTTTTATGAGAAGCAGAGGAGGCATGACCAGTGCTGTGTGGGTGTGGCCAGTGCCATGTGGGCGTGTACCCCCTATACTCTCTGCTCCAATGTCTCGCTAATATGTAATAGAAAAAAAATCCTTCATTTTGTGAGGTAAATAGAAATACAATTTTATGGCTGCCCGTGTGGTGAGCAGATGGCCAGTCAACAACATTTTGTCATGACAATGGGCCTAGTTTTATGTGGAGGCCTGGAGCTGTAGCTCCATCCGCCCCATTGTTAATCTGGCCCTGAGACTATGCAGTCCCTAGAAGCAGCTTTAGTTCGACTGTTCATGCGCGGAAATTGATGCTGGCGGTGGTCAAGATCAATCTAACGGCTGAGTGACGTCATCATGAGGAATCCTATGCAGCGGCAGCCCTCAAATCTAATGGTAGGAGCCGCCGCTGGTAGCAACATTGGTGTTTCCTGCAGCATCCAATCAGATTTGAACACCCTTTTCTGGCACAGTTTACAAAACAAAAGCAAACATCTGATTGTATTATATGTTAGAGGCGATCCGCACCGCCAGTATGGCCAGTAGCTACCGGGCACTAGGACCCAGTGGCTGTCTCCACAAAGGAGCGATCTCTGGCACGGCGCTTCTGCGCATGACCCTGATGCTCGTGGATGCAATTGGACAATCCTGTCAAACCGTATCTGCTGTTAACCCTGTGTTATCATGCTACCTGTTTCTACCTGATTAATAAACCAATTTCCCTTGTTAAGCCATTCTGCCTTGTGGATCTCTGTTTGCACACAGCTGCCACCTACCACCTTAAGCTGGCCACACACTAGACCAACTTGCATCCAACTATCCAACTAGTTGATTGGTTGGAATGAAAATCTGGTAAAGTATGAGAGTAACTGATGGTCAGCAATTTGCTCCTAAATGCCAGAAAACAGATGAAAATGGTAATTCAGACAAGTTTTGTTAAATGCTTGATCTAAACTATTTGTTCAAACAACAGTTTTGGTCTATTTTCCAGCGTTTGGGAGCAAATTGCTGATTGTATACCTTACCAGATTTTCATTCCAACCAATCAACTAGTTGGCTGGTTGGACAGATAATCTTTAGATGTGTGGCCAGCTTTAGTGTCAGACAATTTTATAATGTACTTTGTGAAAACGACTACCTGTGCATTTCTCGACCATCGCAACCATCTGGCTTGTGACGAGACCCTTGTGGTAGGGTCTCGTTCCCGCAAGCCCCAGTGAGCTTCCTGCTCTAATAGTGCAGGAAGCTCGTGATGTAAGTAGGGCCGCCCCCAAACGGCAGGCGTTCCTTTGGGAACGCCTCCGTTTGGCCAGCTACCCCCCCTCCCCGCCTACAAAATGGGGCGAGCTGTCGATCAACATCGACAGCCTCCCCGTCTTGTAGTGAGTCCCGCAGCGAGTGATTGCTCACTCGCTGTGGGGCTCGCGCACGCACAGTTTGTGCACTGCCCGGCCATCGACCCGCTTGCGAGCGCATAGCGCTTGCGAGCGGGTCTGAATTAGGCCCACAGCCTGTGAGATGACAGTTGGGAGCTGATTGGTTGGCACCTTCTCACTTTCTTATCACTTTTCACTCTGTCTCCTAACACTGCTTAGTAACTAGACCCCTATGTAATGATTTAAGGGTGATGAAAATCTGACGCCCCATTTTGCAGGCGCCCTTGATGTGGACCTTGTGTGCTTATATCGTGTTTTGCACTAAGGAGGCTTCACTTCAGCCGTTAAGGTGCATGTTGCCAGGAGACTCACCATTACTGCATGACTTCCTCCTCCGGTCACCATTTCTAGGCTCTGACTTTATCAGGTAAGGAGCCGGGAACCATGCCAAACATTTATCTTCATTCTCCACCAGCCACCAGCCTACAAGTAAGTGACAGACACGTACTGTGATGTATTGATCTCAAATACATTCATCCATACATTTTATCTCCAAGTATAGCGCCTACCCGTGGTATCTTTGATGAGGACATCAAGGCTTTCGTTCTTCTTGACCTTAAACGACCTGTTCTTGGTATCTTTGGTTTCGAATGTGTCGATGCAGAGGTACGTTTCCGATATGATGGGCTGTGTTGTGGGCTGATAGATCTTTGGCGGAGAGGTCACCTGCTTCTGCCCTTGGTCGTTCTCCGGTGGCAATATCACTAGGCTGCAAACGTGAAAGGTCAGTTCACGAAAAACAGGGCCACCCGTTATTCCTGAGAGCAGTAAACTAAACTTTAGGGAGATATTCAATTTAAATTATCCATGTTTTCAGCCATTTGTCTTACTGACAACACTTTAAACATCCCAAAAAAAAAAAAAAAGCTTAAAAACTGGAGATGTGCGGTTTAGTTCTTCAGAAATCCGAATCCACCCGAATTGTGCAAATAAATAAATGACTTAAACACGTGCACAAAAACGTAACATGAACAAAGCACCTATTCATACCAACAGTGCTTCCGCAATCAGCCAATCACAAGCGTTTCGCTAGTGTTAGCCACTGTCATCCAGCGTGTATTTGCACCTGCCAATAAACCTCCACGGATTATGCGGCTTGGGCAGGCGTGTATCCCTCTCTGTGCTATTCTTTGTCTCTTCCCAGTTACATAAACATGCCCTTTCTATGCCTATGTGATGTGTGACCACCATTCTCCTCACAGCCATGCCTCTCCACCAGAAGGCACATAACCGTGCCGCCTCAGGGCTGGTGCAAGGTTTCCGGGCGCTCTAGGCAACATTTCACCAACCGCCCCTGCTCCCTTCAATTCATAATATGCCACGCATCAGTCTCCCCAGTTAAATAACATGCCACACAGCAGTGTCCCAAATTCACAATATACTATATAGATTATTACACACAGCAGAGCGCCAAAATCATAATGTACCTCATAACACTGCCGCCAATTCATTATATGCCACTCAGCCATGAATTATGCCATTCATTTGCAGACTCAGCGGTGCCCTCCAGTGGCCGGCGCCCTTAGGCGGCTGCCTAAGGTTGCCTAATGGTAGCACCGGCCCTGTGCGGCCTCCTTTCTCCGCAAACTTGTACAGATCTTCTACTTTAACCCCAGAATCCACATAAGCAGCAGTTTGGCGCTCCTCTAACCAGGGGTTAAAGTGGGCCAGAACTGCATTCCGTCAGTTCTAATTGGAGGCGGAACCAGTTCCGCCTCCGTCCGCCCACCTTGCCTGGCTTTAAAAACTGGCAGCTGTGGGCTGCAGGCCTGCGGTAGTCAGTCTGAATGAGTTCAGTTTTTTACTGGCTAAGTTTGTCCAGTCGGCTCGTTGATGGTTACCATCGATGGCAAAATAGCAAGTAGCCATCGATGGCTACAAACGATTAAATGGATGACCATCGATGGTTTCACCAACCGATGGTCATCTATGTTCTGCGACTGACTGGCCCATGGGCCAATCAAAACCTGGGGGCAGGGCTTCGTGGGTGTCATTGTGGAGTTATGCTCCGAGTCCCGGCACCTTGTAAAAAACAAAACAAAAACATTTGGTTATGCTTAGACACCGATGGAGGGAAACCATCTGGTTCTCTGCCATCGATGGCAAAAGCATTCAACATTGACCATAGACCATCAAGGATTATGAATCATTGATGGTCGATGGCCATCCCTACATGACAGTGACAAGTTGTAGGTACACAGGCAGCTGCGCGCCACTCGCTGCCTGATTAAGTACTAGTGAAGCCAGTTACTGATGTTGTGTTTGTTTTGTTTGTGATGTCGGTCTCTTCCCGGACGGTTCCCGCTATGATTGCCCCCTACCCCAGCCCCACTGTGTGCCGCCTGCTACACCTTATGATTATGAAGTGTTTATATTTTATAAAATACCTCTGTGTTCTCCCAATGCCCCCCCCCCTCCCCACTGTGTGTGTTCACCCTGCTCCCACTGCCCCCACCTTCCCCACTTTGTGTGATTACATTGCACTCCTGCTATGGGCATTATGTGTAATGGGTACAACTGCTGTGGGCATTATGCGTATTAGGGGCACTACTGCTGTGGGCATTGTGTATAAGGGGCAGTAATGTGAGCATTGTGTAAAAGGGGCACTACTGTGTGTCATAACATGAATAAGAGACACTACTATGTGGTGTAATGTGAATCAGGGGCCCTATGGGGTCTATGGACCTCATTCAGAGCCGCTCGCTATTTGCGGTCCTTCGTTCAAAAACAAGGGGTGGCTATTCAAATGAACCGTTCGCTCTTTGCGGTCTGTTCTCGCCTCTAAGTCTGAACGAGCGAGCAAAACTTGCGGTTGTAATTTTGAAAAATATGCCCCCTGGCCGCTCGCACCATACGTCATGTCCGCTATTTAATAGATTAATCGAGTACATCGAACAGCGTATGAACTGCTCGCTATTCTTGTGGTTGGTTTTTCCAACCACTATATTGCGAGCAGTTCAGACTATAAAATAACCAAGTGACGTGGTCAATGACGCTGCTGTATTAATTATGCACACCCTTAAAACGCCCGTTTTGACCTTTAAGCACGCCTGCGTTCTGATCTCCACTCCCCGTTTTCAAGCACCTTCCCCTGTTACCACCCACATACGCCTCCTCCTGTCACTCAAAGTAGCAGGCATTCGCTATATAGCGAACACGATTTTCGTCCGCACTGACTGGTTCGCGCATGCGTATTACAATCCGTACACATGCGCAGTTGTGCCTACATCGCTCAGTGCGAACGAGCGGCCGCTTACGAGCGGCTCTGAATCAGGCCCTATGTACTAAGCAGTGATAAGAGACAGAGTGAAAAGTGATAAAGAAAGTGATAAGGTGCCAGCCAATCAGCTCCTAACTGTCATTTTTCAAACACAGCCTGTGAGATGACAGTTGGGAGGTGATTGGTTGGCACCTTATCACTGACTTATCACTTTTCACTCTGTCTCTTATCACTGCTTAGTACATAGACCCCTATGTGTGGTGAAATGTGAATAAGACTGTGCTACTGTGTGGCGTAATTTGAATTGGGGATACTGTTGTGTGACCACGCCCCTTTCTTTTGAGACCATGCCCCTTTTTGCATCTACGCTGTGCGCTGTCATTTTATTGAAAAAGCGCCAAGGGCGGGGGGAGGGTGGTTTGGGGTAGGTGTATTTCCACCATGTCCCTAGGACCACTGTAAGCACTGCCTCTAACAACTGACCAAATTAGCACCAAATAGCTTGTCATTTTAGTATTACCAAACCAAAAGAGAGGAAAAGCGAAGATATACAGTAATGGTCTAGTGCACTAATGGGTCATAATGATATGTTCTGTAATCATATATATCCCCGAGAAAAAGGGGTAGAAGATACATAAAAAAATAACTTTTATTAATAAATTTAAAACATGTAGTGTTTAGACTTGTGGCAAAATATATTGAAAAAATTTTTATAAAGAAAAAATAGAAAGTAGAATGTGAGAAAAAATATAAATATCAATTATGTGATTAAAATATTTCCTGTTACTGTCGATGGTTAAGATCCTATTATATAGTATGTTTCCAGCGCTATTAATATGTATATCTTGATTAGTATCTAAATAAGATACTTTCTCTAGAGTAAATCCAAGTAGTTTGTTATATCATCAGACTTGTTACATATGTATTAGAATTTGTATCACCTTAGAGAGTAACAGTAAATGGCTATTGCGTGTGTTGACTCATTCTCCAAGGTAATTGGGATTTAGAGAAACAGCTGCCCTCCAAAAAACGTCAGCACAGTCACCCTTACAATGCTAAGGGGCGACAGGCACACCCTACATGGGTAATCTATACCGTGTGTTACGTGTATGTGTTAGTATCAGTATGCAACAAAAATGTTCAGTATGGTGACCGGCTGTTTACACATAACAACAATAGTGTCCGATGCGGAGCGACGGTAACAGGAAATATTTTAATCACATGATTGATATTTATCTTTTTTCTCACATTCTACTTTCTATTTTTTCTTTCTAAAAATGTTTTAAATATATTTTGCCACAAGTCTAAACACTACATGTTTTAAATTTATTAATAAAAGTTATTTTTTTATGTATCTTCTACCCCTTTTTTTCTTGGGGATATATATGATTACAGAACATATCATTATGACCCATTAGTGCACTAGACCATTATATCTTCTCTTTTCCTTTCTTTTGGTTTGGTAATACTTTGATGTAATATTAGGAGATGGTCTGGGGGCACCTCTAGAAAACCTACCTATTATTGTAAGGGGTCTAAGAATATATAGGAGTTGTAGAGGGTCTTACATAATTTAAGACATAATGGCCCTCATTCAGAGGCGCTCACAAAATGTGAGCACTCGTTCTGAATGTGGGCGGTCGCTTGTATTTTGAAGTGCAGCCTCCTGGTCGCTAGCTAAGCAGTGAGTTACCACCCACAGCTTTAGCGACCAACCAGGTTGATGGTTGCGATGGTCAAGACCATCGCGACCATCGGGGCTTGCGATGAGACCCTAAGGTTGGGTCTCGGCAACCGCAAGCCCCAGGGAGGTTCCAGCTCTGATCAAGCAGGAAGCTCCCCACTGACATCACTGCTGATGTCAGTGCGGCCGCCCACAAAACGGCAGGCGTTCCTTAAGGAACGCCTCCGTTTGTGAAACCACCCCCCCGCCACGCTTACAAAACGGCGCGAGCTGTCGATCAACATCGACAGCCGGCCCTTTTATAGTGAGCTCCGGAGCGAGAGAATTTCTCGCTCGGGGCTTGCGCACGCGCAGTGCGGCCGCTGCGCGTGCCTAAACATTGACCCGCTTGTGAGCGCTCAGCGCTTGCGAGCGGGTCTGAATGAGGTCCAATATCCCTGGACATTAGGGTATTCATTTTTGTATCTGTGCGGGATCTAAACAGGGTTTTTCTTTAGCTTGTCATTTTGTCTGGTGAAAGAGCAGTGACATGTCCTCAGTGACATCTCCCCAGTGACATCTCCCCAGCAGTGACATCTCCCCAGTGACATCTCCCCAGTGACGTCTCCCCAGTGACATCTCCCCAGTGACATCTCCCCAGTGACATACAGTAATTAAGCTGACTGACAACATCTATGGTATGTATTGTAATACCGTGTAATTTCACCATAGAGGAAGAGGATACACATAGGAAACAGGCCACTGATTATTCAGAATGTGACATTACACTGTCACTACACATGCATGCAATCTACATAAATACTACAACTATGCTGTAAGACACATTAGTAGATATAGGTTGGGATCACTTTCCATATCAGGGCACCTCTATAGGTCCCGATTGGCTGGTTTCAGCTCTTACAATGATCTTTTGCACATTTTGCAACACATTCAGAATTTCCAACATATGACATTAGTTATTTTGAAATAACCCATCACCAGCAGTCGGATTGCGCCATTCAATAGGCAATAGGTAGTGGAAGTCACGTATGACTATGAACCTATATATTATGCACGCCAGCAGCACGAATGACACCTTGTGAGGTCATACAACAATTTTTTGCAGAATTACACAAGAAAATCACACACAGATTTCAGCAGAGAAATTACCCTTAGATGGGAGTTCTATTAAGGAATTATGTTGCCTATAGCAACCAATCAGATTCCAGATATTATCTTCTAGATGGTGTAAGATAATTGAGAAGTAGAATCTGATTGGTTGCTATGGGCAACATCACTTCTTAAATAGAACTCCCAACTTAGTAAATTTACCCCATAGTGCAATGACGAAAGTCGGGTGTATATTATAACTAAACGCTATATTATTTAATAATACATTACTATTAATGTAGGTGGGGGCCACACACGCAAAAAAAGCCTTTAAGTATTGCGAGCCAACAGTTTTATAGCCTTGCAGTGAAAATTAAAAAATAGCCGATTTAATTCTAGGGTACATATTTATCAACAAATATTTGTGGGACATCCCCCACAAAAAAAACCCCAGTTTTCAGGAATACTTTCAAATATTAAGCATCCTCTGTGAAGCATTCCAGGGCTTGGCCCGGGTAGCTGCTAGACCCTCCCCCAAATTTTACTATGAGGCCCAGCGATACACAGTTCTGCCCCGGCTCACACAAGTACCCTTATTTATTTATTTGGGGGCCTATTCAGCATCGGAGGCAGTATGGCCCCCCGATGATTAAATATCCACCTTGCTGCGGGATAGACTTATCACCGGAGCAGTTCATCACTACTCCAGTGCAGGGACAGCTGCTCCGAAAACCAGCTGCCCCCAAGATTAGTAGCGCAGGTAAGGAAGTACTTCTTCCCATCAAAAAATTTTGCGTTTTCGGAGTTTGCTGAATATCAGGTGGTCTTAAGGGACCCCTGATGATGAATGGCCCATTATCTAAAATATATGGAAACTAGCATTTCCACATGGTTGATCGGCCATTTCAATGATGATGAATAGGCCCCTATGTCTTTAACTCCAACAAAGGTTCATATGTTTGTGTATTGCTGTGGACAGCTGGATAACGTTTGTCTTTTGGCTGAGTCTTTTCAGAACACTTCCTTTTTCTAGTGTTATTTAGAGCAGTGTTTCCCAAACTCAGGGCCTGATTCAGAGCCGGACGCTCTGAACGAGCGCCCGCTCTGAATCAGGGCGTGTTTTTTTTTTTTTCCGTCCGGCCTTTTGGACGCTCACATAGCTGTGGGTTACCACCCACAGCTTATGCGAGCGTCCATGATGATGGTCGCGATGGTCAAGACCATCGCGACCATCGGGCTTGCGACGAGACCCTGCGGTAGGGTCTCGGTGACCGCAAGCCCTGGAGTGATTTTGGCTCTATCAGAGCCAAAATCACTCCCACTGACATCACTAGTGATGTCAGTGGGGCCGGACCCAGACGGTAGGCATTCCCATGGGAACGCCTCCGTCTGGCAGCCACGCCCCTGGCACGCCCACCAAAGGGGGCGTGCTGTCACTCACCAGCGAGCGGGTCTGAATCAGGCCCTCATTCCTGAGGGAGCACTAACAGTGCATATTTTCCAGGTCTCCTCACAGAATCACAAGTGAAATAATTAGCTCCACCTGTGGATCTTTTAAAATGTATCAGCCAGTAATGACTACACCTGTGCACCAACTAGGAAAAATGGAAACCATGCACTGTTAGTGCTCCCTGAGGAATGAGTTTGAGAACCTGTGCTCTAGAGGATGGTAAGTAAATTTAAAAGCACCCCAGTGAGCAGCCAAGACAGTGATTAAAAGATGGAGAGAACCTGTATGTTGTTCTTTGTTGGAGCCATGTTGAGAATAAGCAGGTGTGTTCCTAAACCTAGGGGATTGCTAGTCTGAGGGAAGATGTGGGAATCCTTACCTCCTTACACCTCACCATCTTCTCAAAAGTAGGGATAGACACCGACCATCAGTGTGTAGCACACATTGATCGTCTGCTTCTGATGGTCAATGTTTTTCCATTGATGGTGGAGTTCAGATGGCGATGAGGCAACGTGTTTTTCCGCCCGTCGAACATCGCTTAGCTCCGCCCGCCTTCTCTAATTGGGCCGCCACTATCATGTGTGCCCACCTGCGCTACCCACAGATGGTTCAACGCAATGGTTTACTCTGGATGGTTTCCTAACACTATTGGTCACTACCGATGGCACCATCAACGGAGACCATTGACGGTTAACAATTTAATGTGCATCCCTGCTCAAAAGTTACCCTAATCGTGGCTGCTTCAAAATCTCCTGCATTTAATAAGTTAATATACTGGCACCTAGGAGTAACAGATACAGATAGCAGCAGCTCTCTTACCTGGTTAGTACCATCTTCTATTTAATATGTAATAGGACAGATTCCTATTTTAAGTTTTTAAATACCAATATTGTTATTTGTAGAGTTAATATTGTTGAAGGGAGCCTGAAATAAGTAGACATTCTGTAAGAGTGATGGGGAATTATGTAGTGGCCTAAATGTCGCGATCCTGACCAGGGGCATTTTAAGAGAGGAGGGGACCTGTGTGCAGCCTCCGTTTGGGCCCCCTCCTCTCTGTCAGCGGCTCAGCGTGCTGTAGATTCTGGCTTCATGACAGAATCTACTGCGCATGCTCAGGTCCCCGAGAAAATGGTGCCCGTGCCTAATTTCCAGAGGACATCTTTTCTGCGCATGTGCAGATCACTGGGAAAATGGCCGCTGCCATTTTCCCAATGAGTGTTTGCTGCTCTACAGCGCCGGTCCGGCGCTGCGGAGCAGCACTTCGGGAGGTAAGTATAAATACCTATGGGTGCAGGGTGTGCAGTGTGGGCCCCCTGGACCCATTATAAAGACGCCTATGATCCTGACTAATTTCTTCCATATTCTATTAGTTTCTCTTGTGTATTACCTCTGCGGTGTTTGTCCCGGCCAGCACTGAGGTCAGTTAGTTCGTGCTGTGACTGCACATCACTCCCGGATGACGCATGAGGTCTGTCCACACTGTTCCTGCTCTGTGCTCAGTGTGTTTACTCAGCATGCTAGCCCTCAGGCTGCATGGCAGAGTTCCCGCCAAAACTCAGTATGGGCGCAGCCATGTTGGATTCAGTCACCTGACTCACCTCCACCACTCAGAGCGTTGCTCGCAGACCAGCTGACTACAGCATCCAATCACTGATCACTCAGCCCTATAAGTTCAACTTCCTGACTGGCCCAAATTGCCAGTACAACGTCGCTTCAGCTGAAGTTACAGTTCTGTGTTGTGCTCCCAGGTACTCTGTATCTGTACAGTTCCAGTCTGGTGAATGCAAGTCTCCATCTATCTCAGTGTTCCAGTCTGGTTTAACTAAAGGACTTGCTTCTAGTGTTACTATCATTTCCAGCCGATACCTGTTACCATCGGTGCCAGCTGATACCTGTTACCATTGGTTCCAGCCCGATACCTCCAAACATCGGTCCCAATCTGATACCTCCAAATGGAATCGGTATGTAATGCTGGCGGCTGTATGAAATACCGACAATGGCAGCCCAGCGGTTCGAAATCCCGACAGCAACAGGTAAGTACCCTAACCCTCCCCTCAAACCCCCCCTAATCCTAACCCTCCCTTAGGGGTGCCTAACCCTAACCTCCCCCTGTTAGTGCCTAAACCTAACCCCCCCTCCCCGCACCCTAAACCTAACCCTCCAAGAAGGTGTCTAACCCTAACCCCCCTAGAAGTGCCTAACCCTAAACCCCCAAACCCTAATCTTCCCGGCGGTTGACTAACCCTAAGTCCCCCCGAGGGTCCCTAAACTTAACCCTCCCCCCCCCTGCAGCTACACGCTAAGACACCCAGCTTATCTTCATTTGATATGCCAGGTGTCGGAATTCCGTGGTGGGGCTAATGATAGATATCGGGATTTGGACGCCTATCTTTAGTCCCATGTCGGGACGTTAGTGTCGGGACATCGGCGGGCGGGATAGCACCCACCGGTATCCTGATTGCATCCCCTCCAAACAACTGTCCCAATCCCATAACTCCAAACATCAGTTCCAATACGAATCTACTAACATCGGCTCCTATCCGATCCTACCTCATCAGTTCAGCATCATCTCCCCCTCCAGTGGCTGCTGCTGTGCTGTGTCCATCCAATCCCTATGTCCATTTTCTGCTGTGCTGTGTCCTTCCTCTCCATCTCCAGTGGCTTGCTGCAATGCTGTATCCATCTACTCCCTGTGTGCAGTTGCTGCTGCTGTGTCCATCCACTCCCTTACTAGTGTAGCTCACACAGTAGTGCTGCACTGTGACTCCACAGGCCATACCCCACTGCGACCATATAAGCGGTGTGACTCCACAGTAGTAATTTGCAGAAAAGTAAAAAAAAGCAATCAAAAGTAAAATTTTTGTTTCTACAACCAGTGTGCGCTGTCCCCCAGTGCATTTGTTCACGTACATTTCTTCTTGTACTACATCTGTGAGCTGTCCCCCTGTGCGTTTGATCATGTACATATAAAAGCTCTGTGTCTCCGCGCAGTGTGACCTGAGTGTGTTGCAGTTGGTGGCAAGTTTTTTTTTTTTTGTCAGTGGAAATCCCTGTTGGGAAGAAACGCGTTAGAAATTATACATTTTTGATCAACCCTGTGGGTAAAGCAGCATCAACGTTTTTATTTCCACCTGACCACACCGCTTTATAGACTGAAACCGGGACACTGCGGCGATTACTGAAAGCGGTACTGAGCTGAGGCCGTGGTGAGATAAGGTGGATTAATCCACGCTGGGTGACCAGACTCTTTTTGCACTTACTAGAGCCGGGACAGGGCAGGAAAGAGCTGAATGAGTTCAAATGGACCTTACCACGCTAAGTGACCAGACTCCTTCTTGCTGAGTCTTGGGTTACCATGCTTTGACTTTCACCTTATTGAACACCAGCCCCCGGTGAGACTGTGAGACATTCTGGTCAATCAACAGAGAACATCCCGGCTTATTTCTGTAATCAGGCATTGAGACCCGCTAGCCTCTAGTCCAGCGGTTTTCAACCACTTTGCCGTGGCACACTAGTGTGCCATGGTAGGTTGTGAAGTGTGCCGCGGCGGACAGAGCCGCCGGGCACATTTCACAGTACTGCAGCGACCGGGCTGCTGAGCTCCTCTGGGAGACTCAGGCGTGCCCGGGCAGTGATCTTCAAAGATGCAGTGGTGTGACATCACAGGTCACGCATGCCGCATTGGCCGCTGCCCTCCCGCCTGCTCTGCCAGCCAGCTCCCTGCGCCAATCAGCCAGCCCACACTCTCTCTCTCTGTTTACCTCCTGCCCATCAGCCTGCCTGGAAGCACGCCTGCACGCTCGCCTGCTGCAGTGTGTAATTGACAAGGTGGGGAGCAATGTGGGTTTTGTTTGTGTCGGTGGGGTCCAGTCATGTTTTTTTTTTCTTAGTGGGGACCAGCCATGTTTTATTTTTTAGTGAGGACCAGCCATGTTTTATTTTTTAGTGGGGAGCAATGTGTTTTGTGTGTTCTGTGGGAGTGTTTTTGTTTCTGTGGGGGCCAGCCACGTTTTTTTTTCTGTGGGGAGCAATGTGGCAGTTGTTTTCTGTGGGGAGCAATGTGGCAGTTATTTTCTGTGGGGAGAAATTCTGTTGAAAGCAATGTGGCATAGTTGTTTTCTGTGAGGAGCAATGTGGCATAGTTGTTTTCTGTGGGGAGCAATGTGGCATGGTTGTTTTTTCTGTGGGGAGCAATGTGGAATAGTTGTTTTCTGTGGGGAGCAATGTAGCATTTTTTTCTGTTGGGAGCAATGTGGAATAGTTGTTTTCTGTGGGGAGCAATGTGGAATAGTTGTTTTCTGTGGGGAGCAATGTGGAATGGTTGTTTTCTGTGGGGAGCAATGTGGAATAGTTGTTTTCTGTGGGGAGCAATGTGGAATAGTTGTTTTCTGTGGGGAGCAATGTGAAATAGTTGTTTTCTGTGGGGAGCAATGTGGAATAATTGTTTTCTGTGGGGAGCAATGTGGAATAGTTGTTTTCTGTGGGGAGCAATGTGGAATCGTTGTTTTCTGTGGGGAGCAATGTGGAGTAGTTGTTTTCTGTGGGGAGCAATGTGGAATAATTGTTTTCTGTGGGGAGCAATGTGGAATAGTTAGCAATGTGGAATAGTTGTTTTCTGTGGGGAGCAATGTGGCATAGTTAGCAATGTGGAATAGTTGTTTTCTGTGGGGAGCAATGTGGCATAGTTGTTTTATTATATTTGGTAAAGGATGGTGTGCTTCGGCAATTTTAAAATCTTGTGTAGTGTGCCTCCAGTTGAAAAAGGTTGAAAATCTCTGCTCTAGCCGAACACGGCTTCAGGCATTACTATTACACATGTATACTTTAAAAAGAATGGGTATGAAGTCACGGGGGCTGAATTGCCGCCAGTTCATATACTGACGCCGGCAGCTCAAAGGGAGAAGATCCCTACCCCCGCCCCTAACCCTAACCCTCCCTTAGTGGTGCCTAACTCTAACCTCCCCCACCTAGTGCCTAACCCTAGCCCCCTCTTACTGCGCCCTAAACCTAACCTTTCCGGTGAGGTGCCTAACCCTAACCTCCCCCTAGTGGTGCCTAACCCTAACCCTTCTCCCTAGGGGTGCCTAACCCTAATCTAATCTCCCCCCCCCAAACCTAACCCTATCCCCACTAGACTCCCTAAACCTAACCCCCCCGTGCGCAGCTGATGCTGAGGGCTTCCCGGATTAAGATAGGCGTCGATATTTCGATGCCTATCTTAAGTGCCTTGCTGGGATTCCAATGTCGGTATTGAGACCCGCGGCCGTCTCGTTACTACATCCCCTTTAAAAAGCCTGACTCAGAGGCTGTTTACTACTTTATAACAAAATTAGTTTGGGAAGTCCTAAAAGTGGTCCCTGCTTACTTGCCAATCTTCATTTGCAGCCCAAAGTTGATATATATATATATATATATATATATATATATATATATATACACAGTATATATATATATTTTTTTTTTTAAAAACAAACGTGCAGTGACTATTTTTGAAATTGTGGCGCTTGATAGCCCTCTTAAAACAAATGAATATTGTATTAAATCATGGCAATCCCAGGTTGTATGAAGAAACATTGTTTCAGCATTATTTATTGCATCATTAATTGATACAAAGTTGCCATTTGCTAAACTGTCTGATAATGTGCTGTGCCATATGAATACGGATATCAAACAGCTATTTTAGCATTTATTTGTTTTTTTTCTTTTATTATTCTATAATGTCTTATATTAATATATTTTTATATGCACGTGTGATCTTTTATTGATGCTTTTTATATAGATGAGTATTGATTGATTTATCATATATATAAATAAATGCAAATAATTTTTTAATAGAATTTTTTGTTCTCACATATATTTATATGAACTAGAGGCCTGATTCAGACCCGCACGCTAGATGCGTTCGCACGCAGCCGCTCAGCTGCTAATATATGCATAAGAAGCGCTCGCACGGCCAGACAAGAGGACGCCCACCATGTATTAGAGAGCGACGGCAGAGCGAAAGCACGCCAGTCTAAAGACGCCCACTTTTCCTTCGCAGCACACATTATCTCCAGGAAGTGTATGCTTTATCAGTAACATCGAGAGTCATTGGAGCTGCTCGCAGCCCTTGAGGCCGACACTACCCTGCCGTAAGCACTGCGTTCACTGCAGTCTGAAATACAACCAGGTGACGTGTACAATGATGCTTCCATGTTAGTTATGCACGCCCATGAAACGCTGTTAGAACGCACAGGCACGCCTGCGTTTGCACATCCACTCCCCCCATTTTCAAAGACCAGCCCCTGTCACTACCCACAAACAGCACTATCTGTCACTCAAGCTAGAGAGTGAAATAAGGCTGGCGTGGGGTCACTTTCCGATCGATAAGACTGGCTTGCGCTCGCGCACTGCGAGGCATATGCATGCGCAGAAAGCGAAAATCGGCCACCTACGAGTGAACGCACCCTAGTGACCAGGTCTGAATCGCCCCCTAGGTTCGTACGAGGTCATTGGGTATTGTGTTCCACAGCGCCATTATTTTTTTCTTATTCGTTTTTTTTATATGTCTTTTAGCAAAATCAAAATGTTTTTGTGTATTCTAAAAATTTCAGGCAGTGATACTGAAATCAGCATGAGCTCAATCATATGTACTGTAATCGTCTAGCGTTGTTTTTAATTCCAGCTCAACCCCTAATTGTTATATGTCAAATCTATTAATAAAGGAATTAAATCATGCTATGGCTGGTCTGGTAGTACAGCTGGGCATGTGACAATGAACCATAAATTTTATGGATATTAAATATAAGCATTTTATTCATACTTTACTTGAATACATATGGCGTGGTAAAAAAAATTGGCAAATATAACCATAACAAAATACAGTATATGTATGTTACTAAATATTCAAACACAAGGATTGAAGGGGTGGACAAGTGAGGGCAAAGGAAAAGTGGGAAGAGTATATACCAAAAAATCCAATATATACAACAGATTGATAAAACTTCTTTTTGTAAAAATTATGTATAAAATGATTAAAAAAGACCCCAAAGATAAATATTGAACAGTCGAGTTCACCTGTGAGTGTGGCTGGAGGATCTTCCAATGTCCATAGGTTAATCAATAAAATTAGGTATCTGTATGTCAATACGGTGTTATTGCAGTATGGACATACAGATACCTAATTTTATTAGTAGGTTGATTTGGAGTTGGCTTCTCTGCAGTGCAACTATTAAGTTTATTTGCCCCTCTTTAAACCCTTGTGAGGAATCCTTGCTTACTGACAATGTAATCTTTCAATCAATTATAATTAATTATTCAATCAATTAATCAATTAATTAATGCACCATTTTGGGTGCTTGTTTTTTAAAAGCATTTTTCCACTTCTCTGCTTTGTTTTTTTTTTATAGCAGTAATACAATAATGATTATTTAATCAATCAATCATTTACACAGTCAAGCTCTCTTCCACTAGTTACTCCACCTCCATTTCCCTGTACTGCCTTTGGGCCTCTGAACTAGTCTTAATTAATGGAAACATTCTATAGCATCGTATATATATTAGTTTATATTAAACTGCCATCCTGTCTGCCACTGCAGTGCCACTCTGTTTCTTAGATGTGCCATGTTTGAAGTTGAACTACCACATGTTTATGCCACCCAGTGCTGTCGCGTAGTTTAGTCAGCCAGCTAGCTTTGTGCAACCTTTTGGCTTAAACAAGATGGAAACAATGTAGTAGGAGTGAATAGGGGCGCTGTCTGTTGGAGTAACCAGGCAAATGCTCAAGGAAAAATACCTATCTTTCGATGTATAAGATAGTGTTTTTCCTTGTATCGTTGACACTCTACTTGCTGTCTTTCTTAAAGTTCATCCATCCTGGATTGTTCATATGTATATGAAAATAGACATAATACAAAGAAAAATGTGTAGTTTCCTTCAATAAAATCAACTTTCTATAATAGAAGATGAATGTACTAGGTCTCTATTGTACTCCTAGGAAATAGATGCATTGAAATGTACACATAATTTCCTCTAGGAGAAAATAGGTATTCAAATATTACCACTTATGGGGGTATAAGACGCACCTCACTTACACACCTGAGGTGCGAGTCAATGCCCGTAACGGTATCTTTAAGGGAGAAAGGCTCATGTATAGCCCAAAGACGTCCACTAGGTGTCACAAATCACACACCTGGCTTACATGTATATGATGCAGTGGAGACCTTAAAAAGGTTTCTTTCATCAGTAGATTTCTGATACACAGGAAAAATCCACATGGTATACTTTGGTGAGAGTGACCACGCACCGCACAGTGTGAGAACGGGTACGTATACATTGATATCTTGTCCCATGTGGAAATTTCCTGTATATCAGAAATCTACTGATGAAAGAAACCTTTTTAAGGTCTCCACTGCATCATATACATGTAAGCCAGGTGTGTGATTTGTGACACCTAGTGGACGTCTTTGGGCTATACATGAGCCTTTCTCCCTTAAAGATACCGTGCATTTTATACCCCCATAAGTGGTAATATTTGAATACCTATTTTCTCCTAGAGGAAATTATGTGTACATTTCCAATGCATCTATTTCCTAGGAGTACAACAGAGTCCTAGTACATTCATTTTCAGTTATAGAAAGTTGATTTTATTGAAAGAAACTACACATTTTTCTTTGTATTATGTCTATTTTCATACATATATGAACTTATCCTGGATGGATGAACTTTAAGAAAGACAGCAAGTAGAGTGTCAATGATACAAGGAAAAACACTATCTTATACATCGAAAGATAAGTATTTTTCCTTGAGCATTTGCCTGGTTACACCAACAGACAGCGCCCCTATTCACTCCTACTACATGCTATTCTGAATTGCTTATAGACCTAGTGGGCAGGGCCGAAACTAGGATTTTTGTCACCAGGGGCAAGACAGTAATTTGGCGCCCCCCCTGGTAATTCCCCCTGCAGCAGTGCACTTATAGTAATGCCCCCTGAGGTAATGCCCCTGTAGTAGTGCCCATATAGTAATGCCCCTGTAGTAGTGCCCATATGATAGTAGTGCCCCATAGTAATGCCCTCATAGCAGTGCCCATATAGTAATACCCCTGTAGTAGTGCCCATATTGTAATGCCCCCATAGTAATGCCCATATGTTAATACCCCATAGTAATGCCCCTATAGTGCCCACCATACAGTAATGCCCCTGTAGTGCCCATGCTCCCATATTAATGCCCTTGTGGTAATGCCCCTGTAGTGCCCATGCTCTCATAGTAATGCCTCTGTAGTGCCCATGCTCTCATAGTAATGCCTCTGTAGCACCCATGCCCCAATAGAAATGCCCCTGTAGTGCTCATGCCCCATTAGTAATGCCCCTTATTGCCCATGCCCCATAGTAATGCCCCTGTAGTGCAGCTTATTAAAAAAAATGCTTATCTCGAACCCTGCTCCTGCATCCAGCGTCGCATCCGGTCCGCCGGCTGCTCCTCGGAACTATGGGGGAGACGTCATGACGTCTCAACCATAATGCCCATGGGGAGAGCCGGAAGCTGGAGTCTGGGAGAGAACTCCAGCCTCCGGCTCCGGCTACACCGCGTCGCTGCAGAGAAGGAGCTGGGCGCCCGCTGGTAATATGTATTACCAGCGGACATCCGGCTAGGAGCCTCTCTGCAGCGCTGGGCTGGAGGTCACTGGCACCGGTTGCAGGGGCTCACCCGGTGCACGTGCACCTCCAGCCCCCCCCCCCCCTCAGTTGCGGCCCTGTAGTGGGATAGGTTTTTTTGGTGTGGGTTGGCAGAGTTCTGCTTGCAGCGCCATTCTCCTTTACCTACATTTTTTTTCCAAGATGAAACAATATTGTGAGGTGGTCAAAAGTGACTGAAAATGGCTGTAAATGAATGTTATTGAGGTTAATAATACTGTATGAACAAAAACAGGCCCAAACTATGTGATTTTAGCTGTTTTTGTCATTTAAAAAAAAAAAAAAAAAATACAGATTCAAAACCACTTGGGGGAGATGTATCAAGCAGTGTAAAGAGTGAAGGAGTGGATCAGTGAAAAAGTTGCTCATAGCAACCAATCAACTTTAACCTATCATTCTGTAGGTTAGAGTGTACTTGAAAAATGCTACCTCAAAGCTGATTGGTTGGGCAACTTCTGTAACTGTCCACTTCTCCCCTATTTTCACTGCCTGATAAATCACCCTCTAAGTATTCAACCTTCTAGAGAGGGCAGGTGGAAGAGTTCCCCAAAAGCAACCAATCAGGTACTACCGATCATAAAAAGAGGTGGTTTTAATCCTCTGGGAAGGGGTCTGGAATGGGTGTAGATCACTGGACTTGGTTGGCCTAAGGTGTTGTGAGTGAGTAGGGGTTGTCTTTGTTTGAGTTTATTTAAAAGCTTGGGCTGTGGGCCAAGTGTTCCAGTCTTCTCATCCCTCCCTTTTAGTTTTTGTTGGTTTAGTAGTTTATTTTTGCCTATTTTGCGACCAGAAAGGTCACCAGTCCAGGTGTTGGGTGTGCTCCCTTCGTTGGCTGATTAGTTGGCTGTACCAGCCTGACGGGAGGCATCATCACCCAACCAGATGGGTAGTCAAATTAGATTGAGTGCATACTTGGTTGTGTTATAGTTGTGTTTGTGCATCTTGGGCGGTATTCGCCTGCAGTGCATGTTGCTGTTTGTTATTGTAGATTGTGCTGATTTTGGCTTCCTTTCTCTGCCATCATACTTTAACTTAGCTGTTTATTTATTTATTTATTTATTTATTTATATAAATATATATTTAACAGTTTTTCTGCCAAATCTACATCTCTGTGTTTTTATTTATTATTATATTATAGTTGTTTAGTGATTGGCACACATGACGCCCCTGATCCAATAGAAGGTTTATGAACTTGATAAATGACAGTTAGAAACTGATTGGTCACATTGAGCAACTTCACCACTTTATCTCTCGCTACGGTTTGATACATCTCCCCCACAGTGTTTTCTGAATGGAGAGACAATAACGAACACAATTTTCACCGCCTGACTGTCCTGTTTTTCACATGACCTGATTTTGTACTGCAAAAGTGCTGATGCCTCCAGTGCTACAGAACTTGCTCCTCTGTGTGTTACTAGATCTAGTGTACTGTGTCTCAGACCTGTTTTCGGGGAAGGAGGGCGTCAGATCCTGGTTGTTCGGAGAGAAAAACTGGATAACGTCCACGCACTGGGAAATCTTGGAGTCTGTTTGAAGGAGCTCCTGGGAGTAAATCTCTAATAGACGGAGCCTGTCCAGAAAACGGGTGGAGAATCTGCTCCGGAACAGCAACAGGACATCTTTAAAAAAGAATAAATGAACAAAGACAGTTGAGTGGGTTCTATCTGTAATCACCTGGCCCAGGATGCATTGGTTCTTAAGATCTGTTTTGATTTATTAGGGCTATGTAAGTGAAAGAGAGTGTACAGTATATTCCAGTTATAGACAGAGCATATGTTTTATTTTTAAATTAGCACTGATGATTGTAAATATACCCAAGAGCGTTTCCTGCTGGTGAAACGCGTCGACACTGAATAGTAATAAGTTAAATATGAACAGATAACGGTTTATTTTACCAAATTATTTATTATTCATCTTATTCAACTGATAATTAGATAAATAAAACTTGTTGCTTGTTGTATCTATCCTGCTAGTTAGGCAGGTTTACTCTGTATCTAACCGTCCAGAGAGGTAAAGTGGAGAAGTTGCCCAGCTCCTAGCAATCATTCATCTAGTGCAGTCTATAAAATTACAGTCAAGCTGGGCACACACCTAACAGATATATCTACAGATGATGGTTGTTCATACACACTGAACCACTATCACCTGTCATCGGCTGTGGGTCAACCTGGCCAGGGGTCGCGCTCCCCTCCCCGCGACCTCTGCCATATATACAGCACGATGGACAGATATATCTACAGATATATATATATATATATATATACACAACGTTGTTCACAGACATATCACTGGTACACACTGGCCGACGCACACAAGATATATTGGCCGATCAATTGATCTGCCAGTATATCTGCCGGTTTGTATCCAGAATTAGAGAAACTGATTGGTTGCTATGCAAAGCTTTTCCACTTATATCTCGCAAAGGTTTGATTGGATGAATATCCTGTTAGTAAAAAGGAGCACGTAAACTAGGGTATATGTGCCAGGATGAAGTCAAGAGGTTGGCAGTAATGTCAACAGTTATGATGTTGACATTGTTAAAATGTCAGCAGACAACTGATCAATGTTCTCAGAATGTTGACAGATGAAATGTCTACATTGTCAGAATGTCAACATTAGGGGTAGGCTGAGGGTATAAGGTTAGGGTTAGACTGCAGGGAAAAGTTAGGGTTAGGCTGCAGGGATAAGGCTAGGGTTAGACTGTGGGGAAAGGTTAGGCTGCAGGGGAAGGTTAGGGTTAGGCTGCAGAGGAAGGTAAGTGTTAGGCTGTGGGAGGGAGGTTTGGGTTAGGCTCAGGGGAAGGTTGGGGTTAGGCTGCAGGGGGAGGTTAGGGTTAGGTTGCAGGGGGAAGGTTAGGGTTAGGTTGCAGGGGAAGGTTAGGGTTAGGTTGCAGGAGGAGGTTAGGGTTAGGTTGCAGGGGGAGGTTAGGGTTAGGTTGCAGGAGGAGGTGAGTGTTAGGCTGCGGTGGGAGGTGAGTGTTAGGCTGCGGGGGGAGGTGAGTGTTAGGCTGCTTGGGAGGGTTAGGCTGCAGAGGAAGGTGAGTGTTAGGCTGCAGGGGAAGGTTAGGGTTAGGTTGCAGGGGGAAGGTTAGGGTTAAGTTGCAGGGGGAAGGTTAGGGTTAGGTTGCAGGGGGAGGTTAGGGTTAGGTTGCAGGAGGAGATGAGTATTAGGCTGCGGGGGGAGGTAAGTGTTAGGTTGCAGAGAAAGGTGAGTGTTAGGCTGCAGGGGAAGGTTAGGGTTAGGTTGCAGAGGAAGGCAAGGGTTAGGCTGCGGGGGGAGGTTAGGGTAAGGCTATGGAAGGGGAGGTTAGGGTTAGACTGCAGGGAACATTTAGGATTAGACTGCAGGGAAAGGTTAGGGTTAGGCTGCAGGGGAAGGTTAGCAATAGGCTGCAGAGGAAGGTGAGGGTTAGGCTGCGGGGGGGGGGAGGTTAGGGTAAGGCTGTGAAAGGGGAGCTTAGGGTTAGACTGCGGGGGAAAGTTAGGGTTAGGTTGCAGGGGAAGGTTAGGGCTAGGCTGCAAGGAGAGGTTAGGGTCAGGCTGTGTGAGGAGGGGTGTTAGAATTAGGCACTAGAGGGAGAGTTAGAGGTAGGGATTAGTGTTAGGGATAGGGAAGAAATTCTTACAGGAATGCTGGAGGATCAGAGCTCTGATCAAGAATTGATGGTCACATGACCAACGCCGAGACCCGGAAGATGCCACTGAAATTGCTACAGCCACCAAGAGAAGGTAAGTCACCTCTGTTGACATTCGAACATGTCGACATTTCATCACTGTCTACATGATAACGGTATTTTTTTAAATATTATAAATTATTTTGATTTTATTTCAGATTGCTGTAGAGCCACGGTGGTTATAGAACCACTTTATTAACAGGGAAAGGAAGAGAGGAAAAATCTTCTGCACTTTTAGGTGATTTATATCAATTGTGGTTGTGGCCCCAATATCTAGTGAGCAATCATTTATTTTTCTATCTTGGGGGTGCTGCCATGGACAATGGGTCAGTCAAAATATAAACAAGAAATAGAGAAGAATTGTCTCTCACTGGCGCACTGAAAGAATAGGTATAAAATATAACTTTTATTTCTTAATTAAAATGCCGCCTCTGCAGTGAAATATTAAAAGCAACTTTTAACATAAAGAAAAATTGTGAAGTTGGTGAACATATAATAAATAAACTAATTTTAAAAACTCTGTCTGTTATTTACTTCTTAATGCTATTAACAGTACAGAGTATCATTGATCTCTAATATTGAATAGGTGCGCATTTGAAACGTTTAGTAAATTGTGGGGGGTATATAGTCAAATCCCGTGTTATATTTATTTCAATTTATATTACTAGTATATCTTTCCTAAATACAGACATTTAATTTAAATTCTAACAGTACAAATATTCTGATTAATCTATCATAGATTATAATGCTCGTGTACTAACCATAGTGGCGATACACATACTGATAATTGATTACGAATTATACTCACAAAGCCCCAGACTTGTAAAAGAATGGTGTTTCAAGTATAAATAAAATGATATGATTCAACCCATGACTAATACTTAAAGATATACTGGAGAATGTCCCTTACCAATTAACAGCAGCTTTATACATATACTGTTCTATGGGTCTGATTCAGAGCCGGACGCTATTTGCGCTCGCTCGTTCAGAAAAAGGGGGTGGCTATTCAAATGAACCGTTCGCTCTTTGTGGTCTGTTCACACCTCTAGGTCTGAACGAGCGAAGAAAACTTGCGGTCGTAAATTTGGAAAATACGCCCCTTGGCCGCTCGCATCATACGTCATGTCCGCTATTTATTAGATTAATCGAGTACATTGACCAGCGTATCAACTGCTCGCTATTCTTGTGGTTGGTTTTTCCTACCGCTATCTTGCGAGCAGTTCTGACTATAAAACAACCAAGTGACGTGGTCAATGACGCTGCTGTTTTAATTATGCACACCCTTAAAACGCCCGTTTTGACCTTTAAGCACGCCTGCGTTCTGATCTCCACTCTCCGTTTTCAAGCACCTTCCCCTGTTACCACCCACATACGCCTCCTCCTGTCACTCAAAATAGCAGGCACTCGCTATATAGCGAACAAACGATTTTCGGCCGTACTGACTGGTTCGCGCATGCGTATTACAATTCGTATGCATGCGCAGATGTGCGAACATCGCTCATAACGAACGAGCGGCCGCTTACGAGCGGCTCTGAATGAGGGCCTATGCTCACTTAAGTATGAAGATCTGAGGAATGAGCTTTAAAATAGCTCAGTTACACAATACTCGCCTATGATATCAGTTCTGTTTGCAATTGTAGCTTATGTGGATGTGATACTTGTAAAGTGAAATAATATTACCAGTTCAATCATATGTAAACATTCTAATCTAAGGTGAACTGATACTGTTTCAAAATATATAAAACTCACAGTATGTGATAAATAATTATGAAAACACAGCCTCCAAGGTAAGTATTCTCTATCCTAATTCTACGCCCTAACCGTCCCTATAGGGGTGCCTAACCCTAATCCTCCCGCTGCCTAAACCTTTGTCCCCCGGGGGGTGCCTAACTCTAAATCCCCCCCGGGGGTGCCTAACGCTGACCCCCCTTCCCTTAGTCTTCACCTAACCTACCGGGGGGGGTGCCTAACCCTAAATCCCCCCCGGGAACCCTACACCGAACCCTCCCCCCTGCGGCTATCCATGCTCGGCACCCGGCGTCCATTCGATCGGGATGCCAGGTGCCGGTCTCCCGGCGTCGGTAAAATGACAGGCGTCTAGATTTAGACGCCTGTCATTTAACCCTCGCCGGGATTAAGCAGTCAGGGAGCCGGCTGTCGAGATTAGGTCCACCGGCCTCCCGACTGCATACCCCACGGACTTCACAGATTGCTTATACTACAAATCTGAGGAAGTACATTTATGGCTAGTAAATGAGCATTATAAACAATGCTCGATTAATCAGAATATTTGTACTGTTGGAAATTACTTAAGTTGTCTGTATTTAGGAAAGATATACTAGTAATATAAATTGAAATAAATGTAACACGGGATTTGACTATATACCCCCCATAATTTCCTAACCGTTTCAAATGCGCACCTATTCAATATTAGAGATCAATGATACTCTGTACTGTTAATAGCATTAAGAAGTAAATAACAGGATAGTGAGATAGACTTTTTAAAATTATTTTCTTTATTTTATGTTCACCAACTTCACAATGTTTCTTTGTATGTTAAATGTTGCTTTTAATATTTCACTGCAGAGGCAGGCATTTTAATTAAGAAATAAAAGTTATATTTTATACATATTCTTTTAGTGCGCCAGTGAGAGATAATTCTTCTCTATTTCTTGTTTATATTTCGGCTATAGAACCAGCAATGTGACTGCAATAACTACAAAAGCACCTCCAACATTATAGCAGATCGATGCCCCTATTCTCCCCTAAAGTTCTGAGGCCCTGCTCTCCTTTACGAGTTTCCACCCCCGGGTACTAGCCATGATCACCTTTGTGGCTCCTTCAAACTGACTTAAGGTCAACAAATGAACAGACCAAATCATCTAATAACATATTTGTATAATAATAAGGTGCAGAGAATAAGTAAAGTCAATAGTTCACAACAGTTTGCTCTCTGGCTCCTCAGATCTCCCATTTACACATTGCTCAACACTTGCGCTATAAAATTTATTGCATCGGAACATTTCCTGGTGGTAAAGCTGATACAGTACATATAGTTACAGACTATTCAAATAAATGTATAAATAAAACAACAAAATAAACCTACAGTAAAGAGAAAGCAGGATGTGGGGAAGGGTGTTACCTTCAAACCTCTAATAAACTGTTTAGATAAAGAAAAAGATACCATGGAGCTAATAGTGTATGTATAAGGTGAATAAACTGTTTAGATAAAGAAAAAGATACCATGGAGCTAATAGTGTATGTATAAGGTGAATAAACTGTTTAGATAAAGAAAAAGATACCATGGAGCTAATAGTGTATGTATAAGGTGAATAAACTGTTTAGATAAAGAAAAAGATACTATGGAGCTAATAGTGTATGTATAAGGTGAATAAACTGTTTAGATAAAGAAAAAGATACCATGGAGCTAATAGTGTATGTATAAGGTGAATAAACTGTTTAGATAAAGAAAAAGATACCATGGAGCTAATCGTGTATGTATAAGGTGAATAAACTGTTTAGATAAAGAAAAAGATACCATGGAGCTAATAGTGTATGTATAAGGTGAATAAACTGTTTAGATAAAGAAAAAGATACCATGGAGCTAATAGTGTATGTATAAGGTGAATAAACTGTTTAGATAAAGAAAAAGATACCATGGAGCTAATAGTGTATGTATAAGGTGAATAAACTGTTTAGATAAAGAAAAAGATACTATGGAGCTAATAGTGTATGTATAAGGTGAATAAACTGTTTAGATAAAGAAAAAGATGCCATGGAGCTAATAGTGTATGTATAAGGTGAATAAACTGTTTAGATAAAGAAAAAGATACTATGGAGCTAATAGTGTATGTATAAGGTGAATAAACTGTTTAGATAAAGAAAAAGATACCATGGAGCTAATAGTGTATGTATAAGGTGAATAAACTGTTTAGATAAAGAAAAAGATACCATGGAGCTAATAGTGTATGTATAAGGTGAATAAACTTTTTAGATAAAGAAAAAGATACCATGGAGCTAATAGTGTATGTATAAGGTGAATAAACTGTTTAGATAAAGAAAAAGATACCATGGAGCTAATAGTGTATGTATAAGGTGAATAAACTGTTTAGATAAAGAAAAAGATACCATGGAGCTAATAGTGTATGTACTGTATAAGGTGAATAAACTGTTTAGATAAAGAAAAAGATACCATGGAGCTAATAGTGTATGTATAAGGTGAATAAACTGTTTAGATAAAGAAAAAGATACCATGGAGCTAATAGTGTATGTACTGTATAAGGTGAATAAACTGTTTAGATAAAGAAAAAGATACCATGGAGCTAATAGTGTATGTACTGTATAAGGTGAATAAACTGTTTAGATAAAGAAAAAGATACCATGGAGCTAATAGTGTATGTATAAGGTGAATAAACTGTTTAGATAAAGAAAAAGATACCATGGAGCTAATAGTGTATGTACTGTATAAGGTGAATAAACTGTTTAGATAAAGAAAAAGATACCATGGAGCTAATAGTGTATGTACTGTATTAGGTGAATAAACTGTTTAGATAAAGAAAAAGATACCATGGAGCTAATAGTGTATGTATAAGGTGAATAAACTGTTTAGATAAAGAAAAAGATACCATGGAGCTAATAGTGTATGTACTGTATAAGGTGAATAAACTGTTTAGATAAAGAAAAAGATACCATGGAGCTAATAGTGTATGTATAAGGTGAATAAACTGTTTAGATAAAGAAAAAGATACCATGGAGCTAATAGTGTATGTATAAGGTGAATAAACTTTTTAGATAAAGAAAAAGATACCATGGAGCTAATAGTGTATGTATAAGGTGAATAAACTGTTTAGATAAAGAAAAAGATACCATGGAGCTAATAGTGTATGTATAAGGTGAATAAACTGTTTAGATAAAGAAAAAGATACCATGGAGCTAATAGTGTATGTACTGTATAAGGTGAATAAACTGTTTAGATAAAGAAAAAGATACCATGGAGCTAATAGTGTATGTACTGTATTAGGTGAATAAACTGTTTAGATAAAGAAAAAGATACCATGGAGCTAATAGTGTATGTATAAGGTGAATAAACTGTTTAGATAAAGAAAAAGATACCATGGAGCTAATAGTGTATGTACTGTATAAGGTGAATAAACTGTTTAGATAAAGAAAAAGATACCATGGAGCTAATAGTGTATGTATAAGGTGAATAAACTGTTTAGATAAAGAAAAAGATACCATGGAGCTAATAGTGTATGTATAAGGTGAATAAACTGTTTAGATAAAGAAAAAGATACCATGGAGCTAATAGTGTATGTATAAGGTGAATAAACTGTCTTGAAATAAATGAATACTTCTTAGCCATTTGACATGATGGGCTCCTAGTCGCCATGTGGCTATATATAGCAGACGCACATTCCTGACTGTGGCCGGCTTGTGGATCCAGGACCCCAGAGAAAGAGCAAGGAATGGTCAGTAGTGGTACCTCTCCCCCCAGACACCATTACACTGACTAGGACGAAGCAGCATATGCAGTATACAAGACATCTGCATATGGAACCTCCCCTTGTAGAAGTCTGAGCAACTGGCTCTGAGAAGATCCATGTTAGATCTGTCAAGTATAACAGTTTTCCTTTCATCTCCTGGAACAGCACCCTGCAGCCAGTAGCACTAGTGCAGAACCGCCTGGAGCGTTCAAGGGATGCTCTGGGCGGTGCTCTACTCAGGGGTGTATTAAGAGAGGAGGGGGCCTGTGTTCATTCCCTGCCCGGGGGCCCCCTCCTCTCTCCCCGGTGGCTGGCAGCGCACTGACGAAGCAGTAGACTCTTGGCACTTGTCTGTACCCAGAGTCTATTGTGCATGCGCACTGCTGCGCCAATTTCCCAGCGATTTCCCTACTGCGCATGCGCAAAACACCAGAAAAATGGCTGACATGGCCATTTTCCAGGGGTTTTGTGTGGCGCTGATACAGCCGACACAGGACTTTGGAGAGGTAAGTATAAAAATATGGGTGCAGGTTGTGGGGAACCGCACACCCTGCACCTATTATAGATATGCCCCTGGCTCTACTTCCCCGGGGCCGATGCCCCTGCCCCCTATGCATGACATTATGACACACAGGTTCAGGTGGCGTGGCTGGCACAGGGTGTGCACCGCTGTGTTGTTACGATTTTGCTTCATTTAACCACACCCCTCCGCACAGACCCGTAAACTGCGGGGTTTCTGCAAATGAGGCGGGGCCTAATGATGGCTATAGTCTGGCCCCGCCCCCCCCCAAACCTGAGAGCAGCAGCTCCTCTCTGACTGAACCCGGAATGGATAACAAAAATATCGGTCAGTGCGTCCATGAAGGATGCACTGGAAAAAGATTTCCCTAAAGAGCCATAGAAATGGAGGATCCACAGCTGGAGAGGAATCCTATAACTCAGAGTAATACTGATGAATTGCCCTGAAAATTATGGCGATAATAAATTATACTTATCGGCACACAAGTGCAGGGCTTGATAAATACCCCCCGATAATTCTAAACTGAGAGCTATAGTAGCAGAAAATCTGAAAGCCGCAATGAATAAACGAGGAGGATAGTAAAACTTATAGTGAAGCTTTCCCTCCTTTTACCTCACACATTTCTATTTGGACTGCTGAACTTGCAAATGTGGGGGCAAAGACATTTTCCACCAGCCATTTGGAAAACAGGAATGTGGGTGTGCATCTGTGAGTGACGGACAGTGAAACGCGTCTGACCAATCGGAAAAGCTCTGGGCAGCTGTGTGTTTTACTGTGTGTTTTACTATTTCATAAATAATCATTTGGGATAAATATTAAGATTTCCATATATTTTCCATTTTTTTATCCATGTAAGTATGTCACTTATCCCGCACGTCACTTTCTCCGCTTACATTACGCATATGTTCTTCTTTTGGCATTGTTCAATTTTTTTAGTGTTAAACAATTTATATTTTCCATTCACGGTGCTCAGTATTAGTAAAAGGCTTCCCATTAGGAGCAGTTTCCCAATTCTTGCTATTTTGTTTATGTGAGAGGCATAACGTGGGATTGTGAGGCCGTGCTTACAGTGTCTGCATATGGTGCACATGCTGTGTGCGGCTAGCTCCAGCTAAATGTTTATTTATGGCAGCACAGACGGTGTAATGGTTAGCATTACTGCCTCACAGCACTGATGTCGTGGGTTCGATTCCCACCACGGCCCTAACTGTGTGGAGTTTGTATATTCTCCCTGTGCTTGCGCGTGTTCCTCCGGGTACTCCGGTTTCCTCCCACACTCCAAAAATATACTGGTAGGTTAATTGGCTCCCAACACAAATTACCCCTAGTGTGTATGTGTGTGTGCATGTGATAAGGAACATAGGGTCTGATTCAGAGCCACTCGTAAGCGGCAGCTCGTTAGCTCCGAGCGATGTTTGCCCAACTGCGCATGCGTAGGGATCGTTATACGCTTGCGCGAACCAGTCAGTGCGGCCGAAATTCATGTGCTCGCAAAATAGCGAATGCCTGCTAATTTGAGTGAAAGAATGAGGCGTATGTGGGTGGTAACAGGGTAAGGTGCTTGAAAACGGGGAGTGGAAATCCGATCGCAGGCGTGCTTAAAGGTCAAAACAGGCGTTTTAAGGGAGTGCATAATTAATCCAGCAGCGTCATTGACCACGTCACTGGGTTATTTTATAGCCAGAACTGCTCGCAAAATTGTGGTAGCAAAAACCAACCACAAGAATAGCGAGCAGTTCATACGCTGGTCGATGTACTCGATTAATCTAATAAATAGCGGACATGACGTATGGTGCGAGCGGCCAGGGGGCGTATTTTTCAAATTTACGTTTGCATGTTTTGCTCGCTCGTTCAGACTTAGAGGCGTGAACAGACCGCAAAGTGCGAACGGTTCATTTGAATAGCCACCCCTTTTTAGAAAATGAACGACCGCAAATAGCGAGCGGCTCTGAATGAGGGCCATAGATTGTAAGCTCCACTGGGGCAGGGACTGATGTGAATGGCTAAATATTCTCTGTAAAGCTCTGCGGAATATGTGTGCGCTATCTAAATAACTGGTAATAAATAATAAATAAATTTACTACACCGACATAACTGCATTTTTCAGAAGCATCTGTCTGTGACGCTGTCAGGCATACTGTAGCATACCTGTATTTTGTGTCTCCTGAGGAAATATGCCTCTTACCTTTAAGTATGGGAAGAACTCGCTCAGACTTATTCACCAGCCCGGACTCCAGCGGAAATTTTTTCATAAGTAATTTCTAAATGAACAAAGAAGAACAGAAAATGGATTAGATTCGTCCTCAACCAATAATTACTAGGGGGATACATTACACCCGTTGTTGCTGTCCATGGAAAGGTGATCGGTGGCCAGACAATTGTCTCTTATACTCATGTGGAAATATTAATCTTCTCATGCAGGAACTCCATGTTATTGGAAAAAACAGCCACATATCTTGTCCTGGGGCCTCTTTGGGGTCTTTCTCATTACATGGTACATTACAGTGTATATTCATATTGTACTGTACATAAAAATAGTCTGCAAAACTCTATACTTTTATAGTAAGGTCTAAATAGTGTAGGCCTAAGTCTGTCCCAGTTTATGAGCAAGGACCAGTCACACCTAAACATAATGCCGGCAGCCATTTTGTGGCCTGGACCAATATTCAGCCTATCAATTCATTAGGGACTAGCGACATCATTATGACATGGGGGTAGGATTCATTCTCGCAGATATCGCCTCATGCCACAATGGCTACCACTTGTTACACAGCCTCAACAAGGCAAATGGCGCCTTAGGGTGTTTGCTGATGGTGGGGGCTGTCTTGTGAATGCCTCTGTTCTCACATCTGAGAATCTTGATGCAGTGTTAGTCAGCGTGCAACCATTGCTCCAAGGGGGATGTGGCTACAAGTCCTTGGCAGGATGTCCCTGTAACGTTTATGCATTAAAAGTACCAACACCTTAAAGTGGACCTTTTAATCTATAAACGGTACAAAATGCTGGTCACGTGACCAATGATTTGCCTAGTCTGTAGTTCCCTGGACAGGTGTTAGTAGTACTATGCCCCCCCCTCCCCTCACACACATATTCCCCTCTTGTGCTCTTGGTTATGGATCACAAGTTGTAACCATATGTTTGGTTAAATACCAAGGAGAGTGAGACAAAGGACCCTTAGATGCTGCTTGCAGAGCGTCAGCGTAACAGCTTCTCTAAGGAGGGAGGGTGTCAATCTCCTAGCTCAAACTGAGTGAACAATAATTAATGGAAAAGGATCAGCGCTATGAAATGTCAGATGAATGTACGTATTAAAATATAAATTATTTTGTCAGTGTGGAACACGTCTCAGAAATAAAAAAATAATTTTAATAACAAATGCAACATGGCTACAGATACACACATGGATCACACAGAGAATAAAATGATCACAATAACTATAATATATTGCATTGAATGGTCTCCTAGCTAACAGAAAAACATTTTTTTTTTTGCACAAACTGAACAGTGTTCCTGATAAGTCCCAAGCGAGTAAGGTGAATATTGAGTTCCTGCCATATTCAGGGATAACTAAAATAGGATAAAAGTGCATCCAGATGGAAATGGAATAATTTTGTAGCCAGTATCCAGCGTTAGAGGGAGAAGCCTGTGCCAGTCCAAGCAGATGTGCCCAGAAACCATTTAGCAAAGAGTAAATGCACATGATGATAGGTATGAAGTCCTGGGGCTGGTCTTTAACGATATCAAATGGAATTAGATGTTCTGGTTAGGAATATATCACAGGTCCATCTGGTTGGTCCACTGCCTGGCACCAAAAACACCTGACGTGTTTCGTTGTGTTTCTCCCGCAACTTCATCAGAGGCGAATAAGGCTGTGAATAAGCCTGTCAGTTTAAATATCAACTAGTTGCTAAGTAGGGTGCTAAGACCTGTGGTCATCACATAATTCATTTTCGTCTGCACCTATTGTATTTCAAATTAATTTAAAAGGGGCACTCCTATGTCTGACTACAGACTAAACAAATAAAAAAATAATAATTGATCCAATATTTAACTTGGTCTTGTGACCAATGATCAATTTATTATTTTTTTGATTTGCTTAGTCCGCAGTTAGACATTTTTCCTATATAATACATGTCATTCAATGCAATATATTCATGTTACTGAAATCATTTTATTCTCTGTCTGTGATGCATGTTTGTATTCGTAGATGTGTTGCATTTGTTATTATGTTGCATTTGTTATTAAAATTACATGTTTTAGATCTGAGATTTTGTCCCCTCTAATCATATAATCTAAATTTTTATACGTAAATGCATCTGACATTTTATAGCATTGTTCCATTAATATTTAGGTAAATGATAAGCGGAGATTTAAAAGGGATAACAAGTTTACCCGCTATAGTACACACTATAGTACCAATTATGGGCAGAAACTGGTGATACAGAACCAAAACCATTTCCAGTGCCACACTCTGTAGACCTTACTAAACACTTAGGGCCGTATTCAATTAGTTTTGCACTTGCGATACTTTTTCGCATGCCGGACTTTTCGCCTACATCGCGTATTTTAGCTGTGGAAACTTATCGTGCGCGCCCCCGCTATTCGCCGTATTCAATTCCAAAACACGCGAAAACGCAGCCCGGCGAATTCAAACCAGGCAAAAAGTGCTGTCAGATTAGGGGAAATCAGCCTGACACCCCCTAAAAGATGCACTAACATTGGGGATCAATATACAAGCCCCCGAATAGCCCTAATAAAGCTATTTGGGGTTCTTAAGGTGTATCAATTTCTTCTAATTAGCGTCTTTGCACTAGTGGTGAAGAATAGCATTAAGCATTTGGGAAAAATAAGTAGTCCTGTCAAATTTGGGGTACATGATAATGGGTACAAGCATGGTTTAAAGCAGCTACAGTAAAGTTTAAAAAATCCTAAAAAACGCACCTCTAGCAAACACCTGCAATCAAAAAAACACCTCACCCATACTTGCAGACCCCCAAAAGTCTATTTCGCTAGTTTAAAAGTTCGTACCCACATTTTGCACTTTTTTGCCCCCATTTTCAAAGTGCTTTTTTTGGGGTGTTCCTCACTTTTTGGGGGGGATTTTTTGATGCAGCTATCCTTTGGCGGACTGTCCCAAGGGTGCAGAGTGCACCCCAAAATAGCAATTTTGCACTTTTTTATCGACACCTATTCCTAAGCAAATCTTTTTCACGTGCGCAATGAGCGTGTGCGAGCCCCGTAGCGACTGAGAATTTCACTCGCTCCGGAGCTCGCAGCAAAACGGGGCGGCTGTCGATGTTGATCGATAGCTCGCCCCATTTTGTAGGCGGGTAGGGGGGGTGGCTGAACAAACGGAAGCGTTCCCGAAGGAATGCCTGCCGTTTGTGGGAGGCACCACTGACATCACTCGTGATGTCACTAGTGGACTTCCGGCTCTGTTAGAGCCGGAAGTCCACTTGGCATTGCGAGTGTTGAGACCCTACCACAAGGGTCTCCTCGCAATGCCGATGGTCGCAATAATCGCGACCATCGCCAGGCCGCTCGCACAAGCTGTGGGTGGTCACCCACAGCTGTGCGAGCGGCCTGGAGGCCGGAATTAAAAAAAATAGGGACGCCCTGATTCAGAGCCCTGACTCAGGTCCTAAGTTCCATCTGCCCCCTGGATTCCGGCAGCATCAGAGAGGAGACGGGAGCAGGCAGCAGCCCCAGCTGATGGTTGCGGACGCTTGTGTTGTGTGCAAATTACTCCAAAAATTACCCAAAAAACAGCATAGAATAAGCCATCCCCCTGAAAATTATTTATTCTTATTATTCGCTAATGCAAACTCAGCTGAATCAATTTACATGCCAATTAGCAGTGTTATTAGCTACAACAAACGATTATTAGCTGCTTGCATTGTGTGGCTCAAAATAGAAACATCACTCTGAACATCAGTAACATTCGATAGTATCGATTGTACTCTGGGGCTTGAGAGAGCACGTACCCAACCTTAAGCTGTAAGATCAGCCAGGCCTCGAACCTGCTCGCAGACTGACGTTTTACTATTTCCGGCCTTCTATGTCGGTCGTAGCAGGTAATTTATGTACGCCCCTGAAACGCCCTGAAAACGGTGAGGAACACCTGCGTTTTCAGACCACCACCCCCGTCAACACCCACAAACGGCCTTTCATGTCAATCAACTCTCGGAAGCCACTTCCTGCTCGTAAGCCGTACGATCGACAGCATTTTGGATCGCAAGGTCTCGTAAGCAAATGCGCACAACTAATCGTACGCATGCGTGGTTTGGAAACATCGGATGCGTACGACCAAGCGGCCGCTTACGACCGACTCTGAATGAGGTCCTTAGTAAGATGGTAGACTAAAAAAATAATGAAGAGGAAAGGAGTCCTAAGGTAAGTGAACTACAATGGTTGAAGAGAACAGGTGGAAAAAGGGTGTTTTTTATATAAAGAACCGCTGGCAGTGTGTGCTTCAGGTACAATGTGGCATACTTACCTACTCTTCTGTAAGTTGCGGGAGGCTCTCGATTTTCGGGTACACCCTCTCACCCCCAGGAGAGTGGCCGGATCTCCTGCATCCCTCCCACTTCCTAGTGACGTGGGCAGAATGGGGAAGTAAATCGCAGTCCGTATAGAGGGGGCGCGGCTAAAATCCCGCAAAAACACCAATGGCCTATGAATCGCGGCATTTTGCAGCAGTAGGGGCGGGGCCTAATAACATTGGAGGACATGAGAAAAGTAGGTAGGCGTGCAATAAGGTTTATTTACATATACTTTACATTTATTTTTTATATTAATTTTGTGGCACGAATGTAGATGTCACTCTTCAGTGTGACCTAGAAATTTGTGGCCCTCCCCGTCCATGCACATACAGATATATAATAGTATTAATACTAACAAATGTTATCTTATAAAATAGAATTAGACGGTCTGACATCAAAATGTTGAAACAGTAACTGTGCAAATCAAATTAGGTAAATTGCTAATTCTCAGCACAATGTCAATGCTATTATTAATACTGTAATATTAGCCCTCACCCCAGTGTCTGTGTAACACCCAGCCAGTTTATGTCACTTACGGAAAGATCCTTAAAATTGTCATATGTTCTGTAAATACGGATGTTGTTTCGATCAGACCACAGAATGCAGAACATGTAGAGCTGCAAACACAGGAAACAAAATGTCATTTTCATTGAAAACAATTAAAGTTTAAAACTCTGGGCCTGATTCAGAGCCGGACGCTCTGAACGAGCGCCCGCTCTGAATCAGGGCGTTTTTTTTTTTTAATAGTGCGACCTCTTGGACGCTCGCATAGCTGTGGGTTACCATCCACAGCTTATGCGAGTGTCCATGATGATGGTCTTGCGATGGTCTTGCGACGAGCTCGGGCTTGCGACGAGACCCTTGCGGTAGTGTCTTGTCTGCCGCAAGCCCTGAAGTGCTTTTGGCTCTATCTGAGCTCTGAGCCAAAAGCACTCCCACTGACATCACTAGTGATGTCAGTGGGGCCGGACCCAGACGGTAGGCGTTCCCATGGGAACGCTTCCGTCTGGGCAGCCATGCCCCCGGCACGCCCACCAAAGGGGGCGTGCTGTCACTCACCATCGACAGCACGCCCCTTTGGTGCGAGACCCGGAGCGACGGCTTGGCCGTCGCTATCCGGGTCTTGCGCATGCGCACGACGGAACAGCCTCCGTCGTGCGCATGCGCACTTGCCCAACATCGGCCCGCTTGCGAACGCTCAGCGCTCGCGAGCGGGTCTGAATCAGGCCCTCTTTTGTATTTCAAAAATTTGAGACTATGGATATGAGAAACTATCCATAACTTTTTGCGCGCATCCGATGTCCAGTGTACACGCTGCTCAATTATCTCCTATCTGAAGGATTTCTATCACAGGCGACGTTTAAATATGCAAATTTCGCAGCTACCAGGATTTTCAATTGAGATGCCCACCGGCGGCTTTGCAGATCCACCACAAAGACGCAGCATCGGAGGAATATAGGTCGATAATCGGGGATTCTGAGTAACTCTATGGTCTTGCAGGTCCCAAAAACATTCACGTTTGAGGTCTGAGTCTCCAACGACCCCCCCCCCCATTGCTGCCCGCAAACGGTCCAGACCTGTCAATCAAAATGTCCTGCTCCAGGCCAGGTCAGCCGAGCAGATCAGACTGGTTTTTAAACAATAATTGGCCCCAGTTGCTGTGTACACACAATCACTATGCGATGAGTCGGCATAGTCACTGCGAACGCATGTCCCAATCACAGTGGCCGGTTTGAGCACACGCACTGCGATGCATACATATGCGCAGAACTAAACATTCAGCTGATTGCGTGCGTAATTGCGTGCGTAATAAATAGCGGACATGACGTATGGTGCGAGCGGCCAGGGGGCGTTTTTATCAAATAAACGAGCGTATGTTTTGCTCGCTCGTTCAGACTTAGAGGTGTGAACAGACTGCAATTTTGCGAACGGATCATTTGAATAGCCACCCCTTGTTTTTGAACGAACGACCGCAAATAGCGAACGGCTCTGAATCAGGCCCTAAATCACACAGTTACTCTAACAATCAAATCAAAAATCATCTGCTAGTCATGTAAGATTTAGGGCCTGATTCAGAGCCGGACGCTATTTGCGGACGGTCGTTCAGGAAAAGGGGGTGGCTATTCAAATGAACCGTTCGCTCTTTGCGGTCTGTTGACGCCTCCATGTCTGAACAAGCGAACAAAACTTGCGGTCGTTTTTTGGATAACTACACCCCCTGGCCGCTCGCATCCTACGTCATGTCCGCTATTTATTAGATTAATCGAGTACATCGACCAGCGTATAAACTACTCGCTATTCTTGTGGTTGGTTTTTCCTACCACAATCTTGCGAGCAGTTCTGACTATAAAATAACCCAGTGACGTGGTCAATGACGCTGCTGTATTAATTATGCACACCCATAAAACGCCCGTTTTGACCTTTAAGCATGCCTGCGTTCGGATCTCCACTCCCCGTTTTCAAGCACCTTCCCCTGTTACCACCCACATACGCCTCCTCCTGTCACTCAAAATAGCAGGCATTCGCTATTTAGCGAACAAACGATTTTGGGCCGCACTGACTGGTTCGCGCATGCGTATTAAAATCCGTACGCATGCGCAGTTGGGCAAACATCGCTCGGAACAAACGAGCGGCCACTTACGAGCGGCTCTGAATCAGGCCCTTAGTACCAAAAACACAACATCGACATTGATCGATTTGTATCGATTATGAATAGATTAGAATCGACTTTTAGTAAATATACCCGTTACATTTGCACTTTGTAAGCTGATTCTTCTGAGTCGGGGAAAAAAGCAGAGAAGAGCCAGTAACTTTGCACCTTGGTAACACCATGCCGCACTGCAGGAGGGACAGATATACAATGTGCATAGAGGCCCTCATTCAGAGGCGGTCGCAAGAAGTGACCGCTCGCTCTGAATGAGGGCGACCGCTTCACTTTTCAAGTGCGGCCTCCTGGTCGCTAGCTAAGCTGTGGGTTACCACCCACAGCTTTAGCGACCGACCAGGGTGATGGTCGCAATGGTCAAGACCATCGCGACCATCGGGGCTTGCGACGAGACCCTATGGTTGGGTCTCGGCAACCGCAAGCCCCAGGGAGCTTCCTGCTCTGATCGAGCAGGAAGCTCCCCACTGACATCATTACTGGTGTCAGTGCGGCCGCCCACAAAACGGCAGGCGTTCCGTCAGGAAAGCCTCCGTTTGTGTAGCTACCTCCCCGCCCCGCCTACAAAACGGGGCGAGCTGTCGATCAACATCGACAGCCACACTTTTGTAGTGAGCTCCGGAGCGAGAGATTTTCTCTCTCGCTCCGGGGCTTGCACACGCGCAGTGCGGCTGCTGCGCGTGCGGAGGGCCTAAACATCGACCCGGTTGCGAGCGCTCATCGCTTATGACCGGGTCTGAATGAGGTCCTATATGTGAGAGGGGCATATCCAAAGTCAAATCTAAATTGCAGTGTAAAAATAAAGCTGCATTTGTGGGCTACATGCAAAAGTATTTACTATACCCTGCACACAACAGTAAATATATTTGCTCTAGTTGAATTTCAACATGGCAGCGGGAACATGAGGAGAGAAGAGAGGGTGAGGAATGGCAACTGTACTGGCATAAAATTGCATGGCAGTGAGTCTTACCTTTTGCCTCCCATGCTGGACTAGTCCAACGGCTTTCGCTTCCACTGGGTATCGACTCATGTTTCTCCTGTGCTCTCACCTGTGTCTGGGCTGCTCACCTGTACAGCACTGGGTTTCATACTCAGAGGAGGAGGGCTGGCTGAGCTTGAACAGCCACTGAGTACACAGCCCCCTCTATTGTTTACAGCTTCCAGAGAAAATTCTCTATTATGCACATAAAGATGAGTAGATATCCGTAAATCCGGTGCCAATCCAAATACTGCACGAAAACCAAACATGTCATAAAGTCCACCTATTATTTTCCAAGGTAATTTCCTATTTTGCAATACCTATGCTGAATTAAGCTGTAAATACAGTCCTCAGAGGTCACACTCCTGGGACATCGGCAGACCCCCTGATGTCTGAAAAATAGATAGGGGGAGATGTTTCAAACCTGCTCAATGGTACAAGCTGATTGGTAGTTACCAGTACATCTTATAAAATGATTGCTGTAAGCTAATTGGTTGCTATGGGCAAATTATCCACCCGATCTATTTAAATGATTTGATACATCTCCCCCAGAGTCAGCAGGACCAAGGAAAGTCCAGCGGTTACTGGGACGTGAGCCCCCAGACAACCTCTTCTACTCACTATGATTGTGTAGCCTCCCAGATACACCCAAACATACCCAGAAACTTACAACTCACATTTTAAGTGTCAAAAATTGCCATAGCCCTTATCTGGAAGTACCCGGAGCCAGAGGCGTTTCTAGAGAGGAGGGGGCCCGTGTGCAGTCTCCGACACTGGCACCCACCTCTCCGCCCAGCGGCCGGCAGTGCACTGAGCTGTGCGCGGCCAGCGCCGGAGTTATAGACTCTGGGCACTAGATTGTGCCCAGAGTCTATAGTGTCTGCACAGGTCACTGGGAAAATGGCTGCGGTGGCCATTTTCCCTGTACTGCGCATGCGCAAACGACGGGAAAATGGCCACTGTGGGCATTTTCCAGTCGTTTTACAGCGCCGGACCCCCGCACCGACATGGGACTCCGGAGAGGTAAGTAATATTATGGGTGCAGAGTGTGCGGTGTGGGGCCCCCCTGGACCCAGGGGCCCGTATTCCCCACACACCCTGCACCCATTATAGATACGCTTTGCCAGGAGCTCTGTCATTGCTGTCCATTATCAATAGCATCTGGCCAAGTCTATCGCATACATTTGCTACCATATGGACTCCATAGTATACTTATTATAGAGTTGCATATCCTCTCTAAAGGGGGATATGTATCAAACCTTGGATAGAGATAAAATTGAGGGAGATAAAGTACTAACCCGTCAGCATCTAACTGTCATGTGATTGAAAAAAGACAGTTAGGTGCTGATTGGTTGGTCCTTTATCTCTCTCCACTGTATTTCTTTCCTAGGTTTGCTCCCCCTTAGACTGACTTATGAGACCCCCCCATGCTGTTTCTTCTTTATCGAATAACCTTATCCCCTCCCTTCCTATTCTTTGCCTTTTCTTCCCCCGATCCCCCTCCTACCTCCTCCCCCAATGTATGTAATGTTTATACTATAGTATGTTGTATTTCTTGTTCCTTATTGAGTTATGTTTTGTATCAGAGTATCAGAGTGCTCCTGCAGTGTTATGTTTCCAGGCACATTCCTATGTATTGCTTCTTCTCTGTTAGATGCTGCACTCCCTACACCTCGTATTCCTCCTGTACCCCCTTCTGTTATATTACTGATAAAATACCCAATAAAAATAAATTAATAAAAAGGGAATGGTTGGTGATACCTGCATTGCTGTCCTTGGTACTGCCAACTTACGGCAGCAGTGATATACGTCCAACCGCCGGAGAACCGGAAATAGTGCAGGTAAATTATCTTTTCGGGAATTGCCAAGGCCCAGGTTTATCAACGAGTGATATTCTTGTTATCACTCTTTACTAATCTTAAATGGTGCTCTAAGCAATTAGCTGCTAACCATCATGTGTTTGAAAACCGACAGGAGCTGATTGGTTGGAGCACCATTTAAGGTTAGTAACCGGTGATAACAAGAATATCATTGATAAATCTGGGCCTGGGGTCTCACTAAGGATCATCATTGCAATTCAGCACAAGTTATTACAAAAGCAAAATGTCTGAGAAGCAAAGCCTTGGCTGGAATGGGTCCTGCTGGAGATGGTCATTGGCAATGCCCTGGTGCCAGTTTATTTACTGAAGTCACTCTGCCACTGAGGACCGATATTTAGAGTGTTTTCTAATTGGCCACATCAATAGAATGCTGTTAATATTGCTGTTATAAAGATCTATATATATGCACCTATTACGTTATATGATATATCGCCCGTTGCATAATGTTTATAGTTTGGTTCTTCTTACGGTCTGAACAGATTTTAGCAAATGTTTCAGTATAACACTGTTTCCTTAGAAGTGAAGTTTAATGGCCTATAACAATATAGAACAGATGTGAACTACATTTTTCACCAGTGCTTTAAATGCCAGCAACATGGTTAGTGAGCCCAGGTGTAGTCACAGGGCACTGTATTAGTGACACAAAGCAGGAAACTGTGGGATCTTGGAGAATTGTGGGTGCACCTGGTAAGAAGGTACTGTACACTTAAGTTATTTGTGTTAGGCACCCAATCTGCCAAAACAAAACCTAAATGATGCGGTCATAATACCGACTCTTGTCAGAATCCCAGCTCTGGCATCCCGAAGGTAAGTAGCGGGGTTAGGGGCAGTAGCGCACGCAAGGGGGGTTTCTGAGTGCCCAGAAACCCCCCTGACAGATAAACTGCAGGAACCATGTTATTAAGCCATGCCCCATTGCAGCAAATTGCCACGCTTCGCGGGTCAATATGGATGAGGCGGAGCCAACATGACGCGATTTCATTAGAATCAAGTCATTTGGCCCCACCCCCTCTCCATTGACCCGTGAATCGCTGCAATTTGCCACGAGGGGGCGGGGCTTAAGAATGTGCTGCCAATCTGCTAGGTCCTGTCCCGGTCAGATCTGCTGCAAGGTAAGTTTGTGTATATGTGACACAGTTGTGTGTATATATGTGTGTGCAAGTAAGGTATGTGTGACATATATGTGTGTATATATGTGTATGTGTGTTTGTGTATATGACTCTATATATTTTGTGTATCTATATATGTATGTGTATACACACTACATATATATATATATATATATATACTATGGAAACCCCCCATAACAAATCCTGCGTTTGCCCTTGGGGGGACGGTTAGCGTTAGAGTTGGGGGCTAGGGTTAGACACTAGGGGTAGGGTTAGGCAATAAGGGGGTTGGGTTAGGCTGCGGTGAGGGAGGGTTAGGTTTAGGCACCGGGGAGGGAGGGTTAGGATAAGGAGACGGGGAGGGTTAGGATACCTACAGACAGGTGTCAGTATCCCTACCCTGTCGGGATACCAGTGTCGGGATTCTGACTGTCGGCCTCCCGAGCACCGTCATCCTGTACCCAACCCAGACCTAATACTGCAGGACTAAACTTTTGAATGCTCTGTTGGAATTGGAAATGCCATCAGTGCTTCTGATATTTCGGGGCAGTGTAGGATTTTTTCTCAGTGGACCTGATGGACCTGAAGCTGCAGCCATCACAGAACAACTGGTGACAGGAAAGACTTTATTTTGCAATCTATTGTAAATCACGTCACACTATCATTTATCATAATGAGCCTGATACACGCAATCGGCCAATGCTCTTTTGTCTGCGCACGAGCCTGCGCCTCGATTTTGCTCAGATTTGGACGCACGGTAGCAGAAATGTGAGGGGTGTTCCTGGACAGTGCCTGGGAGGTAACAGGGGGGTTTGTTATAAGAGCGCACAGAGATGTTGTGTCTTATGGGAGTGTCGCTGATAGTCGCTACCTACAGAGACACTGAGTCGGTCACATAGAAAGACGTACTCAGACTATCTGTCCCTGCTGTTGGGCAGGCGCAAGTCTCGATGGTGCAACCGATGTACTTGTACAACATTGTGCTGATGGTAAATATTTGTGGAAATTGACACTAGTCAAAAGGGGGAGATGTATTAACCGGCGATATGGGGAGAAGTGGTATTAGCTGTAGCTGTCGTCGCCCTGTCACCACAGCAGGGACAGCACTGTCTCTGCTGCGGCGGCTGCCAGTTTCGGGGGCTGCACATGAGATCCCGCACATGCCCAGTGGAGCCGGCCGGGAGGTGAGACATAGCGCAATCAGTGCTAAGCTGATGCGCTGTGGGCTCTGGCAGGGATCGCCGGAGGAAGGGTGTTTACTCCCCCACTCCGGCAGGTGAGATGTTCACACATCTCACTGGTAGTGATTCCTGCTTCGCCTCAGTAAAGAGGTGAAGCAGGAACAGTTACAGCGGCATGATCAGTGCTGCTATAATACATCCTCCCCAATGTTACGTGGCTCAGTGAATAGCATTCCTACCACATAGCAGTGGAGTCACGGGTTGAATCTGACCAGTGCATTGTGAAGTTGCCGCAGACTGAACACTGAGCCCATGTGTATAGCATAACGTATGTAAAACCGCTCTGTGTATGCCCAAAACAGCGGCCACATGCGCCTATGCAGAGGTACGTGATTCTGCCACTTACCCTTCTTGGTGACTGGAGAGACAGGACAGGGGGATTGAAGGGGCTTTCTGTTGTAGGCTGTGCACAGTAGGGGCTTCGGCAGCCTGCTTCCCCTCCACTGATCAGCAACAGGTAAGTGAGGCTGACGGGAGAGGCTATGGTCCTGCTTTATTTACTTAGACAGTGAGACCTGTCAGCTTACGTCTAAATGTGTCTCCAAACCAGGGCTGGGAACATTTCAGGACTGACATATTGTCAGTAAGGGATTCTGCAATATGTGACCTTTTGAGGTGTATTTTTTTTTGTCTTGTCAAGAGTAAACCTTTTTTCTCTAAGGGGTAAATTTACTAAGATAAGTTTTTGTCCCGATTTGTCCCGTTTTTAAACAAGGATAGGATCGATCAAAAACGGCCATTTTATTCACTTATAAAATCGGGAATTTACCAAGCACTCGGTTTTGCCAGGATCGAGTCATTTTGTTATTTTGCCAAGTCCGGGGATGCTACGGAGAGCGGCGCCAGAATAGAGGTGAGTATGGGATCTTTATTCCAGGTACTCCCATTGGCTTCTACTTGGACAAGAGGACAGACCATCTGGCAGCAGGTATGTGTGAGTGAGGTGTAGATATGTAATAATTACAATAGTTTTGAACTGTATACCACATTATTACCCCTGTACCAACAGCCCAGGGATGTGGGGAAGAGCCCTGGGCTTCAGCCTAAGCCTGGGGTTTTGGGAGAGAGGGGACCCCTTCTTGGGGGGTCCCCACCTCCCCTGAGATCCTCGGCTTTGGCTGACAGGCTTGGGGTGTTAATGCTTTGGCCCTGACGACCCAGTGATAGGGTCTCCTGACTGTGGCATTACACCCTGGTCGGTTTGGGTATTGTGCTGGTTTTAAATATAGGGGGACCCTATGCATTTTTCCCCCCAATATTTAAAACCAGGACTGGCCCTGCAGCCAGGTGCTGGTTCCAAAAGTAAGGGGGGAACCCTACACGTTTTTTTCCCTGTCATTTTAGGAACCAGGTCTGGCTGACCAGTCCGGGGCTGGTTATGCTTTTGAGGGGGGACCCCACGTCATTTAAAAAAAAAATGAACTCTTAAAACAATGTTTCCAATATTAAACATACACAAATCACACTGCTCTGTGTATGTTTGATGGAAACTCGCAGCTCCGGAGGTGGTGCATTTGTAACTTCTATTTAGTCCCTGATTTAGCTGCTAAAACAGTCGAATGCAGCAAAACGATTAATGGTAAATTACCGATTTATGCTGAAGTGAATGAAAATTAATTACGATTTCAATCGATGGTGTATTCATTTCTAGTTAAAAAAAACTTCAGAATTTGCGGTATTAACACGCCCAATTTCATCCCCAAAAGATAAAAAAAATAACCCGATTTTAATAATAGTAAATTCCCAAAGAGCAAAAAAATTATATTTTCACCTGAGATTGTAATCTCGGACCAACACAAATCTTAGTGAAGTTACCCCTAATAGTTTAAACCAGTGGTTCCCCAAACTTTTTCAATTCAAGGCACCCTTGGGGTCTCCATGATTTTTTCAAGGCACCCCAAGCCAAAATAATTACCGACCGATCCCTTTTTTAAAGTAGATGGGTCAAAATAACGTAATTAGTATTTAAGTCAGGACAGAACTACTTATTAACTTGTTTGCAAAATGAAAACACATAAATCCGAGGAAAATGAATTTATTTATATATATATTTCTTTCAATTATAATTCTTTCAACAAACAGCTTACAGCACGCATTAACAGGAATAAGAACAAAATAAAAACAATATGCAACAAAATGTGTCCTCCTCCATGTGTCTCTCATTGCAGCCCCCTACTCCTTGCGTCTTCCTTCAAAGCCCCCTCCATGTGTCTCTCATTGCACCACCCTCCGTGTGTCTCTCATTGCACCACCCTCCATGTGTCTCCCTATGGAGCCCCCTCCATGTGCCTCCCTGTGCAGCCCCCTCCATGTGTCTCCCTTAGTAGCATCCTCCATGTGTCTCCCTTTGCAGCCCCCTCCATGTGTTTCCCTGTGCAGCCCCCTCCATGTGTTTCCCTGTGCAGCCCCCTCCATGTGTCTCCCTGTGCAGCCCCCTCCATGTGTCTCCCTGTGCAGCCCCCTCCATGTGTCTCCTTGTGTAGCCCCCTCCATGTGTCTCCCTGTGCAGCCCCCTCCATGTGTCTCCCTTAGTAGCATCCTCCATGTGTCTCCCTTTGCAGCCCCCTCCATGTGTTTCCCTGTGCAGCCCCATCCATGTGTCTCCCTGTGCAGCCCCCTCCATGTGTCTCCTTGTGCAGCCCCCTCCATGTGTCTCCCTGTGCAGCCCCCTCCATGTGTCTCCCTTAGTAGCATCCTCCATGTGGCTCCCTGTGCAGCCCCCTCCATTTGTTTCCCTGTGCAGCCCTCTCCATGTGTCTCCCTGTGCAGCCCCCTCCATGTGTCTCCCTGTGCAGCCCCCTCCATGTGTCTCCCTTAGTAGCACCCTCCATGTGTCTCCCTGTGCAGCACCCTCCATGTGTCTCCCTGTGCAGCCCCATCCATGTGTCTTCCTTAGTAGCACCCTCCATGTGACTCCCTTAGTAGTACCCTCCATGTGTCTCCCTGTGCAGCCCCCCCATGTGTCTTCCTGTGTTTCATTGCAGCCATCCCCATCTCCCTATAGTTCCCTATGTGGGACAACTCCTTACAGTATACAGACAGTACTTATACCAGTGCAGGTCATATCCGCCCCTCCCCCTCCTATTCTTTCCACAGGAGCCAACTTTACTTACCTTTCCTACAGAGATCCAGCGCCGCGGACGGTCCTTCAGCTCCTCAGATCCTCCAGCCGCAGCATCAACACAGGCAGCCCAGTGACAGCGCCTAAACGCCGCCTCCACTCTGACTATGGCTCCATACACGATGCACTGGGGAAAACAAAATTGACACCTGCTTCCCCCTCCAGCCGCGGCTCCTGGTGACAGTGCTGCCGCATCCCAGGGTGCCGCGTCGCACACTTTGGGAACCACTGGTTTAAACTTTTGTTTGACAGACAGGAGAAAATATAGCTTCATTATTTTTACTGACTGCTGGTCCATTTGCTGAATCCAAATGGAGGATTATAGGGATTTTGGTTATGGTCTGTGATGCCTGAGCTAGTTTATATGGTTGAGAGAGAATGAAAAATGAATGAGAATCAGAGACCGGTGCTAGATTCCCATTGATTTGAGGTGGAAATGTTGAAAGAGTACTTTATTTTTGAGGAGGGGTTAATTAATGATGAGGATCAGATTGGCAAGGTCATTTATGGCAGTCACAGGGATGCTTTGTGTACTGTTTGGCAGTCACTGGGTTGCTTTGTGTACGGTTTGGTGATCACTGGGATGCTCTATGTCCTGTTTGGCGTGTGTATTGTATGGTGGTCAATTGGGTTGGTCATTGTACAGTATGGTGATCACGGGGATGCTCTGGGTACTGTTTGGTGTTTTTGGGATGCTCTGTGTATTGTATGGTGGTCACTGGGTTGGTCATTGTACAGTATGGTGGTCACTGGGATGATCTCTGTATTTGTATTGTATTTGGGTATTTAAATTAAAAAGGCATTTAATGATACAATTCATCTTACTACCTAATTCATATTTGACACTATGGCCCTCATTCAGAGCCACTCGCTAGCGGCAGTACGCTCGTTCCGAGCGATGTTCGCACATCTGCGCATGCGTACGGTTTTTAGTACGCATGCGCGAACCAGTCAGTGCGGCCGAAAATCGTTGGTACGCAATATAGCGAGGGCCTACTATTTTGAGTGACAGAATGAGGCATATGTGGGTGGTAACAGGGGAAGGTGCTTGAAAACGGGGAGTGGAGATCCGAACGCAGGCGTGCTTAAAGGTCAAAACGGGCGCTATAAGGGTGTGCATAATTAATACAGCAGCGTCATTGACCACGTCACTTGTTTTTTTTTAACTCAGAACTGCTCGCAAAATAGCGGTTGAAAACACCAACCACAGAATAGCGAGCAGTTCATACGCTGTACGATGTACTCGATTAATCTAATAAATAGCGGACATGACGTATGGTGCGTGCGGCCAGGGGGGCGTTTTTATCAAATAAACGAGCGTATGTTTTGCTCGCTTGTTCAGACTTAGAGGTGGCAACAGACTGCAATTTGCGAACGGATCATTTGAATAGCCACCCCTTGTTTTTGAACGAACGACCACAAATAGCGAACGGCTCTGAATCAGGCCCAATGTTTTTAAGTGCCATGGGCCCCACTAAAGTCAGGGCACATTCACACATGTGAAACAGATGCATTTATATCAATAAGAGCTGTATTGTGTGGTTGAGACTTTAGTGGCGCAGGCGCTGATTACATACTCTCTGTACAGCGTGGTGTAATACGTATGTTTGATATAAATTAAGTGGCAAACAAAAGCAATTGCTATGATTAAAGGTTGCCTGTAAAGTATTGCTGGGTTATCTGGGTGGCTGATCTTAGAGGGCTTGTTTGTGTTCAATGGACTGGAAAGTTATAGGAACTTCCAAAAATTCTCCAAATACCCAGAGCAGGTCCAGAACCAACTTTTATTTTTTCCAAGAAAATGTACTATTACCTACCACCTTATGCACACTCAGCAGAGTGGAGTATCTTCCTTTACCTGGAGATCGTTACAGTGACACAGAATAAGAACTGAAAATAAAGATCAGTTAGGCACTGGAACGACAGTGCCATCCCGTATACCTGTTTATGTGGAGATGGGTATGGATTAGAGCAGTGGCAGGAAACAGGCAGCCCCAGGATGTGTGCCCTGCAACTGCTCCCCAGGGCGAAACTGCAACATGTGTTATGATTGGAGGCACCTGGCAGGTCAAGGCATGACCTACTGAATACAAGCAAGGCACACTCCTGCACTTTGTATAGCGCCATATACAAAACTGATATTTTGATTTGCAGAGCTAGAAATTTATTTACCCTCAGAGGGTGACACCCGGTGCGGTCCACATCCCCCTAGTGACACCACTGGCAGAGTGGTTTTACAGTATGTGTGTGTGTATATACAGTATATATATATATTTATTTAGATAAACTAAATAATTTCTCCTGATTTTTGTGAGCAGATTTAGAGCGGGATGCACTAAGCATCGCATCCACAATGCTGTACATTCCGCCACTTATCGGCAGAATGTACAGCATCACCGGTATGTACCTAGAAAAGAGCACAGGACAGCTCTCCCGATAAGAGCTGTTCTTTTGCGATAGAGAGACTTCCGGATTTATGTCCCAGAACTCCCTCTGCAATACCACAGGAAGCAAAGTCAGATATATTTTACTTTTAGGAGGGCACCCCTTATTTTTGTTGCCTATTGCACATGTAGCAGGAGCTAGGGGCGCGAGCAATGCATGGTTGGTGTGAAGTGATTCATGTGCGCATGGCACCCATGTGAGAGAAGGGGGCTGCTGAAGGGGGTCACCCTAAGAGATCACCCACCACAGCTATGTCCCCAAAATTGTTAGGACTATTTAACCCTTATTCAGTATGATTTTATTAGCAAATCTGTATAATTATATAATAACATTATGTTGAATTGGGTTTAAATATCTCTTAATTACATAACATAGACAATTTTGGGGACATTTAAAAAAAAAATATCAGCCAGTTAAGTGGTTAATAAATGGAAATCGTTTTAGCACACTAGTGACTCACTGTCCATCTATACTATTTGCTGTTTTTCCTAGGTCTTGATAAAATGGATTTATGAATCATCATTTACTAAGGAAAGTCAGGATTGAGAAATCAAAGTTACGTGCAGATTTGTCACATATTTGTTATATGAGTGTGTCCTGTATATTTGACTATGAAGTGCTAAGCCAAATTGGAGCCATTCCCAAGCACCATCTCCCAACTAAAATGCTTCCAGTCCAACCCCTGGACTATTCTAAATCACTCCATGGAATCCACCAGACAGAAAGCATGGAAGGACAAACCCAACGCGTTTCATTGCTGCAATTTCATCAAATGCGTGACCACTTCTAAAAACTCTCAATTTAGTAAATGTACCCCATAGCTTTTGTCTTATGCAAAATCAGGAATCACCTGAGACACCTGTGCAGGTAGCTCTTCCACTAAGAAACAATCATCCGTCTCACTGTAATGTAAACTCACACAGATAATACAGAATCGGTATGAAATCCCGGCTGCCGCATAGCCGGGAGTTCGATTCCCGGCAGCGGCAGCCCGACAAAACAGCAGAGCCCGGCAGCGGAAGCCCGACAGTGCTGGAAATCCCGATTGTCCCTAAGGTAAGTATCTACTAACCTAACCTAACCAGGGCCGCAACTAGGGGGGGGGGCTGGAGGTGCACATGCACCGGGTGCGCTGCTGCCTCTGGCGCCAGTGTCCTCCAGCCCGGCGCCGCAGTGAAGCTCCAAGCTGGATGCCCGCTGAAATGTTATTACCAGCGGCCGCACGACTCTGCAGCGCCGCAGAAGCCGGAGTTCTCTCCGGAACTCCAGCTTCCGGCTCTCCCCACGGCCCGGGCACTATGGGAGAGACCTCATGACATCTCTCTTCCATAGTTCCAAGAAGCGGCCGGGCGTGTGTGTAAAAAGCGGCAGTACAAGGGCATTACTATAAGGGCACTGCAGGGGCATTACTATAAGGGCAATATAAGGGCACTACAGGCGCATTACTATGGGGCCATTACCATATGGGCACTACTACAAGGGCATTACTATATGGGCACTACTACAGGGGCATTACTAAAGGTGCACTGCTGAAGGGGACATTACTATGGGGGAATTACCAGGGGGGCGCCAAATTACTGTCTTGCCCCGGGTGACAATAATCCTAGTTTCAGCCCTGACCTAACCCTATCCCTCCTTAGGGGTGCCTAACCCTAACCTCCCCCCCAAGTGCCTAACCCTAAACCCCCTCTAAGTGCCTTACCCTAGCTCCCCCCTTCCCCGCTGCCTAACCCTAAGTCCCCCCTGGGGGTGCCTAACCCTCCCTCCCCCTAGCCTAACCCTCCCGTGGGGGTGCCTAACCCAAAGTCCCCCCTGGGTGCCCTAAACCTAACCCTCACCCCCGCGGCTGTCTGCTCGCGGCGCCCGGCATCCCTTCGAACGGGATGCTGGGCGCCGGTCTCCCGGCGTCGGGAAAATGACAGGCGTCTAGAATTAGACGCCGGTCATTTATCCCATGCCGGGATAAAGCAGTCGGGAAGCCAGCTGTCGGGATTCCGGCAGCCGGCTTCCCGATTATATACCGATAATACAACTTACAGACAGATAAAGGGATATAGTCAAAAGTTTGACAATTTCGACATACAATGTCGACAGTTATGATGTTAACATTTTCAAAATGTTGGCAGGCAATGGTGTCGAAAGTCAGCAGGAAAATGTCAAATTGTCAGAATGTTGACAAGCAATAGGGAAGGTTTGGGTTAAGCACTAGAGGGATGGTTAGTGGTAGGGGTTAGGGGAGAGATACTCACTGTAACACTGCAGCATTGGATGTCTGACCCAGAAATGACACATGACCGCCGCGACCCGGAAGACGCCTCTAGCGCCGTCAGGAGCAGGTAAGTCACTGCTGGGCCACCAGGGACGACATGTCAGCATTCTAAAATGTCGAAACAATTCATCACTGTCTACATAATGAATTTCGACATGGTAATCAACTACATTATCACCATGTTGGCGCTCTCATGCCGACATAAAGATTGCCGACGTTATGACTGTCGGCATATCATACCCAACCCACAGATAAATACCTGTGACATGTAGATAATCTCAATTAATACATTTCTCAGACATCTATATGTCAATCCTTGATTAAACAATTAGCGTAAAATACACCACACAACCAAAGCAGCCAATAGATGAAAATGTTTCCTAATATACTGATTATAATATTTTGCACTCAAATTCCGTTTACCCCAAATATAGAAGTAATATGTGTGTATATAAATAATATATATAAATGAATAAAACTACCCACTTATCCAGCTGTGCTACATATAGCACAAGGTGTATAAGATATAAATACAAAGGAAACAAAGTAACTAAACATGATCACAGAACAACATGCATTATAACAATACTCCTACTTCATGGGTCTCCAATAAACACTATACAAAAATAAAAGTGTGCTAATCGCCTGATCTTTATTACGAGTCTGACTGGAAGGGCGAGATGTGTGAGCAGCGAGCACAATAACTTTCATTTTCTGAATGCGCTCCTGCATATGTACTCTCATTGTCTGTCATTGCTCCTTACATACACACACAAGCGACTGGGGAAAACTACACAGGGGGAATTACTACTTTCTTTATTATTGGTTGAATAATTGTTTCCTTCTTTGCTGCCAAAAGGATGAGGGAGCTCTTGTAGCCATAGTTAGGTTTAGGGTGCGGGAAGGGGGGAGGGGTCAGGTTTAGGTTAGGGTTAGGCACCCCCCCGGGAGTTTTAGGGTTAGGCACCACTAAGGGAGGGTTAGGGTACTTACCAGCTGGCGTCGGGATGTCCTACTATTGGGCTGTCGTCGGTATTTCAAACCCATTCCCATGCTGACAAGGCACAATGGCAGCGTAACGTGCAAAAATATGGCTGCAAGACCCAGGGGCAGGGGCGTAACTAGGTCATAGGCAAACGCAGGAAGGGTTTCCGTCTGCATGGAAACCCCCCTCCCCAGCCCACACCATGACTACAATAGAAATAGTTATATAATAGAATTTTACAAGTGCTGCATGTAAAGGCCCCCATACATCAGAGATTGATTGCAGCAATCGTGCAATTTGCAATCGATTGTGTATAAAAATCTTTTCCTCTTTCAATCGATTGTGGCAATTCTGCAGTCTGCAATCGATTGAAAAAGGGAAAGATTTTTATACACAGTCGATTGCAAATAGCACGATTGCTGCAATCAATCTCTGATGTATGGGGGCCTTTATTCTCACTATCACAAATGAAATAATTAGCACCAACTGTGGATCTTTTAACATGTATCAGCCAGTAATAAATCACCTGTGCACCATCTAGGAGATCTGGAAACCATGCACTGTTAGGGATGTGCAATAAAAAAGATATCATTAATCCGAGTGCTTCACATGTATGAGAGAATGCTTCAACAGGTTAATAAGGTGTCACCCACAATACACCAAAAATTCAACAGATAAAAATACACAGGTAAACCTTGCGCAAAACCTCACAGGAGAGTTATTCTCAAATAGTGGTATGCTTCTAGTAACCACAAAATTAATACGAGAAAGTCCACAAACTTGATGTTACTGTATTAGTTCCTCTTAGTTCAATCAGTATATGTATGAATCCTCTTCTTAAAAATTCACTGGTCTGCCCAAATATTACAAAAGTCACTCGCTGTTGTCTTCAAACACACTAAAAGGCCTCTTGTTCCTCAAACAGAAATAAGGGAAACAATAGTGTGATACAGTTTTATTATGACAACAATGTGTTAAAATAATGAGGCTGCGTACCAGACATAAAGGTGTATAAAAACACCATCAAGCATATTTGTTTGTAATAACAGGGTACCTCCTGGGCTCAAGAATCCACCCACTCTGCCATGGTCTGGAACAGCTACTCCTCAGGACAATCACCAACGCGTTTCAGCTAACAAAGAGCCTTTGTCAAGGTGTGTTTCCCTTATTTGTCTTTGAGGAACAAGAGGCCTTTTTAGTGTGTTTGAAGACAACAGCGAGTGACTTTTGTAATATTTGGGCAGACCAGTGAATTTTTAAGAAGAGGATTCATACATGTACTGATTGAACTAAGAGAAACTAATACAGTAACATCAAGTTTGTGGACTTTCTCATATTAATTTTGTGGTTACTAGAAGCATACCACTATTTGAGAATAACTCCCCTTTTGAGGTCTTGCGCAAGGTTTACCTGTGTATTTTTAACTGTTAGGGATGTGCTGCTATAGAGCCCAATATGTACATACAGTCAGGTGCATAAATATTGGGACATTGACATAATTTTCATATTTTGGCCTCTATTCACCACCACAATGGCTTTGAAATGAAACAAACAAGATGTGCTTTAACTGCAGACTTTCAGATTTAATTTGAGGGTAATTACATCCAAATCAGGTGAACGGTGTAGGAATTACAACGGTTTGTATATGTGCCTCCCACTTTTTAAGGGGCCAAAAGTAATAGGACAAACTAAACAATCCTAAATCTAACTTTCACTTTTTAATACTTTGTTGCAAATCCTTTGCAGGTAATTACAGCCTGAAGTCTGGAATGCATAGACATCACCAGACGCAGGGTATCATCCCTGGTGATGCTCTGCCAGGCCTCTACTGCAAATGTCTTCAGTTCCTGCTTGTTCTTGGGGCATTTTCCCTTCAGTTTTGTCTTCATCAAGTGAAATGCATGCTCAATCGGATTCAGGTCAGGCGATTCACTTGGCCATTGCATAACATTCCACTTTTTAGCCTTAAAAAACTCTTTGGTTGCTCGTGCAGTATGCTTCGGGTCATTGTCCATCTGCACTGTGAAGCGCCGTCCAATGAGTCCTGAAGCATTTGACTGAATATGAGCATATAATATTGCCCGAAACACTTCAGAATTCATTCTGCTTCTTTTGTCAGCAGTCACATCATCAATAAATACAAGGGAACCAGTTCCACTGGCAGCCATACATGCTCACGCCATGACACTACCACCACCATGCTTCACTGATGAGGTGGTATGTTTTGGATCATGAGCAGTTCCTTTCCTTCTCCATACTCTTCTCTTCCCATCACTCTGGTACAAGTTGATCTTTGTCTCATCTGTCCATAGGATGTTGTTCCAGAACTGTAATGGCTTTTTTAGATGTTGTTTGGCAAACTCTAATCTGGTCTTTCTGTTTTTGTGGTTCATCAATGGTTTACATCTTGTGGTGAACCCTCTATATTCACTCTTGTGAAGTCTTCTCTTGATTGTTGACTTTGACACATATACACCTACCTCCTGGAGAGTGTTCTTGATTTGGCCAACTGTTGTGAAGGGGTTTTTCTTCACCAGGGAAATAATTCTTCTGTCATCCACCACAGTTGTTTTCCGTGGTCTTCTGGGTCTTTTTTGGTGTTTCTGAGCTCTCCGATGCGTTCTTTCTTTTTAAGAATATTCCAAACAGTTGATTTGGCCACACCTAATGTTTTTGCTATCTCTCTGATGGGTTTGTTTTGATTTTTCAGCCTAATGATGGCTTGCTTCACTGATAGTGACAGCTCTTTGGATCTCATATTGAGAGTCGACAGCAACTGATTCCAAATGGAAATGTCACACCTAGAATCAACTCCAGACCTTTTACCTGCTTAATTGATAATGAAATAACGAGGGAATAGCCCACACCTGTCCATGAAATAGCTTTTGAGTTGATAGTCCCATTACTTTTGGCCCCATAAAAAGTGGGAGGCACATATAGAAACCGTTGTAATTCCTACACCGTTCACCTGATTTGGATGTAATTACCCTCAAATTAAATCTGAAAGTCTGCAGCTAAAGCACATCTTGTTTGTTTCATTTCAAAGCCATTGTGGTGGTGAATAGAGGCCAAAATATGAAAATTCTGTCAATGTCCCAATATTTATGCACCTGACTGTATATGCCCAGGGCAGTGCTAGGTTCTTCTGCTGCTTCCAGACTCCTGGACTTGCTCCCATGCTCTGGAATGGTGCCCACATCTGACATAAATAACATTCAGCTCAGGCAGGATGGTCCTACTGCCGGATATAATGGCTTACTGAGATCACTGGTCCTGTATACGCTGGATTATGACACATAATACACTTTGTATGATGCATATTAAAGCTGTGTAAGTGCTAATTCTGCTCTCTTCATGGACTGGCCACACTCACTCTAAAATCAGGCATTTGGAAACCCCCCTCTAGAAATCCTGCGTTTGCCACTGAACTAGGTACTTGAAGACCCCATAGCAAAAGTTTTTAAGAGCCCCTATATACCAGCCCAATGGTGAAAAATGTATATAACACCTGTAACTTTGACAAGGAAGAAGGGCCCATATCAGCAGAACCCCTTGGACCTATGGTAGTTACGCCCATACCAAGGGAAGTATCATCGGCTAATTACCAGCGGCTAATTACCAGCAATTCATCCAGTGGGGTTAAACCCGCGCGTCATTTCCCCTAGGTGGACCTTTTACCTCGCAGCTTCGGAAGCTGCAAAGAAAAGTCATCGAGAAAAAGGCACCATCGGGGGTTCAACGTGCGGGGACACCTACTGATCCTGCAGTTTAGGTGGAATCAGTGGGTTTTCGCGCATTAACCCATGATTTACCGTGTGAGGAAAATGCTATTTCATTGAATCGCAGTTAGGAGCTGATTGGTTGGTACTTTAACTCTCTTCACTTTATCTCTCTCCACTTTATCTTTCTCCGAGGCTTGATACATCTCCCCCTGGGCCTGATTCTGAGTCGCAGGCAATCTTCACGCAATGCCGATGTACTCGTAGTTCAGTGATTATTTGTTGTACCTACGCAGGCGCAAAAATTCCTGAAACCCCCCACAGCGCATGTGTAACAGAGTGTGCGCCTAAAGGGGCTGTGGTCATTTATTCAGACAGTATCAGATATGTGGGGGAAAGGTGATGGGCTTTCCTGGGCCGTGACGGGCTAGTGGCTAGTAGCGCACGCAAACATGCGCCATTCAGTGGGCGTGTTATGGCATGTTCTGGGCGTGTCAGTGCAAGCAGCTGCATTCACAGCCGCAGGCATGGGAGGCCGTGGTCATATGGCTAGTGCAGTTTCCATGGTGCGTCCGCTGGTATAAGAACGGACCTATCAGTATTACAGTGTGCATAAGCGCTAAAAGTGGGTGTCTCAGTCCTTACCCAGACAGGCGACCGCTAATAGATGCTGCTGCCCGCGCTTTTGTGTGCCCATTATCTTCTGATCCCTATGCGGTAAATATTGCACAATGTAGCCGGTATGTTACAATTGCTATCTCCATCTAAAGGGCCCAGGCATTTCTTTTTGGGTGGGAAGGAGCATTACACTTTCTTTTCCGACCACTTAAGGAACTCTGGACTCGGTAAGTGTTTTAAAAGTAAACTGTGTCTCTGTTTTTATTTATTAAAGTCTTTTTATTTTTTTCTCATAAACGATCTGTGTCTATATATATATTTCTTTAGCAGACTACAGGTCCCAGCTGGCCCTATTGCCAGGGCAGCACAGATTATATCGGGAGCTGAGTGACGTGACTGAGGACAGAGGGCCTGATTCAGAGCCGAACGCTCTGACCAGAGCGCTCGCTCTGAATCAGGGCCCTCCTACCTGTTCTTGGAGCTGTCTCTTGGACGCTCGCATAGCTGTGGGTTATAGCGAGCGTCCATGATGATGGTCGCGATGGTCAAGACCATCGCGACCATCGGGCTTGCGACGAGACCCTGCGGTAGGGTCTCGCTGCCGCAAGCCCTGGAGTGATTTTGGTCCTATCAGAGCCAAAATCACTCCCACTGACATCACTAGTGATGTCAGTGGGGCCGGACCCAGACGGAGGGCGTTCCCATGGGAACGACTCCATCTGGCAGCCACGCCCCCAGCACACCAACCAAAGGGGCCGTGCTGTCACTCAACTTCGACAGCATGCCCCCTTTGCTGCGAGCCCCCGAGCGACGGATTCCCCGTTGCTCGCCGGGTCTCGCGCATGCGCACGACGGAGATCCCTCCGTCGTACGCATGTGCACTTCGGCACCATCGTCCCGCTTGCGAGCATACAGCGCTCGCAAGTGGGTCAGAATCAGGCCCAGAGCTGCATGTGATAGGGCAGTGACATGATGTGAGTAGGAGAATAGACCAGACAGCAGGAAGCCACAGAGAGTTGTATAGTAAAAGGAGCAGGGTACCCGGCAGCACAGAGATGAGTGATATGTTACGCTGGGCACACACTAAGTCAGGCCTGGCCAATCTGAGGCTCTCCAGCTGTTGTGAAACTACAAGTCCCAGCATGTCCTGCCACGGTTTTGCTATTAGGAAATGTTAAAGCTGTGGCAGGGCATGCTGGGACGCGTAGTTTCACAACAGCTGGAGAGCCACAGGTTGGCCAGGCACTCACTAAGTGATCGGAATGATATATCATGCACATTGCATCAGGCGCACCAACAAAAGGGGTGTGGCCTAATCGCAGGAGGCGTTGCCATGCAACCTTATGAATTTATTTTTTTGCAGCAGCAACGCTGTGAGCCTCTCAGCCCGGTGCATAGCCAGCGGGGGGGCACGATCAATGTAAATGCCCCCCCCCACAGGCATAGGAGACTGCTGCGGCTTCTGCGTAACAGTCGGGAGCAGTCTCCCAGTGCAGCCCAGCACACAGCAGTGTGTGTTGGGCTGCTGTGATGTAAGAGGGAGGGGGGGCAGCACCAGGCCCCTTCAGCAAGCCCAGGCCCGGGTGATTAGTACCCACTCCCCCCACCTCTCGGTGCCCCTGGATTGCATAGTGTGTATACGCAATCGCTTGTGCCCATGGGTCGTTCATTGCATCTGCTGTGATGCAATAGGACGTAAAACACAAAAAGGTCTAATTAAAAATTCATAGGGAATGTGTAGCCAGCAATCACTTCCTCTATCAGAATGTAGCCAGTAAGCTTGAAACAAGTTACAATTCTCAAGGAAGAGTTTCCTATTATTCCACAACGGAATGTAAGTCTCAATCCCTTAGTGACACATGACTCATTTATATCATTCAAGAAAGTCTTAGCTGGAAACAGTCTTTTATCCAAGAGAGAAAATATAATAAGTCTTTTCCAGCAGGAGGGTATATTTACCACTGAATTCTAGGACTGGTGAGTGTATAAATGTGACCTGATTCACAGGAGGCTTAGCTGTGCAAAGTTCAGCAAAATGGACCTATATCACTCACAGTGTCTCACCGCTCCGGGTATAGTTAATAAAGCTGCAACGATCCAAACTTCAAATGGGCAGCTGTCCCTTTGTTCTCAACTAGTCTGTACGCGTTTCTCAGCTCACACCCATGTGCTGGCACCAGTAGTATATGCGCCAGGTTTACGCCAGGCACACGTCACATACACTTACATCCATGTGCTCTCCCCAGTAGAATACGTGGCAGGTTTACGCCAGGCACACGTCACATACCCTTACACCCATGTGCTCTCCCCAGTAGAATACGTGGCAGATTTACACCAGGCACACGTCACATACACTTACACCCATGTGCTGGCACCAGTAGTATATGTGGCAGGTTTACGCCAGGCACACGTCACATACACTTACACCCATGTGCTGGCACCAGTAGTATATGTGGCAGGTTTAAGCCAGGCACACGTCACATGTACTTACACCCATGTGCTGGCACCAGTAGTATATGCGCCAGGTACACGTCACATACACTTACACCCATGTGCTGGCACCAGTAGTATATGTGGCAGGTTTACGCCAGGCACACGTCACATACACTTACACCCATGTGCTGGCACCAGTAGTATATGCGCCAGGTACACGTCACATACACTTACACCCATGTGCTGGCACCAGTAGTATATGTGGCAGGTTTACGCCAGGCACACGTCACATACACTTACACCCATGTGCTGGCACCAGTAGTATATGTGGCAGGTTTACGCCAGGCACACGTCACATACACTTACACCCATGTGCTGGCACCAGTAGTATATGTGGTAGGTTTACGCCAGGCACACGTCACATACACTTACACCCATGTGCTGGCACCAGTAGTATATGCGCCAGGTTTACACCAGGCACACGTCACATACACTTACACCCATGTGCTGGCACCAGTAGTATATGCGCCAGGTTTACACCAGGCACACGTCACATACACTTACACCCATGTGCTGGCACCAGTAGTATATGTGGCAGGTTTACGCCAGGCACACGTCACATACACTTACACCCATGTGCTGGCACCAGTAGTATATGTGGCAGGTTTATGCCAGGCACACGTCACATACACTTACACCCATATGTTGGCACCAGTAGTATATGCGCCAGGTTTACACCAGGCACACGTCCCATACACTTACACCCATGTGCTGGCACCAGTAGTATATGTGGCAGGTTTACACCAGGCACACGTCACATACACTTACACCCATGTGCTGGCACCAGTAGTATATGTGGCAGGTTTACGCCAGGCACACGTCACATACACTTACACCCATGTGCTCAGTCCATTACCGGCCTTCTGAGTAACCCTATAGTCGCACAGAATGGCCACCGGAATTGATACGCTGGACCAATTTCCACTGCATACAGGATCAGAGGTGCAGGTAGAGATACGCCCAGAGACGTCTATGACACTCCTGCGTTTGGGACGCCACCTCCCCGCTGCAGCCCACAAACGGTCTATGCCTGTCAATCAATTTGTGAATAAATCCTCACAGCGAGCGGTATCTGTAATGTCACTTGACACAGGAGCAGACCATCGATAATTCCTCAACCGCGTAAACATCGGCACCGCATTCATCTCTGAATTATGCCCTAAGGCAGGGGTACACACTTACCGATGTGTGTACCCAGTGATGCGGATCGGGTGACATATCGTCTAATGTGTTCACGCCTTAAGTCTCAAATGTGTGCATCTGGGAGTGCAAGCCAATCCCACCCACAGTTCTAGCGTTCACAGACGCAGCTGCCATCATTAGTATCGGCCCGCGCACCAGCCCCAATCTAGGTGCAAGAGAAACAGGCGTCCCTGTCTGGTCCGCATGTAGATGTACACAGAGCAGTCACTAGACATTTTGGATCCCTGGGCTAGAAAGAGAATATGTGACAGGTTTATGCCAGGCACCCATCCCCGCTATTTGTAGGGACATAAGACGAGTGCCCCCAAAAGGGGAGTGGCCTCATGAAGAAGGGCCATGACAAATCTGATTTGTAATCAACCAATCAGAAGCATTTTGGTGTTGGTGCGACGTATGATTGCACCACAACTGTGACTCACGCAAATGGTGACGCTTGGACAGGCGTACATGAGTTTCTGTGCCGGTCTGTATCTGCTCATAGCAACTGGTGTAAGTTCATCTCACTGTCGGCCCCAAAGACGTTTCACATAGCGGAATAAACTGTTATTTTTTGGGGGGACAAGGACTGGTAACAGAACCAAGGATTTTGATGTATTGTCTTTATTAAGTAATACAGCATTAACAGGAAGCTTTTTTCTACAATACACAACTATTTACCAGATTTGTGCATAGCTGTGGAATACACCAATACATTCATATATATGTGACCTGCACCTCTGTGTACGTCAATGTATTTGCTCACACTTTATGCCTGTGCATGGGACAGCCTCGCCTGCAACAACAGATAAAACCGCTCCCTGCTCATTGTATTGTTTTCCCTTTCCTAAAGGAACATTCTGTGGCATGAAAGAGACTGTACATTGAAAGCGATGTTAAGAGAAGGACCATTGAAATGGTAAAGTGAAGTTGTGGTGGTGCTATCACTGTCTATAGTTTGGTGGTCACCAAGTAAAAATGCACCTGTAGGGCTATGCTATACTGACGACAGAAATGACTCCCAGATTGAGAACTTCTTGTCTATTTTTACGAAAATGCCACAACATTATACACTTCATACCTATGACGAAACAGACATTATACACTTCATACCTATGAAGAAACAGACATTATATACTTCATACCTATGAAGAAACAGACATTATATACTTCATACCTATGAAGAAACAGACATTATATACTTCATACCTATGAAGAAACAGACATTATACACTTCATACCTATGAGGAAACAGACATTATACACTTCATACCTATGAAGAAACAGACATTATACACTTCATACCTATGAAGAAACAGACATTATACACTTCATACCTATGAGGAAACAGACATTATACACTTCATACCTATGAAGAAACAGACATTATATACTTCATACCTATGAAGAAACAGACATTATACACTTCATACCTATGAAGAAACACCCTACAAGGGTTTAATATTACTATCCACTATATTGGGCTTATTCTGAGTCACGTGCTGCTGCAACCCCTTTAGCGTCTATGGCATACTGGCGTCTGCGTCTTTATGTTAATACTAGTATCAGCTCTTCCCCTGGTGTACAGGTGTGCAGCTAAAAGGACTGATTGGTGCCTCATTAAACAGCACCATTGGTGGCAACATTGACATTTGCACTACCCCCCCCCCTGCTAGGTGCGCAATCTTCATCAGAGTATGGCCTCCAATGTCAGTCATTAAACATCTGAGTTCGCAACCGGTTCGGCCACACATCCACAACGCCCCCATAACATGGTACATTTCTGTGCGCCCGCTTACCGCAACCTCCCAGTGACCGCCCAATACATTTCACACACCGTGCCTCTCAATCGCAACTGCACCTCTATGCGTACACCACGGGACTCATGTGCCATACCAATTTTTAGGGATTTTCATGCTCAGAGGCAAAATGACGTTCGCTCTGTGAAAAATCGGCATCGCGTGAGACTCAGAATCAGGACTTTTATCACATCTAGGGCAGCGATGTAAGGAATGCAAACTCCAAAAATGCAGTTTTTAGGGGTTTGACCGCATTTCTCATAGGCACCAAGCCCCAGGAATGCAATGCATATGGGCTTCTCTTCAGAGAGTGATGTGAGAGGGATCCAATTGGTTCCCTCCCAGCACTCCCCACATGCGCAGAATGACATCAGACAGACTCTGGGTCATAGGCCTGGAAGCCCCTCACTCGCAAAGGACAACTCTTACAGAGAGAGCGGTCCTTTGCGTTTCTGTTCATGCATACCAGCGTAATTAATGCCAGCATGCACACAACGAGTTGCGGGATGCGTCGCATGCAAATTGCGATACGTCATGCATTCCGCCCCCCTAACATTTTTGGTAGATAAAATTCTACTACAACTTGTAGCCTTACCGCTAAATAATAAGTACACACTTCTCAGACACACTTTGCTGAAATAACTAATGGCTTATAGATGGAGTGTAATGCCCTGTAAATTCAGGATGAACTCTACTCTATATGATGCCTTGCAAGTACTGGATGTTAAACTGGTATTGACCCCATTGATGGTGTTTGTAATGGTGCAGCGGCCCTCTGCAAGCCTGGGCTCTTGCTGGGCAGACTTTTAGCGCAGCTCGAGGACCTTAGCCATGAGTATGCTAGAAAATGGCTTGTGGGGTGGTCCAATGAGCGTAGAGCGGGAAGGAGAGCTGGCTTGCGGAAATAAGTATATAAAAAAACCCCGCCAGGGACTGTTATTTCAGTCGGCAATGGAGCTGGAATGATGAGGAGGGCATTCTCCTGGCAAAAGGACTGAAGCTGGCCCTAAGTCTGTCGATAAGTTCTTGTAAGACTGGACAATTTTCTGTACTAAAGTCTGCTAGTCAGTTGTCAGCCCTTGTGTCTGTGCTGTGTGGGAACCTTGCCTCTCTGGTAAGGTGTAAAAGAAAAAAAGAAGAAGAAAGAAGTTCAGCGTACGAGAATAGTCCACACCTGATAACCACCTGAACCTCCATCCTGTGAGTACTATCCATTAATATTGGGACATCACAGGAGGATGAACTGTTCATCGTCCGTGTCAGTTCCCTGGGGGAGAGATTGGAACAGCAGCAATCTCATCTTTCCGACCTGGAAGGTTGTGACCTACAGACGGGACCGGAGATTTCTAGGGTCCCGACGCCCGCTAGAGACTTTTGCAATTTCTTCTTGGTGACTGTGCTGCACTTCTGTATGATCTCATCAGGGTTGGGTCTTGGAGGAACTTTGGGCATATCAGACAAAGATGTCTTTGCTGACAGCGATGGGTTGGAGTTGGCTAATGAAGAGCTCTCACTGTAGGTGGAGTTTGATCTACTGCTGCTCCCTATTGTGCTGTCTATGTCTGAATCCCGGTCAGACCTGGCTTCAGAGCAGAGTGATGCTGCCCCCAGAGATCGGGACCTGTCTCTGCCTCCTGAGATGCTTTCCTTCTCTCCCTGGTCATCTAAGGACAGTCTGTAATGTAGAAACGAATGAGCATCTCTAAAACACTTCCCATCATGCAGGCTGGGGGTAGACACACATTGTTCTCTGTTGAGGATGTTCTGGATCTTCTCGTATGGGTGTGTGTATGGTTTCAAGTAGAGGGAAGGGATGTAGCCAATCCTTTTGTTGTAGCTGTGGCAAAAACAACAGGAGACCAACATTAGAGACAATTAGATATGATATACTCAATTTTACAGCACTTTTTATTTTTGTGACTACTATACGTCCTAACCAACGTCCATGATGCCATTGGGTGCAGCCATGAGTTGCATTTGGGGCTTCATCTGCCGGATGTAGTCCTTGTGGTATCACTGGGGTGACGTCGCAGGATTTCATTATCACCAGAGGAATCCGTCGGTGAAGCACTTTGAACACTGTGCTGCAACCAGGGCGCCAGGAACTGGCAACCTCATTGAGTCTGCGGGCTGATTACAGATGCCAGCGCTCTCCAAAGATTGCTATCACCATCCGCAGCCAGCCCTTTATAATATGGCAGTTTAGATTTAAGGGGCCACCGTGCCGCTGCATTAATAGTAGTTTTTTGCTATTCCGCCCACTGCTGAATCAGTCAAATTGTATGAAAGAAATAAGTCAGCTATATAGAGCCAAGACATTGATATCCCACAACACATCAGTGTTTTTATTTTAGCTCCAACCCCATCGAGTTACTACTACATGTGGAAGTGTCTCTCCATGGGCCCAAATGTTTATAAATGTATCAGGGTCCCCCTGCGAGGCAGAAATCAGGTTACAGAAAGGCTGTGGACCAATGACTGGTTGGTATTGGGATGGAGAAGGAGGGGCACTTTAGTGACCACACAAAAAAAAGAAAGGATTTGCCATATAATAATGGCTGCAGGAAAATCAATTTATCTCTAGTGGGCGCCAAATCTTCCAAACTCTCCGCTTACCCCCCAGCAAGACGACCTGCGGAGACCCTACGCTTGGGAACCATGAGTTGGATCAGACACAACAAGTCCTCACCTGATCAGCCACCATCCATAGTCTGATTTCTTCAGCACTTCCACCACAACCCCGACTGTGGCAGAAATCTCATCACTGTTCTGCTCTTCGTAGTTCTTTATCACTATGAACAATGTACCTGGTAGAAGAGACACACAGATTTAATGCGAAAACCAGGGTCAGAACCATGACCACAGAGCATTTGGTGGACCGGCTCTACTGGCATCACTGTAACTCTGCACAGTTTGGTGTAACCCAGCTCAGATACAGCTTATACCTATCTACTAGTGCTGGCAATAGAGGGGAAGAAAGCATTCAGGCTGTATGTCAATTGCGGTGGAACTACCATGCATGTGGCCATTGTGGGGCCAGGAGTTGAGGGGAGACCCTCACACCCAAGGCCCCTGTCCTCCATCCTCTTGTGGGTGGCACATGTGCAATGGCAGAACGTGCCAGGCCGCATATTCTCAGGAGAGGTCCCCTCTCTGCTCTGGTCAGAACACATCAGGGGGCACCAGAGGCTAAAGTGGCATTAGCAAGCTCTCGTAAGTTTAGCTATGGGCGCAATGATGCACTGTTCCACCCATGAATGTAACCATAGCAGGTAAGAGTTAGATACACACAAAGACACAGTGTGTCTAACAAACAATAGCAGCCAGGCAGAAGGTTGCATTAAGGAAAATAATCCTTAATGTCTGTTTGAGGGACTCATTCAGAGATGGTTGGTAATGCAGCATTGCTCGCAATAGCGGATTTTAGGAATATACAAATGCTGATTTCAGCTTTCCCTACGTGCGGGATGGTGCGTACGAGCGGGGAGACGTCCACTTTCAGGCTGCGTGGTCTCTGTGCATTTCCCGCTGGAGATTGTAAACACTCTAACATACGGATATGTAACATTGGTGGCACCATTGGCATTTGCAGTGACCTAAGGTCTACTCTTGCTGCTCTCCTCTAATCCAACTAAACATGGCCACTGAGGCATTGGTTGTGCAAAGTAGAAGAGTTCCCAGACACGCCCCCTGACACTCCCCTAACACGCCCATGAAACGGCCCCTTTTTGCGATCAGTTTAGGTCACTTCCCAGTCCCCACTCTGTTACGCCCAGGGATTGCAATCCCCTTCTCAAGTGTTAGCGATGCCGTACGCAATTGCAAATGGTATAGGACAATTGCGTT